>CM062805.1:963668969-964868969 GCA_031772625.1 Pinus tabuliformis
CTCCCGCATCATTATTATTATTATATAATATTGATCATATTTTAATACTAAATAATCCGTATTTAGGCAACAAAAAACATTTAACAAATCAATTATCAAAGTGGTCAAGACACAATGAAATCTCTTCGCACAAAGATCTATGCACAATAAAATCTCTTCGCACAAGAATTTGCTAATAACAAATACAAGTGTGCCATGATGTTCCTCATTTCTGTATGCATTATCTTTCCAAATAATTCTTGTGCATCATTACTATTATGTATTATTGGTAATATTTTAATACTAAAGAATCCATATCTCTGTATCCTGAATACCACTAATTAACTATTAAAAGTTTTGCAGAGTGTGGAGAGAGCTTCATACAATGAAAACTCTCTAGACAATGAAATTGCTCCGCATATAACTCTGTGCACAATGAATTTTCCCACATTAGATGGGATTTGTTAATAAAAAGAACAAGTGTATGACGCTCTTTCACAATTCCACATGGATTCTCTATTCACATAGTTCTTCTGCAATGTATCTTCGTATTCTGAATTATTTTACCACATTGTTCTGTACTTGTGCATGCATTCTCCCTCCACATAATTTTCTTGCACAATTTCCATACTAGTTTTTAAACGATTATAAGGCTTCTAACATTATCAAATGTTCTAAATACAATGTGTTATTAAGGCTATGTCTCTTTATTAATCGAAGAATTAGTGCGGAAGTAAGGCTTGCCAATAAACATTAGTGTTTTCAACATATTGTATTACATAATCATTCTAATGATAACATGTAACGTACAAATTATTGAAATCATTTAGTACTAGAGCATGTGAGAAATTATAAGTGTGTAATGCAACCGTATATGCACTGTGTCTAGATGGAAACATTTGCGAAGATGCAGAAACTTGGGAGTTATGGATATTGATTGCTCTATAGAAAAATTCACACTTAGCATTGAAGAATTAATTAATGCTTAGCAGTGCTATTAATAGCTGTGGTCTAATGAGGCCATAATTTTGCCCGAAAAACTATGGAAATTCTAGTAGGATTTTGAGAAAATCCAATAGAAATTTTTGGAAATCTAGGTTACAACTGTCAAACTTCGACTTTGGGTGCCTTAGGAGTTGTTGATGGTGCTAAATCCATTTCTACCATCATGAAAACGATTCAAATACTCAAAGGATTAGATTTCTTGAACTTTTTTTTACGAGATTCCAATAAAAATTTCATCATCTGGGCGAAATTGTGGCCTCCGTAGACATGCTCTATTAATATCTATTCAACAAATCGATACGCAGTCATATTATCACTCAAATGCTTAATAGAATTTACTCTAATGCATGGGTAATGATTTTTGGTTGCAAGCATATTAATAAAATTGTATCTATCATTATTATAAAATAGTCTTTTCGGCATCTAATCAGTGAATTCAAGTATATGCACAGGTTTTTGCAGCCAGTATGCTTCATATTCAAGTATATGCACAGGTTTTTGCAGCCAGTATGGTTCATAGCAAATTGAAACGATGCGTGGGTCTCCTTCGTATATTTCTATTTGATATTTGCACAATGAAAGCATATTCTGCATCTTCACAATCAACACATGTATAACAATTATTCGTTATAAACATATCAACAAGAGCATGTTTATTGTTATTATAAATTAGTCTTTTCGTCATTTATTTCGTGAATCGACACGTAATTATATGTTATAAAATATTTTTTCTTTCATTTGTTTGATGAATCAATACATAATCAAGACACCGTAAAAATCTAGTTAAGGTTTAATTCTATGATTAACATATATACTTTCAGATGCTAATAGCAGGTACTATTGAAATCATAAGCATTTGTAGTAGAGTAATGGTAAAGTCATTATATGTTTTGTCCAAATTGCATGAATTATGGACTTTGTTCTTATTGCATTTATTTTAGTTATTGTTTACTAATTTTTCTATTAACAATAGAACGTGAAATACACAATTATTTTATGTGAGACATAATGATTTCATTATTAGCCTTAACTAATTTTTTAATATTCAGTAATCTGCACTCTAGAAAGTTGGTATGTGCAGATGGGTAACATATACAAAAATGTAAAAAAGAACGAACGAAGATTCTACCAGCCATATAGCTTTCTACACATCCCTCTACCCTTCCAGAATGGAAACTGGTTGCAAAGCAATGTTTATGCATGATTCTGCTGAATAAACACTAAAAAGAGTATTTTATAATATCAATCAATTTGTTAAAAAGCAATAATCATTATACAATCTCAATTTTCTGAATAAATGCTTATAATAATTGGAAAGGGAAATAAACCATTTTGCAAAGTAAGTTATGGAAATGTTTTGAAATTAGGGAAATATTTTTTTGGTTTGTGAAAGGATTGGATAAATAAGATCTAACACTTACGCAAAGAAGTGGCTAAATAAACGATGATTTACATTAACATAAGGTATAGCCAATGAATTAAATAAATAGATATAGATAAATGCCATGCACGTAAATTAAATTTGGTTTTTTCGAATTGGATGGCGAACTAAGGTGAAACATTTATGTGCTCTGGTTTCAATAATTTTTCTTATTCTTAGAAGTTTTTTTTGTGACCTGGTCCTTGTTCACTGCAATACAAGTCTAACTAAGTTCACTATTATTAGTTGACACACTATTTTGTTTAATGTAAAAGATTTCGTTAGTCTGCATCATTCATAGCATTATTGTATTAGAGTCTTTTCTATCCTCTGGTAACATACAAGATGCACGCGAACGAGGCAGAGTGAGGCGTGGCGTTGGTGAATGAGTAGAGTTAAGTCGATGTCACCTAAAATGAATTCGTTAGGGAGAGGTTATAGATCATAACCCTATCAACAAGTGTGATTTTAAGGATTTTTCATTTGATCAGTGAAACATTGGTAATGAGCTTGCATATCTAAAAAATGCTTATGGAACAACTCGTAAGAAACATACATGATGACTAAAATGTTATAATCTCATTCAAGAATAATCTTCAACGCAACCAGTGGTAGATGTAGGACATATTAGCAAATTTGCAGAGGGGTCAAGAGCATTTAGAGGAAAAACCAAATCGCTTTGAGGGCATATTGGCTCATATGGAGAAACATGTACACTGTGAGTTTTAGCTTCCACTGTTAGCGAGCTCAACAACAAAGAATCATGTTCCATAACTACCCCTCATATTTAGTAGCTATTGAGTATGTAATGGTCCTAAAAGTTTTTTGGATCTATGCTTATTTTCATCTTTTTGGTAGTGAATCATTTTTTTGTTAGGTGGTTATCGATATTGTAATCCTTGTTCTTTTCTAGCATAAATTGATTCTTAGTTTCATTTACAATTGTTCAAGATTTTCATTTGCCATCTTATTTGATTCTTTTGGTTAATTGAAAGTAATGCCAAAATGCACAAACGAATAGATAAACATAAAAAAACTCTTCATACGACAAATTTGCAAACTTCGATAAATATGTGTAAGTTGTAATGTTAATTATAGTTGCAATGTTCATTTTAGAATTGCTAATGTCTAATCCATTTAGAATAGTAAACTTTCACAATTTGAATTTTAAAGGTATGTTTTTTTGCTAAAAGAGCTTCCTTGTGCAAGGATTTCATTATAACAAAATAACTATTCACAAAATTAGCCTAGCTTTATATGTGTTGTGGAGGAAAAAAACATGATTTGATATAGTTCCTACTACTTAGAAAACTTCCTCACACTTAATTTATTTGGTTATCCTTTTTGTCGCACTTCCTCCACGATATTTCCGCTTTCTCTACAACTTAATTACAAAGAGTAATTTAGCATGATTATTGCAAAATGAAATATGAAGTTTTTTCAGAATGCTTTGAAAAATAAACCAGATAGTTTAATGTATTATGAGATCATGCTTTCAACTTCAACAAAACTATCTATTGTATCATAAGTCTGTTATGTTTTTAGAAATTGATAAAATTTTATTCATTAATTAAATTTGATTTTCTCATAAAGTTAAAGTTAAATTAGATTTGATTGCAGTCAATGTTTAATTCTGTAGAGATTTCCTTGTGCAAAGCAACTTGGGTTGAGCGAAAAATCGTTGCCTTTTTACAAATAAAGTAATTGCATAATTGCAAAAGCAATTTGTGAAGATAAAGTAATTTCCAATCCGTACTATGGTTCGTTTATTTATTTCTACATAACAATTCTTCCTCATATGGATTGAAAACAAATTTCATTTGCTATTCGATAATACGAACTCAATTGATAAATATGAAATCATTAATGTAGAATTGGCTAATAGAAAAACAAGTTTATAGAGTAGATGTCGTGAATACGTGTTAGCTCAGTGAATCATAATGTCGAAAAGACTTGTATTTATTAGCAAGAGAGCTTTAGTTAATTAAAGTAGAATGTAATTTAAGATATTAATAAAATAATATATTGATATCAAATAGAGAAATCATGAAATGTAATAATATCAATTGGATTATATTGAATTGGAACTTAAGTAAAATGAATATGATTTCAAGTAACCGATTTCCAAATAGTCTTTTATGATTAACGATCAGGAAAATCAATACTAGTGAAATTGATGACGATCACTAGTTAAGGGATACAATTAAAATTGATAGTAGTAAGATGTAGTTTCAAAACTTTATGTCAATTTGTGATTTAAATGACTTATCACCTTTCATGCATTATATGTAGGTTTGTTGGCTCTGAAATAGTTTCTAATATTAGAACTAAAAGTTTTGGGCAAATTATTTGCTTTGTTTCTTCTGAAACTGATAAGTGTTTCCAGGATTTTCTTTATCATTTGTCTATTATTTTTTGAATTTGTTACTAAGAGTGGAACAAATGGCTCAAAGAAACAATGGCAAAAGCACACAGGAAGAGGTATATGTAGAGAGCCAAAATATCTTAATGCTCAACCTATATATCCTAATGCTTAGTCAAGTTATTTTAATGTTAATGAATAAGATATTAGAACTTCAGCAAAGGTTTAGGTGGCTTGAAGATGAACTAGACGACATGAGGACATTGTTAGAAGAGTTCTCGCAAAACATGAACACAACAACCAAACCTCAATTTTCACACCATAATCAGTATAAGCATTAATCTCCAGGAATAATGGTTGATCAATGAAGAAATTGTTACCAATTTTTTCAACTCGCTCAACTAATTTTTGAATTCGGTGTATGCTAAAAAATATATATTCTAATATTATCGATATAGTAAAAAAACATATCGAAATATTATTGAATATACACGTATGTATAGATGTAAAATATTTTCTAAGTTATATCATAGTGTTTCTTATTCAATGCACAAAGTTGTTTAAGCTCTGCATGATAATTATTTATTTAGACATTTGTTTAAATTTTGCATGAGAGAGAATTTTTTATAGAAATAATTTCAAATTTGATAAAAGAATAAAACAGTCTAATAAATCACATTGGAAAGAAGCACACATGACATAGGACAATTAAAAACATAGTAAATAATGTTAGTAATTATAATGGTACAAATATCAATAGTCAATAGCGGTTGGGGAGGGTTAGGGGAGCATTATGCAAAGTGTGGACAAGAAAGTGACCAGGTGGATGGGAGAAAGCGCTAGGGGAGCATTTTGCGAAATGCAAAAGAAAAAATGAATGGGTGGGCGGGGAAACAAATTTTGTTTTGCACCTCTGCACAATACAATATCCCTCACCAATAATCAATAGTACATCGCTTCACAATGCAAGAAAATAGATCATCTAATCATAACATGAAATTAGGTCACAATCATTCAATAAACCGAAAGAATTGTTCGACAATAGTCAAATTCTTCAACCGGAAAGTATAAGGTAGTGTTAAGATTGCTTATCAATGTAAGCAACCATGATTGTATTGTTATTGGATTGCTCGACCATGTAAACAAAGAAAACTATCATTGTATACACATAATCATGTTTTGATGTTTTATCGTAAATGTGTCCTGTGTCTCAAAACTGGACAACAAATCAATAGCAACTGATTTGTCCACATAGTATTCCTCATAGAAAACTTTATGTAGCTCAGGTAACATCTTTTTCAGTTCCACGCCTCTCAAAACATGATGTATCTTAGTCCTGTCATTTTCATGTATGATACAGTTTAACCAATGGAAATAATCGAAGTGACAATTCTCGTCGCAAATGGTATAATAAAGCATACTTTCATTCATATTTCTAGTAGTTGTAATTATACTATTGCATTTCGCACATATAGTTTCAAATGGATTCATATATGCACTACTCTCCCCCCCCCTCTCTCTATATATACTACACACACTCTCTCTCTCTCTCTCTCTCTCTCTCTATATATATATATATATAATAAAGTTTATCATGCATATTCCACTCGCCAAAGAAAGCAATTTTCTTAGATTTTCAAATTTCTTTCCTATTTTCAATGGACATATGAACGTCGATTATGAAGTTCAAAAAACTCTTTCTTTTTTTCTAACTATATTTTTTAACAATATCAACGGAAAAAAGTTTTCTTGCAATTGCCTTTGAATTGAAATACATGCTGAAGCAAGTTTATTGTATACTTGAACCTCTTACATATGTAATATTTGTAAAACAATACATGAAAACCATATAATATATGGACAATAACTTTGTAACAATGAAACATTCAAATAAATCAAAGCTTATTGTTACATTGTCTTGTTTAAACATAGTTACCGATCAAACGAGAACTATTACCTCAAAACGAGAACTATAGCAAAAAAACTCCAAAAAAACATGAAAAAGTAGGTGGAAAACAAAAAGTGTTGATGCCGGAATAACATTTTTTTTTTTCTTTCGAGGTAAATTTTCAACATTTTTTAAAAATGACAATAAAAACCAATTTTTTTTGTGCAAAAGACACCCTGAAAATGAAAAGTGTTGATGTTGGAATAATACTTTTTTTGGGTAAATTCTCAACATTTTTTAATAATGACGTTAAAAATAAAATATCATGACTCTGATAAACTTTATATTTCCAATGATTTTCAAGCAAGACATTAAAGATAAAATATCATGTCTTTGAAAAGCCTTAAAATTCCAACGATTTTTAGGCATGACATTAAATTTAAAATATTATGTCTTTGAAAAACCTTAAAATTCCGACAATTTTCAGGCATGGTGCTAAAGAAAAAATACTTATAGCTATTTTCAACCATAGAATTAAAGATAAAATATCATGACTTAGAAAAACATAAAAATCTTGACAAGTTTTCAACCTTGGAATTAAAACCAGAGATTATGGCTATAAAAAAATCGAAGTTTTCAAAATATTTCAAACATGACATTATGGAAAAAATTTATTCCTAAAAAAACTTTAAAAATGAACACCTGAATGAAAGAGTTATTATGCCAAGAATAATTTATTTTTTAAATGATAAATTTATAGCGATTTTAAAATCTTAGCCTAAGACAACACTATAAATTGCAACAAAAATATAAAAATCAACCATCAAATTGACACACAATGTAGGGGAACTCGACCCATTGTAATGAAAACGTAAAGACCAACCATGAAATTAACAAGTTGTGGACGCAGACTCTATTCATTATAATGAAAATTTTAAAATAAAGTATGAAAATTGCACATAATGGGATCAGGTTGCTAGACGAGCATTGACACAAATCCTGGAAAAATAATAATAATAATAAATTGAATTTAAAAATAATAATAAGTAATAAAACACAGTTTTTTTTAAAAATGACAAAAAAATTCAAATATATAAAATATATAAAAAAACAAAAAAAAACTATAAGAATTTAAAAAAAATAAATCAAAAATAAATTGTAAAAATTAAAATATAAACAAATATATATAAATAAAAGGGGAATATATATATATTTAAAAAAATAAAATAAAATAAAAATTAGATAATTAAAAAAAAAATTACAAAATTAAAATAAAACATTAAAAAAAAATTAAAGATTAAAAAAAAATTAATGAAAAAAACAAAAAAACTTGACCAGTCACAAGAGCCTTTACTTTCTTTTTACTTTTTTTTTTATTATGCGGTTTTTCTAATTTTTTTTTTAACTTAAAAAAATTGTTTTAGATGTTTGTTTGTTTGTTTTTTTTTTTAGAAGTTAATTAATTAATTAATTTATTTATTTTTTAAGGTTTTTATGGGTTTTTTTCCATATATATATATATATATTTGATTTATTTTTCATGTTTTTTGTTTTGTTTTGTTTTGTTTTTTTTTGTTTGTTTGTTTGTTTGTTTGTTTTATTTTATTTTATTTTTATATGTTTTATTACCAACATAAAAATCCCTAACATTTAAAGAAAAATATCCACACTTAATACATTAGAAAATTTAAAGTGTAAAAAATAAACCCTCTAAACAAAAAGGGTTAATGTTGCATCAACACTTTTCAACATCATGATGAAAATCACTAACATTTAAAAAAATATGTTCATACTTTATACATAAAAAAAATTAAAGTGTCAAAAATAAGCCCTCTAAAAAAAAGTGTGGATGCTGAAAATGAAAAACCAAAGGAATTTCCTTTTGGTAATTGATGATCGCGGAGCGGGCTGGAGATGATTTGCACGCGCAGCAACAACCCTTGGTACAACACTCCCTCCAACGCCATGGCCCCGGAAGGGGGCCCTGAGGCCCCTCCTCCACTAGAGATCCTTGCGTTTAGGAAGCTAATCGACGACAATAGTAAACGCCTAGCAACGGAAACTCAACGAAAGTTTGTAAAGAAACTCGACAACATCCCCACAGTCGCCCTGCCTATTGAAGATTCTTGCAGATCTGCTTTGAACGTAGCTGAAAGAGGGCTCATCGGTCAATTTACAGGGCTATGGCCTTCCCCCAAGGCTGTCGAGGTGTGGGTACAGAGGAATTGGTGACCACTAGTAAAGAAAGGCATCAAAAGCTTCTTGGTTGGTAAGGGCTTTTTTGTCTTTGTTTTTGATTCAGTAGAAGACAAAAATCTCATCTTTAGGAATGGACCATATTTCATGGGACCTCAGGGTCTGTATCTAAACTCATGGACACCAGACTTCGATTCGACACAAGATGTACCATCAATAGTTCCAGTGTGGGTGTGCCTCCCTCATCTTCCACTGCACTGCTAGAACCCGAAGTCACTAGAAACAATTTGTAACACCCTGGGAAAATACATAGACAAAGCAGAGAGAAGGGATCTGTGTTCATGTGCAAGAATATGCGTCGATGTCGACTTGGAAATAGGGTTACCTGAAGCCATAAATTTAACAATAGCAGTCTAGTCTTATATCCAAGAGTTAGACTCCGAGCAGCTACCATTAAAATGCAGAATTTGCCATGAATATGGGCATTTCGCAAGATACTGCAAAAAAAAGGAGGAAGATCTAGAGAAGTCAAAAGGAGAAAAATGGATCCAAGTGCAGAAAACAGTCTAGGCCAAGGTGAATAGTAGGAATAAAGGGAAATAGGTACCGATGGAGTCTAGAACCCCCTTAACAAGAATGGCCCAAATAGAAGGAAGAGGAGAACAACCAAAGACAACGGCCTCAATAAACCCTTTCGAAACCCTCAGCACTTCAATCAAAATTCCAGAAACAGAGATAGAGGAGATTGAATGACAAGTCCCCTCACTTGAAGCAGAAAAGAAGAACATAGAAGTAACCCAACTTGACTCCACAGCAGGAACCTCCTCCTCACCCACATATGCAGAAATGACAAGGAAAAAACCCTAAGAAACCTCTAGGTCATCGAAAGATGAGACATTTGAGAGACCCTCTAAAAGAGTTGGAAGGAAATATCATAAGGAAGCTAGGGAAGAAGAGGCAGAGAGGCAAAAAATGCAAGGCAGCCAATCCACCATTGAAATGTCTATCGGGAGAAACACCAGAACAAGGCCCTCTAAAGGGGGACCAACTCACTCCAATTCTGTTAAATAATGAAACTAGTCTCTTGGAATTGCAGAGGCTTGGGGAACCCTTCAAAAGCTAAAGCAAACAAAGGTCTTTTGAAAATAGAAACTCCTGAGATCCTCATGCTCCAAGAGACTAAGATTGAAGGGGAAACCCTTCTTGAGATCAGCAAATTAAAATGGGGGAAAAATGCAGGAAAGGCCATTAGTGCAAGAGGTACCTCTAGTGGCCTAGCAACTTTGTGGTCAGAGGAAAAGTATCAACTAGAAAGATCTTTTGAGAGACAACATTGGATATTCACCGAACTTCGGCACCTCTCTAGTAAGATCTCCATCTCGCTCTTCAACCTTTATGTTCCAGTCCACCTTACAGAGAAGAAAGAATATTGGCAGACCTTGTCTGATTTCTTAAACATTTACTCCCCTTAGAATATAACAGTGGCTGGAGATCTCAACCTCGTCATTGATCCAAAAGAAAAGAGAGGTTGCAATAGTGGCAGGGACCAAATGCTTCCATTAGTAGAGGAGTTGATACTTCATTAGGATCTTATGAACTTCAAATCGAAGAAAGGTATTTACACCTGGATAAATAATAGAGCTGGGGTAGAATACATCTCTGCTCGCCTAGATCGCTTCCTAGCACAAAGCTCTTTGTTGCTAGGAAAACGACTGATCTCCTCGAAAATTCTCCCAAAGTTGGCCTCAGATCACAAACCTATTCTCTTACAGTTGCAAGAGGAAGAAAATTTGGGCCTTAACCCCTTTAGATTCAATCCGATTTGGTCAGGGAAAGAAGGGTTCATGGAAACTATTCTGGAGGCATGGTCCATACCTGTGACAGGATCTCCCAGCTTCGTGTGGGAGAAAAAACTAAAAATAACCAAGAGAGCCTTGAAAAAATGGATTAAATAACCCTCAAATTCTCCTACCAGCAACAGAAAGGAGACAGTTCAGTTTTTATTAGATCTGCAAATGGATTTGGAATGTAAGGAGATTTCTGCTTTAGATTTAGAAAAATAACAAGCTGCTCAAATCAAATCATTTCACGCTTTCTGCCATGAAGAAGAGACTTGGAGGCTCAAGTCTCGTAGCCTGTGGCTTAAAGCTGGAGATCGAAATACCTCTTTCTTCCACAGGCAATATAGAGCCCGGCTATCTCGAAACCATATCTCTGAAATCACTTGCTCAGATGGGACTGTGCTCAAAGAATAAGAACAAATAAAAAAGGTAGCAAAAGATCCTTTCTAGAATTTATATAAAGAGGAATGGAATGGGAGTGAAGAAGTCACCTCTGAATTTCTCTCCCACATTCCATCTTTGGTAAGCAAGGAGGACAAAACTAGTCTTACAAAACCTTTCTCCGAGGAAGAAATCTGTAAAGTAATATGGTCCATGGAACCAGACAAGGCCCCAGGACCTGACGAATTCTCAATTCATTTTTACAGAATTTGTTGGGAAATATAAAAACTGATCTTCTAAGGATGATAAAGCTTTTCATCAAAAAGCCAAAGTCAGAGGCAGTACTAACTCTACCTTCCTTGCATTAATTCCAAAAGAAGTGAATCTGGACACTTTTGACAGGTTTCGGCCAATCTCGCTCTGCAATGCATCATACAAAATCCTGACAAAACTATTGGCAAACAGAATCAAGCCACTGCTTGGGAAACTCATTTCTCCCACCCAAGGCGGCTTTTTCAAAGGGAGACATATATTGGACAATGTAATACAGGTACAAGAAGTCATACATTTGAGTTATCTTCAGCAGGACCAAGGTATGCTCATAAAGTTAGACATGGCAAACGCATTCGACCGAGTAAATCTTTCTTTCTAGTACAAAGTCCTCCTTTCCTTTGGTTTCAGCTCTAACTTTGTTAATTTGATTAAAGCTTGTACTGAAAAGCCATGGATAGATCCTTTAGTTAATGGCAAGCTAGGAAACTATTTCCAAGCCTCAAGGGGAATAAGGCAAGGCTACCCCCTGTCCCCTTTCTTGTTCATTCTGATGGCAGACTCGCTAAGTAGAAAACTGACAGCTGAAAAGAAAGTTGGGACAGCTCCAGGAGTTAGGTTGACGAAAGGGCTAGAGCCTCTCAATCACGCACTATTTGCAGATGACACTCTTCTTTTGGGTGGAGCCTCCATCAAGATAGCCAAAGTTTACAATGGAATTCTTTAAAAATTCTGCAGCATATCAGGAGCTCTTATAAATAAAAGGAAAAGTGCAATATATGGGTGGAATTTGGATCAAAAAGCAATTCAGAGAATAGCCCTCTCCTTAGGCTTTTTTGGATTCACTTCTTGGGATAAAATCAAATATCTCGGGTTACCAATAACCCTAGGCCCTAACAAATTATCGTTGTGGAAAGAGGCAATAAGCAAAATTAAGTCCAAGGTTACAGCTTGAGGAGGTCAATGGCTCACCAATGCTGGCAAACTCATCCTTATAAAATCTGTACTATCCTCCCTGCCTATTTATCAGGCTTCCTTTCTTTTGGCTCCAAAGAAGATCACGGAACATATCTCTAGACTTATCAGGGATTTTCTGTGGAGAGGAGGAGGAGGAAACCAAAGAAAATTCCATCTAGTGAATTGGGATACAATTAAATGCCCCATCTCTAAAGGAGGCCTGCAAATAAGAGACCCAAGCCTTTCCAAACCTGGCTCTTGGAGGTAAAATACTTTGGACCCTCTTCTCAAACAACAAACACCCTGTCAGTCAGGTCACAAGGAAAAAATATCTAAAAGGCTCATCACTAAGGAACATATAGATAGATAACAACATCAAAGGGACGTCGATATGGCATCTCTGTCATCGTGTGATAGAGTTCTTCCAAAAGCACTTGTATCACATTCCTGGCAATCGAAAAAACACGATGCTCTGGTAAGACAACATAATGGGACAGTCGCCTTTGAGCAAAAATGAAGCAATCAAAGAAATCAGGAACTGGCTCACTTAGCAAGGAGTCCTCACCCTGGCAAATATCTCAACATTGGACGACTCCAGAAAATGGTGAACTTGGGAAATCCCTCGAGTTCCAGATCAAATGCGCAGTCAAAAGACCCTCCTAGAAGAAGCGTTAACGGGACTGGCACCGGTTCACATGCGTTTGACGGACAAATGGGGATGGGGAAAGACTGGAATCTACAACGCAAGGCATGGATTTGCCTCTCTTCAACCACAAAAAGCTTCAAGCCATACTGCATCTGTGCGGAACCAAGTCTGGGACCCTCTCGGTTTCCCCAAAATAAATTTCTTCACTTGGGTATTAATGCATGGAAAAGTGCTAACTGGCGACAATCTGACTAAAAGAGGTATTCACAGGCCACATCGGTGTTCTCTCTGCTGCAAAGCCTAGGAAACCATGGAGCATGTGTTTTTGGATTGCTCTTTTGCTCAAGAAGTCTGGGACTGCATCCTTCAAGGCCTTAATGTCTCGACCCCATCGCAAGTCAAAGTAGCTAACCTTTTTAGCACCTGGAGAATGTGTTATCCTCACATGACCCAAAGAAAGATAGCATGGAACAGAATCTGGAAAGCAGTACCTAAATATGTCTGCTAGAAAATATGGCTCGCTAGAAACAACCAGATATTCAATAGCATTCGGAACTCCCTTTTGAAGGTGGAAACAAAAGCAAAAGCATTACTCCTTGAGACTGTGGCCAATCATCCCATTAAAAACGATAACATGCTTCTCTCGGAAGAAAAAAAGGATGGGAACTTATATATTTTGAGACAGGATAAACAATGCCACTTGCCCCAGTAAACCTCTTGTATGGAGACTACGAGAAACGGATGCATATTTTCAAGCTTGGTGGAGGAAACAGGGTAAAACAACAATCTTTTTTTATGGTGCCTCTAAAGGCAATCCAAGGACAACATGAGGAGGCGGAGTGATCTACTCCTCGAAGGGTATTCATGAAGATAGCTTCAGCTGGGGACTTGGACAGAGAACCAACAACCAGGTAGAGATTCTTGGGTTGCTAAAAGCCTGTCAGATAGCACGTGAAAAAGACATTAATGAAATACAAGTCTTCAGGGACTCAAAAATTTTGATAAAGATATTAAATTCGGAGGACCACTTCAGCAATCCGGCGCTCAACAAGACACTTCAAAGGCTGAGATACGTGCTCCAAGACTTCTCTTCCTATCTCCTTTTCCATATTCTACGTGGCTCAAATAAGGAAGCAGACGCAAAAGCAAACTTGGCATGCTTCCTACCACAAGGAACCTTAAGCAAGAATGATGAAGAACCAACATGGAACCTGATCCCATAATCTAGAGTAAATATTCATCTATGTAAGGAAAAGGAGGGCTGCAATAGAAAGGAATCCTGAATATTGTATTGATGGCTATTTTGGTTTCGGCCCCACCGGTTTTAAATAATTAATATAACCGTTAGAGTTAAAAAAAGAAGAAGTGTGGATGCTGCATCAACACTTTTCAAAATCAGCATGAAAATCACTAACATTTAAAAAAAAATGTTCATACTTGATACATAAGAAAGTTTAAAGTGTCAAAAATATGCTAAAAAAATGTGTATTCTGAAAGATAATATATGCTACTTCAGTTAATAAAAACTGCGTATATACGCAACTTTAGATAAGGAAAACTGCGTATATGAAGCAGACTTATAATTTGATTTATCTTTCAGATGTCAGTTATTAATCTGTGAATCAGAAGCAAATAAACAGTACTATAACCAGTGAAACAAAGCAGAAGACAGTCACACACATGAACACAAGATATAAGGAGGAAACCCAATGTGGGTGAAAACCCCCTGCTGCAATTCGTATCTATCTTCTTTTTAATTAGAAACTTCTCTTTACAATGTTTTGCACTGGTGCAGTCTTTACCAGTACGCAGGCTGCAACCTGTAGAGAGCTACAACTCTCTCTCGTTCTCCAGCTTTCCTGGAAGGGAGCTCCAACCCCCTTAGTTCTTGTACTAGCTTGAGATACTAGTACGCAGGCTCCTACCTGCAGAAGGTTGCAACCTTCTCTCTGTTTTTAGGGACCTCGTTTCATTAATTTTCAGACTGGATCAACAAGTAATATCAATCAAACATCAAGTATTTCTGCATCAACCAAACCCTTTTCACCAATCAAAAACTGAATCAGATAAACACTTCTCTGTCAGTTGTACCCAGAACACAGTAACTATAATCAAACACCAATTTTGAACCCAGAACACTGCAGCAATAAAACAGAAGCAGCTAGAACATAAATCAAGATATGTACGCTACTTCACTATTCATCAATCTGCATGTATACGCTTCTGTCCCATAACCAACCTGCGTATATGCTTCTTTCATTCACAGAAAAAGCGTGTATATGCACCTGCACTTCACTGAACCTGCATATAGATCTATAAAGGATAATTTATTCTTTTAAGCATTCAGACATTAGTTAACCCAGATTTATAGATCAAGAGTGCGCCACATATAACAGATCAAAATCATACAGAGATACCACTGTTCAAGCCTTGAGATTTTGATCCATCAATAGTCCTTATCCTTCTTGCGCTCAGGTTCCTCCTTCATTTAGATCTAGATCTGCACCATAACCCAATCAACAATATTCCAGATCTAGCATGATATCACATATTCAATAAATCAGATGATACTTTGCCACATGATCTCCTTCCTCTTTTATAGTTTTAGCCCTTCCACAATACCACGGTCCAAGACCATAATAAACCAATACCAAGGGCCCAAACTTGGGGTCAACACTTCTGACGAGATACCATGGTCCAAAACCATAGGTTCAAATTCCAAGGACTAACAACCACGGACCAAAAATAAGTTTCCCACCATGTACACGCTTTTCTGTGCATAAAAGTGCGTGTATACGCATACGCGACTTTTGAACGTATAACCCGCGTGTATACGCGCCTCGGCAAGGTGAACCTGCATATACAAGATTTCCTTCATTCTGAGTGCCTGAACTAAGATCTGTCACCAAAGTGAGTTGCCATCAAGGACAACACCTGTACCATAGCGCCACACCGGTGCCAAAATGCCAACAATCTCCCCCTTTGGACTTGATGGCAATCCCAAGATCCTCAAAGTCATTCTCCCCCTTTGTCATCAAGGGCAAAGGGCTGTGCTCCCCCTGAGTACATGCTGATATCTCTGCTCTGTTGTGCTGAACATGCTCCCCCTGACTGTAGGCAAGATCTGCAAAAAGGTGTTCTTCAAGAAGAACCATGACTTATACATCATAAAAGACCTTCCTATCACCAAAAGACTCAATACATACAACCATCACCCAACCAAGTGGGGATCATCCACCCAACCAAGTGGGGATACATCAGAAATTTACATATGACAACCAATTGCATCAATCATCCCAGGCATAGTGGGGAAACCAAAATAGGCTGTTACATGACCTTGATAAAAAAAAAAGATATACATGACATAGAGACAAAATATCAAGACTATGCAAAACACCAATAACTACTATCAGCAGCATCTGACAATCACTGTATATATCAGCAACCATGTTTCCCTTCTGCTCTTCTTTCTGCAGCTGATCCACCTGAACCAGAAACATCTTGAGTACTAGAACCAAGAGCTTCTAAGGTAATGCCAACAATGCATTATTAGAAGATTATCTGCTCCCCCTGAACCTGTGCCTGATGGTCTCTGATAGACCCATATCAGACTCTCTTCAACCAGAGTCTGTCCTTGCTGATTTTCTTCAGAATTCCATATACGCGACTGCACCTGCATAAATCGGCGTATGTACATGGATTCCCCTCATCCAACTCGCATACACCAACTTTTCTTTGAAACAGACAAGCTTCAACAGCAAGATGAAGCATCAACTACTCCCAGCTTCTGTCTGAGATATTCAAAAGTTTCCCTGGGCAGTGGTTTGGTGAGGATATCAACAATTTGTTCCTTAGAAGGAACATACTCCAACTTGACTTTTTGCTCAAGCACTTGTTCCCGAAGAAAGTGATATTTGATAGGTATGTGCTTGGTCTTTGAATGCATGACAGGACTCTTTGAAATGCTTATTGCACTTGTATTATCACATAAGATAGAGACAGGTGGAGTACAAGTGATTTGAAAATCCTGCAAGGTTTGCATCATCCAAATAAGTTGAGTGCAACAAGATGCAGCAGCCACATATTCCGCTTCAGCTGTGGATAAAGCAATCGAACTCTGTTTCTTGTTGAACCAAGATATTAATCTGGAACCCATAAAGAATGCACCACCACTTGTGCTCTTCCTGTCATCCACGCTTCCTACCCAATCTGCATCTGTGTAAGCATGAAGTGTGAGATCTGTATCTCTAGGGTACCATAAGCCATAGTTTTGAGTTCCTTGAAGGTACTTGAAGATTCTCTTGACTACATGAAGATGAGTTTCCCTTGGATTTGCCTGAAATCTTCCAACTATTCCCACTGCATGCATGATGTCTGGTTGGGTACCTGTCAAATAAAGTAGAATTCCAATCATAGATCTATAGGTTGGTTGATGCACTGCTACAGATTCATCATTTTCACTGAGGCTGCATCCTGTAACCATGGGGGTACATACTGGTTTTGAATCTTCCATGCCATACTTCTTCAGAATCTGCTTGAGGTACTTGGTTTGAGACAAGAAGATACCGCCTTCATTTTTTTGGATTTGCAATCCAAGAAAGTATGTCAGTTCTCCAAGCAAGGACATTTCGAATTCTTTCTGCATCACCAAGGCAAAGCTTTGAATCATAGCTTCTTCATTGCTTCCAAAGATAATATCATCTACATACACAACAAGTATTAGCAATTTGTTATTTTCAATTTTTATATAGAGATTGCTATCTGCTGATCCTTTTGAAAAACCTTGTTGATGAAGGTATTTATCCAAATGATAGTACCAAGCCCTTGGAGCTTGTTTAAGCCCATAGAGAGCCTTTTTAAGTCTGCATACAAGATTTGGATCATTCCTAAGGATGAAACCATCTGGTTGCTCGATGTATACTTCTTCTTCTAAGTCTCCATTCAGAAAGGCTGACTTCACGTCCATTTGAAATACTTTGAACTTTTGAAAGCTTGAGAGAGCAAGGAACATTCGAATGGCTTCAAGTCTAGCAACGGGAGCAAAAGTTTCTTCAAAGTCTATTCCTTCTTGTTGAGCATACCCTTTACAAACAAGCCTGGCCTTGTTTCTAATAACTTCCCCATTTTCATTCAACTTGTTCTTGAAGATCCATTTTGTTCCTATGACATTCTTATCTTTTGGTCTAGGAACCAACTCCCAAGTTTTTTTCTTTTCGATCTGCTCAAGTTCTTCATCCATTGCCTTGACCCAACATTCATCTTTGCATGCCTCTTTTACATTTTGTGGTTCAGTGGAGGAGAGTAATGCCAAATAGCTTGAGGCTTCTGCAATTGTTCTTCTAGTTTGTACACCTGCTTCTTTCTGCCCCAAAATCTGAGATTCTGGATGATTTTTCTGAACGTACCTGGATGGAGTCTTCTCTTCTATCCTTGTCTGTCCCTCTAGAGTCTCTTGAGGTTCTTCTTCATCATTTGTCTGATTTGGAGAGTAGTCTTCATCCTCATCGATATCTTCATGATTTACTTGCCTAGGGATGTATCCTTTTTCATCAACCACTACATCAATGCTGTCAACAATTCTTCCAAGTCTTTTATTGTAACACTTATATGCTTTGCTGTGAGGAGAATAACCAAGGAGAATGCCTTCATCTGCTCTAGGTTCAAGTTTTCCAAGCTGCTCATCAGTATTCTTAATATAGCATTTGCTCCCAAAAATTTTGAAATGCTTTACCGAAGGAGTCTCACCATACTAGAGCTCATGAGGAGTTTGAGTGCTGTTCACTTGGACATTTGTTTTGTTGAGAATAACAACCGCAGCATATGCAGCTTCACCCCAGAAGGTTGCGGGAGTTCCAGACTCATCAAGCATAGCACGAGCCATTTGTTGGACTGTTCTGTTCATCCTTTCCACCACTCCATTTTGCTGAGGAGTCCTAGCCGTAGAGAATTCCCTTCTTATTCCATGTTCTTCATAGAAATCAAAAAATTCACTTGAGGTAAACTCCCCACCTCTGTCGGACCTGAGGCACTTAATTTTGTAATCTGATTCATTTTCAGCCAAGGCTTTGAATGATTTTAATTTTTCGAATGCTTCGTCTTTGTGCTTCATAAGTCCTAACCAAACAAACCTGGAGAAGTCGTCAATGAATAATATCAAGTATTCTTCTCCTCGAGGTGACCTTGTCCTAAATGGACCACATACATCTGTATGGACTAGCTCAAGAGGCCTGCTAGTTGATCCTTCCTTCTCAGGAAAGTTAGTTCTGGTTTGCTTACCAAACTGACATGATTTGCATATGGTGTTGTCTGGTATTTTGATATCTGGGAGACCACGAACTGCCTGGTATTTGCATGCTTTCCTTATTTGTGAAAAACTTAGATGCCCCAACCTCTGGTGCCATAACCAGTGTTCATCATCCTTGCTCAAATAGCATTGTTGTTGTCCTTCTTCAAATATGTATAGATTATTTGGAGTTCTTCTGCCTTTGATCACTGTTTTCCCTGTATCAAGATCACGAACACTACATCAATTTGATCGAAATATTACCTCGGTTCCTTGATCGCACATCTGACTAACACTTAGTAGATTATGCTTCAAGCCATCAACATACAAAACATTTCCAGCTTTGACCTTTTCTTTCAACTGAGCAGTGCCTTTTCCTTTTATGGCTGTAGGGTGTCGTTTCCAAAAGACACCTTCTTTCCCTTTTCTAATGAAGCATATGATTCAAGTTTTTCTTTATCCCCTGTCATATGCTTCGGACATCCGCTGTCGATATACCATAGATTTTCCTGTCCTTCTGCATAGAAAGCTATCCCACATCTTTCTGGTTGTGGTTCCTTCATTCTCCATGTTCTGGCACTTGAGGTATGTTCCTTTTGAGTTGTCTTCCAAAACCTGCTCCTGTATTCAGAATCTTCATGACCAAAGTTATTACAAATAGAACATTCAACTTCATTTTCAAGGGCTGAAAAGTTGTTATAAGTCCTTTTCGTGATTCCAGTCATATTCCTTTGTTTTTGAGCTTCTCTAGTCATGATTGTCTTATAGGCAACACATTGAGCTGCTTTGTGACCAAAATTATGGCAAGAGAAACATTGGCCATTGAAGAAACTCCTGCGATTATCAAATCTATCATCCAACCGATTGTAGTTTCTACTGACATCCATTCTTGAGGCAAATTGGGAAGATTTTACCTGTGGCTGATTGTAGCTTCTGTTTGTCCTTAAGGTAGCTTGTCCCCGATTTTATTGGTAGTCTTTATTCATTCTTGAGGTAAACTGTCCCTGATTTACCTGATGATTTCTATTAGGCCTTTGCTCGCTCCTCCTTGCTGCATCAAGATAACTTTTGGAGGTAGAAGCTTGAGATGTTTCTCCATTATATCCCAGACCTGTCTTGATTAGTGGAGAATGCTGCACATTGATAATCTCATCCAGAGTTTCAGATCCTTTAACAAATTTAAGATTAATAGCTTTTGTTTTCTCAATCTCCTTTCTAAGACAGACAATTTCACATTCCAATTTTTCAAGATGTTTTTCCCTTTCAGCCAGTTGACATTGTAGAGAATCTATAATTGCATTTTTCTCTTCTAAGCAGATTTTGAGATTAGTCATCTCTTCACAAAGACCTTCTACATCTATAGCATCCATGTAATCATCATCTTCAAAAGCCATTAAAAGTTTATATTCATTACCTCGTTCATCTTCGTCACTATTTGAAAGACCATCACTATCTTCATGAGTGTAATAGCTTTTCTTATTTGCATTCTGTTTCTTGTTTCATCTAACAGGTTCCTTTCCCTTGTCAATCTTATCCTTATGAGGACATTTGGCAGCATAGTGACATACTCTTCCACAAGCAAAGCACTTGAAAGGTAACTTACCTCGGAATCGTCCAGCACCCCTTTGAAGATTCTTGACAAAATTTGATTCTTCTTCTTCTTCTGACACGTGTCTTGATTCATAGTATTCTCCTTTGCCTGAAGCCTTGAAGGCAGCTTCTCTCCTGTCTGATGGAACTCCTTTCCTCATTTCATAAGCAGTAAGAATTCCATGCAGTTGTGACATTTTAAGACTTTGTAGATTCTCCTTTTCTTCTATTGCAGAAACTTTAGATTCAAACCTAGGTGACAAAGATCTCAGAACTTTTTCAACCACAACAGCCTCTTTTATTTCTTCTCCCAAGTTTTTCATACAATTAACAATCTCATCTACACGAAGAAAATAGTTAGCCACACTTTCATCATTACACATCTTGAGATTTTCATACTAAATCCTGAGGGTTTGAAGTTTTGCTCGTTTTACCTGATCATCTCCTTCATAGCTTAGGACAATCTTGTCCCATATTTATTTTGCTGATTTTAACTGCATAACTTTCACGAATTCTGATTGAGATAGACATCCTAGAAGAGTATTGACCGCCTTTGCATTTGTTTCATATTTCTTCTTCTCAGCTGAATCTACAGGGGTAGCTGATGGAAAAGTATACCTTGTTTCTATGATGTCCCAGACTTCTGTACCCAGAGATTGAAGATAGGCAGTAACTCTTACCTTCCAATATACAAAGTTTGTCCCATCAAAAACCGGTGGCCTGATTGATGCTTCCCTCTCGTAGTTGCTCATGATGAAAGATCTTCCTTCAAGCGATCAAGCTTCTTCAGAAGGACCTGCTCCGATACCAATTGTTGGAAATAATACTGAGAGGGGGGGGGGGGGGGGGGTGAATCAGTATTATCAAATATTTCCTTTTTCAACTTCAGATAATATACGCTACTTCAGTTAATAAAAACCGCGTATATACGCAACTTTAGATAAGGAAAACTGCGTATATGAAGCATACTTATAATTTGATTTATCTTTCAGATGTCAGTTATTAATCTGTGAATTAGAAGCAAATAAACAGTACTAGAACCAGTGAAATAGAGCAGAAGACAGTCACACACATGAACACAAGATATAAGGAGGAAACCCAATGTGGGTGAAAACCCCCTGCTGCAATTCGTCTCTATCTTCTTTTTAATTAGAAACTTCTCTTTACAATGTTTTGCACTGGTGCAGTCTTTACCAGTATGCAGGCTGCAACCTACAGAGAGCTACAACTCTCTCTCGTTCTCCAGCTTTCCTGGAAGGGAGCTCCAACCCCCTTAGTTCTTGTACTAGCTTGAGATACTAGTACGCAGGCTCCTACCTGCAGAAGGCTGCAACCTTCTCTTTGTTTTCACGGACCTCGTTTCATTAATTTTCAGACTGGATCCACAAGTAATATCAATCAAACATCAAGTATTTCTGCATCAACCAAACCCTTTTCACCAATCAAAAACTGAATCAGATAAAAAATTCTCTGTCAGCTGTACCCAGAACATAGTAACTGTAATCAAACACCAATTCTGAACCCAGAACACTGCAGCAATAAAACAGAAGCAGCTAGAACATAAATCAAGATATGTACACTACTTCACTATTCATCAATCTGCGTGTATACGCTTCTGTCCCATAACCAACCTGCGTATATGCTTCTTTCATTCACAGAAAAAGTGTGTATA
This sequence comes from Pinus tabuliformis, assembly GCA_031772625.1. Classification (NCBI taxonomy): domain Eukaryota; kingdom Viridiplantae; phylum Streptophyta; class Pinopsida; order Pinales; family Pinaceae; genus Pinus; species Pinus tabuliformis. The sequence continues at coordinate 963,691,460 of CM062805.1, forward strand.
CACACCTGCACTTCACTGAACCTGCGTATAGATCTATAAAGGATAATTTATTCTTTTAAGCATTCAGACATTAGTTAACCCAGATTTATAGATCAAGAGTGCACCACATATAACAGATCAAAATCATACAGAGATACCACTGTTCAAGCCTTGAGATTTTGATCCATCAATAGTCCTTATCCTTCTTGCGCTCAGGTTCCTCCTTCATTCAGATCTAGATCTGCACCATAACCCAATCAACAGTATTCCAGATCTAGCACGATATCAGATATTCAATAAATCAGATGATACTTTGCCACATGATCTCCTTCCTCTTTTATAGTTTTAGCCCTTCCACAATACCACGGTTCAAGACCATAATAAACCAATACCAAGGGCCCAAACCTGGGGTCAACACTTCTGACGAGATACCATGGTCCAAAACCATAGGTTCAAATTCCAAGGACTAACAACCACGGACCAAAAATAAGTTTCCCACCATGTACGCACTTTTCTGTGCATAAAAGTGCGTGTATACGCATATGCGACTTTTGAACGTATAACCCGCGTGTATACGCGCCTTCGGCAAGGTGAACCTACGTATATAAGATTTCCTTCATTCTGAGCGCCTGAACTGAGGTCTGTCACCAAAGTGAGTTGCCATCAAGGACAAAACCTATACCATAGCGCCACACCGGTGCCAAAATGCCAACACCGCTGTCCCTTTGATGGGAGACCATATGCAAACAAGGCAAAGAAAATCAAAGAGAATCAGCCCTGGAAAGGAAGTGGAGATATTGGCTCGGCGCAGGAAAGGAAAGAGATGACTGAGGACTAACGGTTCGGCGAATACCTCAGGATCCTTGATCTTGAGGGATCGTCGTTTTATCTATTTCTACACTTAGATATCTCCGCATTCACCCTTATAAAAGGGGCAACACTGTTAGCTCGAGGGGGGTTGGTTATGTTTTATGTAATTTCCTTTAAGATCAAAACTTTGATCATCGAGTCTCGTTAAGAACCGATCTATTGTAATTTCGCTTTATGCATTAATACAAAATTGGTTACTATTTAATCTCTGAGTTTGGAATAACTTCAAGCGGTGTACCCCTGGAGGCTAAGGGCCTGGAACTGGAGGACACTTGCTCCTGTACTATTACGTTTGGTTTATGCGTGGTTTTCTTATCAGCATTATTTGGTAATCTGATGTATTTTGTTAGTTTACATCACATGCTCTGTTATGTTTACTTTACTAAGACAGAACTATTGCGTTGACTCTGCAAAGTATCACTGTTCTTCTAAGTGTTAATATAATACTATCAGTCTTTACAAAATATTGTTGTTGTTCAATTACAGAGCCTCTGTGCTGTGCACTTATTCATTGATATTACGGAATTCATCTTAGCGATTATGTTCTTTGCGATTGTTGGATCTATAGACATTGCTGTTCCATTCTGAAACGCAGTCGTAATCTTTTATAGCTGAGAGTGATTTTACCAAGGTCAGGTTACTATTAAGGTGTGCCGTGTGCATATATGGTTTTGAAGTGTTGTTCTATAATTCATCATTAATCAGAGCTGTTCCATTTTGGTGTGTTGTTCAATTCGTCCTTTAGAGTGAAGGATTGCCATTTGATTCCTGTAGGTCACGATTCGTGCATTTGATCTTGTAGACTAAGGTGTTACTGCTTGCTAGACTTAGTTGCTGTTACAGTTTCAGATTTTTTGTTCTATTTCAGATTTGTTGTTCTATTTTAGATTTTCTGTTCCATTTTAGATTTGCTGTTCTATTTCTTATTTCACTGCTCCATTTCTTATCTGCCGTTCCATTTCCTGTCCTTTGTTATTCTGGTATGAAGAACGATCCAGGGCTGTAGTGAGCACTGACATTTACTGTCTGGCTCCCAGATCCACGATCTGTTCTTTGATTTACCTTAGTTCCATCAGTTTAGAAAGGGATGAGTTACTGCTACTGAACCCTTGACTGATAAATTGCTTAGCTTTCTGAATGTGTAGTTTAATCTTTTGAAGTAGTTTGTTGTAAACAAGCATCCGTTTACTCTTGTATTTCTGAACACTATACTACTAGCATTACTCTGGCAAATGATAGCCTCAGACTGAGACACTCTTTGAAATAACAAAACGTTCCTGGATTGACAACTAATGTGAGGTAATTAGAGGTGAAAGAGACCCTTTTTATAGCTCCACAATGATCACATAAAACTGGGGATAGAAAGGTGGGACTATTATAGTACCATATTCTTCAAGACATGGGAAAATCATAATTAGAAGTTAATTCATTGAATGTGTATCCTTTATGGAGAGACAAAGTACTTGATTCACCTTACACTGGATCACCACCTTTTACCTTGAATATCAAGTTCTCTTAATTCGTCTTTAATTACCTTCAAAGGTGTGCAAGTAATACTTCCATTTCATTTAGTCTAAATCATAGAGAAAGAGATCACTCATATATAACTAAAAATAGTAAATCATGGGATTCTTAAGTGTGCAGAGTGTGGAAGTCGAAGCCTGTCGAGGAATGATTATGCGAAGAAAGGAATATGTGGAGGAAGGAACATAAGATACTTCCACATGTAAATCAAAAATTTCCTAAGTATGAATATTAGTCCAAAGGTAAGTATTGTGTATAGTGTGGAAGACTACTTCAAGGGGATGGTGTTGATTTTTGGTAGCATTAGATGTTCTCTAAGTCTCAAATTTTGCAGGGAGGCTTGGGCACATGTATTCCAAAGAACCCACAAAGTGTTTTGGGAAATTCCACCCGAAGACTGTTTTATTAAAATAATAAATTATTTTTAATAGGACTCTAAGTCTAAACTTAGGAAAATAATATAATTAAAGGGTATTAATATAAATTATGGGTGTAACTTCTAGAAGAAGACGAGGATCAAGTAGAAATGATATTAGCCATTAATTACCTTCTAATCTGGACCGTTGAATGTCAATGACGAGATTATTTAAGGAAGCTTGAGGGTCACTTGGAAGACACACAGAGTGAGTTCAGAAGTTTGATTTTCTGAACCAGAGCAGCTGCCAGGAGAATATCGATAGTGAGCTTGTGTAGTGAGGGGTAGGGATAGCTGGGTTTGAGTATCTTCTCCAGAGCCTAGGATACGTAGCAGAGAGTGAGAGAGACACCAGAAGGAGGCATCATAGGACCTAGGGGGGTTGACATTGAGCCATAAGGGCTCACGCAGAGGTTGACGTTGAGACAGAAGGGATCACGTAGAAGCAACATAGTTCTCCAAGAAAAAGTCTGAATTTGCTGAGGGAGCTGACATTTCTAAGCCGAGAGGGATGGAAAATGCACCAGAAGGTAAATCAATTCCAAGTTGAGCTGACGTAGAGCCTTAGTTGCTGATGCAAGGCCCACACAGAAATAACTAGGGACACATTGGCTTAGCTGCCGGATTAGCCAGAACTTGCTGGGTAGAGTGAGGTAATATCAAAAATTTCTTCTTCTAGTTTATTTATCTATAATTGGATTTCCGAGAGGGAATCTAGAGTTTTATTCATAAAACTACTGCATAATAATAAAAACCCTCAAATTTGCTGCACTGGTTTTCCCACATTGGGTTTTTCCAGGGACAATTTTTCCAAAAAAACTATCATTTGTCTGTATCTTTATGTATTGTTCAGTTTCTTATTTCGACATATAATTTAATTGGTTAGTTTGTAGTGTATGTATTTCCATGTTTGTCGTAGGAAACTACAAATAACTTGTTCATGTAAAACTAACAAGTAGGAGAAATATCATCAGTGTTACAGTAGGAATTCTCGAGTTTAAGGAATTTTCACTTGGTATCAAAGCTAGTGTAGGTGAAACAAGAAGAAAAGTGCTAGAGAACCCAATGCTAAGAAGAAGAGGGAGATCAAAATAGGTGCAGGAGGCAGTAGTTCGAATCCCCAGAGGGGTTTGTGCAGTCCTAGCTATAGGGTTGAATTTCGAGGCAGTCTCTCTTTGAGTGAGTCGACAGAGAGAAGGGCTTCCAGATTGAAATCTTGTCATGGAAGAGGGAGTAGCGATGAAGCCATAGCATGAGGAAGAGTTGGTGGGACACAGTTTTTCTGCAAGCCATTTTGTTGGGTAGAAAGACATCAGAAGAGAAGAAAAGGACTGTGAGGGAATTTTTCCTCAGAAGACTTCCCGCCAAGAAGTTCGTTTTCTTATTGGCTGAGCAACATCAGTAAGAAGTAGAGAGGAGAAATTTGACAGTTTTTCATGGAAGAAATGGAAACTAGTGGCTTGAGGGATCATGATAGATTTGACAGAGCATCCAACTATGTCATCTGGAAGGCAAGGATGTCATTCCTTCTAGATGAGCATGCCCTCATGACATATGTTGACAACGTGGTGGTTGTGCCTGCATATTTAGATCCGTTAAAGAAGTACAAGGTAGAAATGGCGAAGGCAAAGAGAATGATCCTTGACGGAGTGAAGGATCATGTTTTCTATCACATCGCTAGTAGAGGGATTGCTAAGGATATGTGGGATGTGTTGTCTACACTCTACCAGGGATCTTTCGAGCAGCGGACGATGTAACTTGAGAAGAAATTAAGATCTGCTTAGATGCAGAAGGGGGAGCATTTGGATCCATTCCTCATGAAGCTTCAGGAGACCCGACATGAGTTATCAACTATGGGGTATACACCTCAAGATTTTGAGTTTGTTAGACTGGCCCTCAATTCTATCTCAAATGAGTGGCAAGTCCTTGTCTAGAGTATCCTAGGCAGTGTGACTTACCGAATTGGGATGAGATGTGGGCAACTCTCAAGCAAGAGGAGATGAGGAGAGAGTTGGTCAAGTGTAAGCTTGAAAAAAGTAGCAATAGTGGTTTGAAGCCCAAGGAGGAGGAGGATAATGCAACCCTTGCATCGAAGGGGCAACAGGAGTAGTGGAGGCGGAAGAAGGACGTCTCAAAGATAAAGTGCTTCAGGTGTGGTGAAATGGGTCAATACACAACACAATGTCCTCTCAGGAAGAAGGAAAAATATGAGAAGCACGATCTGAAGGCTTCACCCATGAATATCGAGGAGGAGGAGTTCACCATGACAGTCGAGATACCTCGAAGAGGGAGGTGGGCTGATTTTGAGCTATAGTTCGAAGGAGCTACAGATGGGCATGATCCTTGAAGAGCCCATGTTATGAAACCAGCTCAAGAAAAGATAGAAAAGATAGATCAACGCCTTAGAATTCAGCCTCTTCGAGGGGGCAACCTCCTTTACATTACATAAATGAACAATTCTTGGATGATACAAATGACAAAACCTCCTTTCTATATATAGGAGTCTAAGGAGTCACAATATAATCCAGCCGACCTAACAATAATAATATAAAGCCACAAAAATAACAATAGAGGGATTCTATGGGGCACAGTAATAACAATATGGGGGCAATAGGGGCACAACAATATTAATAAGGGGTATAACTACAATAGTAATGGGGTAATCACTAGTATTATAGGGACCCAACATGCCCCTCTCCTTCAAAAAAGTGTTGTCCTCAACGCTTGAGTAGTTCTGGATACTTCTGCATAAAATTCTCATCCTCCCATGTGGAATCTTCAGCGGATAAGTTCTTCCACTTGATAAGATACTCTGAAATTGATCGATTTCGTAGCTGTCGAGTTCTTGTTTCTGTGACTGCTTCCGGTTCCAATATAATTTTTCCTTCCTCGTCAAGTTCTGGCAATATTGTTTGAACTGGGAGCTTGTCGCCTATAACCTTCTTTAAACATGAAACATGGAAAACTGGGTGCAATCGAGAAGCTGCAGGAAGCTCCAATTTGTATGCCATAGTACCAATCTTTTGCAACACCTTGTACGACCATAATACTTTGGTGATAATTTATTATCCTTCTTAGCTTGCTTTAGGGACATTTGCTTATATGGTTGTAGCCGTAGGAATACCCAATCACCTACATCAAAACTTCTTTCACTGCGATGTTGATCTGCCTGTTGTTTCATTCTATTCTGTGCCAACACGAGGTTATCCTTTAAGAGTTGGAGGACTTGTTGTTGATGTTCGATGTGATGTTCCACTGCCTGAACCTTAGAATTTTCTCTTAAATATGATGTGATGGATGGTGGTTGATACCCATAAAGTGCCATAAATGGGGTCATTTTTGTTGCTGTATGGAAGGAAGTGTTATACCACCATTCAGCCAGAGGCAACCATTTGACCCATTGTGTCTGTTTATCAGATACAAAGCAACGAAGATATCCTTCCAAACATTTGTTTACTATCTCAGTTTGCCCATCAGATTGAGGATGATAAGATGAGCTATGAGCTAACTGAGTACCAAGACAAGAAAATAATTTTGTCCAAAAATTTCCAGTGAAAATGGGATCTCTGTCACTTACAATAATCTTTGGGTTTCCATGTAGCTTTTGAATTGTTTCCATAAATGCAGTAGAAACTGTACTGGCTTTAAATGGATGTGATAATGCACAAAAGTGTGCATACTTGGTAAGTCTGTCAACTACCACCATGATGACACTCTTTCCCTCAGACTTGGGTAAACCTGTGATAAAATCCATTGAAACCTCCTCCCAACGTTGGCTTGGAATGGATAAAGGTTGTAATAGACCTGGTGTCTTAATTGTTTCAACTTTATTTTGTTGGCAAACCAAACATTCCGCCACAAACTTTTGAATATCTGATTTAAGGCCATCCCAAAAAAATTCCTTCTTAACCCTGTGGTAAGTTTTTAAAAATCCTGAGTGCCCTCCTAAGGGAGAAGTGTGCAATTCCATAAGAATCTTTTGTTTTAGCTGGGAATTCTTACAGAGGTATAAGCGATCTTTGTACCATAACGAATCATTTTGCCAGCTAAATGTATCAGACATACTGGAATCTTGTTGTAACTTTCGAATAAGTGCCCACACTTCTTCGTCATTCTTCCATTCCTCCCTTGCTTCGTTTATCCAATCTGGTTGGATAATAGAAATGGCGCACAAAAATGCTTCCACATCCTCATCCTTTCTTGAGAGTGCATCTGCCACCACATTTTGCTTCCCTTTTTTGTAGATGATTTCAAAGTCATAACCCAACATCTTTGTGACCCACTTTTGTTGCTCTTCAGAGGATAATCTTTGTTCTAAAAAGTATTTAAGGCTATCATGATCCGTTTTTACCTTGAAGTGTCTTCCCATTAGGTAGGGTCGCCATTTCTTAAGTGCATGGAGTATTGCCAACATTTCCTTCTCATAAATAGCTTTGCTTAAAAACTTTCCCTTGATTGGACGACTTTCAAAAGCAATGGGTCTTTCATCTTGCATTAAAACAACACCAATTCCATTTCCTGAAGCATCACATTCCACAATAAAGGTTTTTGTGAAGTCCGGTGTAGCTAAGACCGGTGCTTGGCACATTGCCTCTTTAAGATGTTCAAAGGCCTTTGTTGCTTCCGGGTCCATGAAAATGCATCTTTCTTCAATAATGTTGTTAGAGGTGCTGCTATTCTCCCATAATTCTTAACAAACTTGCGATAATACCCTGTCAACCCGAGAAATCCTCGCAGATGCTTTATGGATGTGGGAATTTTCCATTCCTTAATGGCTTTAATTTTGCTAGGGTCTACCTTAACTCCTTCATGAGATACAATATGACCCAGATATTCCACCTCTTGTACTCCAAAGAAACATTTGGATCTTTTTGCATATAATTGTTTCTCCTCCAATAGTTGTAGCACCCTGTCAACATGTTCAACATGATCCTTCCAAGACTTGCTGTAGATTAGTATATCATCAAAAAATACTAACACAAATTTTCTAAGGAATGGTTTGAAAATTGAATTCATCAAACCTTGAAATGTTGAAGGTGCATTGGTAAGGCCAAAAGGCATGACCAAAAATTCATAATGACCCTCATGAGTTCTAAATGCTATTTTCGGAATGTCTTCAATCTTCATTCTGATTTGATGATATCCCGAACGAAGATCCAACTTGGTGAAGTAAATTGATCCATGCAATTCATCCAGTAATTCATCAATGACAGGAATGGGAAACTTATCTTTAATAGTGAGCTTGTTGAGCTCCCTATAATCCGGACACATGCGCCATGATCCATCCTTCTTGTGCACCAATACTACTGGAGCAGAGAAAGAACTTTGACTTGGTTGAATTATACCAGCCTCTAGCATTTCTGCAACCATACGTTCAATTTCACTCTTTTGGGCATAGGGATATCTGTACGGCCTGATGTTTGGAGGAACACTTCCTGGAATCAGATGAATAGCATGATCATGATCACGAATAGGTGGGAGACCTTTGGGAGTCTCAAATACCTTGGAATGATTGTCCAAGACTTTTTGGAGATCTGGAGAAATAGATGATTCCATTGTGGAAACATCTAGCGAACATAATTGTGCAATTACACCTCTTTGTTCCTTTTTTAGAAGCTTTGTCATACCATTAGAGCTGATTATCTTTCCCAGTTTCCCTGCAATACCCCTTAATTCAACTTCCTTTCCTTCCACAGAAAATTTCATGAAAAGTTCTTGAAAATTAAAAGCTATTGTACCCAAGGATTGTAGCCATTGGACTCCTAGTACAACATCAGCACCTCCCATTGGAATGGAAAGCATTGGGCTAGTCAATACATATTCTCCCATGGATAGCTTGATATTATGGCACTTTCCAGAGCAATTTATTGTTCCTCCATTTGCAACCATCACTTGACACTCTGGTGCTGGATATAGGAAGCAATTCAATTCTCTTGCTACCTTACAATGAATAAAATTGTGGGTACTTCCTGAATCAATCAACACTATTACCTTTTTCTTCTTGATTTGTCCTTCTATCTTGATGGTTTGAGGAGTGGTAATTCCCGCCAATGCATTACAAGATATGGTCGGATTTATTTGTTCTTTATCTAGGCTTTGTTCCTGGAGTATATCCTCTTCTTTTGACCTTTCTTGCTCCTTTTCTTCTTCCTCTTCACAATCTATGTAGAATAATTTCTTCTCAGCACACTTATGACCTTTAGTGTATTTGCTATCACAACTGTAACAAAGCCCTTTTGCTCTTTTTTCTTCCAATTGTTGTGGTGTCAACCTTATAGGTTGTGGAAGACTAGCGGCAACAACACTTCCGTCTTTATAGTTGTGAGTGGTATGCTTCCTGGTTGCCATAATTTTGCTTTCCATTTTTCTTGCTAACCTGAATGCCTTCTCTAATGAATCAGGTTCCCAAAGGCGAACATCATGTTGGATATTATCCTTTAAAGACCCTATGAACACATCAATCCTATGCTCCTCTGGAATATCTTTTACCCTTATGTTCAATTTTTGGAACTCCTCAATGTGCTCCATTATTGAACCCTTTTGTTTGAGACTTATCAATTGGCTAAAAAAAGTGTTGCTTTTTGTATCCTCATAATGTGCTATCAATTCTTCCGTAAAAATTGCCCAAGTGATAAATTGTTTACGAGAGCAAAGCCATTGATACCATACAAACTGATTTGGTTCCAAATATAAAGTTGCCATACGTACCTTTTGTGTGTTTTGCACATTATTGAGATCGAAGAATTGCTCCATCTGTAATATCCATGTGGCGGGATCCTTGCCATCAAACTTCCTCATATCGATTTTTGGAATATGGTGAGTCTTCGATCCAACATTAGAGTCTATGGAATCATGATTAACATTTCTTTTGTTCTCATCATGAGTTTCCTTTAGTACCCTTTCACCCTTAGTGACCATTTCTTGTAGCAACTTATTCATATTTATCTTCAATTCTTCCATCTTATCATCCATGCCATCAATTTTAGCGTCCATGCCATTCACCTTAGCTTCCATGCCATCCATCTTAGCTTCTACGCCTTTCTTTAAACAATCCATCTTAGCTTCTATACCCTTCTTTAAACCATCCATCTTAGCTTCTACATCTTTCCTTAAACCATCCATCTTAGATTCTGTTGCTTTTTGTGCAAGTGACACTTGTTGCACTTGTTCTTGTAATTTTGATATATCATGTAGCATTTCTTCTTCTTCTTCATGAGTCATGCTAGAGCTTTCAGGTTCCTTACTAGGTGTTTGCATTTTATTTCCTCGGGGCATCAGTTACCAATAATAATTCTCTAATATGCCCTTTGAATTCCTTCAAAATAAATTTTCAAACCAAGCTTAAGCAAAAATTAAAGAAAATCTACACACCTTTTTTCACTTTGTAGGAGCTCGATATTGCCTCTGATGTATCTCTGTAATTTCTGATTATCTAGTTCTGAATTTGTGAGCTGTAGTAGCGCTCTATGTCCTCTTTCCAATGCCACAAGTCTGACCCAAATTGGATTCTCCAAGGAAGAGTTATGCGAAATCTCCCACAGTGACTTGATTATAGACTAGTTCAGTAGAGCGAACTTGTACGACGTGCCACGAGTCATTGTTTTGACCTTTGGATCTGAAAAACACCCATAAGAAACTGAAGTCCGTCCTCTTTTTGTACCTTCTTACGAAACTTCAATCCGATCCTCAGAGAGAAAGTTATGACGATTTTCCCTAGGTCACCTGTTTTGAATGTAATTCAGGAGTCTGCAAAAAGACCAACTTCCTCAGATCATATCTCCGAAAATATCACGCAAAAAGCTCTGAAATTCGCACCCAAGGTTCAGCGCGATTTCTTCTCAAATGGGTTTTTTTTGCGACTTCTGAAACGTCACATAAAAAAGTTATAGCGAAAATGCCACGATGACCTGTTTGGAGCAACGAAACCCTAGAATCCAAAGCTCTGATACCAAATGTTATGAAACCAGCTCAAGAAAAGATAGAAAAGATAGATCAACGCCTTAGAATTCAGCCTCTTCGAGGGGGCAACCTCCTTTACATTACATAAATGAACAATTCTTGGCTGATACAAATGACAAAACCTCCTTTCTATATATAGGAGTCTAAGGAGTCACAATATAATCCAGCCGACCTAACAATAATAATATAAAGCCACAAAAATAACAATAGAGGGATTCTATGGGGCACAGTAATAACAATATGGGGGCAATAGGGGCACAACAATATTAATAAGGGGTATAACTACAATAGTAATGGGGTAATCACTAGTATTATAGGGACCCAACAACCCACCTCTTAGATCATTAACTTGCTACAAGAGCCCAATTTTGTGGTAGCACGATGGACTAGTGTCAAATGGTATCGAGGAGAGTCAGAGAGGTAGTTGAAGTGTCTAGGAGCACCAGAGACTGAGTAGCGTAGCGCAGATTTGGAAGAAGTGCAGAGTAGAGTTGGTAGTAGTGTAGATGGCACAGAGAAGAGGCCAACAATAATGCACAAGATTCAGAGGGTCAATAAAAGACTAGCAGTAGTCATGTTCTAACATTCACATGGTATCATACTAAACATAATTAGTTTGGTAATTTGGGATGTTTTTCCATTGTTGATGCAATAGCAGCAACAGTTTGTAGTGTAGAGGCAGTTTTCAGTGGTGGTGCTAGCAACAACATAAATGCATAATTTCAAAGGGAGTTGCAGCACAGATGAAATATTGACAATGGAAGGGTCAATAACAGTACATATGCATCATTTATGTAGTGGTTGATGGAAAACAGGCCAGACATCTGTAGCACAGAGGGAGATTTTACAAATCAAAATGATGCTTCAATAGGTTACATTTCTAGAGCACATTCCTCGCTAAGAGGGAGTGTTGATTTATGGTAGCATCAGATGTGATATAAGTATCAAATTTTGTAGGGAGGCTTGGGAACATGTATTCTAAAGAACCTAGAAACCGTTATGGGAAATTCCACCTGAAGACAGTTTTATTAAAATAATTAATTATTTTTAATGGGACCCTATGTCTAAACTTAGGAAAATAAAATAATTAAAGGGTATTAATATAAATTGTGGATGCAACTTCTAGAAGAGGACATGGATCAAGAAGAAATGATATTAGCTATTGATTAGATTCTAATATGGCCATTGAATGTCAACGAGGAGATTATTTAAGGAATCTTGAAGGTCACCTGGAAGACACATAGAGTGAGTTCAGAAGTTCAATTTTCTAAAGCAGAGTAGTTGTCGGGAGAATATCGATAATGAGTTTGTGTAGTGAGGGGAAAGGATAGTTGGGTTGGAGTATCTTCTGTAGATCCTATATGCAGCAGAGAGGTAGGGAGACACCATAAGGAGACAGTGTAGGACCCAAGAGGGGTTGACGCTGAGCCAGAAGGGCTCACATAGAAGCAATGCAATTCTCTAAGAAGAAGTTTGAATTTGCTGAGGGAGCTGACAATTCTGAGCCGGGAGGGCTAGAAACTACTCCATAAGGTAAATAAATTCCCAGTTGAGCTGATGCAAAGCCTTAGAGGCTGACGTAGGGCCCACACACGGACAACGAAGAAATAGTCACGGACACGTTGGTTTAGCTGCCAAATCAACTGGAACTTGCCGGGTAGAGTGAGTTAATCTCACAAATTTATTATGTTAGTTTATTTCCATGTAACTATATTGTCGGGAGGGCATCCAGAATTGTATTTAGAAAACTACTGCATAATAATAAAAACCCTCAGATGTGTTTCACTGGTTTTCTCGCATTGGGTTTTTCCGGGGACATTTGTCCAAAAATAACTGTCATTTGTGTGTATCTTTTTATATTATACAATGTCTTGTTTTGACATATAATTTAATTGGTGTAGGATGCATTGTATGTATTTCGATGTTTTCCATAGGAAACTGCAAATAACTTGTTCATGTAAAACTAACAAGTAGGAGAAATATCATCAGTGCTACAATAGGAATTCTTGGGTTTAAGGATTTTTCATAGATGGATCTCCACACAAATTTTAAGATTTTGACCAAGTATGGGATATTTACAACTTAACCAAGAGGAGATGAAACATGACCCTTTTTTGAGTTAATAGAAAATGGAAAGGAAATTGGATACTATGGATGAAGCATGGAAATGAGTGAATAGCTCAACAATTAAGGCATAACAAGTGGAACTAAAAACCTTAATATTTCTCACCAAAGAAATGTGATCATATCACATTTTATAAGGAGTGTTGTTCCCAATATCATGATATGGACTCCTGCTGTAGTAAAAAATCAAACATATAAGAGAGTATCCATCATAAAACTTCAAAAATAAACCCTTGAATATCCAAGATACCAAATACATTTAGCATGAGCCACACAAACATAGAGAGTTAAGAACCCTTATGGTAGGGTAACACTATCAAACACTCCTTGTATAAGGAATCACTCCACAAGCCATGATTTTTACAAGATAATACAATCCAACACACCTCCAATACAATTATACTCATGTGTATTTATACTTTCTCATGAATATTTTTAGGGTTCTTATTCCAATTACCCCCTATTATTGTATTTTCCCTTTGAATTACATTGGTCCTAATTCATTATTATAGCCATATTAAATTCATTATCCTATTGGGTGTCCCCATATATACCCCATATTATCATCCTTAGGTACATCATCACTACATTCCCCTGACATGTTTTATCCTTGAAGCATGGGGAGAAGCCATATAATATGACCCACTGAGGAATGTAGTCAACGAGTATTATGCATGAGCATCCATACATCCTAGTGAAATGTGGACATGGGGTTCAACTATGTCCTTTCCTAAATATTGATTATGGTTTTCCTTTGGGATCCATGTCTTCATTACTCTACTCTTAGATCTCCATCATTGACTGTAGTCCTCCATGTGCCTCCATATTGGTTTCCTCTCTAGTTCCATGTTGATCCATACTGATTTTATTGAATCTCATGCCCTTGTCTTGAATACTATTGTTTCTCTAATTTTTGCAAGTGGAAATATGCAACAACCTTATCTATCAGATCTTTTTTCTTTGAATCATCAACATGTGGGTTGTAGCTTCTTCTAGTTTATACCCTTCCTTTGGATTTTTTTCAAGTCCATATGTAGTTTATTCATTTGATTCAACCCTAGACACTTCATATAATAAGTAATGAGGTACTACAATTTGTTTCCTTGCAAGTAGTTTTCCATGTGTCCCCTTTGGTCATTCTTATCCTACCATATTATTTTCTTTTTATTATTCCAAAGCTTCAAAAAGGTCTTTTTCATATTCATATTAATTGTACCAACCAAGTCCATATAAGGATATCCCAAAACAATATCTACATCATACATATCTATAGCCTACAAATATGACTCCGACACATATTTATCCATGTGAACGTTCAAATCTTTAAAAATTTGAAAATTTTCAACATTAACCCCTATGATTTTAATATACTTTGTGGGAACTTACTTAGTCAAATTAACATTAATAAAACTATGTTTTAAACTAGGGTTTAAATAAATAATGAACTTGTCTTCTTAAATACATCCATAAAGGCTTCTAATATAAATTTTTCACAGGAAAAATAAATCATTGTTGTTTTTCTTATCCTTCTTCACAACATGAGACCACCTATCTAGAAATACTTTTTTAAATTCTTCATATAAATTTTTCTCCATCTTGTTATGGTTAAGAAAATTTCACAACATGTCTCCATTAACTCTTAAATCCCAATTTATCCAAAATCTCCACTTATTTCACAATTTTGAATTATTTCCTTTTATATATTCTTCAATACTAGGACCATCATCTTTCCCATCAAAATACACCTTGCCAAATTAAACTAGGTATTTCAAGAGAATCACTTACTTTTCAATGGAACTCCTTTAAGTAGTTAGGGCTTGAGGAAAAAAGGTAAAACAATCATAAATTTTGTTATACCTCTCAGATTGGACATTATGACTCCCAGGACCACAAATTGCTCTATTTTTGCTCCTATAGTACCCTATCATGTTCCCCTATTTCACCAATTTTGCACCTTTATCAAGAACTTTCACAACCTTTTTGATGCAACAGTGAAGATTATGTTCAATTTGTATTTTATTTAAAAGTGGAAATGTAAATTTTTATTTGTGATCAATTACCTTCGCTTATGTGTATTTTCCTAGATTTATGATTGTTTATGAGTCATTAACTCAGGTTTTTAATTTCTTGTACTATCTATAGAAATCCTCCACTCTGGAAATGAACGCGTAGGCTTCTTTAGTCATTGAAGTATGCCACAAGGGCCAGTGGTATACATATGTCAAATATCTTTTTGAAGGCAGTTTGAAGTCAAAGCATGCCTACCTTGACTATAGTCAGTTCTATGCCAAATATGGAGCAACTATTTGCTAAAGTTTCTCACACGCCAGATCTGTGATTCCTATATTTACATTGTGACTACACCAAACTTCTATCAATGGAAAATTGTTGTGATTTTTCATCTATTTTTCTTTGTATTCAATCGACACTATTGCAGGTTGATAAGTATTTTAAAATATATATTTTAAAATCTATATAAGTATTTTATCATGTTGTTGGTCTAGTATTTGGTTTTTTCTCCTTTTATCTGTTGGATCTAAGACATTAGCTTATGATGCATTAAATACAGAGTAATTTTAATACAAGGCCTTTGATGCCAAGTTCTATCTTCATTTTGTGGTGTGTTTAATGATTATATTTACTCTATGATTTAAGTTACATATAGAGGGTGCAAGTTGGTTGGTCACGGGCTGACAAAACCAGCTCATCACCCCTCTTATTCAGTTATCTATTTAAGTGGTTTGCGAATCTACTGAGTGGAGTGTATATTTGGCATCCTAATGTGTTAACTAGTGTGGTTTATTTTTCTGATCTAAAAAATGTTGTTTGTGTAATATTTATACTCTATCTCTTTGACATTTACTCAACCCTTCAATTTATGCTTGTTTCATAGCTAGATCTGGAAGTTTATGGTTATAAGTGTGAAAATTATTTGTGAGAAGCATTATATGTTTGACTATGTCAATGAGGATCTTAAGTTATATTTCATTGTTTCATATGCTTCGGGGTGATTATTTTTGTTGATACTTTGGCACAAGATCTATCTTAGGGTTTCACCTTTATTAATGATATGTAGTTCTTTGATGAAGTGGTAATACATAGATATTACAAAACAAGACATAGATCTATACCTCTTGAGTTACTATTGACAGTAGAGCTATTGATCTATCCAATCTTATAGTCCTCTATCATAGTACATGTATAGAAAATCCTTGGGCACTTGAAACCTTTTGTTTAAATTGTAACCTAGGTTGGGAATGATATAATATCTTCACCCATAATTAAACAAGTTAATAAACATGTTGAGGTTTGAGAAGTATTGTGGCTGATTCATATTTATTGGATCTTAGACTTGTTAATAAGTAATAACCCTAGTTACAACGAGTTAAAATTGTGATATGGAACCACCATTTGTGTTAAAATTTAAATGCAAACCTTGTGATATTATTTGATTCATTTTGTATTGACGTAAAATAGAGTCTGCATATTTAATTTGTGTAGTTGTTTGATTCACCAAGCTTTCACATTTAATAATAGTTTTTTATTCGATTCATAGAGTCTATATATTTAATCATTTGAAACGATGATTTATATTTATGTGAAGAATGCATTTATAACGTTTGATGGATAGTGATTGCAGAAAGGACTATTGGAAGAAGGAGAATTTAATCATTTTATCTATGCACATGTAGCCTTGTTTTGAATAATTGTTTGCAGGTTATTGATTTGCATCATTAGGGTTACATAGTACTCTGCCTCTGGTGTCTTCTTTCCATGATCCTTGGTAATATATCATTTCCATCATATATGTTTGATTGAATTAGGTCATTTGTTGGAGTGTGTTTGTATGTTTGAGAGAGGTTTTTTCTATTAATGCATATAATGTCTATCTTTCAAGTTGATGCATCTCATTGAGTTAACGGTTCCTTAAGAAGATTTGAGTCCATTCTTGAATTTGTTTTTCTTTTTCACATATTTGACTCGTGATAAAACAAGATTGAAAGATTCTCAAATAGGGTTTCTTATTCCTATTAACTTGAGTACTTTACTTGGCATGAAGAGAGCTTGGATTGTCTATGGTTTTCATTCTTAAATCTTGAAGTTTGTTAAGATAGTGTTTATGTTTTTGCTCAAATCACTCCAAAGGTTAATGATTAGATTTATTGTTGACTGTGAATTAGGGTTTGTTTTTAATAAAATTCCAGAGTGATTTTCAGGAACTAGATCAGGAGTTTGACAGTGTTTGTAGGAACCTAGAAGGGTGTTCATGAACACTTTAGAGTATGGATTTGATTTGCAGGTCCTTAGGGTATTTCTCGAGCACTTTCAATGCTACAAATCGAAGTCTAGTGTCACCGAATTGATATTAAACTTTGGGTCACTGATAAAAAAAATACTATAACCAACATTTTGGTGTCATTGTTGGGGAGGCATTATGGAAATATTCTGGTAATTTTGAGTGAATTATTTCAAGTATTAGAGGTAAGGTTCGGTGTTATTTTTTCCAGTGGATGTGCCTTTTTTGTTTCTTTTTAGGAGGGTTAATTTTTATTGAAAGGGGGGGATTATTACAGGTATTCATTTTTTGAAATAACAACAACATTTAATTGAATTTGAAATATTGTAGTCTAGAAAGTGATTGTTATAGTCTTTACTTAATTTATGATTGCATTTTTCTTTTCTCTTTTCAATATGAATGACTAAGAGGGGAAGAGGTCCAAAACCTAGGATGGATAGAGGAAAAAAGATGATTTAGAAATCCCTTTTTCTCACATTGAGCCTACTGTAAGTAAAAACTCCAGGTACACTCAGACTAAGGAGGTTCGTACTTTGCATTTAGACTCTGGAAATAGTAGTTGAGGTGTTTCTCAACCAACATGGGAAAATAAGGTGAATTTTGCAGCTAATTCTCCCTCTGTGGTTGAATATTCAAACAATCAGCCTTGTTCCAACACAAGGTACAATTTCCTTGGAGATAAAGACATAGTAGATCATGAAGATGGAAATGGTAAAGGAGTTGGTGCGAATGACCCACAAGGAGAGCTCACTTTTGGATTTCCAATCATGGATCCTGATGTTATTGTGCAGATGAAAAACATTATGCTATCATTTCTCCCTCATTTTAACGATAAGGTGATTGAATATCTTGATTCTTTTCTTTCCAAATTTGATATATTGTGTAGGAGTTATGATTATTTTTTAGATGTCTAAAAATTAGGACTTTCCTACTACCCTTAAGGACTTAGATTTGCACTAGTTGATGGGGCTGGGGGGGAATACCATACATAACTGGAATGAGATAAGGTATTTTTTCTTGTAAAATATCAAGAGTATTGTAAAGTTCATGAATTTCAAGAAGAGATTTTTAGGATGACACAATGTGAGGATGAAAATTTGGAGGATTATCTTAAAATATTCTTATATAGCTTCCAAATGTCCAAACATAGATTAGATACTAGCACCATCAAGACTTTATTTTTACGTGGACTTTTGGATGAGTTAATGAATATTTTGAATTTATTAGGACAAGGAGATATATCCCAACTAAATTTTGAACAAATTTGTAATTTATGCAAGAAGTATTCACGCAGTCAATCCAGATTTGGTAGGGAATTAAGAGAAAATTCATTTAAAAATATCAAATGTGGAACCATTGATGCTATTAGAGTTGAAATTGAGCATAAAATGGATGCTTTATGCAGTTAAATGCTTTAAAATTTCAAAATAAATTAGAAGAACAAGTTGAAATATCTATTTTTTGTCCAAAATATAGAAATAAGCATCCATTACGTGATTTCCCTGCAAATGTTGCTAAAATTTGTGTTATTTGTGAAGGTAAACATCCTATTCAAGAATGTCCCTCCATACTGGAATTGAAGGCAGTTTTTGAGGAGGATATTCTGATACCTAAACCATTGCATGCACATTCAATGAAATGAGAGTGAGGAAATCTTAGCAATAGGTAAGTTCAAGTATGAATCACGAACCTACACCAATACATTTTCTTGGTTTTCATGGTCCACCACAACACTCATATCAAAATTGGAATTTTTCTCCACGATGGCAACAAGGGTATCCCAAACAATTTGGACAATCTCCCCTTTGGCAACAAGGGTGGAATAGGGACTTCACATCCTCATTTTTTGCACCGTATTCCATAACATCAGTCTTACCTTGCACCATATACATCCTATCCACCAACTCAACCTTCATTACTAGTCACTCTACCTCAACAGATGCATCCCATGCCACCTTCGTTATCATTGCCTCCACCATTTAGGCCACCTCAATTACCCGTGCAGTTAGTGCCCAAGTCAAACAATAAAATAGTGCAACCGATTCATTTTTCTAAACCACCCCCTTTCCCTACTTATTAGATCATGCTAGTTGGGGTCCATGACCTACAACGAAGATCGGGAAGGGTGATAAAAACACAAAAACAAAAACAACGCGAAGTTATCATTGAGGAAATACATGAGGAGGAGTCTCTTGATCATTTGAAAAATGATACTATCCCATAGCCTACTCCTTCAAACACAGAGTCCTTACCTTCTTCTGCAAACGCACCTCCCTACCTAGAGAGGTTTTCTTTGGAGAAATTTGATCATACCCCTGAGTTCAGCCTGACTTATGAGCTGAGGAACATTTGCATAAAAGTTCCTTTGCTAGATGCTTTGAAGGAAATTCCTATATGCGCTAAAACCATCCAGGAACTCTGTATCAAGAATCTAAGTAGCAAGAGAATATATTCCCACACTATCTAGTTTGTTGGCAAGGAAGTTAAGTTGATGATAGTGCATACTTATGTTGAAAAATACATAGACCCTAGAAACTCAGTCATCTCTATACAGATA
Source organism: Pinus tabuliformis (assembly GCA_031772625.1). Classification (NCBI taxonomy): domain Eukaryota; kingdom Viridiplantae; phylum Streptophyta; class Pinopsida; order Pinales; family Pinaceae; genus Pinus; species Pinus tabuliformis. The sequence goes on from CM062805.1 coordinate 963,711,185, forward strand.
GGTGGCATCCTTGTCCTTAATATCTTAATTAACCTTGGAGTGGCCATCAATGTAATGACCTCGCAAACCATGGAACAACTTAGGATGACTGGCATTCATCCTACACCCGTCGTCCTAGAGTTGGTTAATCGATATAAAATCAAGCTAGAGGGTGTTTTGGATGATGCGATCATCTCGATTAACGCATGGGAGTACCTTGTCGACTTCATTATCCTTCAACCTAAAAATCCTATCAATGGGATATCCTTTGATTTTTGGATGACCATGGCTGACACTTATATCAAGTGCCACTGTAGTGGTATGTTTATGTCACATGGGGACTTAGTGAAGAAGGTCACTCTTTACCTGCTTGCTAGATCCATTCAGGGGCTTCGTGACACTACGGTTAGACGATTATAGTAGTGATGAGGAAACTAAGTCTTTCTCCATTATAGCTTAGGTACATCAGTTTATAGAGTGTATTGAGCAAAGTCAGACTCATTACTTCCTTGTCAACTTGGACACTAGGCAAAAATATAGACTATTTAGTCATGTTTTTAGTTTGAGTTTCCAAGAGAGTTGTGATCTACAAACCTTTTCACCTCTACATATCTTAGTAGCCACCACAGACACTCACGAGCCTGATGTTTCACTTGTTGAGATTAGTCAGGGAAAATTCATATACATTGATCTTGAACTTGAACCATCTCAATGAAAGTAGCTGATAAAAATGTTGCAATATCACCTTAGTGCATTCACTTGGAGCTACAAGACCTAAAGGGTGTCCTTCCTGATACTTTCACTCACCATATCTATATTTAGGAATGAGCTCATCCTATTTGATAGCCTCAATGCCGAATGAACCCCAAACTATGGTACATTTTAAAGGAAGAGCTTCAAAATCTCCTAGATGCAGCTTTATCTACCTGATTTATAATAGTCGATGGGTATCCCCATTGGTAGTTGTCCCGAAAAAATATGGGAGGTAGTGAATTTGTGTTGATTGTTGAGAATTAAATAATGCCACTCTAAAATATTGCTCCCCACTCACTTTCATCGATCTGGTACTCGATTCCCTAGTGGGAAATAAGTACTTCTCTTTTCTAGACGACTTTGGTGGTTACAACCAAATATGAATTGCGCCTAATGATTAGGATAAGACCATTTTCACATGTCCATGGGGAACATTCACCTATTTAGTGCTTCCCTTCGAATTGTGCAATGCCCCTGCCACCTATCGGTGGGAATTTTTAGCTATCTTTGTTGATATTGATTGTGTAGAGGTTTAAATGGATGATTTCTCCATATTTGTGATTCTTTTCAAGATTCCCTTCATAATTAGAAGAAAGCATTGATTTGATGCCAACAAGCCTACCTTTCTTTGAGCAACAAGAAGTGTTTTTAATGTGTAAAGTGGCGGTAGTCCTTGGTCATTGCATTTCCACAAAGGTTGTATAGGTGGACCTTGCTAAGGTTGAGATCATTATACATGTACTAGTGCCCAAATATCAAAGGGAAGTGAGATGTTTTCTTTGACATGCATATATTAATAGAGGTTCATCGAGAATTTCTCTACAACAATTTCTCCTCTTTTTCATATTTTAGCTAAAGAAATTGATTTCTCTTGGATTGATGCTTCACAACATGCTTTCGAGGAATTAAAGGAGAAACTAATTAAGGCACCCATCCCGAGGGGACCTAATTGGTCCCTTCCTTTCCACATCTTTGTTGATGCCTTAGATACTGCAGTTGGCACAACCTTATTACAATAAGAAAATTAGTCATCTTATGATATATATATTTTCTAGTAAAAATTTGTCACCTGCTATGTTGAATTACATGGTAAGAAAAAAGGAATTTTTAGCTATAGTTTTTGCTAACAATAAATTCGAAAAGTACATAACAAGGTATGAAGTAATGTTGGCTTAGGATTGGCTAACCCAGGTTGAAATTTATTGTGCACCAGCAGTCTCACTCGAAGTGACTACGGAGGTTGCAAAACCAGGTTTTTGCAGCCTTGACGGATAATGCGATGTGACAATTTGTATTTTCTTATGCTTTAACACTTATAAACTACTTCGTATTCATGAACTGCTTTGCACATATATATTAATTCATAGAATTACATTCATTACTTAAACATATCATAAACATCCATAAATTTCACAGTACTGAAATAAAGTGAAGATAATAAGCAAATCAACACATGAAGACACACATTTTACCGTGGTTCATCCCAATGTGGGACTACGTCCACAAGTACTGTTGCTTATAATAGATAATTTGGTACAACAAACATTTCTTCACTTGTGCACACAATTGCAGGTTGTCTACGCACTAAGCTATAGACAATTTGCACACTAAGTTAATGCGCAGACTCAGGCCTTCATGCACTTAGTTGTGGAGCCTTGCCTTTTCTCCGAAGTAAAGATCACAAAAATAAAACCATAAACAAATATTTATATCTAATTCCTGAACTCTTCCTTCTTTATTATTCATCCCTATATATACTATTACATTGAGGGATTACATCGCTACATTACCATGGACCCAATACCATGGTTTCCAAAATACAAGGGACTCTGGTCCAAGGAAAATTTTAAGGATGGAATTTTATCTTAAATTTTAGAAACTTTGGCGAATATTACACATCTCTAATATGCAAAATGTAAAATGTTTTAGGATATTCTTTTAGAAATATTTATATTTCTAATTATTTTATATTAGTCTATATAAAAATTATATGATTTTTAAGGTAAAATAATTCTATAATATAAAATTTGGACGAATCATTTTTAGAAAACATGGAAATTGGTGAGTCTTTCTTTTGGAAAAAGCATGAAAAATTAGCTCACCAGCGAATATTAGCCCTTGAAATTTTCCTTACACTGGTCCAAAACCAAAAGGGAGGGGCTTCGCCACGAAGCCCCTACACTGTATGGTGAGTTTTTTGTGCGGTCCTCATTGTGCTTCGCTGCTCTGCTGCACAGTCTACTTTGCACTCCATGACATCCTTTCTATTGTGCACTCTACCCACGAAATTCAGATTCCATACCCAAAATCTGACCAAGTTGGGTTACGCCCAACAAGCCTCCAACACTCACATGTGACTCATCCTGAGTCGCTCAACTGATTTTCCTATGATCTTGTCTGCAATTTTGTTGTATGCCTTGTTGAATTGTTGTAGAATCTCTATCAACTACTTTTCCTCGCTGCACACTTCTTCTAATAATGCTTCTATGACGTGTTCTGTTGGCTTCTTTACCAATTTTGCCTCCCTTTTTTGACACTACTGAAGCTTCTCATCCACTGCCCGTGATAGATGGAGGGCCTCATCCTGCCAAGGCTGAGTGCTTTATATCAAACTTTTCTCCTCCTTCTTCATCTCTTTAATTTTATTTTGTAGCTCCTTTGACTCATTAAATTTTGCGAGCCTCTGGGAGATTGGAAAGGTATTTGCGACTACCCAAATCTCCTCCAATTGATGCTTCTTTTGGTGCATATCCTCCTATAGTTTCTAAACATTTGGATCTTCCTACAACGAAGTCCAAATTTTCATGCTCTCATCCAACAATTTTCCACAGTCTGTCAATGCTACGAAGATGCTGGCCATCCCAGTCTTTAAGTCAATCTTCCTCTATTCATGCACTTTCTCGTGGTGTGGTTGGCTACAACTTTAATTATAGCTAACTGTTATTTACCTCATATTTGAACTATACATCTACAATTTTCTTTTTGGATTCCTTGACTACAAGGTTGAGCTTCATGACCTTATCTTCTATGGGTTCCTCCTCGTAGACATCTATTTCTAGAACTTCCATGTAAGTGGCTTCGATCACCTCTTTCAGTCTCTTATTCTATAGCTCTCCTTGTTCCTTGTCCTTGATGGCCATGTCGAACTATTTCTTCAGCGCAACGTGCTCTTGTTCTATGTGAATGTTTAAGTGTGAGGTGCATTGTTCATGCTCCTTGAGCTCATTTGTGATACCTTGGTGCAAGTCATGTAGGGTTGGAGTGGGCAGTGATGCCATGTTCATATTAACATGGTCCCAACCTTTTGCTCGTTGCTTGACTTCGACGGAGCCGAGCTGTAGAGCTACAGTAGGTATCTGCATTATCCTCATCCCAAATATTGTTTCTATTAGTCTTTCTGGTTGGGGCCTGTGGCCTATCTACGCTGGTGGTCTGTATGTTTGCGCCAAAATCTTCAGCTCTGCAATACTCTGTTGCACACCTGTGATAAGCTCTCCATATCGATCTTCCACCCTATTCCAGGATTCCATTATTATCGCATAAGCCTTGTCTCTGATTTGATCTAGGTCACCTTCAGTGAGAACAATTGGTGTGATTTCTTTCGTTTTATCCACCTTATGCTTCTTTCTTCTTTTAATGGTAGCTTCACCTTGGATCTTTCTTTTCTTCGTGGCAAGTTTCTTTGTTTCTGCCTTTTCTATCTCCTTAGTTGTATCTTATCCAACTTGAGGGTCCTCCTCATGGTGTTCTTCGTCATGGTGTTCTTCTTCATGGTGTTCTTCTTCCTCTTCCTCTTTCTTGGATCCCTACTCCTTGTCTTTTCCACTGGTTTCGCCATGTTGCGAAGTGTCCAACTCTTCTTCTTTTGTCACGTTGTTTCCTAATTCCTCTAGCGGAGTCATCCATTTTGTTGGACATGTCTGTACTACTTCTACCAAATCATCCTCTTTGACCATATATGTAAATGCATGTAATTTATTCTTCATGTCTTTTTGCACCTATATGTACAATTTATGAAAATTTTCCTTGAACCTTGCCACAGGGTTGTACTGTTTGTGCAAACTCGATGAAAGGCACGGATGTTTTTTTACTAACATGTGTAGATCCATAAAATATAATACGAAAAATATTCTATTCTCCTGCACTCACGATGCTTGAGTGGTATGCCACAACGAAGCATACCTTTCAACCTGACATACATCTGAAGGCACCAAAACGAACTGTGTGTCCTCCAGCTCTTTCCATGCTAACATAGCAATGATCAAGATTAACCAGGCGTAGTGGAAAGATGTACCTTTCTCCCGGACCTCATGACATTCCTCTAGGAATTCCTTGCATAAGTATCTAGCCCAGTTATACTGGACACCATTTTCACACTGCGCGGCTAAAGACACTAGTGACGCAAGAACTTCATTTGCGTGGAACTTCCTCATAATATTTTTGGCCAAAATGTGTGCAACGAAGAATAATTCTTGGTTTTTGATCGAGTTTATGTCCTAGCCCCTTTTTCCTTTGATCAACCCATACTTCTTCTTCATATTGTTTGCCAAAGTGAGATCCTGGTCCTTTCCCACAAACTCCTTTACGGGGTTTCACCCCTGGTATGGTAATCTTGTGATCTTCCAGATCAACATTTGGTCTATGGGGATCTTTTTCCCCATCCATAGGTGTCCATCATGTATTAATACCAAAAATTGTCACACACATGCTATGTTTGTTGAACTTCTACCGAAGTGCAACACATTCAACATATTGAGCAGTGCTGACTGCGCCAACCCATTTTCCCACTGTTGTGGTTCCAATCTTGTCACTCAGCTATCTTGGCAGTGAACCTGCTTCGAGTATCAGTTTGGTGAAACTGAGGGTACTTCTTCCAGTCATTAAAATCATAATCTGCAAACTTTTAACTACGAAATTTTCCCTAAAATATCTCCAAAAAAAGGCACAGTTTCCAACAATAGTGGTGTAAATGTTCTATACTTCACGTATTTGGAATCCTTTACTAGTTTAGAACTTGGCTTCCTCAGCAGGATGTATGAGGGCAGAGGCGAGATGAACACTGTGCCACCTTTCTCCACCTATGTTTCCTCCACTTCTTCTTCACCAATATTGACCTGCTCAGGTTGCTTCTGAGGTTTCACAGGTTTGGAAAGCTTCTTGTCTTGCTTTTTCTTGGTTCTTTCTTCCTTGGTTTGCTTCTTCCTTGGTGATGTCCGTTGTTTCTATGGCGACAATGTTGCTATTGTGGTTGATGCTACAATAGGTGTTTCAACTTCCCTTCTCATGAAAATTTCGGACAATCTCCTCCCAAGATCGCTCAGCCGACATACACAACGAAGTCTCCTGCAAATTCTTCGCACTATTAATCACTCAAGCTCTTGATTCATCAAATTTCTTAATCTCAGTAGGAGTCAGCTATTTATAACAATTATGGCCTTCAAACCTCATCATTAGATTTTATTTTGTCTCGATTTTGTTCTTATTTCGTCACTAAATGCACATATATCCTTAAATTCTGCTAATTTGTCATCTAAAATGCAACTTTGCACGTGTCTTTTTCGTTTTAATGGTCATATTTCTAATTTCCTGGTGAACTTTCACATGTCCCCTATTGTAGCGCACCTTTGTCTTACGTCGTGACTTCCTTTGAACTTCGACATATTCCCAACTATAGTGAAGTACTTTCTTCGCCGAATCTCTCTCTGCAGTGTAGTTTATAGTCCAGTGCCCACTTTCAACTCCATGTGACACTAAGACTTTCCTTCTTTCTTCTTTAGGGAAAAGCTGTAGGGTCAGGGTTGTCCATGTACAACTTCAACCTACTACCATTTACTTTTCCCATAATTAATTCTCCATTTAACTTCACTAACTACATTGTGCCTCTATCGATAATATACTTAATAACATATGGGCCTAACCAGTGTGTTTGGAATTTTCCTAGAAATTTCAAAAACTTATTGTCATAGAGGAGAAAAAGATCTCCTACTTGAAACTTCTTTTTCTTAATGTGTATGTCATGCCAAGCCCTTTCTCTCGCTTTTTGTACTTTTTGATGAAATCTTGCTATAAACCTGTCTTCTTCAAGAGCAAGTAACTACGAAATCCTTTCTTCCATTATGTCAGGGTCTTCCATATTTGTAAAAGCTGCAATTATTAGGCTAGGGATAATGTATTCCATGGGCATCACGTCTTCTTTCTCATAAACCAACCTAAAGGGTGTTTGACCTGTCAATTTTTTACATTTAGTCCTATAAGCCCATAATATTGTTGGGATCCTAAGATCTAGTCATCCCTGTTTACATTACATACCTTAGTCAGTGCATTTTCCAAAATTTTATTAAATGCTTCCACAGTTCCATTTTCCTGAGGATGATAAGGACTGCACTTTTGGTGGTAAACTTGAAATTCCTCAGTTAATGCTTCAATGGTCTTATTCAAAAAATGTGACCCTTTCTCACTTATCAATATCTTTAGACACCCAAATCTGGACAATATATATTCAAATATGAACTTCGCAGCAGTTTCTGCGCTGCAATCCTTCACTATTTGTACTTCAGCCCACCTTGTCAAATAATCAGTTGCAATGATTAAATACCTCACACCGGTCCTTTTTCTTGGTGAATTGATAGGTCCAACAAAATCAATAACCCATTTATCAAAAACCTACAATGTTACTTGTGGCACTAGTGGAATTTCATCTCTTCTTTAAGTTTTTCCTATTCCTTGGCAGACATCACAAGCTTGATAATACTCCTTTGCATCTTTGTGTAGTGTAGGCCACCATAATCCTGCTCTTAAAATTTTATTCGCAGTATATTTCCCTGCATAATTTCCACCATCCGCGCTACTATGAGCTTCTATTAACATTATATGTATTTCGTGATCAGGAACATACCTGTGTAGCATTTCATTTGGTCCCATCTTATGAAAATGTCTTCCTATAAGTGAAAAATATACCTCCTTAACTACCAAGTATTTCTTTTTTTGGGTAGTGTATTCTGAAGGAGTCATCGTCGTGGTTAAGAACTGAATGATATCAATGAAGTGATCATCCGCTATTCTGATCACAAATAACTGCACATCAATAAGATTATCCTCTATATTCGTTAGTTCTTCTCCTGTTTCCAACCTTGACAGATGACTAGGTCCAACATTTGGTCTTCCTGGCTTAACAACAACTTCAATGTCATAGTCTTGAAATAATGATAGACATTTCCAAATTTTTCTTCCTAAAACAAGCGTATTGACTAAATACTTTAGTGCATAGTGATCTGTAAACATCTTGAAATGTGATCCCAACAAATAATGTCTATACTTTTGTAAAGAATATAACATAGAGAGTGCTTCCCTTTATGTAGTTGTATAGTTCTTCTTTACTTTATACAATTTCCTACTTGTAAAAGCTATAGGGTGATCAATTTCTCCTGCACCAGGCTATGCCAATACCACTCCTAAATCAATGCATGAAGCATCCACATGAACATGAAATTCCTTATTTCAATCTGGGAATGTCGGTATAGGAGCAGTTACCATCTTTTCTTTTACTGTGTTGAGGCTCTTTTGACATTCTTCATTCCATAGGAATGTTACATCTTTCTTCAGCAGTTTTTCCATAGGCATAGTGATCTATGCATATCCTTTAATAAATGTTATGTAATATCCTGTATGTACCAATGTGGTGCAAAGTTGTCTCGCTGTCTTTATTGGAGGTAAATTCACAATAATAGTGATCTTCGCAGGACCCACCACCAATCCTTGCTTGCAAACAATATACCAAAAGGTACATAAAATATGTACTTTTTGATATTCAGAGAAATCTGATACTACCTGCATGTGTCGAGCATCAGTCTTAAGCTCACAACATGTTTCTTCAATAACCAAAATATTGTCCAATCATCAAAGAATAGTTCTAAAAACTTGTGAATATATTATTTGAAATATGCAACCGCAACTCTTGAAAATATGGCAGGGGCATTCTTCAGTCCAAAAGGCATCACTATATACTAATATGAACCCCATTTTGTAGCGAAGGTGGTCTTACGTTGATCCTCTTATGAAATTATAATCTGATGGTGCCCTGAAAATCAATATGTAAATGAATAGGCTTCCTGACATCCTACATTGTCCAAAACTTCATCAATGAAAGGAGTAGGGAATGGGTCATGTAGACATGCATCATTTAACTTCCTAACACAAATCATGATTTCTCCTTATGTTTTCTTTTCTTGTACCACCATAGGACAACCCACTTTGATTCTTCCACAGGTTTAATGATTCCAATTGCTATCATTTTGTCAAGTTCTCTCTTCACTTTCTCTTTGTACTTTGGATTCTGTCTATAAGGCCTTTTCTTAACTCGCTTCACTTCAGGATTTAGAGGAATCTTCATGACTCCTAAATCTCCTACTACGCCCTTCATATTTGAAAACTTAGTGGGAAATAACTCCTGGCATTTATGTAGAAGATCTGGTATTTTGCTGACTATTTCATCCTCCCAATAATCTCCTATCTTCGCAAACTTCGGATCCTTTTCTGATCCTATATTCACCTTCTTTGTCTTCAATGGATTTGCTATATCAGGAATTTCTAACTGAGGTCCATTCACTTCGCAATAACCTTCATATTTTTCTATGTCAATATTGTGAGGGTCTTCATATTCTCCTGCAATGATGTTGTAGCATTCCAGTACATTTTGTAGCTGTGCAGCCCAATCAAGCTGCCAAGTGAGTGGAATTTCATTCTCACAAATATTCTTCTTAACTATCTGAAGGGTTGAATATTTATATGGAAAATCATTTTCAAAGATAAATTTCAATAGAGACCCATCAACCATCTCTTCCTAGTTCGTAGTACCATGTCGAAGATCTATTTCCAGGTACCAGTTTTGAGGAATTGTCTCCAATGTATGGAGCAACCGATGCACCAATTCTTCTCGTGGAATCACCTTCCATGTTTTCATGCAAAGCTATATGTTCTCTCTAGGGTCAACTTGACCATAATATTTATCTTTTAACTCTGTTTCTACCTGACCAAACCTTATCCATATCAATCTTCAACATTCTTTCCAAGTTCCTATATTCTTCTTATGTGTACCCTACCATCTAGCAGGAGTAGCTCTTAGGTCTATATCCAGAGCTAACAATCTCTGACACTCTGGTACCTATTATTCGTATTCTTCAAGAAAAGTATTTATATCACCCAAACCATCATAAAAATGTAAGTCACATACCTCAGTTTTCATACATCGAACTTCTTTAGTAAATATTGCACATTGCCTCGTAGATACTTCTTGTAACCTATTTTTCCAATTTTCCAATTCTTCTTCTGAATCTGAAGCACACGAATTGTCATGCTCCCAAATCAGCTTACCTTCAGTAGGGTTAACACAGTCCTATTCTTTTGTTTTCATCTGATAGATGTTATCTATATCAGCTGCGTTGTACTCCTCTTTAACTAGTTAATTATACCTTGCTCCTTTTGATGGATCCAAGGGAACGATCACTCTCATATTGTTGCTTTCAAATATCATTTGCCTTTTCTTTAAGTTGATTATAGACATGTTGGAAAATGCCCAATCCAGTCCAAGTAATGCAGGATAGGGGTTACTGTCATCCACAATTTCTATTACTTCAAAATCAGTAGTAGTGCACACCCCTTCAATGTCCACTGTAATGCCTGATAATCTTCCTAGAGGAACAATCTTTTGTTGATTCACCATTCTTAGTTGAATAGGTGACCATTGCAACTTCGGTTTACCCATTAACTCCCATGTTTTCTTTGTGAGGACATTAGCTTTAGATCCCAGATCTAAAATAACTTGGTCCATGTCATATTCTCCTATTTGTGCACTAAGCCTCATTTCCTTTCCAGTTCTCTTATGTCTATGTAAATTGTTAACTTTACACATCTCACTCTGCGGTACTTCTTTAGATGCGCAAGAATTTATCAATTCCTGAAGTCCTTCTACAACTCTTTTATCTCACAACAATTTCATACAAGTTTGAAGAAAATATTTTAAAGTATCTACCTTATATTTTTCACCTTGTTCCTGTATTGCCAGAGCTTGGCCTTGTGTCGAAGATGATACACTGCGATTATTCTTTTGATTCTGTTGCATGCTAGATTTCGAAGCTCCCGCATCCATAAAGTTTTGCTTCACTTCCATAAAGAATCATTTTTCCTTTTGAATATCAAACACAGTGGATTTTTTAGTAGTCTTTCTAACCCATGTAGCTTCAGCTTCCTTCTTTCCATTTTCTTTATCATTTACAGTCGCAACTCCACTCCTTTTTAAAATTTTAATGCGAGGTTCATCGGTCTTTAGTCCTCTGTAGGATATTGATTTTTATCTTCTTGCATTTTCTCCATAAGTACTAGACACTCTTCAATTACATGATCAAATGATTTTCAATACTTACATATCGTAGTAGGATTCTGACAATCTCTTGTAAAGTGACCTACCTGGCTGCAATTATAGTAGATAATTTGTCCTCGTCCTCGACTAGCTCCACCACTTCAACCAGCACCTCGACCTCGGACTTGATAACCACCTTGACCACTGTGTTGTCCATTTTCCTCATGTCCATGTTCTTTAACTTGCATTCTATACGCATCATCACTTCACTCCATCATCATTTCATAAGCTCACCAATTGTTCTCATCATGTCGTACTGATTTACAAAACTTGCAGTACAGGTTCCAGGGGGTCCGCACATATTTTTGTAACAAATAGAAATCTTATGCTCGATGTTTGCCTCTAGTTTTACATATCTCACACCATAAGCTGAATGCAACATTCAAAGGGTTTGGAGCTCCACTAGCCATGTAATTTATGAAGAGAGGGCAGTGTTCTTTAGAATGGCCTTCTGCTTTACACTTTGTACACTACACTTCTTCTCTGACTTCCTTACTTTTCTTTATATATTGCATCTGCAGAGTTAAATTTTCCAGCTAAATTTGGATCTACTGCATACCTGCATTAGTATCCCCTATAGGTGAAGCTTTTAGTCTCATCACAAGTTCTAAAGCTTTGGCTTGCATTTCTGTCTTCTATTGCAATAAAAGAAATCTTATATGTGGAAGCAGTGCAGTTATAAACTATTATTTATTTTGTTGTGAAGCTATTTCGAAGCTCACCGGATCTAATAATATCTTGAATCTTTGATCAAATTCCCAAACAAACTTAGTAGGATTTTGTTTGATTTCTTTTAATTCTGTGATACACTATGACTCAGACTTTGGATTCTTAAATTATTTTACCAACGATGTTTTAATGTCTACAAATGATCTGACCTGACTGCTCAAATACTTCATGTACCATGTCATTTCTTTATCTCAGAATTTCATGACAAGTTACACTTTCTTCATATTTTCGTCATGGACCTACCTCGCTGTCCATACTTCTTCACATAAGAACCAGAGCTGCTCTAGATCCTTTGATCCAGTCCCTTTAAATATATGTAGCTTAATATCACTGGCCATAATTATTCTTGGAAGGGGATTCATAAGGGGAGGGGGGTGGGGAAACCCAAAAGAACCTTAATTACTACTTATTTCTTGCTTTGGCAAACTTTCAGGCTGGAAGGGTGAATACTGTGGAGTTACTTTAGTGTTCTCAGGGAAGTTTTCTTCACCTTCAAACTCACTTAAAAGAGGGCTATAGTCAGTTTTTATAAAATTCTTTGGATCTTGGCCACGAGATCTCTTCCTAGTGTCTATTCTATATCTTTTTTGACTTCGTGTTGTTCTAGTTTCTTCTTTGAATCTTCTCCAAAACATAATGAACTAATAATCTGACTACATTCATAAAATTCTCTTTCCGCACAAAAGCATCTTAATCCAAAGTTTTAGAGATCTCAAGAACTTACATTGCAATCCTTTGAATTTTTTTTGTTCTGCTTCGCTATAGGACACAATCGAGTTTATCCCGAACTCAGTAATGAATCCTCCCAAGATGTTATCAATCCCTAAATCAACAACTCTTGAAATCCTATTGTCGGTGTTCTTGAGTCATTGTATTCGTTCATGAGTCCACTCCTTAGGTTCGTCTCCTTTAAAACAATTCTTTCTCTCTCGTCAACCTTGATATCCACTCGTATAGCTCCACATGGAATGAAACGAACAATATCTTGTATCGATCTTCAAAAATATACTTCTCCAACCACCTTTCAGTTGACAGATGAGGGCTTCTATTTTCTTGTTTTGTAAATTCTCGTTCCTTCTAATATACCCAATCTTGAACTTCTTTCTTAGACGGATGCCACATAAACATATCCCTCAAACCAATCTCGGTCTCGGCAATGAAACCATTTTTTCACTTAGGATGGGCTGATCCAGGTTCAAATTTTTCTACGCACCAACAAAACCCTCAATCACTGGCCCTTTCGGCAATGATCTGCAAGCAATTTTCAGTTTGACCCGAAGTGACTATGGGAGGTTGCAGAACCAGGTTTCTGCAGCCTTCAGGGATATTGCGATGTGGCAATTTTGTATTTTCTTATGCTTTAACACTTGTAAGCTACTTTTCATTCATGGAATACTTCGCACTTATATATTACTTCGTAGAATTACATTTATCACTTAAACATATCATAAACATCCATAAACTTCACAGTACTGAAATAAAGTGCAGATAATAAGAAAATAAACACATGAAGACACATATTATACTGTGGTTCATCTGAATGTGGGACCACGTCCATAAGAACTATTTCTTATAATAGAGAATTTGGTACAACAAACAGTTCTTCACCTGCGCACGCAACTGTAGGTTGTCGGCGCACTAAGCTACAGATGGTCTGAGCACTAAGTTGCAGACCCAGGCCTCCGCGCACTCAGATGTGGAGCCTTTCCCTTTCTCAAAATTATATATCACAAAAATACAACCATAAACATAGATCTTGGTCCAATTCCTGATCTCTTCCTTATTTATTATTCATCCCTATATATACTATTACATTGAGGGATTGCATCGCTACATTACCATGGACCAAATACCATGGTTTCCAAAATACAAGGGATTATGGTCCATAACCATTCACCTTTTACAATATTATATCATTTTACAAAAAGGGAGGGGCTTCGTCGCGAAGCCCCTATACCGTACAATGAGTTTTCTATGTGGTCCTAATTGTGCTCTGCTGCACGGTCCAATTTTCATTCCGTGACATCCTTTCTACTACGTGCTCTACCCACAAAATTCAGATTCCTTGCCCAAATCTGGCCAAGTTGGGTTGCGCTCAACAAGTATTTTTTCACTCTGGCCACTATACAATAAAGTATCTAATGAGTAAACCTTGACTAGTTGTAATATTACTAGGTTATTGTTGTTATTGTAGGAATTTAATACTACTATTATCGATAGACCTGGTAAACCTAACATTATAGCTAATTATCTTTCTAGACTTGATAACCCAGGTCAAGTGATTCTTATAGATGACACTTTTCCTGATGAATACTTATTTGTTGTTTCGACTAACTCACCATCATTTGTGGACATATAAAACTATCTTTTTATAAGAAAGACACCACCACACTTGTCTGTTAAGGAAAAGCAGAGAATTATTAGAAACAATACTTCATACTCCTGGATCCAAGAAGAGCTCTTTTACACTGGACCTGATTTGATTATCCATAGATGTGTATGAGAGGAATATGTGTTTGATATCTTGAAAGCATCCCATGATGAACCTTGTGGGGCCCACTTCGCCGACAAGAGAATAACATATAAAGTCCTTCATGTAGGCTATTTTTGGCCTTCTCTTTTCAAGGATGCCGAGTCGTATGTGAGTCGATGCAACAATTGTCAGTGGATGGGCCAACCCATGCAAGATGATGAACTTCCCTTGTGTCCACAAGTAATGATAGAGCCCTTTGAAAAATGGGCTATCGATTTCATTGGAAACATCGCATTGGCATCATTAAACAAGAGTTATATCTTAGTTTGCACTAATTTTGTAACAAAGTGGGTAGAAGCTAGAGTTGTTCCTTATGCTACTGAAAATTATGTTATTTATTTTTTATTTCATGAAGTGTTTACTAGATTTAGGGTTCCTAGAGACATTGTTATTGACCATGGATCACAATTTACTTCTAATTTGGTGAAAGGAATTATAGATCAATACAGGATCGGGCACTAGAGAATATTCGTAGAAAGGATTAGGACGCCAGGCATCCTGAAGCCTTGTGGGCATATAGTACTACTTGGAGAAATAGTATCGAGCACACACCTTACAATTGGTATATGGAAAGTGGGTCAATTCTAGATCAAAACATTTATAACTACATTCCAGCTGGGATTAGACCTCTCTGAGGCACAACAAAAACATCTCTTGCAATTGAGTGATCTTGAAGAGATGAGAATACATGTTTTCTTGCAGACTATTTTATTCTAGCAGCAACGTAGTAAATGTCAAGAAAAACTGATAAAGAAGAAGCAGTTCCAACCAGGTGATTAGATGCTCCTCTATGATTCCAATTTCAAAATTTTGAGGGGAAATTTAACACACGCCGATTGGGCCCATATGGGGTAGTTCAAGATTTCGAGAATGGAGAAGTTGAAGTGAAAGCCATCGATGAGCAGGGGACCATTCTTTTAGTGAATGGGCATAGACTTAGAATTTACTAGTAGCCCATCATTAAGGTGAATTTCATCCAGGAGATAAAGAAACAATCAAATTTGGAAATGGTGGGCATGAAGGACTTCCAACTGACTGTGAGCATTTTTTACTTGTTTCTTTTCCTTTGAAAAAAATAAAATAATAATACAAATAAGAAAATAGAAAAAGTAAAGAAAAAATATTTTGTAATCGTGAAAACCAGGTTCTTGGTGCGGTTATATAGAGGTCTTATTGAAAACCAAGGCACTGGTGGGAATATCCTATTTTTAATGATCTAATAAAATGGGAGAGCTAATTAAATTTCTATGCAGTTTGATTTGTCACTAAGAAGAAGCAGGTTTCTAAAGGCAACCTTTATGGAAACAAACATTTTCTTAGAAGGATTTTCCCCTTACCAAGTTTAGGGCAGTCAATCTACCTCATCTACACATAGTTGGCATTATGCTCCCACTGCACAGTGTAGTTAATGTGTTTACTACAAGTTATTATCATTACTGCCTTACAAAGGAGTCATTATTTTCAGAATTGGGTGACTTTGTTTGGCCCTACTTCCCACTTCTTTCTTCTACTCTTTTCTCCCTACTCTACATTACTTCCCATTCTTATTCAAGTCTATCCCTTTCCCTTTGTTATCTACCCCTCTATATTTCATATTTAATACACCTCCCTTTCTTATCAATCTTTCCCTATCCCTCTTCTTTCATCCACTCTTTGTTTCCCTCTCAATATTCCTCCCATTCTCTTTACTCTATCCATGTCCCTACTCTCTCTCTCTCTCTCTCTCTCTCTCTCTCTCTCTCTCTCTATATATATATATATATATATATATATATATATTTCTATTTCTATTCCTCCCATTCTCTACTTCATCTTACCCACATCCCTAATTCTACCTTCCTCTCTCTATATCCTTGATTTTATATCCCCTCCTATTCTTATACATATGTCTCTATTCCCTCTATATTTATTTCCTCCCCCTACTTCTAAAAGTCTCTACCATTATTTTTGTCAATACTCCTTATAATCTATGAATAACAGCTCTCTCTCTCTCTCTCTCTCTCTCTCTCTCTCTCTATATATATATATATATATTTCTATTTCTATTCCTCCCATTCTGTACTTCATCTTACCCACATTCTCTATTCCCTCTATATTTCCTCCCACTACTTCTAAAAGTCTCTACCATTATTTTTTTCAATACTCCTTATAATCTATGAATAATAGTTTTGGCAACCCTGGCATCAAATTATTTTATTGAAATATCTTAGGTAAAGAGAATCAGTCTAACACACACACACACACACTCTCTCTCTCTCTATATATATATATATTTCTATTTCTCCTTTCTTGAAATATCTTAGGTAAAGAGAATTAGTCTAACTCTCTCTCTCTCTCTCTCTCTAACACTCTCTCTCTAACTCTCTCTCTCTCTCTCTCTCTCTATATATATATATATATATATATATATTTCTATTTCTCCTTTCTTGAAATATCTTAGGTAAAGAGAATCTCTCTCTCTCTCTCTCTCTCTCTCTCTCATTTTATATCCCCTCCTATTCTTATACATATGTCTCTATTCCCTCTATATTTCCTCCCCCAACTTCTAAGTCTCTACCATTATTTTTTTCAATACTCCTTATAATCTATGAATAACAGTTTTGGCAAACATGGCATCAAATTATTTTCTTGAAATATCTTAGGTAAAGAGAATCAGTCTAACACAACAAAAGATCCAAACACAGAGGTAAATCAAGAGGCATTTTATTCAAGATAATCAATCGACGTAAAGAGAATTTTGTCATTCCTAGGTATGCAGTAGAGTTCAAGAACAATATTGTAAATGCAGGATTGTTTCTAGAGTTCCATTCATTTTGATTATTATCACCATTAAACTTTGTGGTAACCTAGGTGACTTTTATGTTTTTAAACATGAAATATTCGTAATACATAAATCAGTGAAATACATGATCAATCTTTAAAAAATTTCAACTTTATATTTTTAATAACATGATTAGACGATCCCCACATGTTGCAATCATTATAGGATTGGAGTGCAAGGTAATTATTCCTCCTTGTTTATTTTCATCATTATACCAAGCCTAGAGGTGTTACGACATCGATCGTGACAATCCCCAATTTGATTACCCACTTCCTTTGCTCTATATAATCCCATTTCCCACTTATCTTTCTCTATACTATCTCGTTACCCTTAACCATTTGATCCCTGTATCATTACTACCTCCTTTGTTTACTTAAGGCTTGCTTGTGGTGTTTATTTTTAATGTGTTGAATTGTGATCCCACTAGCATGGGTTATGTTTTCGATAGTGTTGGACTGTGATCGCAACAATGTGACTTGTGTTCTCCATAGTGCAGGGTTGTGGTCTATTGACACTGTGTTTATTTTTTTCTTAGTTGTTGGTGGTCGTGGGATTTGATGTGACATCTCTACAGTACATAATTTTGGTTTATTTTCACTATTCTTATTTCATTCTCAATTGTTGGCGTCCATGGGATTCAAAGTGACATTTCTACCATACAAAATTAAGGTCAATTGTCCTTGCTCTTGTTTTATTCTCGGCTAATCGGTGGAATATGAGGAGTGACACCGTGACACCGGTGAGAATTGAGCCATGGTCAATGAAGGAGTTGGAGGAAAATATCGAATGCAATTCTAGTTTACCTATTCTACAAGGCACTAGGTGGTTTCCTTTTTTCCCCTGTTTGATGGGTTTGATATAGCAATTGCGAGAGCCTTTTCTGAAAAGTTCGATGGAAAGGTGGCCACGATTGGATCCCCGATGATGAGTGTTTTTGAATAGTCTCTCTTAGGAAATGCCCCCCTAGTAAAAACAAAGAATGGTTTAATATTGTATAGATAGAATGTGGTGCATGAAAATGCTTCATTACTGACCATAATTAAAAGCCAATTGGAAATAAGGAGTGCCAAGATATTTTATCATTGAAAAATGGAAAAAAATCCTTTATGTGCTACAAATTTGTTTTACGTGTGAGGGTCCCCACTCCATGACCTTTTTGTACTACATTCGTCTACTCCTTCACTTTGAATCATGTCAATTTATTAATTTTCCTCATTCCCTTTTGAAAAGATTAAGCAAAATGTCAAGTTGTGTGTAGAAGAGTTTGATTGTGCAAATAGGGTATACGTTATATCATTATGATATAATTAAAATATTGGTTTCTCAATAATTAAATAAAATAGGTTCAAACTAGAGTGATTTCCTCTCTTATCATGAATTTGGAAACCATAAATATGACATTAATCTTGAGAAGCAACCAAACAAGGGTTCCACAGTAAAATTGAAAGGCTCTAGTTTGAAACGTGTTCAAGACAAAGTAGTGTAAAAAGAAAACACGAGTCTTCCAAATTAAATGACGAAGGAGTGAAGAAGGGCATGCTACCAGAGGTATCAGCACTAGAGTTGGCCTGCAGAATAACTGGGGGGACACTGAAAGTAGAGTGTGTTCTTTCTTTTGTAAAGACCCCTCCATCAACTATGGCACTCCAAATATCTCTATCAGATGATGAACCTAATGTAGAGCAAGAACCTCGCCTAAATGAATAAGTTTTCATGTCAGCAAAAGCATAAATTCCCCTTAGTAAAAATCCTACCAGGGAAATCCTTATGGCTAAGGAGGTAATGTGTATAGTGAGTGACAAACGGTTTTTCCACAGGAAGGAGTTTGTGACTAAGAAAGGGAATTTTTTAGACCTGGTGGATACAGTTATTGCTATGGATGAACCTTGGGCCAGTCACATGAGTGAGTCTTCTAGACATTATGGAGAGTCAATACTAGTCAAAAATCTTGTTGCAAAGAGCCAAAGACAAGTGAATAGTTAAGGCTGTAGAAGAACAAGTTAGGGAGATCGAATTTATTGACAACCATCTCAAGTACCAAAATATTTCTATGAGAGCCACAAATGGAGAATTGGTGAAGGAATTAAAAGAATTGAAACCAACTAATAAATACATTTTGAAGCAGTGCAAGAAGTGGAAGATACAATCTACTTATTTACAGGCTCGTATCAAAACGCCGAAAATAAAATTAAAGGAGATTCAAGGTTTTGTCTTTGAAATTAATATCTAGATTAAGAAGTCACAAAGGAGGAAATTTCAATTTTTTTTTTTTTGCAAGGGAGCGACGGTTTTTCTTGTGCGAGGAAACATAAATGAATTGATTTGGGGGAGATGTCAGGACCACAAATTTATCTAATTTTTCCCCTATACTACCCTATCTTGTTCCCCTGTTTCACCAATTTTGCACCTTTACGAAGCACTTTCACATCGTTTTCGATGCAACAATGAAGATTTGTGCTCAATTTGTATTTTGTTTGAAAGTGGAAAGGTAAATTATTATTTTTTATCAAATACCTTTTCTTATGTATATTTTCCTAGTTTTAAATTTTTTTATGAGTTGCTAACTCAGGTAGTGAATTTATTGGGCTATCTATAGAGATTTTGCACTAGGGAAATGAACATGCAGGCTACTTTGGTCATTGAAGTATGCCACGAGAGTAGATGGTATACATCTGTTAGAGATATTTTTGAAGGTAGCTTGAATTTAAAGCGCGCCTACCATGACTACAATCGGTTCCAGACTGAAAATGGAGGAACTATTTGCTAAAGTTTCTCACACACCAGATCTGCGATTCCTCTGTTTAGATTGTGACTACACCATACTTCTATCGATGGAAAATTGTTATGATTCTTCATCTATTTTGTTTTTTATTCGATTTCCTCTATTACATCCTAATATGTATTGTAAAATCTATATAAAATAAGTTATGGCCCTATGCATAGCTAACAATACTAGAGTATTGTCATATTGTTGATCTAGTATTCAGGTGTCACTCCTTTTATCAGTTGGATCTGAGACATTAGCTTCTGATGTAATAAATATTGAATAATTTTAATACAAGGCCTCTAAAACTAGGTTCTATCTTTATTTCATGGTTTTTTTAATTATTATATTTACTCTGTGATTTACGTTACGGCCTAAAGAGGGTGCGAGCTGGTTGGTTAGGGCCTAACCAAACCAACTCATCACCTCTCTTATTCAATTATCTATTTGAGTGGTTTGTGAATTTGTTGAGTGGATTGTATATTTTTCATCTGGTGTGTTAACTAGTGTGGTTTATTTTTCAGATCTAAAGTTGTTATGTGCGTAAGATTTATGCTTTGTCTCTTTAACATTTACTCAACCCTTCAACTTATGCTTGTTTCATAGCTAGATGTAGAATTTTATGGTTATAAGTGTGAAAAATATTCATGAGAAGCATTATATGCTTGGCTATGTGAATGAGGATCTTAAGTTATATTACATTGTTTCATACGCTTTGGGGTGATTCCTTTTGTTGATTCTTTGGTACAAGTTATGTCTTCTCTTAGGGTTCCGCCTTTGTTAATGATCTGTAGTGGTTTGATGAAGTGGTGATACAAAGATGTTACAAAACAAGATATAAACATTAGAGAAATTTTGAGGTGAAAAATGGGCCTCAAAATAAAAATGTACAAAAAAATCAACTTTATAAGAACCAATATAATTAAATATGATGATGTCAACCATGGGGGATGATTCACCATTTTTGGAATAAAAAGATAAAAAAAATACAAAAATACAAAACTACCTTTTCAACTTGTATTTCCATCTTATCTTCATATTATTTTACTCAAAATTCAAGAGAGAGTACTCATTAGATGCAGAATTTAATTTTTCATCCAAGGAGTACCCATGTTGCCACTTTCAATGGACCCCACTACACGAAAAATGTGAAATACATGAAAAAACATGATAGAAATCACATTTTTTCATGTATTTCATATTTTTTTGTGTACTAGGGTCCATATAAAGTATGCAACATGGGTACTCCTTGGATGCAAAATTAAATTCCACATCCAACAAGTTAACCTGCTTGAAAATTGAGTAAAGCCATAGGGAGATAAGTTGAAAATACGAGTTAAAAAAGTAGTTATTTTCTTTTTTCCCTCCAAAACTTGATGACGTAATCTAATCTTACTTTATTATTTCCACTATTATTATATAATATTCCTTTGGAGGCCCATTTTAGACCTCACAATTGATCTAATGTCTATAGTTTGTGAGTCACTATTGACACAAGTGTTGCAGATCTATACAATCCTGTAGTCCTTTATCACAATACAAGTATACCATATCCTTGGGCACTTGAAACATTTGGTTCAAATTGTAACCTAGTTTGGGAATGACATAAGAAGATATTCGACCATCATTAAACGAGTTAATAATCTTGTTTAGGTTCAAGAAATATTGTAACCAATTCATATTCATTAGATCTGAAACTTGTTAATAACTAATAACCCTAGTTACAACGAGTTAAAAGTGTGATATGGCACCATTTGAATTAAGCTTTAAATTCAAACCCTGTGATATTATTTGATTGATTTTGTAATGATGTGAAACTGAGTCTGCATATTTAATTTGTGTGTTCATTCGATTCACCAAGATTTCAAATTTTGCCACTATTTTTGATTCGATTCATAGAGTCTGTATATTTAATCATTTTAAACATGATTTATATTTATGTGAAGAATGCACTTATAACATTTGATAGAAAGTGATTGCAGAAAGGACTATTGGAAGAAGGAGACTTTAATCATTTGAACTATACACGTGTAGCCTTGTTTTGAATAGTTGTTTGTAGGTTATTCATTTGCATTTCTAGGGTTACAAAGTACTCTACCTATGGTGTCTTATTTCATGATCATTGCTAATATAGAGTTTCCAACATTTATGTTTGATTGAAGTAGGTAATTTATTTGATTGTTTTTGTAAGTTTGAGAGAGGTTGTTTTTTATTTATGCGTACAATGTCTATATTTCCAGTTGATGGATTTGGTTGAGTTAACAGTTTCTTAAGAATATTTGAGTCCATTCTTTATTTTTATTTTATTTTTAACAGAGTTGAATGGTGATAGAACAAGAGTGAAGGATTCTTAAATAGGGTTTATTATTCATCTTGATTTGAGTACTTTGCTTGGCATGAATAGAGCTTGTTTTGTGTGGGGTTTTCATTCTTAAATCTTGAAGTTTTTTAAGAAAACCTTTAAGTTTTGTTTTATCAGATTAGTGTAGAGGTTAATGATCATATTTACAGTTGATTTTTAATTAGGGTTTGTTTTTAATAAACTAGCAGAGTCATTTGCAAGAACCATATCAAGAGTTTGTCAGCTTTTCAAGAATCTAGAATGGTGTTGATGACCAAGTTAGAGTATGGATTTGATTTTCATGTCCTCGGGTATTTCTTAAGCATTTCCAGTGCTACACCTCGAATTCTGCGGACCCTGGATTGATATTAAATGTTGGGTCACTAATAAAAAAAATACTACAACTAGAAATGACCCCAATTATGAAATGTCACATATTCTCTAGATATTTTCGAACTAATTTGACTAAAATATTTTCTTTTTGTCTATTAATTATATCTATTATGTGAAATTTTCATTCATCACTGGATAAAACCTTAAAAATTACCAATAATTCCACTCCCCATACCTTGATTTGGACTATTTTTTTTTTTAATTTGTCAATTTTTTAAGAGGGACTCATTTTTGGGATCAAGCTATCCAAATTACACACAAAAAAAATTAGGAATCAACTTGCATGTTATCATCATCTTATTTCCATAAAAAATAAACAAAAAGACAAAAAGAAATTCTACCACTTTATGCCCAAACATTATCCCACTTCATGCCCAAGAAATAATTTTGATGCCAACCGTAGAAAAAATTCAAATATGTAATAGAGAATCCACCTTAAAAATTCCAATATTAACCCTAAACCATCCAAAGGACTAACGGTATATGGGACATTCATCATAAACAACACCAAGAATACAGAGAGAATAACCTTTAAGGTAGTGTAAAACCATCAATTATTTATCATGGAAGGAATCAATCCATAAGCCACACTTTCTACAATAGAATACAATCCAACACACCTTCAATATAATCATACTCATGTGCATTTTTACTTTCTCATGAGTATTACTGAGGGTCTTATGCTAATCACCTCTTATTATCATATGATTTCCTTTTAGTTACATAGTTGGCATATTCCACTATCATGACCACATTACGTTCTGATTATCCCCTTAGATAACTCCCTAGGTAACCCATATTATCCTCCTTAGATATATTACATATATTTATGTTGTAGCTTCTACAACAACCATCCTCAATTTCTGCTAATGCCTTGAACCTAGGATAATTGAGGGTCTCACCTAAACAAATCAGCATTAAAGTTACCTTGCAAACCCTCGCTAGAACTTATAAGATATGATCATCCCTTTGATGACTTGAGGCAGTGGAGGAAGTCTTATGAACCTGATTAATCCTATATGACCAATCCAGTAGTAATGAGGATCACTTAGCCTTAGTCCAACAATAGAGAGGGACATTGCATCTCTTTAGCCTACAAAGGTGACTCTTAGGGAAAGGTTTTAACTTGAGTTTCTTTGCAAATTTCGTTTTTCCTAAGGTAGTGTAGCACCCTCTTGAGCCTTTATCTAGTGACTATAATGACCTAATGACCCTCATCCTATGGCAATTTTCTCAGACCTAGCATTGCAACTTTTTTTTTGACTTATCAACTCATATGCAACACCCTCCTAGACCTCAAGATAACACTCTAATTCCCCTCTAATATTTAAGGTAGTAATATAGCCCGAAATAAACCCTCTCTTGAGTCTTTATCTCAAATTTTTACCTCCAAGCTTCCATTTGTACCCTACTAATAATCAATGTAATCCCACAATGCCCACTTACGATTCTAGGAAATGCCACAACCTTACAACTTGATCTTCATACCATTTTTTCTTATTTTCTAAGCCTCCTTAGCACTCTACTAAGCCTCTATCCAATACTATAGCACAAAATTGAGCTTTAGTCCCGTGATATGGCCTCAAAATATCTCTATTGAGCTCATATTTTGGCCTCCTTGTCTCTTTGTGTCAAACTGAGCCTCACTAGAGTGCTATCGTGCACCACAAGGAATTAATCCAATGCTATAGTGTTGTCTTGAGCCTGAAGCAAGCAAAATCAAGACAGTATAGATTTACCACTCATAAGGTTTTTTCTTAAGTTTTGTTAAGTAACACTGAGTTAACAAAAGGTAAAATTCATGTTTAAAAAGGAAATTACTTAAGTGATTAATGTAAAAAGCTACCAAACACTCTTTAAAAGAGGCTCATAGTCCTCTCTATCCCTCACACCAATTAGCTCTCTTGTGCTAGAGGTCAAATCACTTTATTGAAAGAGTATTTCACCTCAGCTTTCCTGATCAACACTAGTGTATGATTTGTTTGGTTACATATGAGTCCCAAATACACCTTCCTTGCAGTTGATTGCTTCCTACAAGGAAATATACAAACAAATGAGTGGTGTTAGTGATAAAACATGGACTAAAAAAGAATTGAATTGAATTTAAACAATGCATAAAAAAAACTAAACTAAATAATATAAAAGAATCTTGTGAATAAAAAAAAATCAATAAAGGTGTAGGAAAATGATCATGTTTATTTATTGTTGGTAGCATAAGAGTTAAAAATAAGTATCAACTATACGTGAAGCGAGTTGCTTGAGAAATGGTGATAAATAGCTCTCAACAAGGATCTCCCCCTCTCAATATCTTTTTCAAGCTATTTCTCTCTAAAATGAAGCATAGAAAACTCTCTACAATGGTGGAATTATCCCCACAATGCTATGCCATATTGCTTTGGAGTAATTTTGGTAGCATAACAATGCACTTTTTTTTTTTGGCTCTCCATGCTCTTGCATTTATATAAATTTTGAACACTCCTTCCCTCCTTTGGCTCATCAATGAGGTTTCTTACCTCATAAATGAGATGAGAGCCACCATCCTCTTGCCATTAAGGATTCTTGAGGCTCAAGGCTCATATATCAACACATCATGTCAAGATATGGAGTGTTTTTCAAGCAAGTTCACATCCTGAGGTGTTAACTATGCTTCTAGCGACCCTCGCAGTTATTGAAGGAAAAGTCGCAATGTAATGAATTTTTGTCTTTGGAGCACCCGCGAGGGTTGATATTTTAAGTCAACTTAGGAAAGTATTTTGATTTTTTAATTTCATAATGTTTCTAGCTGAAAATGTATCATTTGTAGATATTGATCATTGACTTTGAGTGTCTTCTACTACATACAAATGAGTGTACCATTTTCTCATAATAACATTTTCCTCCTGATGTATGAGGTTAGGAGCAAGTGTATGGCCAAAATACATCACATTTTTCTATTCTGGCGATGAGTCCTAATTACTTCTTGAAAGAGAGAGAGAGATAATTACTATGAAGATGATTAGGGAAAATATCCAGAACTAAAAGAAAACCATGCTCTGAATAAATAATGATACAAAAGTGTATATATGAAGCAGGCATGTCCCATGCTCATTATGAAGACTATGAATGAAATATTAAAAACATATAGTAAATATCCTATAAAGTCAGGTTGAAGTGGCTAACATGTTGTTGGATGTATAAGATAACTACTTTCACCCTCAAGGGGTGCAAGGATAATTTTAGGGGCGAATGTTCGCCCTTTGGCGAAATTAAGGGGTTTTAAATTTTTAGTGGGCGAATATTTTGTATCATAGTACATTTTTACAAATCACCTCAAATAGCCCACCTTATTTTAAGGGAGAGGGTAAAATAGGTAAATTTAGCCCTTGAAATTAGGACTTACAACCTTCCATTCGCCCATTTTCAAGAATAGGTTTTATTTAAGTGAATCCATTCGCCCATTTTCAAGAATTGGTTTTATTTAAGTGAATCCTATGGGCCAAATACCATATTTATAAAAGAGGTATGGTAAATTAATAAAAATATAAATAAATGAGAGGTATGGTAAATAAATAAAACATTTTTTATATTTACTCCATAAGTCACCTTATATACATGTAAGGGTGTAAACAAATAAAAATATAAGTAAAGTGGAGGTATGGTAAATAAATAAAACGTCTTTTTATACTTACTCAAAAGGTATGGTAAATAAATAAAAATATAAATAAACTAGATGTATCGTAAATAAATAAAACCTCTTTTTATATTTAGTCCATAACCCTCGTTCTATTTATGAAGGCTCAAGAAAGAGGTTTTATTTAAGTGAATCCTATGGGCCAAATACCATATTTGTAAAAGAGGTATGGTAAATTAATAAAAATATAAATAAACAAGAGGTATGGTAAACAAATAAAACATTTTTTTATATTTACTCCATAAGTCACCTTATATTTACGAACACTCAAAAAATGGGTTATATTTAGGTGAAACCTATGGCCAAAATACTATGGGACAAATACCATGGACTAGATTGTTATTAATACCATGCAAAAAAACCATTATTAACCCTAATATTAGAATTAATAAAAATAAAAATAGCACATGGTATTGACCCATGGTATTCACCAAAATGGCACATGGTATTGACCCATGGTATTCACCTAGAATGTAGCCTATTTAAATGGGGGAATTAAACCAGCATGTAGCCTATGCTAAGATTCACTAGGACTTTACAAAGTTTTATTATTTAGTGAAAGACTCGCCAAGATCTTACAAGATTTTATAATTGAGTAAAATATTCGCCGTGCTTGGTGAGAGATTCGCCAAAAAATTATATATACATATTATATTATTGATAAAATCGCCTTCCATTTTTCCTATATACCATGGAGATTCGCCCATTTATTATATTTATAAATTTAGGGGGCACTCTTAAAATTTTCCCTGAAGGGGTGTCTCTAACAAATAGGCTCAAATAATTTCCCCCATGCATCGGATAGAAAGCATTGTTGAAAGAGGTGTGGTCAGATGCATGGCTCTTCGACTAAATGAGAGAATTTCAATAGTAATAAAGTATGATGCATCCCTGACATGGAAACTTATGTTGTTGTTGAAGGTTAGGGAGATCAGTGACATTAATGGTCAATAATGGTTCCCACTATTCCACCCAAGACTGTCCCAACAAGGTGGGGAGAGATAAATGTACTACATCGGTTCTGGAAGACATGTATTGGTGTTTGTAGAAAATAAGTGTAAACTTTCCAAAAAATGATTCCAGGAACTCCATATGAAACTGAGGAAGATGTTGTAATAAGATGGGTTAATGGGCATGATAGCGAGATTTGACAATATAGGAGGTATACAGAAAAATTGCCAACATTCGAGCTATAATTCTAGTGGCGATATTAAAAAAAAATAGTACTGATTTTTATGGCACTGGAGTCAATAGGACATCTAGGGGAGGTATATGTATGTTCTGACTATCCTGGTAGATGTATGAGAAAATGATGATCAATGGTGCGGGTATGAGGTGGGTAAAAAATAAACTCCAACAAAGGGAAACTAAGGACTTCCTCCAGGTAACTGACAAAAAAATATGGGTGAGAATATCATTCCAAAAGACAAAAAAAGGAGATGGGCGCCCCAAGAATACGATGGCCTGCATAATTATGCAGGTGGGTTTTTGTAGAGGGAGGGGCCCCCATTGGTTGGTTTTAGTGTGAGGTAGATGAAATAGATATGATATCGTATATGGTTTATTGCAACATGGATGGACGATAGGCCAAGTGCAGAATGAAGTGGTTCTAACATCATGATCCAAAAAGAAATGGTGGCTGGGAGAAGGTTGGTAAGTAGAAAGCGAAGAAGAGAGACATGAGGTTGATCTTCAAGTCAATGAAATGAAATGGCTCTTGGGCTTGAGAAAGTGGTCATGGATACCAATAGTGTCGGGGGAACTACGAATTAAGGTAATCCATGGAGGTGAAGCTCTATTGACCAACATGAATGTTTAATGTGTGTGTGGAGGGTGATGGAAAATTTGGCTGAGATATTGGAGCTTATGGTTAATTTTAGAGAAATGATGTTAGGATATGCATAGATTTTTAGGAAACCTATCATGATTAGTGAAGAATGATACTTTAACTATTGGTTGGTGCCAAGGTTCTAAGTTCACTATGGAAGTTGCCAATAAATTTCACATCTAAAGCCAATACCCTAAGTGAAAACATCTTTATATAAAAACATGTATACATGAACTACTGAAAAATATTTATCTGAAAACATAGAAAGGCACATTTGACGGGTACTCTGAAATGTGAAATGGGCATGAAAATGGAAACTTTTGATGAATTGAAAGGAGTGTACCATGGTGTATACGAAGATGTCCTGATGTCAACACCACTAACGGTTTTGTGAAAGGGGCCTGTAGGCTCCCATACGGGTCTCTAGAAGAATGACACAAATGTTGAATATAAAGGTCATAGGGCCCACATTTCCAACTCATGTGTACTTGCTGACATGGAGCTTAGTGTGGAGGCCAACATCCGTTTCTTGTTGCTACAGTAAGCCATAGTACTCTATCTTTAAGGGAGGAGATTTAGGTTAGTCATCGTAAAGCCCTATCTGTTAATTTAGTAATTCTAGGGTAGGTAGGTCATACAGGGTGGCATGTACGACCTTATTTTTCGAAGAAATCCCAAACCCTCTCTAGCAACCATCTGACATTCACGCGAGGCTACATGGGTGAGGGAAAAATAGTTGTGATGGTGTCATGACTAAAAAAGAAATAGTCACGACCATGGTTCGACTGTGAGGGGAACATGCATGAGTCCCCATGTGTGGGGGCCTCACAAGATAAGGGATAAAAGTTGTGATAAGGTCGTGATTGTCTGATACATAGGCATAAGGTACCCTCATGTCTGTTAATGGAATAAATGCGAGGCCCACGCGACTGTTTGCAAAATAGATGCGCGGGACACCAATTTTTGGAAGTTTGGTGTTTTAACCTCACTTTTTTACTTTCTCTTCCCTGATTGACTTCATGGGGTCCCATATACAGGATGGTGTTATGGTGAGAAAGGGACTAGTAGGATCTTCAAGTTGTGGTTGTTGTTGTTGATGCTTAGGCACAAACCACTCTAGTTGGATGGGGGTTGCAGAAATTCCTTCAGAACCCTCCTTTTGATATCGCATAAGGACTTCATGCACTTTGTGATAGGTAGATGGTAGCCTACGAGGCAGGTATTCGATATCCATAGTACAAATCTAGAATTCACCCTGGAGGTGGATGTGTAATTTGTGACTAGATTAGTTCCTTGGGGTAAGGTACTCCCTACATAGCTTCCACACAGAGCGCCCAGACTATCTGAGTGGGATGATCAGTTTTGCAGCGTTAACCATTATGATGGAGATGACATCATGATCGATTCCATTCTATATTTAGTGACACAAACAATGAAAACATTGATCATCTGCATTTGTGGGACTGTGGCCTCACATTGGAACATTGGAGTACAGTTGGAATTGTTGGAGGAGGGTACAAGTAGGTTCCTTCTTCGGTTGGGTTGACTTTCTACATTCTCGGATGATGATGAAATTGTCACAGGTAGTGTAATGCGAGGTATGTGAATTCTACTTTAGGAGCATCCTTTACAACATTTTGTATGAGAGAGTGATGATGTTGTGTCCTATCATACGCGTGGACCCTACTTTGTCAAGGGATCCACAGATTAGGAGGTGGGATCCCTTGATGCCCCGCGATGGTGAAGGAGAGGTGGGTCGGTACTGGAATGACACTACCAAGGGTTGGTTTATGTCCAAACCTTAGTTTATTTTGGAGTTCACGTAAATGGGATGGACTTCAGGGGTGACCCTGACATGGGGTTGCCCCTATGAAATGCTTGGGGACTTGCAAGTACGTGTGTACATATGTTTATTTGTTTTTTATGTTTTCATTTATGTGGTACTTATGTTGTACCTTTAACTGACTTTGTATATGATTCCTTGTAGATATGGGTTCTCGTGGGGATCCCCAGGGCAGGCTAGTGGGTGTAGATGGTGATCGTAGATAGTCAAGAGAGGGGGGTGCAATAGCTGGGTAGCATCAACATTGAGAGGGAGGCACTGAGGAGTGATAAACATAGAGGGTGCACATGGAGATATGTGCTCCTTGAGAGAGAGAGATGGGATGGAAGGCATCCACATCAAGATCCATAGGTTGCGGGCCAATGCGAAGGCCTCTGCGCAGAGGGAGTTGTATGTGCTCCAACAATTCACCTACTTTTTGATGGGGTTGCTCGAGGTAGGATGGGTGATATTAAGAGAGGATGTGATTGAGAGGACGATGATACCTAAGAGGTAGTGGTGCCCAGTTCTTTGGCAGATGGCAGTTGCAATAGCCATGGCATGACCCATTTTAGGGCCAGGGTAGGGGGAGGCAGAAGGGCCTCTAGTAGGTGTTGCGGGAGCGATGAGCCCCAACATTAGATGTTTAGTTGATGTACCAAGGGAAGCACCCATTATGAGTATGATTCCCTCATTTATGCTGGATGATTCATTTTTTTTGGTGATAGCTAGACGATGTATAAAAAATATTATTTTTTGATGATATATATGAGATATGTTTTTTGTGGCTCTCATGATGTTTCCTTCTTTATGATGTGTATATACACATGATATTTTTTCATTTTATTGATGTGATGGTTCACTTCTATGTGCTTTATATGTCTCAATGATGACTTATATGTATCTCTTACAAGTTTAGGATTTGATTAGTGATGCATTCAACATGATTTTGACTTCTTCCTATATGTGAAAATGTGATATGATCAAAACCATGTGCTACATATTTTTCATGTAGGTATTTCCAAAAATTACGAGGGTCATGAATGTTGAAGGTTATTCTCAAATGTGATGTGACAAGCTAGAAATCAAGGACCACATGGAGATGATTGATACCTAACAAGGATGCATCAACCAAAAGCTTATGATGACATCGTATTCTACTTCATTATTAACAGCTAAACCAATAAAAATTCCATTCTGATGGAGAATTTTCTAATTAGAAGAGTATAAGGCCCACGCTACCACCATAAGATTTTGCGACCAGAGAGAAGCACTATCAACGAACCCATGGTGGTAAGTTGTTGGATGATCCATTTGTTACACATGATGATAGTATAGTTTAGAGTACATCGATGATGAAGTGATCATAAAAATAAATCAAGGTATATAGCTATATCATAAGGCCAAACTTATGGTTATGGATGGAATTTTTTGATATAGATCCCACTGATGGGGTCTTTGAGACAAGTCCCATGAGGCTCTTCTAACATGTAGGTACATTTCAAAAGGTAATCTTTAACAATGTATGGTCCTCTCCACAAAGTCTCAACATACCAAGTCCTAGTGCTTCTTTGGTGACATTGTACCTGAGTACTATATCCCCCGCATTAAATGAGCTATGGGTGACATTGTGATCAAATGAGGCTTTGTTCCTCTTTTTATCAGCTTTGTTGAGCTTGAGGGATTCCCATCAACCTTCATTAATGTGTTGCAATTGGATGAGCCTCTGCTCTAATGGTGAAGTATCTGGGAGAATATTGATGGCCATGTGTAAGGTAGGGATCTCGAAATCGATAGGGAGTATGGCTACGACTGCATAGACTAGGTGAAATGGAGTGAAGCCTGTGGATGCTTTGATGAAGGTACGGTATGCCCACAAGGCTAAGAAAATCATGTTATGCCAAATTTATTTTGTGTTCGTTCACCATACACTGTAACATTGTCTTAAGGAATTTGTCGATAGCTTCTACCTTGTCATTGGACTAAGGGTAGTGTAGAGAATAAAACTCATGGGAGAATATAAGGAGTTGAGATAATTCTTGGAACATATCATTCCTGAAATGTTTTCCATGGTCTGAGACTAGCTCCTTTGGAAGATCGAGCCATGTGATGACATGGTTGAAGAAAAATCGAGCGGTGGTATTGATAGTGTTATTGAATGTGGGCATAGCTTTAACCCATTTGTTAAAGTAATCAATGATAACTAATATGTACTTATGGTCATTCTGGGATTTTGGGTTGCAAGTCATGAAGTTAATGCCCCACTTGTAGAAGGGACTAGTAGTAAGGACCAGGTTTAAAGGAGCTGGGGGTGCTCTAGCTTTGTGGGCATATTGTTGGCATCATTCACATCATTTAGTTTATGCGATGTAGTCGTGGAAGAGATTTGGCCAAAAATAACCTGCACAGAGTATATTTTGGGAAGTGCCATCCCTACAAAAACGCTTCTTATATTTATGCAAAAGACACACTTGAGGGGGTTCAAGCATAGGTTATACTGACAACATCGTTGAAATACAAGTCGAAGATCCTCTAAATGATTTAAGCACTTCTTGTATCAGACTATGAGGTTGTCCAAATAGGTGAGGATTAGATGAGAAGGATCATGAAATATGTACTGCATGGCCCGCAAGAAAGTGGTGCTAGTGTTTTTAAGGCCAAAGGAAATAACACGATAGGTGAAATTACCCCATGGGGTCGTGAAAGTTATTTTGTACTGATTCGTATGGTGGATCTGGATCTAATGATACGCCGAGAAGTTATCAATGAAGGACATGCTTCGTGCCCTATGGA
This sequence comes from Pinus tabuliformis, assembly GCA_031772625.1. Classification (NCBI taxonomy): domain Eukaryota; kingdom Viridiplantae; phylum Streptophyta; class Pinopsida; order Pinales; family Pinaceae; genus Pinus; species Pinus tabuliformis. Next base: position 963,744,025 of record CM062805.1, read on the forward strand.
AGCATCAATGACTTGATCGATGAAGGGTGTAGGATAATTATCCTTAGGGAAAGCTTTGCTCAAATATTGAAAATTAGGACAAACCCTTATTGTGCATTATTTTTTCATGATGAGTATAGGGTTATAAAACCACAATTTATAGGAAATAGGGTAGATGAAACCAACTTTATGAAGCTTTTCAATTTCTTGTCTAATTGCTTCTGCTTTGGAAGGATGGAGCTGACACTGTTGTTTCCTAATGGGGTAGGCATTAGACCATGTGTCAATATGATGCTCTACAATTGTAGGGATAATTCCAGGAATTCTAGAATATGACCATGCAAATACATCCCTAAACTCTTGGAATAGGGTTGTGTAGGAGGCAACTTCTTCAGGGGAACAAACCACCCCTAGCAATATTTCTTCAATGGTGAATAGCCTGGTGGAGATGTCTACCTTATTTATAGGTGAGATGTTAGACATGTTTCCTTCCTCAAGTGCATCAAATGCTAGAATACAATTTTTGAACCAATTGATGTGGCCTGCTAGTGGAAAATCCTTGGTTGCTATAGCATAAATGGTGTTACTAAGTGCACCTGTATGTGTAAATGCTTTTTATAGTAGGAAGAAAGATCAAGGGTGCATGTAATCCCACAAACATTCAGGTTTTGTCACAACCTCCAAAATATCCTCATCATAATTAAAGAGGTTTTCAAAGGGTGATGGAGGCGATGAGAGGTCATGAGGCCAGGATTACTGTCAGTATGTGTTGGTTGATAAGAAAGGAAATGATTATATGGTTGTTTCCATAAAACCAAGAGATGTTGAAAATTCATAGATAGGACAAGTCCATGTAATCGTTCATGATTCAACCTTCATAATGGGCGAAGAGATCTATGCACAATGGAACGATGAGCAGAAGAAATTAATCATGGTTCCTAGGGAGGAAGTAATGAGTCAAATGTGATGTTGGGTGTCATCAACACTAGGTGGTGGTAGTATTTCTCTAATGGTTTCCTAATATCGTACAGCAGAGGGTTACCTGGAAGGTGTCGGCATCTTGTCCGTTATCAAACAGTTGTCCTATATGGGAGGAATCTTTGCTTGATTTTCATGAAGGGGGTGTTGCACTTTACTAAGTTGTCAAATTATATAGAGAAGTGGACATGCAATGGATACGTGGGACATGCTGGTGTAGATATCACATATATTAACAACATCTAATGAAGATCCTTTGGTAATATAGTAGATATTCATTGTGGTAGTATCTCTCATAGTACCCGCCGATGAGTTGGGATGAATATCTGCAGGTGCCGTGCTTGTAATGGGTGTGTTCTAGCTATTGATTTCAACTTTAGTGGTTTCAAGAAGATGTACGGAGGGCCCTACATTAGTTTTTTGCAAGATTGTTGGGTGCCAGAATTGTAATTCAACAAACTCCTTCAACACTTAATTTTCAACCCGGGGCTAGATAAGATTAGAGGCGTAGCACAGGAAATGCCAAGACTAATGGCATGGAATTTCGCCAAAGCCACTTCTATCTCTCCTAACTACACTTGCAGAATAAAAAAGAATGAAAGGAAAATAACACCACGAGAGTTCTGGTGCTGGAATCACTCAAAAGGAAATACTTGAAAAATCTTAATGAAGGGAATTCAAATCATCATAGCCAATCCTAGTCAATGAAAGGAAGGAAATAAAACATCTGAGAACAAGTATCAGTGCAGTTATGAGACAGAAAAATAATCAAACTTTTAGGTACATTTGTCTCTATTATAAGTTTTCCTTCCTAGACAGAATCCATGTTCCTGCACCGCAACAGCATTCCTACACTGGAACAAAGTTCCTGTTTGGAACGATATTCCTGTACTAAAACGAAGTTCTAGTATTAGTAGTACATTCGGTTCTTGCACTGAGTAACTTCACTTAATACTAGGGTTCTGGGTTCATGTACCAGGTGCACTGTTATTGTACCAAGGTATCAATTCCTTTACTAAGACAGATATTCCTACAGTAGAGAACCACTATTCCTGTACCAAGCTTCCAAACCACTTGCATGAAATGTAAAGGGGTGTTAACTATGAATTTTTTGCAAAGTAAATTAGAGCAGAGAATAAATCACACATAATCATAAGACTCCTCAAAATAAAAAGGTATTTCAGGAATCAATGGAAATTTCTATTGCAATAGAAATATTCTTCATGTAAGGATGAACATCTAATCTAAGAACAGAGCATCCCTTCTCTCTTAGATGATTTTCACCATATAAACCAGATCTGTACCTTTATCAAATGGAGGTTTTAGTTCAAATATTCTTGCAATAGATTCTAGTCTTCAACTAGGCTATTCCCACAGTTACAGATCCTCGTAATGTGAATGTGGTTTCATTAAGACTCAGGGGAATGTAAATATAAATAAACCCTAATTCAAACTGGCTTTCTGAAAGTACTTGCGAACTTGTACTTAGGAATGAAACACACTTGCAAAAAGGAAATAAATCAACTTGCAGGAATAAACATTCTTGTTAAAGAAACACACACTTGCAGGATTAAAACACACTTGTGAAATTAAACTGAAACACAATTTTGCATAAAGGAAATCATAGAATGCATCAGAGGAAAGAAATAGTACAACAATCTTAAATAGATTAACACACCCACACCGTCAAATGTCAGATCCAAGTAGCACACAATTCATGAACACATCTGAAATATTTCTTGCACTGAACCTACATAATATATATATATATATATATATATATATATATATATATATATATATATATATATATATATATATATATATATATATATATATAACACCTTATGGATAGAGGGAGAACGAGTTGGGTTGGCTAGGCCCTAGCTAACCAGCTCGTTTCCCTTTTACGGGAGCTGGAAAATCAAATACTCATATAAATCATCACATAAATATTGATGCAGGAATAAATCAATTGGCATAACCATTTTGTATTAATTTAGCAGTTGCAAATATACATCATGGATTACTGGATCGAAACCATAATTATGGCGACACAAAATTATAGTGTAAGCAAAAATTGTATAGAGTATCACTCCTTGTTTTAACCTAGAAACCCTAATAAATATATATAGCTCGTCTCATGGATGTTAACAAAAATTAACAAGACTACAACTTTAGGATCTCGGTTGTTAGTAGAGGCTAAAATTGGATGAAACCCCAGCCTCCATATTCCGCATTTTCCTCAAAGCTCCAAGCCTAATCTAGAGTGCAACTGATCTTCGACAAGGAATGCACATGGATTGCTTGACTGGAATAATCTTTGGTGGTGAACTATGATAATGTTGTCAGCTTTCCCACGAGTACATGAATTTGGTACAAGAATTTTCCTACACCCATCATTTTCTGTAACAATTAATACTTTCATTCTATAGTGTCTTCTTAGGAAAGAAAATATATAAGTTGCAAAGACAAAATAAACCATTTTAACCTTTTTAGATAATAATTAAGTTCATATAACCCACAATGTCAAAAGTCATGAAGGAGTACAGGAATAGGTGCAAGGGTTAGGTTCCATGGGTAAAACAGAGGGCTTGGATGGTGTAATAGGGTGAAATTAAGGTTAAAAGTAGAACAATTTTGGTGACCAACATCCTCCCATCCCCATCTCGTTGTGTGTCCTCACACAACCTTACCTTCTGAAAAAAATCATGGAAGACTCCCCTTAGTCTTGAATTTGAATGCTAATCCCTGTCTTCACTGTCTTTGTCTTTCCACTGTGGGCCTTCTTGAGTCGTTTCATTACCTTCCCAAGGTGAATGTAGCACTTAGATGCTCGAAACTTCCATATCTTTTCCTACCATTTTGTTAAGTTATGGTATGTTCTATGCTTATAAAATTTTACTTCTTGTTCTTATTATATTCCATAGATTAGCAATAACATGTACATAAAGTAAAGTGTAGATAGAACATTAAATGATCGACAGAAAACAAGCCAAGACAAGAGACACAAGATGTGGAGGCTAGCTAGGGACAAACCCCACAATGTGTGGGGAAACCCTTTGATAAAATCTTCTTTTATCTTCAATAATTCAGCAGAGATAAATAGTACAATAAATCTGATTTATATCAACAGTAGCAAACCCTAAATCAGCAGCATCAGCATTAGCGGCTTCATCATCAAAACTAGGGCAGTCGATATCTCACAAACCGACCGTCAGATCGACTTGATTCCACCACCAAAAGTTGCAGCCTTCAGAGGAGGTTCAGATGAACCTACAACGTAGTTCAGAAGAGGAGGTTTGATGGTCCACGTTGGTCAAACTTTGGATCTGCAATTGCAGCTTCAGTTTCAGCAGCGTACTTCAAACTAGGGCAGTCGATATCTCGCAAACCGACCGTCGGATCGACTTGATTCCACCACCAAAAGTTGCAGCCTTCAGAGGAGGTTCAGATGAACCTACAATTCAGTTTAGAAGAGGAGGTTTGATGGTCCACGCTGGTCAAACTTTGGATCTACAGTTGCAGCTTCATTTTCAGCAGCTTCCTTCAAACTAGGGCAGTCGATATCACGTAAATTGACCGTCGGATCGACTTGATTCCACCACCAAGATTTGCAGCCTTCAGAGGAGGTTCAGATGAACCTACAACGCAATTCAGAAGATGAGGTTTGATGGTCCACGCTGGTCAAACTTTGGATCTGCAGTTGTAGCTTCAGCAGCTTCTTTCCACATGTGTGAGAGAGAGACTCTTTTATGCGTAGTAGAGAAGACCCTCTTTTCTGCGCAGTAGAGAAGACCCTCTTTTCTGCGCAGGAGAGAGAGATATATGTGATGAGATGAGTGAGTGAAAATGAGGAAAAGTCCTCCTGTATTTATACATAACATTGATGTTTGAATAGATGCGACTGTTGGGCTTCTGAGCCTACATGAGTTGTAGGTCGGCTTGATAATAATTCCATAATCAAAATAAATTCATATCTCCATAAATACTTATCGGAATTAGATGATCTTTAGATCAATCCTACACCTCTCGACGAGAGGAATCTAATAAAAATATTATTAGCCATGAATAAGATGACCCACATGAAGTTTGGCCCTAGTTTCCAATTTAACACTTCCTCTCAACTAGGGAGAAATTCATCTGCAATCTGTCTGTTGGTCGCTATAAGATGACCCACATGAAGTTTGGCCCTAGTTGCCAATTTAACACTCCCTCTCAACTAGGGAGAACTTCATCTGCAATTTGTCTGTCGGTCGCTACTATTCATCCATCAAATGCACTGTCCTATACAGCTTGACCCTTGCCCTGCTCTGCTCTATTCTACCAGTTTTACTTTGTCTTGTTCTGCCCTGTACTAATATGTACTTATTTGCTTTATTCTGCTTTGCTCTACTTTTGTCTGAATTATGAAGAAGAAGAAATGATCGAGGATGTATCATACTGACTTAAAGTCAGCCTCAGAGTGGTCCCAGACCAGTCTCAACCGACCCCAAGCCAGTGTCATATTATGTACAACTCCTACCACTGGTCCCAGACCAGTAACATCCTCCACTGACTCAAAGTCAGTCTCAGAGTGCGTACCACTGGTCCCAGACTAGTAACATCCTCCACTGACTCAAATTCAGTCTCAGAGTGCGTACCACTGGTCCCAGACTAGTAACAACCGACCTGAAGTTAGTGTCATAGAATGTACCACTCCTATCACTGGTCTCAGACCAGTATCATTGATCCTAGATCAATGGAGGTCATCCTAGCGTAGGGAGTACGGTAGATACAACAATGCATCCATCGATACTACTATGGTCCCTAACTTCATTTCCTTGCTCATTGATCAGATGAAAGGTACTTCCCATGAGTCCCAGACTGCATGGATAGGATGTCTCGACAGGAGAACTTAATTAATCCCGTCCTCACAGGAGAACACATCAATCCTACTACAATCGCCATGGAGAACACCTCAATCTAGGTCGCCATGGATAATACATCAATTGAGGCCTCACAGGAGAACACATCAATCCTACTACAATCTCAATGGAGAACACATCAATCCAGGCCTCACAGGAGAACACATCAATCCTGCTACAATTTCCATGGAGAGCACATCAATCTAGGCCTCATAGGAGAACACATCAATCCTGCTAGAATCACCATGGAGAACACATCAATCTAGGCCTCACAGGAGAACACATCAATCCTGCTACAATCGTCATGGAGAACACATCAATCCAGGTCTCACAGGAGAACTAATCATCCTGCTACACATGAGAGCAAATCATCCTGTTCCACAAGAGAGCGAATCATCTTGTCCCACAAGAGAGCGAATCATCTTGTTCGAGTGTGCACCACCAAGGGAGGGTGAGTCACCCTATGGTCGCATGTTGCTCCAGTAAGAACTGCAAGCCCTCAGAGCCCCCAGAGCTCAATGTATGTAACATGCAGGACCCTTGTACAAGGGTTTCATGACGACTCCAAGTCGTTTGGGAAAATCACAGATTAGATCTTTCCTCGGGGCTTTGACAAGGTGTATCGACCTGTACATCATCTTAATGCGATGGAGCCTCCTTGATCATCGAGTTACTATATCCCAGATGTAGTCTATCTGATGGAGCAATCGACGAATATGAGATTCCTCAATAATCGAATCCCACCTCTGATTGTTACAGAGAATCACAGTGGTATGTGTTCAAACAACTCACTGAAGAGCTTCCTTAACCAGGCAGCTTCATATGAGATCATATTCGTAGATATGTATCTGGTCTCCGCGGTGCTTATGGAAACTGACTTTTGCTTCCTGCTCATCCATTATATCGAAGCAGAATCCAAAGAGAAACAACACTAAAAGTGCTCCAGTGATCCTCCACACTACCTGCCTAATCAACATTCGAATAATATGCAGTTTCATATTTCCAGTAGTGTATCTCAATCCTTGAGAGATTGTGTCCTGAAGACATCTCAGAAGATTCTTGGCACCAATCTAGTGAGGCTCAACCAAATATGAGCTCACAATGCTAACTGCAAAACATATGTTCGGACGGAGGTTCACCAAGAACATCAACGCGAATGAGTTTTTGAAACTCAGAGGCGTTTCCCAAATCTGGTCCGACGTCACTACCATATAACTTATGAAAGTTAAGATTCTCAAGGTAGTCACAGGCTTGGAGTCCATCATACCAAATCTTTTCAGAATCTTCACCACATATTTTCCTTGAGATAGGAAAATTTCCCTTGGCTTCTACCACACTTCAAGTCCTTGGTTCTTCATTTCAAATTCAGAAGCCAATTGCCTCTTACATTTGTGAATGAGAGGGTATGCACTTGTTAGAAAGAGGTCATCCACATACAACACCAATGTGAGAGGCTTTTCATCTTCAACCTTAAGGTAAATTTTAGGATCGGCTTCACTCCTAGTGAATCCCAGCTTCATCAAGTAGCTATCGATCCTCTCATACCATGCTCGGGGTGCTTGCTTCAGCCCATATAGAGCCTTCTTCAACTTGCATACATGAGATTTTCAATCATAAATCTCAAATATTTCGGGTTGCTCCACATGGACCTCTTCTTTGATCGAACTGTGCAAGAACGTGGTCTTCACATTCATTTGATGTAGGTTCCATCTTGTGAAGCCACAAGGGCTATGATCAAGCGGATGGTCGTATATCTGGAAACAGGTGCAAATATCACATCATAGTCTATACTTTCCTTTTGGGAGGAACCACGAGCAACAAAACGAGCCTTATACTATTCCGTACTTCCATTTGCTGCATCTTTATCTTGTAAAGCCATTTTGAAGTAACAATTGTCTTGTCCTAGGGTCTGGGAACTACTTCCCAGACATCATTCTCCATAATAGACTCATATTCTTTGGTCATAGCATCCTTCCATACTTGATGCTTGACGACATCTGAGAATGATGAAGGCTCATTTTGTATGATTGTGCTCATGATGGCCAGGTATCCCTAATACCTGTTAGGTTTCTTACTTTCACGGAAGGTTCCTTGGGGTGCAGCATGTCCTTCAACATCATCAAGTATCCCCCTAAGCCATGAAGGCCTCTTCCTAGAAGAGGAAGGCTCAGGTGGATAAATAGTATCCATGGGTTCCTCCATATCAGGCATTGTTACATCATCTACCCATAGAGACAGCTTCCACAATCGTACGGTTCTTCCTTTCTGCCACACCATTCTACTCAGGAGTATGTGGTGTAGTAGTCTCCCTCTTAATGCCAACCTCAGATATGCCTGAGTGAACCAACTGTAATATATCGGAGGTCTTGCTTTGGCTTGAGGGGAATGGTCCCCTTTTGAGCTTTCCTTTGGCACATCCTGGACATACACCTTCTTTATCTACTCGAAATTTGGGCATCCCTGTCACCATTTGTCTTACACCGAGTAGAGCTTTATAATGAAGGGGGGAAAACCTCTGATGCCAAAGTTCAGACTGAAGAGATATGTCATAAAACATGACAGCTAGCGGACTTCCATCGACCTGATATAATGAATCAACATGAAACCCAAGAGTAAAAGCATCTTTAACATTATTTTTCCATATACGTACCTTGCCATCGTTGAAGGTTACCTTGTAGCCTTTGTCTTCCATTGTCGAGATGGACACTAGGTTCTTTTTGAGGTCAGTTGCATTTAATACATCCTGGAATTTCTAGCCTTCGTTAATGGTTGTCCTCTTCCTTGATTCCCAGCTCTCCTCTTACCTTTGCTATTGAATTTGTCATTCCTTTGATTGCCACCAGAGGGATTTCGATCATCGTCTCAGTGTGAGTCCTTTCTATCAGGGCACTCCCTTGCATAGTGACCTGCTTTATCGCAGATGTAACATTGTCCTTTTCTTCCCCCCTTAGGTCCAGCCTTTCCTTTTGATTTAGTCCCAAAATTATTTCTTTTCTTAGCATGAGAAGAAAAGGCAGTAGGAGGACCTTTAGGCATGGGCATTTCTTGCTCTTCTAACCTTGTTTCTTCTTGAATGCATCTAGCCATTAATTCCTCGAAACCAGGAATTACATTATTGTTCAAAAGAGTAGTCCTGAACACGTACCATTCAGATGGTAATCCTCCAAGAGTCGTGAGTGCCATTTCTCTGTCAGTAATAGTCTCCAAAATAGATAGGAGATCGTTCTTGGTCTTGGTGATTCTTAAGAATTATGCTTGCATAATCTCATCTTTACCCTTCTTGATTTCCCTCAGCTTATTTCTAAGAAACAAAACTTGATTTGCATCATTAACTTTAAATAAACTCCCTAGTCTATCGTAGATTTCCTTGGAGGTGTCCAGTTCAGAGATGTAGGTCACCAAGTGCTTGTTGATAGAGTCCCGGATGATCTTCTTTGTTTTGACTTCTCCATTATTCCATTTGTTCCAGGCAGCAGCGGATGCATTTGATGGAGGCTCAACAATATTGCCTCTTACATGGTCCAACACTCCTTGATCTTCTAGGGTTAGATCGATAGACATCTTCCATCCGTGATAGTCAGCTTTCTCACGGAGCTTGCCATTAGTAGGAAAGAGTGTTGAGGACCCCATAGTTCTTTTAGGATAGCCTTGCCAATCTTCTCTTCGGTGATTGCTCTTGCTCTTGCTCGGGCTTTGTCTTCACCTCAGCTCTGATTCCATGTTAAGTTATGGTATGTTCTATGCTTATAACAGTTTACTTCTTTTTCTTATTATATTCCACAGATTATCAATCACATGTACTTAAAGTAAAGTGTAGATAGAACATTAAATGATCGACAGAAAACAAGCCAAGACAAGAGACACAAGATGTGGCGGCTAGCCAGGGACAAACCCCACAATGTGTGGGGAAACCCTTTGATCAAATCTTCTTTTATCTTCAATAATTTAGTAGAGATAAATAGTACAATAAATCTGATTTATATCAATAGTAGCAAACCCTAAATCAACAGCATCAGCATTAGCGGCTTCATCATCAAAACTAGGGCAGTCGATATCTCACAAACTGACCGTCTGATTGACCTGATTCCACCACCAAAAGTTGCAGCCTTCAGAGGAGGTTTAGATGAACGTACATCACAGTTCAGAAGAAGAGGTTTGATGGTCCACGTTGGTCAAACTTTGGATCTGCAATTGCAGCTTCAGTTTCAGCAGCTTCCTTCAAACTAGGGCAGTCGATATCTCGCAAACCGACTGTCGGATCATCTTGATTCCACCACCAAAAGTTGCAGCCTTTAGAGGAGGTTTAGATGAACCTACAACATAGTTTAGAAGAGGAGGTTTGATGGTACACGCTGGTAAAAATTTGGATCTGCAGTTGCAGCTTTAGTTTCAACAGCTTCCTTCAAACTAGGGCAGTCGATATCTCGCAAACCGACCATCGGATTGACTTGATTCCACCACCAAAATTTGCAGCCTTCAGAGGAGGTTCTGATGAACCTACAACACATTTTAGAAGAGGAGGTTTGATGGTCTGCGTTGGTCAAATTTTGTATCTGTAGTTGCAGCTTCAACAACTTGCTTCCACATGTGTGAGAGAGAGACTCTTTTCTGCGTAGTAAAGAAGACCCTCTTTTCTGCACAGGAGAGAGAGAGATATGTGATGAGATGAGTGAGTGCAAATGAGGAAAATCCTCCTGTATTTATACACAACGTTGATGTTTGAATAGATGTGACTGTTGGGCTTCTGAGCCTACATGAGTTGTAGGTCGGCTTGATAATAATTCCATAATCAAAATAAATTCATATCTCCATAAATACTTATCAGAATTTGATGATCTTTAGATCAATCCTACACCTCTCGATGAGAGGAATCTAATAAAAATATGATTATCCATGAATAAGATGACCCACATGAAGATTGGCCCTAGTTTCCAATTTAACACATTTCCTTCCCCATACCTCTTTCATCAACTCAGCATTCCTGCCTTGCATCACCGTGTTCTAGTCCTTCATAGTCCGATTTAATATTTCAAGCCCAAAAATTCGTTGTTTCAATTATTCAATCTGACTGTGCATATAAAAAGCAGGATTTTCCTCCTTGGCTTCTTCCTGTGTTGGAACTCCTTCAGCAACTGATTCATGACAAGTACCAATGTCATCAAGGGCTATCTCACAATGTGTTTCCAGACTCTGAGGAATAGTACCCTCAGTTTGGTCTGTCGTCAACTTCTTTCCTGCACTTGCATCCTGTACTTCAGACATTTTCCTTTTCTTCACTTTCTTAATCACAGTTGCCAGAGGAATGTTGTCTTATTCCTCCACATATTTTGTACTGAACACTGAATGAGCTGCGATGCCTGCTAGGAGAGAGATATTGTTTTCAACTGGTGAATTAGATGGGGGGTTATCTACATGAGAGTCTGTAGAGGGGGTACATTCCTCCAAATCATCAATGTTTATTGGGGAGGTTGATATAGCAAGGTATCCTTTTGAGGGGGCACATCATTTTCTCAAAGATCTCCTGGTCAATCTCTTTGAAGGGCCAGGGGTTTCAATTATAGGTTTTTGCTCCTCCTTACATGTCAGCTTCTTGGACTTGGGCTTCTTGACCTTGGTCTTTGGAGCTTTACCAGTATTCAGGATTGGTAACTTATTCTTTTGGTTGTACTTCTTCTTAATAGCCTTGCCATTCTTCTTTGATTGCCCCACCATGCCTTCTCTTTGAAATGATTCCAAAAAATCCTTCCATGTCATTCCATTTTCTTCCAATTCTCTCTTAATTAAAATTTCAATCAAACCATAGTGGCATAGTTTAAACCCTATTTGATGTTCTTGACTCTTCTGGACACTTTTTGACATTTTCTCCAGACTCTTCAGCAAAAATAAGGGAAGTTGATTAACTTACCTGACTCAAAGTGAAGTAGTAGGTGGATGTGGTACAGGAAGGTCAACGAATACCTCCCTTCATAGGTGAGGAATTTCTACAAAATATACAATAGGTGCTGCCACTTTTCCATCATGGATTTCCTCTGCAAACCGATTTTCCAATCTATCTTCTGATTCTCGTCAAGAAAAAACCATCGCCAGGCTCCATTCTCAATTTCCCCCTTCTTGAACCATTGTTCTCCTATGGCTGCTAGCCCTGTAGCTTGGGAGATGGATTGTCTAGTGGCTTGAAATTCTAGGGACCCGACTCTGGCAGTGTTTCCATCAAAGGTGCGAGCAAATTGAAGGGCAACATCTGAGTCATACCCATCAAATTTAAGTAGAAAGGGGAGGAATCCCAACTCCTACAACAAGGGTAGACTGTCCTTGTACTCAACTCTTCACTCCATCTCCTTCATGGACCACACTCTATACAAACAGGTGCCATAACGACTCAAAAACTACATTGGTTTCCTGCAATTCTAAAGAGTGCCAATCGAAAAAATAAATCCAAGATATGTCTTGGGGAATTCACAATATCAAATTCACGGCATTCTCCTGTATCAACGATCTTCAATGGTAATGCCTTTATTTATGAAAAATCTGCCTTGGAAAGGCTACATATATGGGCATGATTTTGAGGTAAGTGGAGCAATGATGAATGGTAACGGTGGTGGTTATAGGGAGGATTGAAATCAAAACAAAACAAGGTATGATATGGTATCAACTCAATTGTTAATAATTGACAGGGGTTAACATTTAATTATGGAGAGGTTTCACACATATCCTGATCACATCATGAATTTTCATGGGGTATATATAACACTTAAATTAAGATAAGTTTTAATGTCTATAATTCCTTTGTAATTTAAAAATGTCATTCCTATTAAGAAATGATAAAATAAAATTCTAATCAATAATACAACTTCTGATTGCATGTCATAATTCAAAGTGATGCATCCATTTTATGCTCATGACAAGGTTCCTGTGTTGAACAAAATCCTTGTTCCTGGACCATATTCTCACAGTTGAGCATGAATTCCTGCACTAGGGGCATGCATTCCTGTACTACAATGCATATTCCTGTACCAAGGAGTCCTTTGGTTCCTGCACTAAAATACTCATTCATGTACTAAGGAATATCATTGTTCTTGTATTGAAATACATGTTCCTGCACTCAAGAGTGCACTACAGCGCGTATTCCTGTACCAAGGAATATTGTGGTTCCTGCACTGAAATACTCATTCCTGCACTCAAAAGTGTTGCAACTTACTTAAAAAAGGTCTCTTACAAAAATATAATATACAAGCTGGATCTGAAAGATTTGCAGAATTTCAGAGGAGTTTTATTCACCAGTTCCTGGTGTTATCATGCTCTTCTTGATTTGATCCATAAATTCTTTGATGGCTCATCAGATCCTGCAATCAAACTCATGAAGGAAGAGAGAAGCGGGACAGGGATAAATGTTTTTTTTTAGAATGGGAAGGAAATCATCAGGGAATCCAAGAGTGAGACCAACCAAGAGGGACATAAGGAAAAGGGATAGGGAAAAATTTCCAGGGAAAACAGAGGGAGAAATGAAATCAGATAGGGAAAATTTTATTTTTGAAGAAAGGGATGGTTAAACTCAATAGGACAAAAAGAATAACTTTTAGAGGAAAATTATGAAAGAGGAATAAGAAGAAAGGTAGAGTTTCACCTCTAATTCTTCCAAATAGTGTCAAACAAAAATAACTGTAGTGGGAATTGAGTGTTTCTTGGACAATATTTTCCATGTCGACTGTCCCGAACTTGGATAAGGGCTTGGTTCCACTAATCATTATGTTGCACCAAAAATTTCACAAAAACCTGCATCTTCTCGGTGATAGTTAACATTTATGAAGTTCAAGCAACATTCCCATTTTATTAGAGATTGATCCTCCTACCAGCATGCTGGTTTTCAGGTTGATCATTTTGTGATGATGTTAGTAAATGGATCTTCACAACCACAGGAAAAAGTTTGTTTGTTTGTTTTTAGTTTTTTAGTTTTTTTTTTTTTTTGTCATCATTTTTCTTTCTTTTATTTACTGGAAAAGGAAAAATCAGACTTGCAATAGGTTGGCATGGCCACCTACCATCCTTAGTTCAGACTGTTGTTGTACTTTCTGCATAAAATATTCCTTTGTGAGGGGCTAAAAATATACTTTAAGTCTATGCTCGTTCAGAAGGAATACTAATTCTCGCCCATCAATAGTTTTGATTTCTATAGCCCCATTTTCTAAAACTTTAATCACTTCATAGTACCCATTCACCTAGTTGGAACTGCTTCTTCTTTATCCACCAGTCATGCCACTTCCTACATTTTTGTTGTACTAACACATTATGTTGAACAACATCCCTTCTAAACTCATCCAACTCATTTAACTACAATAGACGTTGTTGCTGTGCTTCTGAGAGATCTAGCCCCAATTGGACTGCAGTTCACAAAGTTTTTATCTGGAACTCGATCGACAAAAGATCTTGTTTCTCATATACCAACTCATATGGTGTATGCCCTGTAATATTCCTCCAGGTTGTTCGATAAGCCCATAAGGCTTCAAGTAACATGCTAGCCCAATCCTTTCTATGAAGATTTACTATTTTGGTAAGGATAGCTTCGATCACCTTGTTAGTAGATTCCACCTGGCCATTTGCTTGTGGGTGGTACGGTGTAGATTTCCTGTGCCAAATTTTATATTGATCCATAACACCCTAAACTAGATTAGAAATAAAATGTGGTCCATTATTAGTAACAATCTCTCTAGGAATACCAAACCTAGTGAAAAATTCATTAAACAAAAATTCAACAAAAACTTTTTCAGTAGCAAAAGAAACAACTTTAGCCTCTACCCATTTTGTAACAAAATTTGTACAAACCAAGATATATTTTTTATTTAAAGATGTTGGATTTATTGGTCCTAAAAAATCAATAGCCCATTTTTCAAAGGGCTCAATCATAACCTGCGGACATAAAGGCATTTCATTGGCTTGACTAGGCTATCCCATTCGCTGACATCCATCACATTGCTTGACATATTTTTTGGCATCCTTAAACAAGGAAGGTTGAAAATAGCCAGCTCGTAAGATCTTATATGAAGTTATCTTTTCAACGAAATGGCCCCCACAAGGTTCATCATGGGAAGATTTCATAATGTCAAATTCTTCTTCCTCTCCTACACATCTACGAATGATAAGATCTGGTCCGGTGTAAAAGAGGTCCCCTTGGATCTAGGAATATGAAGCACTTTTTTGGATGATATTTCATTTTTCACGAGCGGATAAGTGAGGTGGTGTCTTTCCTGTGACTAAATAATTGGCTATGTCGAAAAACCATGGGGAGTTTGTTGACATAGCAAAAATATGTTCGTCAAGGAAATCATCATCAACAAGAATTACTTCACCAGGATTATTCAATCTAGAAATATAATCAGCTACAACATTAGATTTTCCTGGTCTATCAATAATAGTAGCATTGAATTCCTATAACAAAAGTAACCACCTAGTCACTCTACCACTAGTCAATGGTTTATTCATTAGGTATTTTATAGCAAAATGATTAGTATGTACAAATACTTCGTATCCTGTAATATAGTGTCTAAATTTATTTATAGAAAAAATCACAGCTAAAAACTCCTCAGTTACTGTTTAGTCTAGTTCGGCAAGTGGTAATTTTTTATTGATGAAGTAAATAGCATAGGACTGCTGGTTCTCTTCCTGTCCTAAATCTACGCCAAGGGAAGTATCTGAAGCATAAGAGGAAATATAGAATGGGAGGGACCAGTTAGGACCTCTCAAAACTGGTGCATGTACTAACTTTTCCTTTAATGTTTCAAAAGACTGTTGGCAAGTTGTGGACCAACAAAACTCACTATCCTTAGCTAACAATCGGAAAAGGGTGGTAGCTATCCTAGAAAAGTTCTCATTGAATCTTTGGTAATAACCTGCATGCCCCAAGAATCCTCTCACTTCCCTTTGTGTTTTGGGTGCAAGAAGACACAAAATAACTTCTATTTTAGCTGGGTCTACCTGGATACCTTTGTCAGAAATCAAATGACCAAGAACCACTCTGGTTTTGCACGTTAATCTACATTTTTTATTAGTCAAAGCAAGGTGAGCTTCTTGGCAAAGAAAAAGAACTTTATCTATATTTTTTAGGGCTTCTTGGAACGAATCACCAAATACTGAAAAACCATCCATGTAAATTTCTACACACTCGAGGTCAGCAAAAATGGCTAGAACTGCCCTTTGAAAGGTAGTTGAGGCATTACATAGCCCAAATGAAAGCACTCGATAGGAAAATGTCCCCCATGGGCATGTGAAGGTGGTTTTTTCTTAATCCTCAGGTGTGATTTTGATTTGGTTATATCTGCTAAAGCCATCTAAGAATGAAAAGTACTTTTTACTGGCAAGGGTATCTAGCACCTGATCGATAAAAGGAAAGGGAAAGTAATCCTTGAGAGTGGCTTTATTCAATTCTCTGTAATCGATACAAATTCTCCATCTCCCATCTTTTTTTGGGACTATCACCAATGGAGATACCCATTGGCTATCAGATATAGGATAAATGAAATTAGTGTCTAAGAGTTTTTGTAATTCTTCTTTCACAACTTCTCTTAGTGCAAGGTTCATGCACCTTTGGGGTTGTCGAACAGGTTAGACTCCCTCATGAATGTAAATATGATGAGTGTAGGTTTTAGGAGGTATGCCTTTCATGTCCTCATAACTCCATGCAAAGGCATCAAGATGATCTCACAACAGACTAACAAGATGCTCTTGTTGGGATGGATCCAGGTCTGAGCTGATGTGTAAGGATTTTCTAGGACTAATCTCAACAAGAGTGGTCTTGGGCTCGAGAGTACAGGGAGGTGTTGCTAGAGTCTATGATGAAGAAGGTTTAAAATTGTAACTCTCTTGAAAATCTAGGCTAAATATTTGATGAAGCATGTCAAAATTTGGCATTGTATCTAGATTATTCAAGAAGTCCCATATCTCCCCCTCCTGGGTTGATTTGGTATAATGGTGGATCAAAGAAATAGATTGAGTCTCCTCATCACTATCGTCATAGTCTGTCCATAAGGTATCTCAGCACTCCTGAATAGATCTAGCAGGTGGATACAAGGTGACTTTTGTCCTAGCATCTCCGTGGGAAATATACATATCATCAAAGCGACATCCAATATAAGCATTGGTTGTGGCAACCCTGGTCATCCCAAAATCAAGGGATGTCCACCAACGAGATTTTTTGGTTGAAGCACAATAAAATCTATGGGGTATTCCCAAGAATCAATTGAAACAACCACATCATCCAACACACCTTCTGGCTTGAGTTTAGATTTGTCTGTGAGTTCAAGCACAATAGGGGTAGGATAAATATGGGTCAACCTAATTTGATCCATGGTTTTCTTGGTCATAACATTAATGGTTGCCCCTAGGCCTATTAACACATTAGGGACAAGGATATCACCTATCTGGACAAAAGCAACTAGGTTTCCAAGATCAATATATTTCTCCATTTGTGCACATCCTATCATCAACTCAGCTGCTCTTCCAAAAAACTGAATGGTCTTAGTTTCTACTTTTTTCCTTCTTGGTTTCTTAAGATAGAGTTCCCTAATGATTTTTGTACATATGGGGATCTATTTAATATCTTAAAGTAAAGGGACCTTTATGTAAAGATTCTTAAGCTCAGAATCCAGACTAGACTCGGGAGTGGGGTCATTTTTCTTAATAACTAGCCTCTTTGGATAGGGAGGTTATTTTGAAGAAGATGGTAACTCTGAATGTGTAGGAATGGGTCGAACGGTGACATCTTATTTTGAATGATCAGGAGTTTCCTCCTCATTTTTCTCCTCGATAATCATCATGGACTATTTTTGTTTTTAGGGTTTTACTACCCTTCCCAATCTTAATTGAAGCTCATAGATCCCAACCGGAAAGGTATGATAAATGGGAGAAGGGAGTGGTCTAATGGAATGAATCAATTGTACCACCTTATTATTAAAATTTGGTACCGGTTGAGTAGGTAGTTGGGGTGGTCAAGAGGGTGGTGGTAAAGGTAATGATGGCATTGGTTGACTTTGCTGAGGTAAGGAGGGTAAAGATGGTTGTGACATGGGATAAGGTGTATATGTAGCAGGATATGATTGCATCGGTGTGGGATAGGAATAGTGAGAGTGATTTGAGCCCCTACATCCTTGTTGCCAATGTTGAGGAGGTTTTCCATACTGAAAGTGATTCCCATGCTACCAAGGTTGAGAATGACTTGCATTATGATAGGAATTTGGTGATGCATTATAACCATAAAAATGTGGAGGAGGTTTAGGAACCATACCTGTACCTAGTTGAGGCCAATTTCTCCGTGCTCCCATGGCATGCAATGGCTCAGGTTCAGATTTCTCTCCTTCAAATGCTACTTTCAGTCCCGGTATAGAAGGACACTCTTCGGTAGCATGTTTTCTTGCACAAATCACACATTTATTAGTACCTTTAACATCAACAGGAAATTGTCTTAAAAGATGTTTCTTCCTATACTTTGGACAATATCTAGACCATGACTCTTGTTCTTCTACCAATTACTTTTGAAAATTCAAAGAGTCTATTTGTTTGCTAATAGTATTCATAATTTCAATTTTCATGTTGTCCATTTTATTTTCCAAACCAATGATCATAGAATATGTAGATCCAAGTTTACTATTTCTACTTCTGTCTCTTCTACTGGATCTATATTGATTCCATGAGAAATTCCTGCACAAGTCACAAATTTGATCAAAATCCTTTTGAGAAATATCCCCTTGTCCCAACAAATTCAAATTATGTCTAAAATCTTTAGTAAGCCCACGTAAGAACAAGGTTCTAATAGTACTTATGTAAAATTTATGTTTTGACCTTTGGAGGATATATAGAAACCTCTCTAAATATTCTTCCAAGGTCTCATCATCACCTTGCACAATAGTGAAGATCCCATCCTTCATTTCTCTAGTTTTATAATATTCCTGATATTTGGCCAAAAATACTCTCTTCATTTGGTCCCAAGAATTTATAGAATTTCTTCCTAATCCCATGAACGAGTGTAAGGCCGAATCCTTGACAGTTGCAGGAAATAATTTTAATTTCTAGGCATTTGTAGAGTAATCATAACTTCTGCATAATATATCAAATTCAAACAGAAAAAAATTTGGATCCTCATGTATCTTACCATGGAAATGAGGGAGAGTTGATGGCGTAATATTCTTCATTTATACATTTATTTATGAATTCACGATTGGAAACCCAAAGGTGGATTGTTCCTCATTTACCTGATTCTCGCCAATCCCTTCAACGTGGTCCTCATTTTTTGCCATTTTCATACCTCCAATCGAACCACTCCCAATAGAATCAGAAGGTTGAATATGGTTTAAATTATTCTTTTGATCACCACTAGTTTCCTTCTTCTCCTTTTTGGGTTGTGTCACACTCGAACTACTGTTTCCAGAATCCAAGTGGACAGTTCTTGCATGGTGAGTTTGTGTCTATTTGGAATTTCTACCTACAAAAGAAGGCCAAAATGAGAAAATTATTTGGATTTATCAATGTTTCTTTGGCCCTTATTGGGCTTCGAACCCATAACCTTTTTAGGCATTCATCTTAAAATAATTAACCAAAAGAATGACAAAAAAATTTAAAATTACAGGAAAGAAAAATCTGAAATCAAATGTTGCGAAATAAAAAATATCAGCACTAAGAAATCCTTCAAGCAATAGAAGCACATTGTAGAAACAATAATCGCAGACTTACCCATGCTGCACAAAAAATCAGAAAGTTCTTACCCAATCTTAAATTCCTCCCCAGCAACGACGCCAAAATTTTGGGTGCCGGAATTGTAATTCAACAAACTCCTTCAACACTTAATTGTCAAATTGAGGCTATGTATGTTAGAAAATTATATATATTACAGAGCAATGGAACAAATAAAATATTGCAGAAATATAAACACAAAAAATGCATAAAACAAGAGAGACACAGATATACGTGGTTCACCCAGTTTGGGCTACGTCCACGGAGAAACAGCCAATCCTTCCTTTTATATTATCCAACAAACTGAAGGGATACAACCTATAGTAGATCCGCTGTAATTCCCTCTTCTCTCGCAATATCCTCTCTCTTCTTCATTCAGAATCCAGATATACATAGATGCAATACAATTCCCTCATATATAGCGAGGGGTTTCCTTATAGGGCAAAAAACCCTAAATTAAACATAACTTCTACCGTTAGATCTTTGCTTAATGAATGGCCTAGATTGACTATGAAATTACAACATTTTACAAGGAAATTTTACATCTATTCTTAGCTTCGAGGGCGCAGCTGGCCCCCCGCCCCCCTTGGACCCCCCCTACAACGAATATTTTACGGCTGGCGTTGCCGCCCCATTACGAACTGGGGTCCAATGCGGCAATACCTTTGAATACAAAAGATAATCAGGCTCCACACCCAACAATGTAAGCTTAGGCGCATAGCACAGGAAATGCCAAGACTAATGGTATGAAATTTTGTTAAATCCACTTATATATCTCTTAACTACATTTGCAGAATAAAAAAGAATGAAAAGAAAATAACACCATAAGATTTCTTGTGCCAGAATCACTCAAAAAGAAATACTTGCAAAAGCTCAATGAAGGGAATTCAAATCAGCATAACAAATCCTAGTCAATGAAAGGAGGGAACGCAAACATATGAGACCAAGTATTAGTGTGGTCATGAGACATAAAAATATTCAAACTTTTAGGTACATTTGTTTCTATTACAAGTTTTCCTTCTTGGATTGAATCTGTGTTCTTGCACCGCAACAACGTTCCTGCACTGGAACAAAGTTCCTGTACTAGAACGATATTCCTGTACTAAAACGAAGTTCCAGTACCAGAAGTATATTTGGTTCATGGACTGAGTAACTTCACTTAATACTAGGATTTTGGGTTCCTGTACCAAGGTGCATTGTTCCTGTACCAGGGTATCGATTCATGTACCTAGACAAATATTCCTGCACTAGAGAACTAGTATTCCTGTACCAAACTTCCAAACCACTTGCATGAAATGTAAAGGGGTGTTAACTATAAATTGATTGAAAAGTAAATCAGAGCAGAGAATAAATCACACATAATCACAAGACCCCTCAAAAGCAAAATTATTTCAAGAATCAAAGGAAATCTCTATTACAACAGAAAGCTTCTTCATGTAAGGATGAAGATCTAATCTAAAAACAGAGCATCCCGTCTCCCTTAGATGATTGTCAACATATAAATCATATCTGTACCTTTCTCAAATGGAGGTTTTAGTTCAAAGATTCTTGCAATAGATTCTAGTCTTCAACTAGGTTATTCCCACAATTAAAGATCCTCGTAATGTGAACAGGGTTTCATTAAGACTCAGGGGAATGTAAATAATAAGTAAACCCTAAGTCAAACTTGCTTGCTAAAAGTACTTGTGAACTTTTACTCACGAATGAAACACAATTTCATAAAGGAAATAAATCAACTTGTAGGAATAAACATTCTTGTTGAAGAAACACACACTTGCAGGATTAAAACACACTTGTGCAATTAAACTGAAACACACTTTTGTAGAAAGGAAATCACACAATGCATGAAAGGAAAGAAATACTACAACAATCTTAAATAGATGAACACACCCACACTGTCAAACCTCGGATCTGAGTAGCACACAATTCATGAAGACATCATAGATCTGTTAGCTTAATAAAACGAAATATTTCTTGCTTTGAACCTGCATAATATATATATATATATATATATATATATATATATATATATATATATATATATATATATATATATATAACACACCATATAGACAAAGGGAGAACAAGCTGGGTTAGCTGGGCCCTAGCCAACCATCTCATTTCTCTTTTGCAAGAGCTGGAAAATAAAATACTCAGATAACTCATCACATAAAATATTGGGACATGAAGAAATCAAGAGGCATAGCCCCTTTGTATTAATTTAGCAATTGCAAATATACATCGTGGATTATTAGATCCACCCAAGAGTTATGGAAACCCAAAATTACAGTGCAAGAAAAAAATTCTACAGAGTATCACCCCTGTTTTAACCTAGAAACCCTATTAAATGTACATTGCTTGACTCATGGCCGTTAAGAAAAATGAACAAGAATACAACTTTAGGCTCTCGGTTGTTAGTAGAGGCTAAAACTGGTCGAAACCCCAATCTCCATATTCCACATTTTCCTCAACCTTCCAACCCTAATCTAGAGTGCAACTGATCTTCGATGAGGAATGCATGCAGATTGTTGGACTAGAATAATATTTGGCGGTGAACTATGATAACACTGCCAGTTGTCCCATGAGTATAGGAATGGTGTTTGGTACAAGAATGTTCTTGCACCCATCATCTTCTATAACGATTAATACTTTCATTTTATCGTTCCTTCTTAGGAAATAATATATATAAGTTGCAAAGAAAAAATAAACTATTTTAACCTTTTTAGATAATAATTAAGTTCATATAACCCAAATGTCAAAAGTCACGAAGGAGAACAGGAATAGGTGTAAGGGTTAGGTTCCATGGGTAAAATAGAGGGCTTGGATGGCGTAATAGGGAGAAATTGAGGTTAAAGGTAGAACAATTTTGGTGACCAACAAAGCTTGCCCATGCTTCTGTAAATCTTAGTAGATATGGGAAATGTTGTGAGTAGTGCACTTGAGTGCAAATGCGACAGTTGTTGTGATTGCACCTTGACTACTTTTTTGAGAAAACCAAGGGATAGGAAAAAAAGAGGGGAAAATCCCCTAAGCTCTTTCAAATCTGGACTTTGGTTGCCCAAATGTCCTTGTCCATCACATAGGGTGCATGAAGGGGTTGTTTTTGGAGTATTTTGTTTTTTTTTCTTCTCTTTCCCACTAGAGACTAACGTAGGGTGGAAGGTATGATAGCAAAAAGTGCATGGGGGAACTGTACGTGGAGATTCTTCCTCAAAGACACAGTAAATCATCTGAGGTGTATCATTCGCTATTAGAATAGCAGAAATGATGGTGTAACAATACTGGCCTAATGGAGGGCCACTAATGTGTCTCGATATCTAAGGATACCAGAGAAATGGTGATTTATGACCATGTTGTGCGCAAATTACTCACGGATGATTAGTGCGTAATCCCCTACTATACAATAGGGTGGCCTTGTCTCCCGAAGGGGAGGGTGAAGGCATGGATGCGTTTGGGGCATGAAGAAGGGATTTCATCTCTTCCAATCTTTGGCATTGGTTTGTAGGGCGCCTTGATACATTACATAATGCACATGGGGGAGGTAACCTAGGAGAAGAGTTAGTTGGGATGTCATTCTTCTTACATGTGAAGAGTTAGATGGGATTTCATTCTTATTACCTTTATTTTTATCTTTCTTAGTGGCACAAATTGGTGTCATAGTAGGTGCAACTATCAGAGGTAAGCTTTCCTAAGAGGGTTCAAGGGAACCACTCTAGTAGAAGTGATGCCTTAATTTGTGGAGATGGGTTGGAGAGCCAAATATCAGACGGGTATCACAAGATCCATATTTTGTAATGTAAGTGTTGAGTTCGTGTGAGACAAAATCGGGTGGGAGTTAAAGGAATGGTGTTTGGGTTATTGTTTAAGGGATAAAGGGAGGCTCACTCGTCATAAGGATAGGTGTTACCGAAGTTGGTGGTTGAGGGTCCTCAAACTAGTTAACACTTGATGTGATCATCATGCATACGAGAGTTGAGGAAACTAGTGTGACCATTGGTGGGTATCCTAGGTATGTGTCGAGGAAGTATGATACTTTGAACATCCTTGGTCCAACTTCAGTTAAGGAAGGGACCAATTCTTTCTGGGACCGAACGAAGGGTAACCCGCCATCATGGGATGAAGACATCCTTGTCTTGTAATGTGTTGATTGGTCAATGGTAATGATTTTCCTATTGTGGGGGGACATCATGGTGCAAAATAATGACGATTCCACTATTTTCATGGCATACATATAACTTCATTCCAACAAGAAGTTGTAGTCAAGTTGGGAATCAAGGAATTTGTTATCTATGAGGATTATATTTCTAGTAAGTTCCACCAGAGCATTCTGAAAAAGTCTTGTTCGTGATAATCAACACCCATCATATGCCCTCAATGTGATGAGGGAAGTGGTAAGTTTGGGGGACCCTAATTTCTTATAAACTAACTTTGACATGATACAAGTAGATTCCCCCTCATCAACGATCATTGATGGATAGTGATATTCTGAATGGTGATCGGAATCTGGAAGGTGGCTATAAATGGTAGGCGTGGTTATGAATTTACTAAATCAAAAGTGATAAATCATTAATAGTATGGGTTGATTACACTTAACGTAGAAACTGGGGCTTTTCGTTGAGTTGGGAATGTTTTCAGGACTGCTAATGCCAACATGGATGCTGGATACTATGCAAGGTCATCAACGATAGTATATCTGTACATTGTGTTTGAATTATGGAAGTACAATGTCATGGCCCCTTGACCATCTTAGGGATGGGTTCAATGAGGGTCGTGGTAGAGTCAAAGTTAGTGTAACTGTATTTTTGGTGGGTATCATTGATGTAGAAGGATTTGGTTCTGGGGGGTTCCATAATGATTATGTTGTGATTGTAGGAGGACTTTTTCACTACCATATAAATTTCATGACTTGCGGTGCCATAAGAAGTGCCCCCTACTTAAGGATGAGGAGGAAGGGAGCTAAGGTGAGGTGGGATATGAGGAGGGCCACATAGAGTGGGTCCTCCCATATAAAACTACAACCACTTATTGATAAGTCTTGACCACAAAAAAACTACAACCACTTATTAGTATCGTTCTCGAGATCTTGGGGTTACTAAAATTTGAAATTTATTTTAACCTCTAAGATCCGAGAACTTTTATTAAATATTTTAAAATAATATAAAATGTCATATTATATGGTTTTAACTATTATACAATCTCAGTTGCGGTGGTTTTGTAGAACGGTTAGTAAAATAAATAAAAAATAATTAAAAAAAATTAGTATTTATATAAAATTAATTAATTTAAAAAAATAAAATAATATATACTTTGTACATTTTAGCCTAGGCAGAGAAAATTAACCTAACTTTGGAAAAGTTCCATTTGTAAACTGTGAGTCCAAATGAGACGAAACGAGAACCGACAAAAAGCTAGCAAAAAACCAAATGTAATGATGCAAATAGAATGAAAATTTGAAAAAAATATAAAAATCTCGCAAAGGTGTCGCACAATTAACCAAAAGAAAATATTAAAGGGTGATATGGCCAGAATTTATGTAGGGTCCCCATTATTATTATGAAGATAATAACTTAAAAATGGGGGAGTTGTGATTTTATCACAACTGGCTGCAAATCGGTCCAATGGAGACCTACACAGGTGATGAGCCTCATCATTGGGTAATTATATGGGCCTTAATTCACCTCTTAGCTTAGTCAAACCAAATTTTCTCATAACTTATTACATGTTTTTTATTATATTTTGTTTATGAGGTGAGTTAGAGTTGGATATTATGCTTAGTGGACTAATATGCATTGAATGCAGGATTAAAGGAGAAAATCAAGGAATTTTGGCAAAGACTAAGGTCAAAACTCGAATGGGACAAGGGAGAGGGATTGTAGGAGGTGACTCCTCCTCATTTACTACTCCTCCATTCGAATATTCCTCCATTCATCACATCAGCTCAGAGTGAAAACAACCAAATCACGAGGATTAGAAGGCAACCGAGAAAGTGAGAGACAAAGCATCAGTTTATCTTGAGTTTGGGAACCGAGCCTCCCTAATTTCAAGGAAGTTGTTGAGGACTTTAGTTGTATAAGTAGAGAGGCCTAGGACCTCAGCAGGATTCTGATTTTTATTGTAAAACTCTAAGTTATTTTCGAGCTGCAATACTTGTTAAAGTTCCATTGATGTAATTTGTTGTTTTGGAAATAAGAATGGGTTTTGTTTTGAGCCAACACTAAGTTAACTCATAGGGCTGAAGCTCTTGGGTTAGGGCCCAACCCTAGCAGCCAAGGCTCCTCTTTCTTGTACATGTATGTTTAGTGTAGTTTCATAGCTTCATTATTAATTTGCTCTTTAGATGCATTTCCATTACAAATAGTGTAGATTAGATTGGTTGTTTATTAGTTGCTTCCATTTGTGCCTTACTTCAAGTAGCAGGTTAGCAAGGAGAAAAAGGATCACCACAAGATTTTCAGCAAGTGTCTTAGCCTCACTTCCTCCCTTTGGGATCATGACTTGAGGAAGGGACCCTTAAGCAGCCCCAAAAACATAGATTTTTAGTTCTTTTATGAGCTTTGGAGTTTGTTGTCTTTAAATTAGTATTTGGTTAGTTTTGCAAGGTAGATTTCCATTTCCATATTTTCATCTCCATTTCTGCAGTAGATCTCATCCAAGATTTCATTCCTTTCAACAACTTTCCTCATGCATAGTGTAGGCAGTTAATTCATTAATTCTGCTTTTCTAGTTTATGAAAATGTATCTTGTTTTCATAGCTTTTTGGAAGAAACACATGTTTTATGTAGAGCAGGTGTTTCGGGAGGAGACTAAGACTTCATAGCTAGTAGCCACCTTCCACTCCATGCACCTTAGCCATCCCTTGTTTTCACCATCACCTTCACTAGTTTTTCATCATTTTTCATAGAAATTCTTCCAAGCACCTCGAGTGAATCCAACCATCTACTATCCTAGATATTGACTCCTGAGTGATCTTAGACCTCCTCCCATCACCTCCAACACCTCAAATTTTCCTCTCGGTTGTATCATGTAGGTTTCCTGTAATTCCTATAGGATCATCCTATAGGTTTCTAGTGCATCCTATAGGTTTTTCCGAAACAACTTGCTTTGAGGCCGAATTGATGGAAAACCTCTAAGAAGTCACCAAAAGCCTCCCAGGGGTCCTCCACACCATCCAACCATTTCATAACCCTTCCATCCATCCTCAAACATCCTTAATTCACCTACCACACCCATAGAAGCAATTAGTTTGCATACTTGATTTTTCATAAAAAGACAAAAAAGCAAAAACAGGTTTAGTTCAGTTTCTTTTCTTGCACATTAGTGTTGTTTGATGCTTCTTACTTCTATAACTTAGATAGTAGCATTTCTTTCACGTTGATATAGGATTTCTGCCTAGCATAGCTTCTTAAATGGTTAATTAGGGAATGGTGTGATTTAGCATTACATGTCGACCTTCTCCATTATTGCAGTAGAGTAACTCTCTCTTAGAGTAAATTTACCTTTCTTCCATCAAAGAATCGAGCTTCTTATAACTCCATAGAAGTTTGGCTTGGAACCCCATTGGTCTCTCGCCAGCTGAACATTGACAACGGGCGGAACCATCACTTTTACTTGTGCGTACAACACTGTCACCTCCAAGTTTGTATGAACTTCGATTTGATAAGTAAAGTTGGTAGCCCAGGAGTTGTAGCATCCTTGCTGCAATACTGGTGCTCATCACTTTTTGGCACCATTTCTGGGGAGGTGTCCATGTAGAATGTGATTACTTCTTTCTTTTCTTCTATTTCTTGTCTTCAATATTCTGCCATTATTTTATTTCTACAAAAGTAATCTAGTTGTTTCCTTTCTTCCATTTTGCATTTTCTGCTTTCCTTTCCATTTCGCAAGCAGGATTTCAATTCAACAAGTATCGTTTTCATTCTGTTAGTAATTTTCCTTCAACCAACAATTTCTATTCTTCAAGTACTTTCCAAGTTTGAAAAAATACAAAACCAAACCAAAAATATTTCATTTCATGCCTCGTAGGAATAGGGACAACTTAGGGAAATTTTTGCCAAATACCCCCACCGCATCAGACAACCAACCTTCCCTCTTCTTCGGTGGCTGTGAACTGGAGGAACCCTTAGGTGAACAACCTAACATATTTGAAGAACCTACAGGGGAAGAAGAAGATGAAGAACCCATTCCTACTGAACCAATGGCTGAAAACAGAAATGACAGAGGGAATAGAGAGAGAGTTGAGGGTGCCTTCCCGATCAGGGAAACCAATGGGGACACTAAGATGAAAAATATCAGCCCCTCTGCCCTACCTCATTTCCATGGCCTGACCACACAGGACCCCGAAACTTTCCTATTTGAGTTTGTTGTTATATGCCGAACCTATGCCTATACAGATGATGAGCAAAAGTTAAAACTATTTCTATCTACCTTCAAGGATGCAACATTGCACTGGTTCATGAGCTTACCTAGAGATAGCATCACAACTTGGGCTCAGATGCAACAGGACTTTAACAACAAATATCGAAACTAATTTTGGTCAAAGTATACTAAAGAATAAATTTTCAGGATGACCACAGGCAATGATGAATCCCTAGAGGATTACGAAGAAAGATTCCAACTTAGTTACAAAAGGGCCAGGTGCACACTTGACCCCGAGTCACTAAAGCTGGTCCTGCTTAGGGGAGTAAGGGAAGATGTTATGGGTACCCTAAATTTGTTAGCAAGAGGAGATATCTACCAATTACCCTATGAGGATATCAATACTGTCTTCAGAAACCATTCTAGGGCAGCTAGGAAAAAGGGTGGGGGTAGTCAACCTATGGTCAGTACATCGTCTTCCAACTCATCCATCAAGGGTGAAATTGGAAACGTGTTGGAAGATTTCAAAAGTGAGATGCTGCAAACCCTTACCTTGCAAAGGGACACCATGCACATTAAGAGGAAGCAGGAGGAAGCAGGGACAACCTTGGCCATTTTTTGTCCTAGATGCACCAAGAGGCATCCTAGGAATGAATGTCCATTGAACTCTATCGCAATTTGCTTGGTCTGTGAAGAAAACCACTCCACAGACAAGTGCCCTTCTTTGCCTGGACTCAAAGTTGTATATCAAGGAGCTGAAGGGGTCACTGAGCAGCTCTGCTACATAAACCAAGGGAGACCTCATGGGCCTAGACCATACCAGCAGGGCATGCAAGGGTCGTCCCATGCATATTATAGCCCCAACCAAACCACAACCATACCTTCTTAGGGACCACCTGCTCATCCTTCCTAGTATACACCCCCTCCTTGGTCCTTTGCATATCAGTATCACTCCCATCCATCCAGCTAGTCATTTCAACCTTATGCTCCACCACAACCTCATTGGAATGCACTGCCCCAGGGGTGGAGTCCCCAATACAATAATGCTCCAGCTCTATTACCTCAACCACTTTCCCAACCATAGCTCCTACACTCTGCTCCACCCAAGAAACCCTAGATGCTTTCCCAGCCAAATCCAAACCCAAAAAACAAGCAAGCTCAACAACTATACAGTGGAGATACATCATATCCAGCTTATGTTGTGGAAATTCAAGAGATTAACCTGAGATCTGGGAGAACTCTCCCAGAAAACCAACCTCCACCTCCACCTAGGGAGGTTGAGGAGGAGAGAGAGGAAAGCAATTTTAAAGTAAATCCACCCTTTACTAAGAGATTAGCCCAACCACTCTAGCCTACCCCAGAAGAGACTGAAATTATGGGAGAATTGAAAAATCTATGTGCAAAGATTCCACTTGTCCAGGCAATAAAAGATGTTCCTATTTACAATAAGTTGATTAAGGATAAGTGCTTCAAGAATCCAGGGAGGTGAAGAAGGGATGCCCCTACCATTAATGTCATTGGGTAGTTGTCTGACTTAATGCTAGGGTAGGTAATCTATCCAAAATATTTGGACCCTGGAAGCCCTATAGTAGATGTGCACATCAATGGCACCATTGTCCCACACACTCGGATTGATCATGGGGCTGCCATTAATGTGATGACCAAGGACACCATGCTCAAGCTCAACCTCCAAGGTTCATTGAGGAAGACTACAATAGTTCTGCAACTTGCAGAACATTCCACAGTAACCCCTAAGGGGATTGTGGAGGATGTGATGGTCTCCATTGACTCTTGGTAGTAACTTGCATATTTCCTAGTTCTCCAGCCTAAGGCTAAGCTTACTGGTTACCATCTCATCCTTAGGAGACCATGGTTGGCCACTGCCGATGCTTACATTAGTTGCAGAGCTGGGAATATGACCATCAAGAATGGGCATATGTCCAAGAAGTTAGTCCTATACCCTCCTGCTAAAACTTCTCTAGAGCATGACTTAACTTATGGTTGGAGGAGGAGGAAGAAGATGAAGTTTATTCCACCTAGCTTTATACTTTAAAAACAACCATGGGAGGAGGATAATAGGATGAGGATGACTTGATTGAACACCTACTCCAAAGTCCAACTCCCAGTTCATTGCCCTTAGAAGAAGCAGTAAAGGAAACCTAGAACAATCGTCCAATTGACTTATGCTTGGCCGATTCCAACCCACTCTGTGTAAAAACCTAAGAATTTGACCCAGAGAGAACCTTGAAAATCAATCCATCTCTTTCTGCTCCCCAAGAAGAGAAGTTATGCAACATGCTAAAGGAAAATCTAGAAGCCTTCGCTTGGAGTTACAAAGAAATGAAGGGAGTACACCCCTCAGTGTGTACTCACCACATATACATCAAAGAAGGTTGAAAGCTGGTCTGGCAACCCCAAAGGAGGATGAATCCAACTCTTAAAGATATAGTTAAAGAAGAATTGCAAAAACTGCTATATGCAGGATTCATTTACCCTATCTCCGATAGTGAGTGGGTCTCTCCTTTGGTGTTAGTTCCAAAGAAAAATGGTAAGTGGAGAATTTGTGTCGATTATAGGGAGTTGAACAAAGCCACAAGGAAGGACCATTTCCCTCTGCCCTTCATTGACCAAGTGCTAGATGGCCTGGCAGGGGAAAGGTTTTTCTCCTTCTTGGATGGATTCAGTGGGTACAACCAAATCTATATCTAACTAGAAGACGAGGATAAAACCACATTCACTTGTCCTTGGGGTACTTTTTCCTATAGGGTCCTTCCTTTTGGCCTATGCAATGCTCCTACCACTTTCTAGAGAGCAGTCCTGATATTTTTGCTCAATTAGTCCATGATGCGGTGGAGATTTATATGGATGATTTTACACCTTATGGCTGTGATTTTCAAGAAGCTATGTCTAACCTAGGAAAAGTACTGTACAAATTCATTGAAATGAACCTGTCTCTCAGTCTCGAAAAATTTGAATTCCTGATGACTGTAGGGACCGTGCTAGGTCACTCAATATCTCAACAAGGACTGCAGGTGGACCCAAACAAAATAGCTATCATCCAAAAGGTCCCACCTCCTCAAAAGCAGAGAGATGTTAGAAGTTTCATAGGGTTATCTGGATACTACCGAAGGTTCATAAAGGACTTTAGCAAGTTGGCCTCTCCTTTATTTGGTTCGTTGGCCAAGGACTCTGAGTTTATATGGTCAAAAAGCTGTCAAGAGGCCTTAGACATCCTAAAGGACAAGTTAACCATTGCACGATTCTCCAAGGCCCAAATTGCCCCCCCCCCTTTCATATCCATGTTGATGCCTCACGCAAAGCCATAGGAGCAGCCCTAGGTTAGATAGATGAAAAACTGCCTGATGCTATCTATTTTATCAGTAAGAATTTGTCAAAGGCTAAACTGAATTACACAGTAGCTGAAAAGGAACTCATGGATGTTGTGCATTCATTGAACAAATTTAGGCATTATATTACAGGATATCAAACACTTTTGCATACTGACCATGTTGCCATCAAATATTTATTGAACAAACTAGATGTGAATGCTTGAATTATAAGATGGTTACTTTTATTACAATAGTT
The DNA here is from genome assembly GCA_031772625.1 of Pinus tabuliformis. Taxonomy (NCBI): domain Eukaryota; kingdom Viridiplantae; phylum Streptophyta; class Pinopsida; order Pinales; family Pinaceae; genus Pinus; species Pinus tabuliformis. Next base: position 963,775,545 of record CM062805.1, read on the forward strand.
TGATCTAACCATTGTTGATAAGTCTGGTAAGGAAAATGTTGTTGTAGACTTTTTGACTTGAGTAAATTTGCCTGCAGGTGAAGAAGGAATGGTTTATGATCAGTTACCGGATAAGTACTTATTTACTATTTCAGTTCTCTCTCCATGGTTTGCTGATATATCAAACTATTTGGTATCAGCACAGTTCCCACCAAACTTTTTCTCCAAAGAAAAGAGCAAGATAATAAGGAAGAGTGCCCCTTCACTTGAGAATCAAGATAATAAGGCTCAACATACCATACTTCCTGCGGCAATCACTAATAGACTCAAGAATCAAAGTGAAGGAGGGAAATTCCCAACAATTATCTCACCATGGGTTAATTAGGATCCTTATAGAAGATTCCCTCCAAAACCTTAGATTTCCTACAACATGGTCAGTTTTCAGAGACATGCTAGTAGAGGATGACATCAAAGCTCTCACATATGATGTTAGTCCTATTGTCAGGAATAGGAAGAAACAAAAGGAGATGAAGATGAGATGGATGAAGAAGGTGATGAAACATTATAAAATGATGAAGATGAAGAAGAAGAAGGGAAAGAGAAGTAGGATGATGAAGAAACATAGGAGGATGTTAAGGAGGAAACTGATAAAGATGTTGAAGATCTACAAGAAGAAGAAGGCAGGAAGGACATAGAGGAAGAAGGCAATGGGAAAGAGGGGACAGAAAACAAGGAGGAGTCACCTAGGGTGTCTCTAGAATCCACTGAGAGAGAGTCAGTAGTTGCCCTCACTTCTCTTAGCACCCCCATCAAGCAAAGAGGAAAAAGACAGAGGCAGATCCCATTATATTTCAAGACAAGAAAAAGCACAAGAATAAGATAGGGGAATCCCCAAACATCAACCAAAATTCTATTGTGATTGAAGAATCCCCTACAAAAAAATTGAAAGTTCCTTCCCCTAAGTATCCTATCACCTATGTGAGAAGGCCTACTACTAGATCAACTTCCTCCAAGGGAAAGGCAATCCTACAGGATACACAACAAAATCTATAGGAAGCAAAAACAGTCCTACAGGATACTCTACTGAACCTGAAGGAGGCACAAAAATTGGAAAGGGAGGTAGGGGAGTAGTAAGAAACCAAAGAAGAGGACCCAAAGACAAGCTTTAAGATGAACACTAATACCAATTTAAGATGAGCTTGAGAAGGAGAGGGCCAGAACTCACTGATGGATGCAGACCGCCAAATCAAAGGGGGTGGAAGACATTGGGCACATGGAAGAGAGACTCAAGGAGATGGGCAGAGAGCTAAGTGGCTTGAGAGATAGAGAGGCCATAATGAGAAATCAACTAGAAATAGAAAATGCATGGTCGAGGGGACAACTGTAGGAAAGAGAGAACCAATTAGCATGTATGGTCAGTCTCTCTTGGGAAGCAATCCAATGTAGGATGCCAACTAAATCCTATTCTCTCTACCTCAAAGAACAGTGGTTTCAGTTCCATATTAACACCCTATCAAAGAGAGGCACCATGTTGTTGGGCGTGGGATCCCCCTAAGGCAAGTTTTGGGGCTTAAAGCCGAAGTTTTGACTAAGTCTATTGTAAAGAATCTGTGATTTGTGGGCGCGGAGCGTGAATTTGTAATAGAGTCATAGGGTTGTCTGCCTGTATTTTTGTAATGTAATGTCGGTTTCAGAGAAATACCCATGGTTTGCGGACCATGGGATTGTATAAATAGAGCGAGGCTCTAAGTGTAAAAGACAATCTGATGGATTGATGATCATGGAATAGAAGCATAGTAAAGTATCTGAAGTGTAGAATTGTGTCTTTGGTTCGTAGAGTGGAGAAGGCTCTACAGCTGAGTGAGCAAAGGCCTAGTAGTTCGTAACTAAGTGCGCGGACCCCGGTAGCTGAGTGCGCAGGGCAGGTTGAGTTTGTAAACGTGGGAAGCATTAATAAAGAGAAGTTTTACCATATTTCTGTGTATCTTTTCCTATTTTATGTATTATTGGGTATGAATTGCAAGTTTACTATTTATTTACTGCGTGAGCTTATATAAATGTGTTGAGTAAGTGAATATAATACAAGGTATCTGTTTATACGAAGATAACTAACTGTTATAAGAAGATAAGTAATATCCTCGATGTGAATTAGGGAAATAGTGCAGGTCACTACTCCAGCAGCGCGAAAGCCCCACAACCCCTGGTTAGGGCTACAAGGCAAATATATCAAGTCGCGAAGGCCTCGCAGGCCAGGGAAGTGCGCAAAGTAACCCATGCAAAGGTATTCATAGTTGGACTAAATCAACCCCTAAAACATCTCAAGGGTGTAGAAACCTGGTTCCAACATCCCCCCATACTGCTTCGGGTGAGACCTCAATCCGCGTTCCATAGACTGTTGCCGAAAGGGCCAGTAGTACAGGGATTTGTTTGGCTAATCAACTCTGAACCTGGGTCAGGCCCCAAAAATCCAACAAATGGTTCCATTGCTGGGACCGGAATCTGTGTAGAGATGTCTGATGTCGTCTCATTGGAATCCAACTAAGAAAGAAATTGAAGGGTGGTTGGACAGGAGAATTCATGAGTTCGTGGCGCAGGAGAACATGAATCTGTGACTATCAAAAGAAGAGTGGTTAGACTGTTACCTATACACAAAGATCCATGAAATTTTCTTCGCATCTTTCCCTACTGAGTTGTACGAGTGGATCGTGAAGTTAGCAGATAGCCAAGGAAGGTGCAAGCTCGACAGTCCTATTGTGTGGACCATAGAGTTGGTTCATAGATTGGAAGCATCAAAGGATAAGATCATGTGCGCTATTGATCACTGGCTTGATCGACTTATAGGAGGATTCGTTACTGAGTTCGCGGTAGATACTTCAGTTAGCTATAGAGAGGTAGAACGACACTTCCTCAAAGGACCGCGAGGTAAGTACGTTAAGTCTCTGAACACTTGGATTAAAATGCTACTTTGTGAAAAGTGGATTATGTGAATACATTGATGTTTAGGGCTATGCAAAGTGGGAGAATTTACAGAAACGAAGGTAGTGCAGAAACAGAAACTAGCCCCTTGATTTCACCTCCGCGAGGGGACGAGGAAGAGCTCACAAAGGTCTCACCAAGAAGTGCAATCAATTTGATAAGGCAGAGGATTCCGCGCATACCACCCCCACCCACACCACCACTAGATTCACTGCCTTTACCCCCATCTTCTCCCGTACCACCTCTGTCACCATCACGATTCGATATGGCGAGCACGATAAAGTTGGCGGTGTTCAAGGGAGTAGGAAATGAAGATTTGGACCAATTTTGGTTCGTGATAAAAGTTGTATGGGAAGAGCAGGGAGTTATGGATGAAAATATAAAGAAAATGATGTTGGTCAACACTCTAGAGGATCGTGCACTGACCTGGTATATTAAGCATTCTAATGATAATATGAATGCGCGGATCGCAGACAGCCAAACTACGCTGAACAGAGAATTTAGTAGGCCGAAGTCAGAGGCGTAGTCCATCATTGGGTTCAAGGAGATCACGATGCTACCGGGTGAGGCCCCCTGGGAATTAGATCAGAGACTGAAGTGCGTGATTCGCGAAGCTAACATTATTTTGATGGATGGACAACACCGCGAATGGTTTGTAGCATCACTAACACCGCATTTGAGGAATGCGCTGTGACAACAAACGTTAACAACTCAGGCAGAGGCTTTGGATATTACGATGAGGCTGCATGAGACCTCGATACAGGATCCTAACCTGGGAGTTCACCAGATCCACACGCAGTTGAAAAACTTGTGCCTTGAGATGTAGAGTCTGAAATAGGATAGGATAGTTCGCCTGAAGGTGCACGGAGAGGTATGGTGTGTTAAATGTAAGGGTTAGGGTCATGCCAAGGACCACTAACCAGTGTTCGTGAATTACCTCATTGGAGGAAGACCAATGTCATTGAGACCAGAGGCACAAGCAGGACCTAGCACGGTGCCTGCTTTGTGGTGCGTGATTTGTCAAATAGGAGGAAAACATGCTACGGAAAACTACCATTTGTTGGAGAAGTACACGCAGAATTCGCAATAGTTGTTCTGTAATTTCTGTAGATTAATAGGACATGATGAGTGCACTTGTAGAAGTTATGAGATGATGATGGATAGGACTCGCACTTACAAAGTTCACGCTGAAATGTGGTCCCTTGACCAAAACGCAGGAGTGGTGCGAACCAGATTTCAGGGGCGAGGATGAGGCCGAGGTGGAGGAGGACTTGGAAGAGGTCGCGGTCAGCTGATATGTTACAATTATGGGGGGCCAGGACATTATGCCCATGAATTTACGAATCTGACACATCCATCATGCTTGTATTGTACATTGTTTGATCATGAGATGGAGGATTGTCCCACACCAATAGCAAGGCTGCTCGACAAGGGAGTGCTACAACCTCCCCCAACTCGGAACTTGCAAATGATGAGGTCTGAGCCACATGAGGAAGACCGTAATGTAAACATTGTGCTCCGAAGTTGGATAACGACGGGGGATGATAAAGGCAAGTAGCCTGAAGATAGTACCTAGGTTCGCAAGGCTCTGATGAAAGAACCAGAGTTCGATTTGGAGCGTGCCAAGGAAACCTTGATGGAAGCTAGGAAGAGCTTCACTGATGCGTCCACTTCAGGAAGCAAAGACATACCAAAGCCAGAAATGGACCCATCAATGCTCACGACATTCCTAGAAGCATGCATGAAGCTACTGCGTGATAGCAAGGCTGTAAAGGGATTGCATGAACTCATAAATAGATGCGCTGGGACTGTGCTAGGATAACCCCGCGTAGTCTAGAATATTGGAAAGCATGCGACAAGGATTAGAAGAGAAATGAGATTGACCATGAAATTGGAGAATATGAGATGGACCAAGTGATTTTGGATTTAGGATTGGACGTGAATGTTCTGCCGAAGCAGACATGGGAGCACATGGGAAGCCCTACGCTACAATGGTCTCCTATCCAACTGCGAATGGCGAACCAACAAAAGATCCTACCTATGGGAAGATTGCAGGGAATCACCATGGATATTGAAGGAGCAAGTGAGCTGGTAGATTTCAAAGTGATAGAGATTGTTGATGACAAAATTCCCTACCCTGCGCTATTAGGAATAGATTGGGCCACTGACATGAACGGGGTGATAAATCTAAAGAAGTGCAAGATGATTTTTGAGAAAAAGTCTCTACGTGTAGTCGTACCTTTGGACCCTGCAGAAGGATCGCGCTACACGGAGCTTGTGTGTGACTATGAAAGCAACGACGACTTAGACTGCATCTACAAGATAACCACACGAGAGAAAGACTGGGTAAATCCCACTGCGGATGGACGAATCTCATGGGAGCGCGAAAGATCCTGTGCATTGGATTCAGATGAAGAGATAGAGTGATGGCAGAACCGGTTACATGAGGTAACCATGCTGAAATGCAACATGATGACAAGATCGCTGCGTTGCGTATCAACAGAAGTAAGGGATCTGCCTATGTATGATGGGTTAAGCGAGGTATATGCCTTCCTGAATAGATTTGAAAAGGATGTGCTAGAACAGCAATGGTTCGAGGCTTTGAAATGGGTGATACACGCTACGCCCGCAAAGTGGTGGGGTACGCACCAAGGAAGCTTTGAGGACTGGCGCAAATGTAGGAGAATGATGCGCATGCGTTTTGGGAAGCCTCAGATTCGTCTAAAGGACAAGTATGATGGACGGGATGATTCACCCATGGATTTGTCCAGGTGGGTAGAAGCATATTGTAAACAACCCGCGCATATGCACATGGACTTCGCATGCGGAAACACGGTCAATAAGCAAGTGTTGTCAAGGCAATTGTGAGAACAATCCCTCCAGTTGGCACGACGAAGTCTGGAAAGACCGCATGTGCAGAAGGTTACCCACGTAGAAGCCTTTAACGGAGTGTGCAAAGCACTAAACAGGGTATATAATGCGTAGTGGAATGATTGGGACCTGCGCGTACCAGCAGTTCTATGGGTTTAAAGGACAATGTATAAGAAACTGATAGGGCAGACGCCTTCTGGGTTGGCCTATGGAGCAACCACTGTAGTTCTAATCAAGTATAGTATGCCTAGTTCGTGTATAGCAACACCGATGGATATGACAGTTCACGAAGTCTTGGAAGAAGGAATCGCACAGCTAAACAAAGTAGAACGCTTGGGACCTGAGGAAGAAATCTGACAAGGTGATCTTAGGCTCCAAGAATTTATGAAAGAAAGGGTGTGATAAAGGAAGAAAAGTGCTCTGGTGGAAGCGGAAGTCAAGAAGCTTCAGGAAGAAATAAAGAAGGATTTTCTCGATAAGAAAATCAGGATGATAAAACAGGGTGTGCATGATTACGTTGACGAATTTTGGGACTACCGCCAAGAGTTGATCCGCTTGATGCCTTGGATAAGACTGCATATTACTAAAGGGATCACCCATGGTGGCATGATGCTGATGGTAAAGTTCGCGACGCAGATAGTCAAAATAAAAGGCGGATTTTCTCGAGGAAAAGTGATGCATGACCGGTTGGAACCCTATACAGGTGGCGTGACCACCTGACTAGCCATGTGAAGTATAGTCTTAGCACTCTCGGTAGTTGAAAGGAGGTGCGGGACTATAAACACTCTGCTCGTGAGCTGCGCGATGTCGAGGGTGCGTGCAGGAGCAAAGTGTCACAAGGTCCGCGACCATGCAAGGGGGGCTGTGTTGCCATTCGGGTTAGCAGGAAAGTGACTGTTGAAGTCACTATTCACGATGTGATGCTTGACTTGAGACCAAATGGAGTGGGTGACATGAATTTAAGATGAGATTTATGGGCAAGATTTTGGAAAATCTGCCGCCAAGAGAGCATTACTGGACCGGATTTGGAGGGAACGGTCAAATTCGAATTCAAAAGACGCTATAAAATAGAAAGGTTTTTCCAAAAAACAACACTTGGTCGTTTGCGAATTGAGTTGTCGAGCGCCCCAAGTATTCCGAACCGAGATTTGTTTGTCCTGTGGAGAGCTTTGGTTGAGCGCCTGAGTGAACAGTTAAGAGATTTCTGGACGAACAAGATGGCAGCATCTAAAGAAGCTAGGGAAATCGCAGAGATGACTGCCGAAGAAGCCACGCAGGCTATTACCATAGAAGATTCCCCTAAGAGCACCAGGATTGTGGCAGAAATCCCTAAATCACCGCACACTCCAAGACCGAAGAAAGACAAACAACCAATGATTCTGGTGTGTGTGTCCTGTTATCACCCCAAGAGACTCTCCTAGGTTGTATATCAGAGATGCTCGGGAACATTACAAACTCAACAAAAGTTTTGGAAAATGGTGGATGAATGAAAGAAATGCTGCATATTCAAGCCAGATAACCACTTCTACTATGCTTGATCCCAGACATGGGTGAACACCCCCAGACTACAAGGCTTTAGACCACCAATTACTCACAGTTTTAAATAAAATGTGATGATGGACAATACTGATCACACCAGCAGATGCGCATGACCCTGTGATGGCCAGCTGCAACCAATTAAAAGGTCTGTAAATCTATTTCCTAATGCACAGACAGGATGACAACTCTTTGGCATTAAAACAACAGAAACCTACATACAAATTCAATGATACAAGCTAGATTCTAACACAGAGGTGGGATGACAGTCCCTCTAATGCTAAACATCTACAACACATGAATAAATGCATAACAGGCACAGCCTAGAACAAAGAAGAAGAAGTGGAAAGTGAGCAATTAACAGCAAAAGAAGCTTGCATTAGCTGAAAATGAAGACTAGACGCTGCAGGTATCACAGTAGTTACAGTCTCCAGAAGTTGAACCTTACATCAAAATAACATTCATCAACCCCATTACATCTTCTTTCTGGGTATATATGGAGGTTGATTACAAAATATCTGCTATCCTATGCGTGGAGGGGTCATAATGGACCACCAACCACATTTACAATTAGATATGGATCTCTGCTACAAACTGTGTGTTTTAATGAACAAAATTGGCCTTTTTAGATAGTCTGATGTCCTTCTCTGAGTAGTCAAAATGCTGACTGAAAGAAATCCATAATTGATAAATGCTTTAAATGCTCGAGGCTGTCCTTTTTGTCCTTCAGCCATTCTGTCATTTAAATGCGGTTGCTGAGGATTTATTACACTGGAAGCTGAAACACTAGCCGCCTTCTTCCTTTGGGAACACAGAGTAGGTTAAAGGCACAGACGAAATGGAGGAGGCACGACTAAATGGTGGAACGAAGCCCAGTCGTCGGATTATACAAATCAATGGCAGAGATCACATGATGAGGGTTATCAGGAGGTGACATGGAAGCAAAATGAATGTGAGCCGTCGGATCACGGTTGGGCAGATCCGATGGCGATCGGACGCAGAAAGAGCGTGGAGGTTAACGGCCTGGGGACAGGTGGTTTCGGGGTGGGCGGTATTTATCGCACCGCCCATCAGAGGTAGGCAGTTTCAGTATATGATGACATGATCCCATAAAGTTACGACACGTGGTGGATGAAAACCGTTGCCCCCGCAGGCTAACGCGTGCAATCGGGGCTTGCGACCACCGTTAGATCTTGCGATGGACGCGATCAACGGTGGGGAATTGAACAATACTTAACGCACGGTAGAGACGACGGAGACCGTCGGGTCAGGATGCGATCGGCGGTGGAGATCAAAGCAAAGGGATAGCGGGGTAGGCGTGGGTTATGGTGCGCGGGAGACGGTTAATTTGAGGATGGAATGAAGGCACGGGGCTTCAAAGAGTTCTGTAAAAGAATTGAGGAAAGCAGGGAATGTAGATTTTCATAGAAGAAACAGAGACAGTGGAAAGCGGGAGCGGAGGAGAATATAAGTTTACGAAGGATTTTGGAGGAAAATAGAAACATCGAGAGGTTAAGAGGGTGTGAGGAAACTGAAAGAGGAAGGAAAATGAGATTGCTACGAGCTCTTATTTCGGCATGAACCCATCACCAGACCTGAATTTGGCCCCTTAAACGTTGAAGCTGTAGCAGAGCTAAAACTGGCTCCTTCTGGGGATGAGATCCTCTCTGTGAGGTATCAAGAAGTGCAGACCAATGCCTTCATACAAAATCAGCTTAAAAACAAAAACATTGCCTAGTATACATTGGGCATGGAGTCAAATTAAGTATATACTAAAAAGAACACCATTATAATATTAAGGCCTGAAAACTTAAAACTTCAAAAACTTCCCATTTGCTGGGCCATCAAAATTGTTTCTCCTGCTCTCGGCCCCTTCATCATAAAGCTACAAAATAGGATTTATTTGATCATCCACCTCAAATAGTTTAGGACATTTCAGCTTAATAGGTAGATATGGATCAACTTTCATCCCCTTTCTATGTGTTTTCCTCCTTGGATGTTCTTCATGGGAGCCTTTGTACACCTGCTGAATAATCATGGCTGCTGTGTACTTGTCTGTGTCATTTGTGGCTTGCACGATTAATATGAATGGTGTACCAATGTGTTCATGTGTGGAGGGCACAAAGACCTCATCTGCTCCAGTATCTTGCTTTGAAAAATCTTCATCCAAGGAGGATTCCCAAAACTATGCATCTTCTTCCTCTGTCACCTGAGAAGATGCCTTTTCAATCTGTGTGGGAGCCATCTGAGCAGGCATTAGAATATCAAGACTGAGATGATCAATATCAATCTTGGGCTTTGAATTTTGTCCTACCTCAGTGTTCAGGGGGAAACTTTGAGGGATTGTCGTTTGAGCAGGCAGAGGGACCACAAATGATGGGGAGCTTTCCTCTCCCTTTTTTATCACTGGTCTGGGGATGATAGCAAGCTGGAAAATTTGCAGATCTGCACAACCATGTGAATATGAGCTGGCTTCGGGCACAAATTATTGGAGGTTGGCAGGACCTACTGCTGATTGATCCTGCTGATAAGCTTTTTGTTCTGTAGCTACAATAAACTCATGAGCAGTGCCTTTGGATAATGCTTCTTCATAGGCAGCTCTGGTTAGTAAAGGGGCACTGCCCTTATCTTCCAAACCATGGACCTCCTCCTCCTCTTCAGGTTGCTCTTCTTCCATGACTAAGTTCTGACAAAGGGTCTTCACCCTTTGATCTTCGTTTGCATCTCTGTTTCTTTGCAAAATATGCAAATGCTCACTTTCTCCTCTATATGGTTTTGGAATTGGAAGAGAAAAGGCACAAGGAGCTCCTGCCTCCTCAGAATACTGCTCAACATTTTAGTTTGGAAACTTCAGAGGCTAAAAACTCAATCATCCTAGCTAATTCATCGATCTCAGGCTCTGAGGATGATGAGGACTCACCTCCCTGTCTTCTCCTTTTAGCATCACCTTCAATTCTCTCTGCAGCTAGAATGTTCGATTCTACTTCAAAAGCTGCATCTTGCATATCAGCCAGAGAAGCACATCTCCTTTCTCTTAACAGCAGGAAGAACTGAGAATCGAAAGCATTGGCATAAGTAATCATATCAGAAGTAGGGGTAGGCTTTATTTCACATGGTATTCTACTGTACATATGGTTGAATCTGTTGTTGAAATCGAACAGCAGCTCACCATCTTCTCTTTGCAAGTTCCCAAATTTGGTATGATAACAGAGTAGAACTTTATTATTTCCCCAGTGCTTTAAAAATACATCATCTAGGGCCTCAATGTCTGCAATAGACCTAGGGGGTAATTCTCTAAACCATTTTATAGCTTCCCCATCTAGGCTTTGGACAAAAATCCTCATCCAGAAATCCTCTTCATTGATATCTAGGTTATCAGCATAGCTATAAAAGGACTCTAAATTCTCTTCAGCTATTACTCCTTCTGCACCAATAAACTTTGGCATAAATTCTTGATAATCTCATGCTGGCATGGCATTCAAAGGGACAGGCAAGACCAAGGGTCCATACCTAGCAGCAACTATTATTTCTATCTTTGTGAGGGCTTGCTGGCCTGCCATGACTGAGGTAAGTGGATGGATACTGGTAGGCAGAGTGGTATAAATCAATGAAAAGAATGACAGAGATAGAGGAATATGATGGATAGCATGGATGCTTCTTTCTTTGAACTAGAATCCGAAAGGGAGATGAATGACTAAGGAGCTAAATGAATCTCTGAAGGTGATTTTCACTAACAGAGATACATGGGACTTTTAAGGCTTACCTGCTCCTCATGCTCCTTACTGCGATATTTATGAACGATCTTCTCAGGATCAAGCACTGTTTTAGCTGGTGATTTCTCAAGATATCTCTATACATACCTCACACACTGAGCCGGAACTTCAATATGGAGTCGCCAAAAGATGGTCTTCCCCCAGTGGAGTCACCAGATAGATGATTACAACCAGAAATGTGCCCAGACCTTGTCTATCATCAAAATCTGGAACTGTGTCGTTCTCCCAGGGAAGCTGAGCTTCAATCTCCTCTACCCGGAAACGGCGCCAATTAATGTTATCACCCCAAGAAACTCTCCTAGGTTGTATATCAAAGATGCTCGGGAACATTACAAACTCAACAAAAATGTTGGAAAATGGTGGATGAATGAAAGAAATGCTGCATATTCAAGCCAGATAACCACTTCTACTATGCTTGACCCCAGACATGGGTGAACATCCCCAGACTACAAGGCTTTAGACCACCAATTACTCACAGTTTTAAATAAAATGTGATGATGGAGAATACTGATCACACCAGTAGATGCACATGACCCTGTGATGGCCAACTGCAACCAGTTAAAAGGTCTGTAAATCTATTTCCTAATGCACATACAGGATGATAGCTCTCTGGCATTAAAACAACAGAAACATGCATACAAATTCAATGATACAAGCTAGATTCTAACACAGAGGTGGGATGACAGTCCCTCTAATGATAAACATCTACAGAACATGAATAAATGCATAACAGGCACAACCTAGAACAAAGAAGAAGAAGTGGAAAGTGAGCAATTAACAACAAAAGAAGCTTGCATTAGCTGAAAATGAAGACCAGACGTTGCAGGTATCACAGTAGTTACAGTTTCCAGAAGTTGAACCTTACATCAAAATAACATTCATCAACCCCATTACATCTTCTTTCTGGGTATATATGGAGGTTGATTACAAAATATCTGCTATCCTATGCGTGGAGGGGTCATAATGGACCACCAACCACATTTACAATTAGATATGGATCTCTGCTGCAAACTGTGTGTTTTAATGAACAAAATCGGCCTTTTTAGATAGTCTGATGTCCTTCTCTGAGCAGGCGAAATGCTGACTGAAAGAAACCCATAATTGATAAATGCTTTAACTGCTCGAGGATATCCTTTTTGTCCTTCGGCCATTCTGTCATTTAAATGCGGTTGCTGAGGATTTATTACACTAGGAGCTGAAACACTAGCCGCCTTCTTCCTTTGGGAACATAGAACAGGTTAAAGGCGCGGACTTAATGGAGGAGGCACGACTAAATGGCGGAACGAAGCCCAGCCGTCGGATCATACAAATCAACGGCGAAGATCGCATGATGAGGGTTATCGGGAGGTGACACGGAAGCAAAATGAATGTTTGCCATCAGATCGTGGTCGGGCAAATCCGACGACGATCGGACGCGGAAGGAGTACGGAGGTTAACGGCCGGGGGACAGGCGGTTTTAGGGCGGGCGGTATTTATCGTACTGCCCATCGAAGGCGGGCGGTTTCCGTATATGATGGCGCGATCCCGTAAAGTTACGACACGTGGTGGATGAAAACTGCAACCCCCGCGGGCTAATGCGTGCGATCGGGGCTTGTGACCACCATTAGATATCGCAATGGACGCGATCAACGGTGGGGAATTGAACGATGCTTAACGCGCGGTAGAGATGGCGGAGACCGTCATATTAGGATGCGATAAACGGTGGAGATCAAAGCAAAGGGATAGCGTGGTAGGTGCGAGTTATGGCACGCGGGAGATGGTTAATTCGAGGATTGAATGAAGGCACAGGGCTTCGAAGAGTTCTGTAAAAGAATTGAGGAAAGCAGGGAATGCATATTTTCATAGAAGAAACAGAGACAGTGGAAAGTGGGAGTGGAGGAGAATATAAGTTTACGAAGGATTTTGGAGGAAAATAGAAACAGCGAGAGGTTAAGAGGGTGTGAGGAAACTGAAAGAGGAAGGAAAAAGAGACTACTGCGAGCTCCTATTTCAGCATGAACCCATCACCAGACCTGAATTTGGCCCCTTAAACGTTGAAGCTGTAGCAGAGCTAACATGTCCCCTCGAAACCCGCTGCAAACCAAATTAACAATGGAGGAAAAAGGGAAAGCGGTTAACCTGGACACTGATGAGGAGGAAGAAGACCTTGAGGATCTTATAATTGAAGAAGATGAGAACGAGGGCATGGAGGAAGAAACTGAGGCTGTGCACCCTCCAACAAAGTTGCCTGCGTATGTCCCCCTGTGGAAAGGGAAGGCAAAGGTGACCAAGGACCTCGATGAGAGCAAGATCTCTCTACAGACTTCGCTCCTCCCGAAAAATATCGTTTTTGAAGGCACGCACCTAGGACGGGTGCCGAATTTGAAGTTAGAAGATTAGGATCTTGATGACCACGAGAAATTCCCTCATTTGGAGACCACGTAGCTCATGAAGCTGAAGCAGAACACTGTGATGAGATTTATAGAATTGGAGCAGCGCAAGTGGTTATGCGGAGTCGAAAAAGTAGGGTTGTTGAACCTGCTCTGGGTGCCGCATTACCATCATGCCCCAGTGACTATATTCATCATCAGGTAGCTACTTTTCCTGGTGCATGATGGGTGTTTATGGCTAGAGGAACCCATCCCCATCATGGACCACCTAATCCATCACACTACCCGGCTCCTGTGTAAAGCAGAGGACCCCGCAGACATTTCGGAGGGCAAGAGCAGTGATTTGGCCATCACGGAGGCCATGAAAAATAAATACAAGCTGGAGAAGAAAAATAGGGATACGTAATCTCCAACATCAACAACAAAAAAATCAGAGTTGTGACTCAGATACTCGTAGGTAAGCTCATGCGGAAGTGCCGCGCAGATGAGGTGCCTGCGCTGGTGGTGGCACTTGTTGAACAATGCATAGAAGGGGTCCAATTTAACTGGTCCGAATTCTTGTGCAAGGAGTTCCTGGAGAATTGCCGTGAGGCACAGGAACAAGGAAAAACTTTCCACTACGAATGGCTTCTGCTGTCCATAGTGTTGGTGGCTGGGGAATTTCTGGAGGAAAACTTGTTCCCCATGATTGCAAGGCATCTCCCGGAGGCCAGAAAGTACACTTCGCTATGGGCCACTAAATATTATGGGTGTTCACGGAGATGAATATCAGAATGGGGATTAACCGCAAGCCGTGGTTATGACACACTGTCTACAACAACCTACAAAGTTTTTCATAATTTAAAGCGGACTTTCATCACATCTACCTCATGGCGTGCAAGGACACTACAAATAAGTGGAACGAATTGCCTTATATAGCCACAGATGATGTGATCTTTGACGTACTGGAGACGTGGCCGGCGGAGTGGTGCGCTCGATACATCTCTGTGCTGGAAAAGTCTACTACACAAAAAAAGAAGGAGGAGGTAAGACTATGCATGGCGTAGTTGGTAGAAAAGAGACGGAAAGAAGCAGCAGTAGTAAAAGCGTAGGAGGCACGGGACACCATGCAGGCAGCAATAGAATAGAAAAATGCCATAGCAATAACATAGAAGGCAGCAGAGAAGGAGCGCGAGGGCCAGTAGTCGCCTGAGCAGGAGCATCGACACTATTGAAGCACCGACACCTGAGAGAGCGGATGGGGTCACGCATGAAGGTGAAAGCATCTAAGTTGTTGATCGACTTGATCACCCTTACTGAGGGTGATCTGCATGCTATAGGCGAGACGGTGCGTGTCATCACCACAAACGCCCTCTAGAACTTTGCGAAGGAGAATCAGATTGTGTTGGGGGCCATCTAAGCACAGATTCAGGAGTTGCAGGTGCGCACTCCTCAGGTTGGTACCCTCTCAACCAGCCTAGTAGTAGGAACAGCCGGAGCTGAGGAAATTCTACGCGCTCATACAACCAACACAATAGTGCTGCCAGAATGGGCACTGGTTACAGCAAATTAGGCCGACCAGCCTATGGTTAGTACACTGAAGGGGATAGGAATCAACATGGCTGCACTCTTACAGGAGACGCTCTATGTTCTGCGGGATGGGATTGTTACAGAACTGTAGGCTAGGGAGAGCCGTGTGTTGCAGGTGTTGAGTGAGCAAAAGATCAACATGGAGCAGTTGAGCTTGCAGTTCAATTAGGTCGTGTCTCGGAATAGGTAGATGGTGCAAGTACTGAAAGAAGCCTGCCAGATGGTCCCTGAGTTGGCCATCCTAGTAGAAGCACCAACAAAGGTGCGCATCCAAAGATTAACAGTAGGGGTGCGTGAGGCGCGAGAAGAAATGGCTAAGGTTCAGCTGGAGCTGAACCTTCAGATCACAGAGCTACGATTGAAGGCGCAACCTTCAACTCCTCTAGAGATAAGAGATTAGCGCGTCAGCGCCATTACATCAGGGCTAGAAGAGATCAGCAATGCAGTAAGGGACTGCACCAGAATGTTGGAAGAATCATTCGAGGTCCTCACAAATTTGCAGGAGTACCCGAACATACAACTCTTAGAAATAGAGGCGCGTGAGCTATAGCAGAAGTATGACAACATCAAAGGGACCACACAGACAGTGGCCCTCGCTCAGAGGCTCGCGAGAATGCAATAGGCTAAAGCAATTAAAGAGGCAATGGATGCAGTGCGACACAAAGAAGTAGTTTTGAAGGCGCGTGTTCAACCTTGGATCGATGAGGCCTTCGTAATCATAGCAAAAATTGAAGCCAAGCTCGCACAGAAGCAGGGGACGCAGGAATAGATGCAGGGGAGTAGTTCCAACAGCGCGGTCTGGGAACAACGCATATAGGAGATTCAATAGGCAGCCACTCGGTGCGCTTCCAACCTTGCAGCAGTCCGAGCAAAGCTAGGAGGTCTCCGTGCGAAGATCTTTGCACCGACAGAGTGACTCGAGCGTGAGTCACGATGTTTGTGTTGGGGTCCCATTGGGCATGGGATCCCCCCAAGGTAAGTTTTGGGGCTTAAAGCCCAAGCTTTGACTAAGTCTATTGTAAAGACTTTGCAATTTGTGGGCACCGAGCGTGAAGTTGTATTAGAGTCATAGGGTTGTCCACTTGTATTTTTGTAATGTAATGTTGGTTTGAGAGATCTACCCATGGTCCGCAGACCATGGGATTGTATAAATAGAGTGAGGCTCTAATTGTAAAAGACAATCTAATGGATTGATGATCATGGAATAGAAGCATAGTAGAGTATCTGAAGTGTAGAATTGTGTCTTTGGGTCATAGAGTAAGAGAAGGATCTACAGTTGAGTGCGCAGAGGCCTAGTAGTCCACAGCTGAGTGCGCGGACCCTTGAAGTTGAGTGCGCAGGGTAGGTTGAGTCTGTAACCATGGGAAGCATTAATAAAGAGAAGTTTTACCATATTTCTGTGTATCTTTTCCTGTTTTATGTATTATTGGGTATGAATTGCAAGTTTATTGTTTATTTACTGCGCGAGCTTTTATAAATGTGTTGAGTAAGTGAATATAATACAAGGTATTTGTTTATGCGAAGATAACTAACTAACTATTATAAGAAGATAAGTAATATCCCTGGTGTGAATTAGGGAAATAGTGCAGATCACTGCTCTAGCAGCGCGAAAGCCCTACAACCCCTGGTTAGGGCTGCAAGGCGAATATATCAGGGCGCAAAGTCCTTGCAGGCCAAGGAAGTGCCCAAAGTAACCTGTGCAAAGGTATTCATAGCTGTACTAAATCAACCCCTCAGGCATCTTAAGGGTGCGGAAACCTGGTTCCAGCATCCCCCCATACTGCTTCGGGTGAGACCTCAGTTGTGTTACACAGATTGTTGCCAAAAGGGCCAGTAGTACATGAATTTGTTTGGCTAATTAACTCCAAACCTGGGTTAGGCCCCAATAAGCCAACACATTCCATTTAAGGACTACACGTAGTTCATTGATCTTTTTGATCAAAGTACACTAAAAGATAGGGCCAAAATGGCTGAGTTTTATTTGCACAACATGGCCCTACCAGACATGAATTTAGGGGACGCTAATGCCAAGCTAGGAGATTTACAATTAATGGCTTTGGCATCATGGATGAACCATGAGGAGTCAAGGGCTGCAGAGATGAAAAGGATATTGGCAAGAGAGAAAACTGAACCTCTTGTGATCAGAGCTGAACAATCAAATTCCATGGCCCTCATCAGTACCCATAATTTGATTTCAAATTATCCTCAGCTGGCACCTAGATTTCTTGCTGCCTAAGAGCAAGAAATTTCACATTTTGAGGACATGTTTAGGTTGCTAGGAGATGATAGCATACATGCTTTCCTGAGGAGATGGAACACACTTCCATACAACTTAAAGATAAGAGAGTATCACTCTCCTCAAAGGTTGAGAGAGGCACTAAATAGGACACCTATATATAAGCAGTGTATGCAAAGGTTGAAAGTCAATTGGATTGGCCTAAAACTCAATCCACCACTACTCTTAGGGATGCTATAAGGGAGGAAGGAAGAAGAAGCAAAAAGGTAGTGGGAGGAGGTAGAAAAGAAAGTAGGCTTCTATGAACAAGAGGAGGAGACCACAACCAAGGAATGGGATGTAAGAGAGGCCACTAGAGCCATGAAGGATATGGATATTGATTAAGTTTCTCAGAGGATGAGAAACACTCTCAGTATGGGGGTGATGATGAGCCTCATCATTGGGTAATTATATGGGCCTTAGTTCACCTTGTTGGCTTAGTGGGTCCTAACCCAAGTTTGGAAGTGATTTAGCCAAGAAAATCCCGGTACTACTGGCCCTTTCGGCAACAGTCCGTGGAGCGCGGACTGAGGTCTCACCCCGAAGTAGTATGGGAGGGTGCTAGAACCAGGTTTTCGCACCCTGGGGATGTCTGATATGTGGTGATTGGTACGCGGTCCAACCTTCACACTTACTGAGCTATGTGCACCTGTGGGCACCCCGTGCCCTATGATACTATCTTCGCGCAATTCTAGTCGCAGCGTGACACGTGTTCTTCACCCAAGTCTTCCTTAATTAGTCTTTCGTTAGTTGATTACTTAGATTAAAATAACATACAAGCATTCATAGGAGTATTCATCCAGTGTGTGCAGTAAATAAATAGAGTAACAACAATGTATAATATCAAAATAAGGATTCAAGAACAGATGCACAAAATAGTCTTCTTTATTAACTTTCACTTCCAAATACAAACTCGACTCCGCCCTACACACTCAGCTATAGGGGTCCACGCACTTAGCTGCGAACTCTACTAGGCCTTTGTGCACTCAGCTGCAGAGCCTCTTCTTACTACTATGACCCAATACACTTCAACTTCCCCCTATGCTCTAACCATGCCTTTGCATCTATCTATTACTTACTTAAAGTATTGTCTTTACACTTAGAGCCTCGCTCTATTTATACAATCCCATGGTCCGCGGACCATGGGTAGGCTGATACAACTTTACATTATTTTACAATTCTTAGGGTGGACAACCCTATGACTCATCCTAGACTTTCACGCTCTGCGCTTGCACTTCGTGGAGTCTTACAATACAATTGACCAAAACTCGGGCTTTAAGCCCCAAAACCTGTTGCGGGGGATCCCATGCCCAACAGGCCCCCAACACAATCATCATGACTCGTCTTGAGTCACTCTGCTGGTGCATCGATCTTTGCGCGGAGTCCATCCAGCAAGTCTTGCACAGCTTGGGTGTCCGTGGCACACTGTTCCATTGTCTGTTGTACTTGCTGCACGAGTATCTCTGAACCTTCATGAGTAGGGTCACATTCCTGTCTAATCACATAAAGTTCCTACATTTTTGCCAGCTTTCCTTCAATGGTAGTTGTAATTGTGAAAGCTTCATCGATCCATGGTTGGATGCGTGCTTTAAGTAGGGCTTCTTTTTGTCGCGCAATGTCTAATTGGTCCTTCTGTGCTCTTGCTTGCTATAGTTTGGCGAGTCGTTGAGTAAGGAAAACTGTCTGCACGATCCCCTAGACACTGTCATACTCTTGTTGTAACTCACGCACCTCTGTCTCTAGGCATTGTAGGTTTGGATCTTCTTGTGTTCAGTTAACAATGTAAAACATACAGATTCATGCACCCCTATGACATACTGATCCTGCTCATACCCTCTTGATCGCGTAGCTCCCTCACAGACTCTTTTATAGTCCCGCGCTCTCTTTCAACTACTTGGAGCAATGAGACTGTGCTCCCTACGAATAGTCAGGTGGTCGCACCACCTGTGCGAGGCTTCAATTCACCATCCAGCCTGGTCCACGGGTACCCCTTAGTTACCCTTGCGACAGTCATCGCCACGTGTTCCTCCTCACGTGGTGTGCTCCCTTGGTTACTTTGTTTAGTAAGGTGCGGTCGCAGCCATGGTAGCGGAGTCACAAACATGTGACGACAATCTTCTAATGCAGTGGTATGGCTACCCATATCTTATCCTGTCATTTTATCGATGCGACATGCTTACACGATTTTGGTTTCTAGATTTTTGATTTTCGTGTCCATTAACATGCTCTTATGCCTTAGTCATACCCGATCTTTTTCGAGTTCGCGAAGCTTAAGGTTCCCTCGCCAAATGGTTTTCTGAATCTACATATGTTCGTCCTCATGCGGCTGCATAATTCCTTCATCCTGGTCCTTGTATACTGTCCCAACTGTGGGAGCTATTGTGTGAGGATTCCTTTCCTCCAAAACTATGGTCTCGACTCTACTCTTTAGCTTCAGAGTCATTTCCACACTTAGGTTTTTGCACATGGCCCTATAGGGCCATCTAACCGTTGGTACGCGCAGGTCCCAATCAGTTCGTCTCGCCTAGTGAACTTTGTTTAGGATTCCACATACCTTCTTGAATGCTTCTATGTGGAGCGATTGTGGTGCGTGTCGGCTTTCCTGCTTCTGCGTCTTGCTCCGATTTTCGATCCTTAGTTTGGGGTGTGCTTGTGTGGACTACACAGCACACGTCGGTACCCATCGACACAGGTGGGTGCGCAAGCTGCTGCGTCCTAGATGCCTGACTCTCGTTCGAAGATGGGGGCTTCCAAACCATACGCACATCATCCTTCTACATTCGCACTAGTCCTCAAAGTTTTCTTGATGTGTACCCCACAATCGTGCGGGTGTTGTGCGCAGTGCCCATTTCAACACATCGAACAGATGTTGTTTTGGTACTGCACTTTCAAATTTGCTCAAAAATTCATCCACCGCTGTCAATCCATCATATGTCGGCAGCTCTCGTGCCTCTATTGTCACCCAACGCAGTGATCTAATCACCATGTTGCAATTCAGCATTGTCACTTCGTGTAACCGATTCTACCGGCGCTCTACTTCTTCGTTTTAATCCAAAGTACAGGAGCTTTCGCACTCCCACAAGATCCTCCCATCTGTAGTCAGATTCACCCAATCCTGGTCTCACACAGTTATCTTGTAAATACAATCAAGATCTTCATCTCTTTCATCGTCGCGCACTGGTTCAGTGTAGCGCACTCCTTCGGTTGGGTCCAATGGAACTACTATGTGTAGCAACTTTTTCTCGAAGATCATTTTACACTTCTTCAGATTGATGACTCCATTCATATCAGTGGCCCAGTCTATTACTAACAATGTGGGATAGGGATTTTTGTCATCGACAATCTCTATCACTTCAAAATCCGTCTGTGTGCTCGTGCCTTCAATATCAACTGTTACCCCTTGCAACCTTCCCATGGGAAAAATATTCTATTGGTTCACCATTCATAATTGAATAGGGGACCACTATAACGTGGGCTTTCCCATACGTTCTCCGGTAATTTCAAAAGATATAAACCACAGAAGTCTTAAATCCAATACATTCACATCTGAACCAATATCTAGGATTACTTGATCCATTTTGTTATCACCCTAAAATCTTTGTCTCTAAGCTTTGGTAAGTTGCCTTGTTTCTAATCATAGTCTTATAAGTTTTGAGTCAGCTCATCACAATAAGTGTCATTCTCATTTACAAACCCTTCTTTTAGTCATGGTGTTAAAGGGTCTCTAGGTCATTTCATGCTTTAAGAGTTAGGTCAGAAGGTTAGAAGTCTTTCAAGGTCATATCTCTTTTCCATCAAAGTTTGACAGCCTCATTCCATGTCCTAGAAGCCTCACCATGAGTTTGGAAGTCATATCTCACATTAATTTGGAGAAATTTTCAAACTAGCTTCGAAATCACTGAACTAGGCGTTTTCGTAGCGCGCTACGAAACCCCTGTAGCAGCCTGTTTTAGCAGAAAAACTCTGTTTTCTACTTTTACTAGTCAATTTCCAAAATCTTTCCTGAGCAGCTGAGAACTTAATTTTTCAAACTGAAAGAGACTTTTCTTCCTACCATGCTTCACTACAAAAACCTCTTTCATTTTCTTCAAATTCGTTCTGAGGTGGGAGGAATTTATGGTTAAACTTGCGCTACGAAACTGCTGAAAGTCAAGCTTTGTCTACTGGTTTTAGCAGTCATTTTCAAGATCCGTTTCTGGTCACATGAAAGGGTATTTTGGAATTCTGAAGGAGGTTTATCTTCATCAACTCTCCTACTACAATAACCTATATCAATTTCTTCATAAGTGTTTTCCGTTGGGAGATAATAAGCTTTCTTTGAAACCCTAATTTCAGAAAACGGATTTTTCCTGTTTGCCACGTGTTTTTCAAGGACAGTTTCTGGATAGCTGGAGAAATATTTTCAAAAACCAGGAGAGGTTTTTGTTTTGGACAACATGGGCTACAAAAACCTCCTTTAGTTTCGTAAAATGTGTCATGGATGAAGAGATAAAGGCTCTGCAATTTTCAAGGATCTAAACCTAAAAACAGGGAAACATGTTCCCTAATTTCTAGGGTTTGTCATCAGCAGTTGGGTGACCACGTGGGAGGCTTCATCAAATTCGACTTCATGGAGTTTTAGGTGTCAAATAATGCTTTAAATTCTTAGATAAGGTTGTTGAATCATGATAAGGAGTTACACTCCTAGTTGTATTAGGTCTCTAGGACTGCTAGTTAGGTGTCATTTGCATTTAATAGTTAGTTTTGAGTATCAATAGGTGTCATAGTAGGATGAATTCGAATTTCCCTCATGCTGGAGGAGGAATCTAAGTTGTGTAAAGAGCTCTATATATAGCAGAAGAGCTGATGTACAAAGGGTTGGAAATTTTTATGAAAAAGCTTGTATTTGGCATATGTAAGACTCATTTTCAATAATGCATGCTTGACTTTACTTCTCAGGATTCATGAAGGGTTTTTTATGTTCAGAATATGTGATGTTGTCCTTTTCTTAGTTTTGTTTACAGTGGTATGGATGTATAATCACTCAGAATTCACTGAATGTGCTCTGACTTCCTGTATACATGCATAAACTGTGTGGTCCCATATGAGTTATGTTCTGAATGTTTAAACGCTGAATGCCCTGACTTCCATGTAAGGTTGAGTTCATTGTTATATTGAGGTGTTGTTGACTCCATAAGCCCAATGGATAGTTTTGTTTAATGTGTTTCCACCATTCGTATTTTTTATAGTTGTTCTATAAGAGTTAGCCATCTTATCTTTATCAAAATCATTAACCTTTGAGAGAGCCCTCTCAGGTTGAGGAGGCTAAGACTTAGCCAAAAGTTGGTTTGAAATAGTTACATAAGGTCTTCCTGATCAGCAGCCTATTAGGGGCATGATTTTGTGATAACACATTTCATATTCCCCAATCTGTGCAATCAATCTCATTTCTCTTCCAATGCACAATGCATGCTTCCCTAATTTCCGGACGACACGTGGTTCCCCTGTCCCCATGCACTTGGTGATCAGTTCCTGTAGTCCTTTAACCACTTGGTTGTCGTGCAACAGTTTTATGCATGTCTCCAGAAAGGTAGTAAGCATTGAAGGATCCATTCTTGGCTCTGGTTGATCCTTACTACCTGAAGTGGAGGCCTCCGTGAAGCTCTTCTTAGCTTCCATGAATGTCTCCTTTACGCATTCTAAGTCAAACTTGGGTTCCTTTAAAGGAGATTTGTGAACCCATGTACTTTCCTTTGGCTACTTTCCCTTATCCTCTCCCATGGTCGCACCACTTCTGAACATCATGTTTACATTTGGGTCCTCTTCGCGCGGTTCAGACCTCATCATTTGTATATTTTGAATCAGGGGAGGCTGGAATACCCCTTTTTTGCGCATCTTTGTGATCAACGTAGCACAATTTATCGTTTCATGATCAAACTAAGCACAATACATGTAGGATATCCTCATTGGGTTGGTACAGTCACGGGCATAGTGCCCTGGTCCTCCGCAATTGTAACAAATTAACTGTCCGCGACCCCTTCCTGGTCCCATTCCACCTCTTCCTCAACCTTGCCCCTGAAATCCAGCACGTGCCATCCCCGCATCTGGGTTAAGGGCTCGCATTTCAGTTTGCATCCTATAGGTTAGGGTCCGATCCATCATTAGCTCGTAACTGCAGCAAGTGCACTCATCGTGGCCTACTGGCCTATAGTAATTACAAAACAATTTCTAGGGTATCTGTGTATATTTTTGCAACAAATGACAGTTGTCTATCGTGTGTTTCCCTCCTATATTACAGATCACACACCATAAAGTGGGTGTTGCGCTTGACCCTGTCTGCACCTCCGGTCTCAACAACATTGGCCCTCCTCCTGCCAAGTAGTTCACGAACACTGGACAATGATCCTTGTCATGACCCTCACCTTTGCACTTTATGCACCATATTTCCTTGCGCGCCTCTGGTCGCGGTGCCTTATCCTACTTCAAGCTTTACATTTCCAAACATAGATTCTGTGATTACGCGTGGATTTGCTGAACTCTCAACCCAGGGTCCTGTATTTAGGTCTCATGTAATCTCATCGCCATCTCCAACGCTTCGGCCTCGGTAGAAAGTTTCTGTTGTGACAGTGCCGTTCTCAAGTGTGGTGTCAGAGAAGCTACAAACCATGCATGATGCTGTGCATCCGTCAGCGTCATATTGGCCTCGCGGATCGTACTCTTTAGCCTTTGGTCCAGATCCCAGGGGGTCTCACCCGGAAGCATCGCGATCTCTTTAAACCCGATGATTTACTATGTCTCTGATTTTGGCCTGCTAAAGTCTCTATTCAACGCATTCTGGATCTCTACTATCCCTGCGTTTGGGTGGTCGTTAGAGTGCTTGATGTACCAAATTAATGTGCAATACTGTAGTGCACTCACCAATGTAGCCCTCTTAATGTTGTCGTCTATGACACCTTGTGCTACCGATACTGCTCTTACCACGAACCAGAATTGGTCCGGATCCTCATTCCCTACTCCTCTGAATACTGGTAGTTTGATATCGCTCACCATATTGAACCATGGAGGTGGTGGAGGTGAAGTGGGTGGAGATGGAGATGAAGGAGGTGAAGTGGGTGGCAGTGTGGGTGGTAACCGCGGAATCCACTGCCTTATCAAACTTACCGTGCTTCTCGGAGAAACTTTCGCGAGCTCGTCCTCACTCTCCCGCGAGGGTGAAATTAAGGGATTGTTTTCTAATTCTTCATTACTTCCGCTTCTGTAGATTCTTCCACTCCGCGTAGTCCCAAACATTAATTTATTTGCATAACCTGCTTTTCACATAACAACATCTTAATCCACATATTCAAAGATTTAATATACTTACCTCACTGTCCCTTGAGAAAATGTCGCTCTGCTTCGCTCTAACTGACGGTCGTGTCCACCATGAACTCAGTGATAAATCATCCTATTATTCGGTCGAGCCAGTGGTCCACAGCTTGCTGTTAGGGTCCCACCCTAACCCCCTTATTTATGTCTTGGGATCACGTCATAGTCAAGAGTCAATAAAGCGCATATTAATATTTGTAAGTGGTTAACCCGCAATTAATGACGGGACCACAGTTAGTTGCAAATGGGCGGAAGTATTAGATAGATGGTAAATGGGCGGTAGTATTAGATAGATGGTATTAATAAAACCCACGATATTGGGCCGTGGTATTGCATGTATGGGTCATATATAAAGGATAGAGACTCCCTGCGAGGAGCATCGTGTCTTGTTTTGTAATCGAGCTCTGCTCTATTGGAGGTTGCCCCCTCGAAGAGGCCTGTGAACATTTCTCTCTGAATAATAAAATCATTGCTATTCTGTGCTCTGGGTATATTTTCTTCACATATTTTGTGTTCTCGGTATCTTTTCTTCACAAATTCTATGTTTGGGTATTACTTTGCAGGTTAAGAGAATAACAAGTGGTATCAGAGCACTTTCCAGGGCTCGGTGGGATCTCCAAATTTTAGCAAATTTTTTTTGGCTAGAGACGTGTTCCGGCATCTTTAAACCACGGGATCTGTCGTTAAGTGCATAAACCTGCGGATTTGGGGAGGCATGCACGCAGGAAATACAAGAGGTGGTCACGTCTGTTGGACTCCCTTGTAACCCCTGTGGGTACCCCTTCGAGTAGTAGCGCATTAGACAGAACCGCGCACAGACTGTCTTCCACGTACCCTCTGGGTATATAGGAAGCCCCCTAGCTCCCTTGAAACCTCGCCATAGATAAACCTTCGGTCGTCTTGTGGCTACAGTACACCGAGAACAGCACTCGGAGAGATTACTCGCCTGTACGATAGGGTAGTCGGGTTGTACGGCTAAGGGTACGGTCGATCCTCCTTAGTTAGAGCCCTGAAACATTGGGCCGAGTACTACTGTCAAACCCTTATGTATATTG
The DNA here is from genome assembly GCA_031772625.1 of Pinus tabuliformis. NCBI lineage: Eukaryota > Viridiplantae > Streptophyta > Pinopsida > Pinales > Pinaceae > Pinus > Pinus tabuliformis. The sequence goes on from CM062805.1 coordinate 963,801,292, forward strand.
CGATCTGTAGCACCTGACACTCCTCAAGACCATAGTTCCCTTTCTATCGGGGGATCACACATCACCTATTCTAGATCAGCAAGGGCAGCAACAGTAGACATCAGTCCCGCAGCTCCATCAGATCAGCAGTAGCAGTTTTTCCACCATTCAGATCTCTCAGATCCACCAGATCGGAGTAGTTGTGAAGGGTTCCTGTCCCTGGATATAATTTTCGCAGGACTTTTGGCGGCATTGACATTCTGAGGATTTGGCGACTGCAGTATTGATCAGGAAGGAGTAAAACTCCGTTTGGAGTTTTCAAAAAAAAAAAATTCTGAGATCTTCCGGGGCGCTTATTGGTGACCTAGCCCATCAGAATCAGGACGACGAGCTGAGCAAGGTGGTACCATTCAATTTCTTAGTAAAAAAATTTTCGGCGGTCCCAATTTTTGTCCTCAGGTTGGTGTATGGTAGAAACTCGCGCCCAAGCGATGGCCAATGAAAGGATCGACAAAATTGAAGAGCATGTGCACTCCCTCCAATCGACGGTGAAGCTTATCGAACTTGAGCTTAAAGGAATAAGTAACCAAATAGCTGATTCACTCCCAAAGGGCAAGGAGCCAGCCCACGAGGAGGCGTATAATGGCCATGAATACCATGAGGGTGAGTCTAGCCACTCTCATCACGTCTGGCACACCCATCCACCACCTAGTCGGCGACCTCCCAAGTTGGATATGCATAAATTTGACGGTTCTCACACGTCCGCATGGCTAGCACAAATGGAGCAGTATTTCCAATTGAATCATATCATAGATGAGGGGACTAAGCTTATGGTGGGCACCATGTACTTGGACAATGAATGATGGCAATGGAAGGAATGGCATCAGCGTTGCAATGGACAGTTTCGGGATTGGGCCCAATTTGCCAAAACTCTTCGCAGTCGCTTTGAACAGGAAGACTCTTTCTTGGGGCGTCTCACTAAGCTCCGACAGACGGGTACAGTGGAGGAATATATTACTGCTTTTGAAGCCTTAGCCTTCCGCACTAAGGGTCTCACAGATGAGTTCTACATGGAATGCTTTATCAGCGGTCTTAAAGAAGCCATCAAAGCTCAGGTTCTACTCCACCACCCTCCCACATGGACAGAGGCTTGCCAGATAGCCCGTAAGGTGGAACGTGCATTAACAGCCCAATCCAGCCGCCCCAACTTCCCCGCTAAAGGTCGTCCCTCACAGGCTCCCAATACGACTCAGACACTTAAGATTCAAAAGGTGTCACCTGCGGAAATGGCCGAAAGAAGGAAGCAAGGACTATGTTACTACTGTGATGAAAAATATTCCCCGGGTCATAAATTCAAAGAGCACAAGTTTTTTCAAATAGATGCCACTGACTACAGCTCCACCGAGGAAGATCCACCACTTGAGGAACCGGAGGAGATCGAAGAAGATAACCAAAAGGAAATTGTATCTGATGAACCAATTATTTTTCTAAATGCATTGGCAGGAATTTCTTCCCCTCAAACTCTCAAAATCAGGGGTTTTCTTAAACATCGCCCAGTAGTAGTCTTGATTGATAGTGGAAGTACCCATAATTTCATCCATCAAAAGATCGCTGAAGCAACACATTGTTTCGTCCGGGCAGTTTCTAACTTCCAAGTCCAGATTGCAGATGGGGGCACAATGAAATGTGAAGGTCGCTGTGAAAATGTCAAAATTCAAATGGGGGATTATCAATTGAAAACCCACATGTTTGCAATACACATGGGGGGTTGCGACATTGTCCTAGGCGCGGAATGGCTCCGCACTCTTGGGCCAATCACAATGGATTTCCAGGAGTTATATATGAGTTTTAAGCACGACAACTCCACACATACCCTCCGTGGACTACAGGCGGGAGCCCCCTCTATCATCAGCTCGCATAGAATGGAAAAATTGTTTAAAAAGGGCCATCATGGAGTGGTAGCTCAATTTAATGCCATCCAGGTAGTAGACACCATGTCTCCGCCAATTCATCCTGAGATGCAACAGATTTTAAATAAACATCGGACGGTCTTTGACAAGCCTCATGAGCTTCCACCCTCGCGAGGGGAACATGATCATAGCATCACATTGGTTCCAGGGGCCCAACCCCCAAATGTGCGGCCATACAGATATCCGTTCACCCAAAAGAATGAAATAGAAAAAATCATCAAGGAATTTTTGGAAGCAGGTGTCATTTGTCCCAGCATTAGTCCTTATTCATCCCCAGTGGTCATGGTCCTTATGAAAGATGGGGAGTGGCGGATGTGTCCCGACTTCAGGGCCCTCAATAAGTTAACAGTCAAAGATAAATTTCCCATCCCAGTGGTTGACGATTTGCTGGACGAACTCAATGGGGCTCAATTCTTCACTAAGTTGGATCTTCGCTCAGGCTATCACCAAATTCGCATGAAGGAAGTCGACATTCCCAAGACAGCTTTCAGAACTCATGAAGGCCATTATGAGTTCCTCGTCATGCCATTTGGTCTCTGTAATGCCCCCTCTACTTTTCAGAGCCTTATGAATCACCTCCTCAAACCATATCTCAGAAAATTTGTCCTTGTCTTCTTCGATGACATCCTCATCTATAGTGGCACTTGGGCGGCACATCTTCAGCATGTAGATCTACTCTTGCAACTGCTCCGAACGCATAAATTATTTGTCAAGATGTCTAAGTGTTCGTTTGGCATGGACGAAGTTGAGTATTTGGGCCACATTGTGGGGCGTGAAGGTGTCAAGGTGGACCCCAAAAAGATCCAGGCAATGCAAGAATGGCCTCAACCTAATACCTTGAAAAGCTTGAGAGGATTTTTGGGTCTCACAGGCTATTATCGTAAATTTGTCCGCAACTATGGCCACATAGCGAAGCCCCTAACGCAACTCCTAAAGAAAAATTCCTTCTTCTGGAACGAGGAAGCACAACAGGCATTTACCGCTCTCAAAACCGCCATGTGTTCCACTCCTGTCTTGGCACTACCTGACTTCACCAAATCATTTGTCATTGAATGTGATGCTTCAGGAACAGGTATTGGAGTAGTCTTAATGCAGGAAGGGTGACCATTGGCCTTCACCAGCCAACAACTAAGTGGGAAGAATCTGGGCCAATCTACCTACGAGAAGGAAATGATGGCCATCTTACATGCAGTCGAGACCTGGCGACCTTACTTGTTGGGGCGACGTTTCTAAATCCGCACAGATCATCACAGTCTTAAATATTTTTTGGAGCAACGCCTATCTTCCCCACAACAAAATAAATGGTTAGCCAAAATGCTGGGATATGATTATGAGATCATTTACAAGAAAGGGAAAGACAACAGGGTAGCAGATGCATTGTCGCGCCAATTTGAGGAGGAAAGTACTCTGCTAGCAATTTCCCTCCCCATTCCCGACTGGATTGAAGAGGCTCGCAGGGAATGGTTTTCACATCCCGGGCTCTCCCAACTCATTTCTCAATTACAGGTAGATCCTAATTCCAGCAAGGGCTACTCGTGGCAGAATGATATTCTTCGCTACAAGGACAGAGTCATAATATCGCCAACATCCACCCTCAAAAGTCGCATTTTGGCAGAATTGCACTCATCTCCCATTGCAGGACATTCGGGCTTTCAGAAGACGTATGCTCGCACCAGAAGATCATTCTTTTGGGCCGGCATGAAATAGGACATCCTTACTTTTGTAGCAGAATGTGACGTCTGTCAACGCCACAAAGGGGAAACCGTCAACACACCAGGCACATTACAACCATTGCCCATTCCGGCGTCAATTTGGACAGAGGTCTCCATGGATTTCATTACAGGTCTTCCAAAGTCTGGGAACAAGTCAGTCATCATGGTGGTAGTGGAACAACTATCGAAGTATGCTCATTTCTGCGCCCTACCCCACCCATTTACACCAACCTTGGTTGCTCAAACTTTCATGGATCAGATCTTCAAATTGCATGGCATGCCCACTTCTATTGTGTCCGACCGTGACCCAATCTTCACCAGTAATTTTTGGCAGGAGCTCTTCAGAATACAAGGCACTCAACTCAAACTCAGTACTTCATATCATCCGCAAACAGATGGTCAAACCGAAGCCGTCAACAAATGTCTAGAAACCTACCTTAGGTGTTTCACTTTAGAAAAGCAACACCTTTGGGTACAGTGGTTACCTCTGGCAGAGTGGTGGTATAACACCAACTATCATGCCACCACCAAAATGACTCCCTATGAAGCAGTCTATGGACAACTTCTGCCTTCCCCTACTTCTTATCTCGCAGGGTGCTCCAAAGTACAAGCCGTGGATCAAATCCTACAACACCGCGCAACCATGCTTGCCCATCTGCGCGAGAATCTTCATCAAGCTCAGAACCGTATGAAGCAACAGGCTGACCAACATCACTCAGAGCGCCAATTTCAAGAAGGGGATCAGGTCTTTTTGAGGCTGCAACCATATAAGCAAACATCACTCAAAGACAAGGGTTGTCAAAAGCTCTCCCCAAAATTCTACGGACCATACCAAGTACTTCAGCGCATTGGAGAAGTGGCTTACAAGTTGGCTTTGTCACCTACAGCAAAAATCCACCCAGTTTTCCATGTATCATGCCTCAAGAAAGTGATGGGGAACAATTGCCGAGTTCAAACCAGTCTACCTGAATTGGACGAAGAAGGGTCAATCTGGCTTCAACCTGAACAGGTTCTAGACACACGAGACAAGCACCTGCGCGGCCGCATGATTAAGGAGGTCCTCGTCAAATGGAAAGACACCTCTCCGGAAGATGCAACTTGGGAACCAGCCACTATTCTTCAGCAGTTTCCGCAGCTTCAGCCTTGAGGACAAGGCTAGTCTTAAGGGGGAGGGCATGTTAGGGTCCCACCCTAACCCCCTTATTTATGTCTTGGGATCACGTCATAGTCAAGAGTCAATAAAGCCCATATTAATATTTGTAAGTGGTTAACCCACAATTAATGACGGGACCACAGTTAGTTGCAAATGGGCGAAAGTATTAGATAGATGGTAAATGGGTGGTAGTATTAGATAGATGGTATTAATAAAACCCACGATATTGGCCCGTGGTATTGCATGTATGAGTCATATATAAAGGATAGAGACTCCCTGCGAGGAGCATCGTGTCTTGTTTTGTAATCGAGCTCTGCTCTATTGGAGGTTGCCCCCTCGAAGAGGCCTGTGAACATTTCTCTCTGAATAATAAAATCATTGCTATTCTGTGCTCTGGGTATATTTTCTTCGCATATTTTGTGTTCTCGGTATCTTTGCTTCGCAAATTCTATGTTTGGGTATTACTTTGCAGGTTAAGAGCATAACACTTGCACTATATTATCTTCTGAGGCTTCCAGTTTGCGCACTAATTCTGGAGTCCACACTATCGGTTGGTTGAGCCTACACCTTCCCTGGTTCTCGGCTAACCTCACGATCCACTCATACAGTTTAGAAGGAAAGCATGCAAAGAAAATATCGTGGATTTTCATATACACGTAGCAATCCAACCACTTTTTCTCAAACACTTGCGGAGTTCTATTTTCCTTTGTCGCGAACTCATGAATCTTCTTGTCCAACCACTATTCAATTTCTTTTTTTGTTGGGTTCCAGTGGCACGACATCATACATCCCCTATGCAGATTCCGATCCAAGGAATGGAACCATTTATTGGTTTAGTGGGGCCTGACCTAGGTTGGGAAGTGATTTAGCCAAGCAAATCCTGGTACTACTGGCCCTTTCGGCAATAGTCCACGAAGCACGGACTGAGATCTCACACGAAGTAGTATGGGAGGGTGCTAGAACTAGGTTTCCACACCTTGGGGATGTCTGATATGTAGTGATTGGTATGTGGTCCAACCTTCGCACTTACTGCGCTACGCGCACCTGCGGGCACCCCGCGCCTTGTGATATTGTCTTCATGCAGTTCTAGTCATAGTGCGACCCGTGTTGTTTACCCAAGTCTTCCCTAATTAGTGTTCTGTTAGCTGATTACTTAGATTAAATTTACATAGAAGCATTCATACGAGTATTCAACCAGTGCGCGCAGTAAATAAATAGAGTAACAACAATGTATAATATCAAAATATGGATTCAAGAACAGATGCACAGAATAGTCTTCTTTATTAACTTTTAGTTCCAAATACAAACCTGACTCCGCCCTACACACTCAGCTGTAGGGGTCCGCGCACTCAGATGCAGACTCTACTAGGCCTCTATGCACTTAGCTGCAGAGCCTTTTCCTACTACTATGACCTAATGTACTTCAACTTTCTCCCTATTCTCTAACCATGCCTTTGAATCTATCTATTACTTGCTTAAATTACTATCTTTACACTTAGAGCCTCGATCTATTTATACAATCCCATGGTCCGCGGACCATGGGTAGGCCGACACAACTTTACATTATTTACAATTCTTAGGGCGGACAACCCTATGACTTATCCTAGACTTTTGCACTCCGTGCCTGCACTTTGCAGAGTCTTACAATATAATTGACCAAAACTAGGGCTTTAAGCCCCAAAACCTGCTGCGGGGGATCCCATGCCCAACACACCTCTTAGCTTAGTCAAACCAACTTTTCTCATAACTTATTACATGTTTTTGATTATATTTTGTTTATGAGGTGATTTAGAGTTGGATATTATGTTTAGTGGACTAATATGCATTGAATGCAAGATTAAAGGAGAAAATCGAGGAATTTTGGCAAAGACTAAGGTCAAAACGCAAATGGGACAAGGGAGAGGGATTGTAGGAGGTGACTCCTCCTCATTTACTACTCCTCGAATATTCCTCCATTCATCACATTAGCTCGGAGTGCAAACTACCAAATCATGAGTATTAGAAGGCAGTTGAGCAAGTGAGAGACAAAGCACCAATTTATCTCGAGTTTTGGAGCCGATCCTCCCTAATTTTAAGGAAGTCGTTGGGGAGTTAATTTGTATAAGTACAGAGGCCTAGGACCTTAGTAGGATTCAGATTTTTATTGTAAAAATATAAGCTATTTTCAAGCTGCAATACTTGTGAAAGGTCCATTGATGTAATTTGTTGTTTTGGTAATAAGAATGAGTTTTTTTTTGAGCCAGCACTGAGTTAACTCAGAGGGCTGAAGCTCTTGGGTTAGGGCCCAACCATAGCAGCCAAGGCTCCTCTTTCTTGTACATGTATGTTTAGTGTAGTTTCATAGCTTCATTGTTAATTTTCTCTTTAGATGCCTTTCCATTACAAATAATGTAGATTATATTGGTTGTTTATTAGTTTGATTCCATTTGTGCCTTACTTCAAGTAGCAGGTTAGCAAGGAGAAAAATGATCACCATAAGGTTGTCAGCAGGTGTCCCGACCTCACTTCCTCCCTCTGGGATCATGACTTGAGGAAGGGACCCTTAAGCAGCCCCAAAACACAGATTTCTAGTTCTTTTATGAGCTTTGGAGTTTGTTGTCTTTAAATTAGTATTTGGTTAGTTTTGCAAGATAGATTTCCATTGCCATATTTTTCATCTCCATTTCTGCAGTAGATCTGATCCAAGCTTTCGTTCCTTTCAGAAACTTTCCTCATGCATAGTGTAGGCAATTAATTCATTAATTCCGCTTTTCTAGTTTATGAAAATGTATATTGTTTGCATAGATTTTTGGAAGGCACACATGTTTTATGCAAAGCACGTGCTTCAGGAGGAGACAAGACTTCATAGCCAACATCCACCTTCCACTCCATCCACCTTATCCATCCCTTGTTTTCACTATCACCTTCACTAGTTTTTCATCATTTTTCATAGAAATTCTTCCAAGCACATTGAGCAAATCCAACCATATACTATCTTGGATATTGAATCCTGAGTGATCCTAGACCTTCTCCCACTCCATTCCACCCAGCTCACACCTTTCCTAAGCCTCCCATCACCTCCAACACCTCACATTTTTCTCTTGGCTATATCCTGTAGGTTTCCTGTAATTCTTATAGGATCATTTGTAGGTTTCTAGTACATCTTGCAGGTTTTCCTGAAACGGCCTGTTTTGAGGCTGAATTGATGGAAAACCTCTAGGAAGTCACCAAAAGCCTCCCAGGGGTCCTCGACACCATCCAACCATTTCATAACCCTTCCAGCCATCGTCAAACATCCTTAATTCACCTACCACACCCACAGAAGTAATTAGTTTGCATACTTGATTTTGCATAAAAAGACAAAAAAGAAAAACCAGATTTATTTCAGTCTCTTTACTTGCACATTAGTGTTGCTTGATGCTTCTTACTTCTGCAACTTAGATAGTAGCATTGATTTCATGTTGATCTAGCATTTCTGCCTAACATAGCTTCTTAAATGGTTAATTAGGGAATTGTGTGATTTAGCATTACATGTCGACCTTGTCCATTATTGCAGTAGAGTAACTCTCTCTTAGAGTAGATTTACCTTTCTTCCATCAAAGAATCAGGCTTCTTCTGACTCCATAGAATTCTAGATTGTAACCCCAGTGGTCTCTCGCCAGCTGAACAGTGACAACAGGCAAAACCATCACTTTTACTTGTGCATACATCACTGTCACCTCCAAGTTTGTACGAACTCAGGGTTGATAAGTAAAGCTGGTAGCCCAGGAGTTGTAGCATCCTTGCTGCAATACTAGCACTCATCAATGGGTTCAAAGAAATAATGTGATGGAAACCAAAATAAAATATAGTAAGAAAAGGCCTACAAAACAACCAATTAGATAAAAAAAATCCAAGCAAGTACTGGAGTTTCCATTTCGTATGGTGTGTTTGGTTGCATATGAGTCCCAAATACACATTCCTTGTAGTTGGTTGCTTCCTACAAGGAAATATACCAACAAATGAGTGGTGTTAGTGATCAAACATGGACTAACAAAACATTGAATGAAAAGGAAACAATGCATAAATAAAACAAAACTAAATAACATAAAAAATGCTTGTGAAGCAAAATAAATCAACAAAGTAGGAAAATTACCCTCTTTATTGATTACTGGTAGTGGAAGATGTCAAACACACACATGGAAGAGACAAAATATTAAAGATAAGCAGGAGAGTACATCTATTATTTGACAATGATATAAATTTATAGTACATTTGTGTGACTGTTGGGTTCCACATCCCAAGGTCTCTTGGAGTCTCATGGCTGTTCACATTCTACACCAACCCATAGAGGATTAGGTGTCCAACATTCCCCCCGTTAATCTGAAGGGTTATGTATGAGTCCAAGAAGAGAGCTATAATACAAAATGTATAAAAATGCATGGCAACACTAGGCTGAATGTGCTCTCTGAAATGTTGGTATAAAGGGAGGTGGTTTAAGGATGACCACCAACACTGGAATGCTTAATGCATTTCCCAGAAATCTTCCAAGTTTGGCATGACGCTCAGGTCTTCTACTAGAGGAAGTGCTCCTAATGTTTTGAAGAGGGAAACCTTCAACCATGAAAGGGAGGTCTCACCCCACATAAAAGGGAGAACCTCAACCTAATAAGGGAGGTGTCAACCTTTGATGGTTTAAGGATTACCAACAACTTTGAAATGCTTAGTGCAATTCCTAGAACTCTTCTAAAATTGGCAAGAAGCTGAAATATTCTGTTAGAGGAAATGTACCCAATTCTTTGAAGTGATATCACTGACTGAAGGCATGCTCAGGGGCATCTTTATCTCTGGCTACAACTCTAAATCTGGTGTGGCAGGTTGTGGCTTAGGCTCACTTGATGTGGCTTTGAAGCTTGTAGATGACCATCATTTTCCCCCCTGTCAGATACAAGGTGAGAAGATGAAAAAATCTCAACTGCAAGATTGTTCAATACTCTAGAACAAGTTCTGACATATGACTGGAATATCTTCTTGGCTGCTGATGCCCATTGCCAAGAAGCGATCCATCCAAGTTGAATCTTTGTTCTTGCAGGAGGTTTGTTTCTGAAGCACCTGTTTGAAGAATGACTGGTTTTATGACAGTGCTTACATGGATGAAGATCAAAAGAGTGATCTTTCAGATGGCCAACTCGGTCACAGTGTTGGCATTTCACAATCACAATCTGTTGTTATTGTTGTGGAAGAGGAGCATAATCTGGAAGAACTGAAGGTGAACTGTCATGAAGGAATCCAGTGTTCTGAAAATGGATGGGATTTGAGTAATCTTGAATATGAAATGAAACCTCCTTGTCATATCCAAGACCTGTTTTGTGCTTGTTATGGACAAGCTCTTCCCAAGGTCTGATGATGGGCTTGGGAAGTGCAAACTAAAATTCAACATCTACATGTAACTCTGCTACTTTATTTGGCACTGGATCTAAATCAATTGTAACATTATTGTCTTGTTGTTTATGGGATTCTGTTTCAATCTTTTGAACAAAAACAGGTTCAGAATGAGGACTCCACTGCTGTAATTCTTCCTGCTGTAGTTGAGATTCAAATTGCAGAAAAGCAATGTTTTCTTGTGCATGTCGTAAAAATGTTTGGATATCTTTGAGAGTGTATTTACTAACTTTAACTGTGCTTCCACCAGTAGATAATATTAGAGTGCTTAATAACTCTAATAATCCATGAATTTTATCCATTATTCAAACAATCAAATCAATAAATGACCAAAAATGCACTTGTAGAAACAATAATGGTTTTAGAAAATTAATTTGCCAACTTTTCAACACGAATTAATTTGCACTAATGTCTGCTCATGTTCTCACTTCACAATGTCTTGTGCCTCAATTTCTACACAGCAAGCCCAATATTGCTGGCTTAATAGAATGTCCAGCTTGACAGGTTTGCAGCCCACAGGCTCTTCTTTTCCAGAAATAACAAGACCCCAACAGAAATGAGATTAGCTTCTATATTTCATCGACCATACACCATATAAAACTAACACCCATGCATAATAGCCTTCAATGCAACCAAGGTGCTCCCAATTTTATTTTTGCAGAGTATCCTTGACCACTATTGACAATAATATTTAAAATTTTTGCATCTTTGCCTTAGACTTTGATATGTTAAGAAACTTCAAAGATTTCACATCCACTTGTCAAACTTACTGGCCTTCATTTTTTGTGGACACACTAAAGAAAAGGTTGAGCGGTTCAATAGACTTGAGCCAAACAAAGGTTAAAGAGGCTAATGCGAGAGGAGAGAACATTAATCTTCATGGGTAGAGTAAAATCAGTTTTATAGTTAATGTTTTTAAATACTACTTTAGGGTTCAGAAAGGCAAGTTGATTCCTCTAATCAAATAGCTCTAGAAGGACAACTTCAAAATGAAGCAAAGCATAATCTATTCATTAAAGATTCACTTGAGAAAAACATATACATGTTACAAATTTCACCTGCACAGGCCAGCATAATGGAAATGAATAGGTAGTGAATACAACATAGATTTTATCTGCATGTGAATGGTGGAAGGTGATTCGCTGAGCCAAATAAAGGCCATACCAATACACCATTGCTTATGAATCATCTAATTGTTTTCATGCCCAATATCGGGAATTCTGTAGTAACATCTCCAGATAATTGTTCACCAAATATCTCCCAATTGACTGCACATCTAGTCTCTTCTCATTGGATTCATATTTTCCTTTTCAAAGCTGGTAACAATAAGTCACAGTAGAAACAATGTAAGCTTTGTCTTCTATAGTGACAGATTCACCACATTGCATATTTTTGGGAAAGAAATGGATTCCCAAGTTCGTCACAGGAGGTGTAATGTCAATCACTTTATATGGGTCACGATCCCAATTTATTTCCCTTTTTCTACATAAGACTTGTATCACGCTGGGCTCCCCCTGCTCCAAGCGTTTTTCATGCTAGTTGTCAATATAAATGCAGCTATCTAATGACTACTAAAAACACAACTATATAAATGGAGTTGGTAATATTTTAACGCAACGGTGGAGTGGAGTTTATACCAGTCATATGGGAGAAGCGTATGGACTGAGGAGCAACGTATGCATATCACGCCATCGCCTTTTTCATGTCACTCCACAGTCGGCCCTCCACGACACCATTTGGGAATGACTTGGGGTCTAATCCTTTTGCTACTCTGTTTGGACAGCGTTATATTGTAGTGGATTCACATATGCCAAGGGCCACCATGTAGGCAAAGCACTTGCTGGCCGTAGAGTCAGAGATTTCACCACGTGGTGAAACGGCTTCCTCGCTCGTATCAGAGTGGCGCAGATCCGACGAAATAACAGTACTCTTAGCACTACTTCGCTCCAAACGGTTGTGCCCTCTGTTGAAATGCATGTATTAAAGCAACGAAACCAGGAGCAGTTATGATACCATATATATCGGGTATGGCAACCGGTGGGGAGAGCGCAGAAAAGGTTGAGTGTTTTTTATGCAGCGAGCGTTTTGTATGCAGGTATCAAGCAGCGACAGGAGCAACATCAACGTATTATGGCATTTGATGGAATTCATGGTATGGTATAACGTTCAACTCTCGACCAACTCATTCAACAAGAGAGATTTGACAAAGATGGCAGTCTAGAACAGAGGTACAGGATTGACATGTATAGAAAGGCCATAGAAAAACAAGCTCACATAAACAAGTGGCTCATACTTGAGCAGGGTAGGAGATCGCCCGCTCTGATACCATGTCAAACACACACATGGCAAAGACAAAATATTAAAGATAAGCAGGAGTGTACATCTATTATTTGACAATGATATACATTTATAGTACATGCGTGTGACCGTTGGGTTCCACATCCCAAGGTCTCTTGGACTCTCATGGCTGTTCACATTCTACACCAGCCCATAGAGGATTAGGTGTCCAACAGAATAATTTCTCATTCTCAATCTCTTTTGCAAGATCTTGTTATCTCAAAGAAGCATTGAAAAATCTCTACAATGGTGGAATTATTCTCACAATGGTATGCTAGATTTCTTTGGAACAATTTTGGTAGCATAATAATGCAAAAAATATTGTTTTTTTTGCTCTTATTTCTCTTGCATTTATAGAAATTTTTAACACTTCTTCCCTCCTTTGTCTCATCAATGAGGTTGTTTGCCTCACAAATGAGATCAGAGATACCATGCTCTTACCATTAAGGATTCTTGTGGCTCATGACTTGAATGGTCAACCAATCATGTCAAGGGATGGAGTGTTTTTCAAGAAAGTTTGCATCCTGAGGTGTTGACTTGGCTTCTATCAACCCTCACATCTATCGAAGGAAAACCCATGATGTAGTGAAATTTTATCTTTGGAGCACCCAAAAGGGTTGATTTTTTAAGTCAACCTTAGGAAAGTCTTTTGATTTTTTCCTTTCATAATGTTTCCAGGTGAAAATGTTTCTTCTGTATATAATGATCACTGACAATGAGTGTCTTTTGTTGCGTACAAATGGGTTTACCATTTTCTCATAATAACAACTAGATTTAGCCAGCTTACCCCAAGTGATTCTTTGTGCTTATTTCAGCTCGGTTTTTGTGTTTATGGTTACTTTTCAACACAATAATTATTTTATTTATGTGAAATTACTTCTTTGCTTCATAAACAACTAAGTGAGTTTTAGGTGGATTTTACCAATATTTGGGCTAAGTTATGTTGTTCCTCTTCAATCTCACCCTCCACTGACTTACCATATCATACAACCAATGTGAAGTGGAAAAAAACCCTCAACACAACTCGAAAAATAGTCTTAGAGAATAGTAGAGGCCATTTTGACCCCTCAATTGGCTACCTCATTATCTCTCCTTTCTCAAATCAACCTCTAGGTTGCACCCAAGCTAGCTAGTAGTTGATTTTCCACCTCTGCAATGTTTTCCATGACAATAAATTCCAACTAATATTTTTTCAAACCCCAGAAACTCTCATTTATTGATTTCCCTCAACTACCTAGTGTTTTCAAAATTCCTTACCAAATCACCTAAGGTTTCATATATAGTGGTTTTCCCAAGCTTCAAACTCACATTTTCATTTAAAATTTTAATCCCTTTTCTAATTTTTGAAGTAGAGTACATGACCATATTTTTCTTTCCCAGGAACTCTAGGTACCATAGTGAATTTATCTGTGGGAAAACATCTGGCCTCTCTAGTGAAGATTATGAATTTGATAGTCTTACTTTTTACTCACTGGTTAAACCCTCTACTTTGCACATACTAATTGGACTTTAACCCTAGAACACTTGGTTCTTTACACTTTTCACTATAAGTTAATCTCTATAATAGTTTTTTTTCTTTTATTAGGTTTGCAATAAATTCATTTATGTGTCCAAGAAATGAGCCTACAAAGATCACATGAAGAAGAAAATTAATAATTCCTATGGTCTTAATTTTTGTGAAACTCCATGTTTCATAGAAAAATTCACCATCTATATATGTTCATAGATATACAAGTTCTTTTAGAGAGAGAATACACTTGAAGATGACACAAATTCAAAAATTTACAATGTTGCTAAGAGATCTTGGCTAACAATGGTGGATGCCCATATGTATGTCTTCACATGTGCTAAAGCTATTAATGGCTAGTGAAACATGTAGATGTTGTATATATCATGATTAGGGGAGGCCATGGAAATCCATTGCTTAATTTAGAACCTCTGAAATCAAAATGTACCACAAGTTTCGTAGAGAAGAAGTGTGCCTAGATGAAGACTCCCAAAGAACTACTCAAGACATGGTGGACCAGCAAGGGTATTTTTTGAACATGGGAAAACAAAGAATATCTAGTGAATATATTGAATACCCCATTTTAGTTAGTGGTTCCCATGTTGTGTTAGATGTATGGTTAGACTAATGTTGAGACCTTCCCTGAAGGTTTAGTTCCACTCATGTACATTGTGGTAGTCGAAAGCAAGATTTTTAACTAGGCTGACATCTTATCAAGCTCTTTCAGGGATAGTACTGATAGGAAGAAAACCGCAAGTAAGGCAAGAAACCTTAATTTTTCATGGCCTCTTATCTCCTAGACATATTTTATTTGAAGATGGAATTCCCAACCATGAAATAGAGATGGACCATTAAAAAGGAGTCGATCTATGTTTACTACAAAATCATTAGGGATGATCACTATATACTAGCTTATTAAAAAAATTCAAGAGTTTTCAATTCCCTTATATGATACTTTTTCCAATGAAATTTCCCTATGTATGTCAGAAAGGGCCAAACAAGTAGGGCCCTCAGTGAGTGACTAGTTTGTGGACTAGGATGGAAATTACACTAAAATATTTGGAGAAACTAAACCTCCCTACCTATTTACTATATTTGTAAATAACAAAGTGATGCTTTAAGAATTAACTTATCACACTCTCTCATGGACCAAAACGCATCCCTGGAAAAACATTCCTTTCTACCTAAGAACATATGAATTAAAATACATCAAGAGGGATAAGAAATTTTTTGAAACTCTAATGATTTTCCACTTTGGGGACATGACATTCCACAAGTATGATCCAAGATCTGTAATGAAGGATCATTGAAAATCATGCAATTACAAGTGGGAGTATTAATTAGAGAACTTGGTAGAGAAAGAGAAGCATAAGAATGCATTAAATTTAAAAAAAATAATTGAAATAATAGGCTATAATATTGCCTAATTAGAAGCATAAAAAGGATAAGAAATAACTCAACAAGAATCAGCTCGAAAGGAGCACAAAAAAAGGTTGAGACAAGAATAGGAGGAAACTCAAACAATACATGAAGTTATCAAAGCATATTGACAGATTAAACATAAAGAGAATAAGAAATAAGAATTAGGAGAGAAATGGACTGGATAAGAATATATGAGGAAGACGAAAAATATAAATAAATTAGAAAAAATGAAGAAGAAAGAAAAAGACTAGAAGGAGAGTAGAAAATGTTACAGGATGGAGTAGAAATAAAAGCTAGTGAAGAATTCATCCAAGATTAGCAAGAAGAACTAGAACCGGAAGTTTTATAGCGTTTAGATTCTATGGATATTGGTTAAGAGTTGTTGGCAATTATAGAGATAATAGGAGGCCACTTATCAATGACATAAATGGGAATTTTTTAAACCAAGAGGAAGAAGGTGATCAACTTGAATAAGTTCGGGTTCCATCACTACCTAAAAAAGATCATGGAGCATATGAAGAAGACATATGTCACACCACATTTTCCATTAATACAGATTACCACTAATATGCCTATAGTTTCTGATATAAGAAATGGTTCCCTTGCCATGGCTTCAGCAGGCTGCATATAATCCACTGAGAGAAATGTGCAAAGATCTACTAGAGTGAATGAAGAAGAAATTTGTAAAGTTAGTTGAGCTATATAAACAATTCAAATTATTGAAAGCAAGGACCAAGACATTGAACATGTGAGCGTGAAGGTGGAGAACCACAAGGCATGTGTCTCAGAAGCATATGAGTCCTACAAGTATATGGTTTTAGAATTATAACCATACCTATAGATCATGCATGAAATCTCAACCAAGTTATTTCCACTTTGGAAGCTAGCTAAGGAGAAAGGAACTCAAGTGAAAGGAGTCTTTAATGTTTTTAATTATTTGGAATAATGACCAAATAATATCCTCATGCCCCAAATTTTTTTCTAGAATAAACACATAGGAATTTGTGTATGATTCTATCAATGTCAATAGATATTTAAAGTTATACAAGAAACTACAAAAGAATATAGCTCATCCAATGGAACAATATCAACATAATTACTCCTTGGCTAAAAAAATCATCAAAATGAATAAACTTCCATCAACTAGGGCCTAGGGAGAGGCCAAACTAAGTGAATAAGTAAGCAGAGAACTAAAGGAGTTGTTGAATGCAAGAAAATTGTATTTTAGTGTCTTTGCTAGTAATATTATGAAGGAAAACATAAAGCAACATCTTTTTGATCATGTTAAGTAGTAGATGGTACTAAACTCTTTCCTAGTTTCATTGAAGTAAGGCATGCCAATTCTCTCCCAGAACACGTCAAGCAGTATCATGTATTCAAGGAGATATTTCTACCCAATAGAATTAACTGATTACATCATAATATGAAGTTTGGGTGGCTTATCTTCAAGGCATCATGAATCTCCAAATTAAATATCTAATCAAATTTTAATAGTTTTCATCCTCATTTTTTAGGGTTTTTAAACATTATCTTTATCACATTTCTAAATCATGAGAAGATGAAGAGTTGTAATTGACCCTAGAGAAGCTCAATAATCACAAGGGGTAGTTATTAACTCAATATATAAATATTGTAAAACGCTTTGTATGAAGGTTCCAAACTTTAAATTTTAATTTTCGTACAAACAAAAGTTGGGAGGGTAATACTTTTGTATTCACTACTATAATATTAAGAAGCCTTAAAGGCCATTGTTGAATCCATATTTATACATGAATTTGATTTTTTGTTTTATACTATTCTTGAACAAGTTTGTTTATGTATGTATCATGTGATATGTTTTGTTACTAGGTCACAGACTAGGTTGTGGGATAGATAGTCTCATCTCACATGTTTCTTTTTTCATTTTGTAGCTTTCATTAATGAACACTTACTAGATGAAACGACTAACTATTTTGTATTTTTTCTAGTAGGTTAAGCATTTTTTATTGTCTTCGATATTATCTAATTGTTTCCTTTATTGTGCATCTATGTGTTTATCAGCTCATTACTTCCCAAATATTATTATCTATTTAGTAGAAAGCTAGCTTAGATTTGAATCATTTTGCATTCATATAGTTTTGTCTTAGAAATTGTATCCTCATGTTGTGATGATCATCCATATCCCATAGCATTATTAGAATAAATCATGGTTGTTGGGTCAGAATCTAGATGGGTCTCTTACCCCAAACAATGTGAGGTCTAGTTGGGACCCGATATTGGAGAGAACCCCTTAGTAACTATCTATGGGTAATTTATCCTTGTAAATAGTTAAATTGGTGGACAAAAACTTGCTAAAGAACCCCTTACCCATACTAAGCATACTGAGAGAAAAGCTAGCTATGAAGAAGAACTAAAAATGTAGAACCATCACAAGGATGTTTGTATTTTGTTTCTCCTACCTAACTGAATTCCCTCAGGTATATTACTTGGTCTTAAAATAGAATAATAGAAATACTTCCTATAACTCCCCATCTCCCTATAAAAAAGGAAATATCTAGCCTAAACCAATTGATAATGTGAATGTGAACCTAAACCTAGATGATTTCCACATGGATAAGTTTTGTTCATGCCATCAAGCCAATCACTCTGAAAAATACTATCCACAATGAGTCAATTCCATGACAATGGTTATCAATCAACTCTTGGAACAATAATCACTATCTGATGAGTCTTTTGAAGAAGCATAAGATGAACCTAGTAAAACTAAAGAAGAGTCTAATGAAGAGACTACCATGTTTCTTTGGTATTGTGTTGTAGACACAAATAATCAAACCATTAAATAAGTATCCATTGGCGGAAATCAAGGCACCTAGACAACCCCAAGAAATTACAATCTTCGCAGTAAAGGGCCTGCACTAGAAATTTCCCAACATGCCAAAGGTAAATACCAATTGAGACAATTTCTAGCCACCTAGTCTTCTAAAAATACTACAACCTATTTCCCTCAAGAATAACTCTAGTGTTGTGTAGAATACCAATACTAATGTAACTCCCATATAGAACACAAAGTATACCAACAATTTTGCCCAAAATCCAAGTCTCCCACTCCTATTAAGAATATTTAACCTTTGGTTTATTTGAGAAACAAGTCCCTCAAATATAATGTAATCAAATATATGAACAAAACTAGAGCTAAAGTAACGTTTAATGATATCTACAATCTTCCATAGTAGACATAACTACTTTTGACATCCTTTTAGTCCCCTCTTTCTCAGGCTAAGTCTATGGAAAACCCTGAGATTTGAACTAAAACTCATACCACTACACCTAGTAGCTTGAATATTGTTACTTTCATTAATAATTCTACAAGCATAAAAAAATTTAATACTACAAGCATCAAATATTTTGGCTTATTTTTTTGTCTGCATTTTTTTTATTTTTCAAAGTCTTCTAAACTTATAATTACTTTTGATGATTTCTCAAGTTAGTTTTATTATATTCACATTCATCATTAAGTAATTACACAGAAGATCTCAACAGTAGAAATAAAAATGTTAGAGGGATCATACAGAGATAGCAAAACAAGATATAGATATTTTACCCTGAGAAAACCCACTTGGGAAAAAACGCAACCTTTTCCTTAGAGAAAGTATTCAGTTCAACAAGAGATACCTCTAATGTTTCTAGTGAGAATAAAAGTAAAATTGACCAGTGATAAAGTCCTATTCAAACCAAAAGAATTTAATCAACTCTAAGATATAGAATGAAATTTAGTCTTATTTTCTACTTCAAAATTTCAGCCTGCTACCTTCCATAGAGATTAGTTCCTACTGCCACCATAGATATTTCAGTGATGCTACCACCTCAAAGATTCAATCTTTCTTCCATCTAAGAGATTCGATCATACTACCACCTCAGAGAGTTCCCACAACATGTCCTAAATTCATCCTACACTAAACCTCAAATTCATCCTTCAATAAGCCTTAGATTTGTCCATTTATATGAACAAAAGTGATCCAAAAAGTTTTTCAAAAGGAAGGAATCCAAATTGATACATATATATATATATATATATATATATATAGTGATCACGGTGTCATAAGGGGCATGTCCATTGGGTTTTGTTGTAGTATTCAACAACCCCCCCCCCCCCCATTTATTGTTTCTTAATTATTAATAAATAATGGGCACCCTTCTTTGATTTTAATAAAATTGTTCAAATTTCAATAAAGCTAGGACATTTTTGGATTTGTTATAAAATTTGATAGGCTTGAAGGTTTCCCTTTATCAAAACCATATATCAGAGCTCCACCATTACTAAGTTATGATAAACATAAATCCTGATAAGCCCTCACTCATAAAGTCAAAGCTCCATCGGAACTTTATTATATCAAATTCCCTTTTGAGAAAGTTATTATAAAAATCATCTCCAATATGACTTCCTTAATGACTGCTTTATTGAAATAATCACATTAAAGGGTATTTTACAAAGGTTTATTACAAAGTCTCGGGCGCCTTTATATAAATAAATATAATAATCCAGTGGATCCACTATTGTCATTTATTATATTGATGTTTTAATTATTGTAACTTTTAACTTATGACACCTCTAATATCTCACTCCTTTGATATCTCACACCTCCAACACCTTTCACTTATGATATCTCTCATTGTCGATACTTCCAAAATTTCCACTAAAGTTCTTTATCACAACTTTTATATCAAAAGCGTGTTCCTAAAACCCCCGATATGACACCTTTGATATACCACCTCCAATATGACTTCCTTGATATTGCTTCACACCTCTTTTCATCAGAGAATTTTCCCCGACATATATCATGACCGTTATTTTATCGGAATCTTCATATATCGAAAGTTTGAATTATCGTAACTTTCCAATATAGCCCTCCTTTGTATTTCTCCGATATTAATACTCTGATACGCTGATTTGGAAAGCCCCTGTGATTTAATGTTTCCACACTTAGTGTTTGAGAGTGAAGTTATTATTTTCAAAATCATAAAAGCTTTCATTCATTTCAATTAGATTTTATCAATATTTTCTTTAAATAAGAGATTGTTGTTGTAAAGACTCATTATTTGCATTAAGTCCTCTATGAGTAATTTTTTTCGCTCATTCATGTTTTTTATGTTGCAGGCTAGCCCTGACCACCATAACATTGAAGAAATGTCGAAAGCACAAAAGGGAAAGAAGAAAACATAGCACATGAGCAATCTCCCACTCCTTTAATTGAAAGCATTGAAGACAAGAATGCTACACGAAGGTTGTTCTCCAATACAACTTGTTCTAAAGACTTTGGACAATTCTCATTGGAATCCATTTATAAACTCTTTGAATATGAAGGAGCTAGGGTCACACAAAGGACAGTGAATGTTGATGATTCTACTCCAGTCTCAAACACTACTGAGCAATGTGGCTAATTTCTTCTTGCACAGGATTGCAGCCAGACCTAAAGTTCTTCCTTGTACATACATGCTCGAGTAGGTTGTATAAAATTTGAGCATTGGTAATAGTAATATTGTTTCAAGTAATAAAATAGTCATCAGATCTTGTTTCAGAGAATACTTGAGGAAGATGTACCATCTTCCCAAGGCATAGTGTAAATATGACAAGAAATTTGTTGAAGCATTTATGAAAGAACATGAACATGCATAAGATCCGATTAGAGGATGGGGGAGGGATCCAAACAAACACAAGTAAGAGGAAATCAGTAAGTATGTTGTAGATTCCCTTGTTGGTCCCTATTTCTAGATATTTGCAATGATGTGTAGGATTTTTGCTCAGCCTAATACACATAAATTTATTGATAAATGGGTACCACTTATTTATGGGGCTTCAGAGGGTTTTATATTTGATTGAGGAAATATACTCTCAGATAACCTAGCCACTCATATCTTTTCTTTTAGAAGTAAGTGCAAAGTCTCTAAGAACATACTTCCCCCCTTTTACATGAGTGCTTATATCATGGATGCCTTGTGTTTCACCGTGGACTTTTCATCTATGGGTTGGAAGTGGACCTTGGAAGACCCAACCCATATTCATAACTACCATGATATTCTTTGGGATTCCAAATATATACCATGTTTCTACAAAATTTGTCATGGATTCATGCTACCCACCTACCAAATTATTTTTGATTAAAGGGCTCCATGTGTATCTCAAGAAGCTGAAACTAAATTCCTCAAAGTAGGAAATTGGTTTAGTGAGGAATTTTTCACCTATGTTAAAGTATATGGGAGACTAGCTCACCCACATGTGTTACTTATGTTCATTCCTGATAAAATTCTTACCAGAGAAATAACCTACCAGACTGTGGGAAATGGCATTTCTAAAGTTTTGAAGGAATCCAATAAAAAGGTGTTGTCATTTTTTCCTACCCAGTTTGGTATATATGGATTCGATAACTACAAGCATGCAGTCATTGAAATTAATTCCATTAAAGAGCTCGATTTCCCCACTATTCCCAACAGACAGTATGACCCTCATCAAACTGTCAAAAAGATTACATTTGCATCAAGCATAAGGAAATTTTCCCATGAGCCAAATAAGTTTGATAATTTTTTTGAGAGGGATTCTACTTATTCAATGGTTGTGAAACAAGCAGAGAAATAGTTAACTCCAAAAGAAATGATTCAATTCACTCAGTATAGGGCCTCAAGGCTAGTAAATATGCCTATGGATTCATTAAAGATTCCTTAAGAGAGGACAGTTACTAAAGACGTTGTAGTTGTTGGTTGTACACAATTTCCTGATGTTTCTCAGTCAAGGAAACAATCACCTCCTATTTTTCTCAAGCAGAGGATTTTATGCCTAATGCTGGGCTAGAAGAAATATGGGAAAAACACAATCAGGCTCTAATGTTAAGGTCAATGAATCTCAAGTTGCTAAAAATCCTCCACAAGAGAAGGTCCAAGAAACTTCCAAAAGCCTTGAATAGACTCCAATAACAACAAAGGTTCCTAAGAAGCCTTTAGAGGATAAGGATGTTGAAATTATACTAACTTTCCCTTCTTCTGAGGTTGTCTTAATAATTGAAGAAATTCCTCCATTAGACATCTTTTACAGCCCTCAACACAAGGTTGTGGTCAAAAGGGAAAGAAAGAAAAGAAAACTTGACCAGTCCTAGGCTCTGGTTCCCGGCAATGCATCTTTTGAGGTGCTGTGGAAAGGCTCTTTGGAAACTCCTATAGAGGAACTGGGTAGCCTTACCCAATTTACAGATTCCTATGCTTCATCTACTATGGAAAAAGATATAGAGGTGTAACAGTTACTTAAGGAGAAAGAAGAAAGGATTGTGTTATTACAACATAAAATTGAAATCGAGAAACAAAATATCACAGAGCATTGGCAAGGATAGGTCATAAAGCTCCATAATAGGTTTAACTTCCTCAAAGTTCAATATGATGTTGATTTACAACCCAGAATATCAAATTCAAGAGCTGTAGAGAAGGATTGAACATCTGAGTGTCAATCCTTAATTAATTGAGTTGAAGAAGGAGGCAAAAGAGTTGAACACTCATATTTCTCAACAATAGATTGTATTTTCCCAGAAATTGGCAAATATTCATGATCAATGCAAGATAACTAGTTCCCTAGTAGATCAACTATCACATGTCAAGAATTACTTTAAGGACATAGAGGATAAAGTTTTCGGTTTCTTGACATGGAAAGAAAGCGCAGATGGAAGATTAGCCAATCCTCCCAAAATTGAAGAATCACAAAGAGATTGTTTTTAGAGAATGGGAAGTTCGCATCAAGCAAGTGGAAACATAAATATTTCACGCAAGGGATATTTCAAATAATCTCATTGAAGCAGTTAGTGATAACTTGTTTCAAGCCAATATCATATCAAGTTGTGCCGAAGGAGAATTACTTGATATCAAACTACTTACTAAAATGTGGCAATAATCCTACAAGAAGCAAACCGGGATTATCAATCAACTGACCAAAACCAGCTTGGAGAGTCATTGGAAATTTTTGGTCAAACCACACAGTCAGTGGCTCATGCTCCGATGTTTATCAAATACCACCACAAAAGTGTTGCTAGCATTGAGGGATGCAATATTCATTAGCTAAATGCAAATACATCCAATGTCTCCACCCAAGTTAAATAACATGGTAGATATCTATGAGCTGCAACAACGAATTAGAGGACAACCTTCCTCCCAAGCATAGATAATTTGTTGCAACAGATTCTAAATTTTTCCCTTTTTGTTTATTTTGGCTACATTTCTTGAAACCGCCTGATGTTGTTATTTTATTTTATGTATTTATATTTTATCATGAAGCTATAAATCTGCTCCATTATTCATGAGAAGGGGTTCTAAATTTTTGAAAAGAAGGCTTAAGTTGCACTATTGTAACTCAAGTTTTTCTTAATATATAGCTAAACCACTGCCATTTTTCTCATGAGAAGAGTAATGATATATCAGGTACTATTATCCTTTTTTTTTATTTTTTTTTAAGTTGAATGAAATTTTTTATTTTGTTCATAATATATGTGCTTAAGAAATCGTGCATTATCACTATTGATATGTTTCATTGGAATCGTAAATTATATGTATGAACAACGAGATCTCAATATATGTGACGAATTCATAAGCTAATTTAATTAATTATTTAATTAAATTAGTTATCTTTCTCTATGTTAACCTCATATTTACATGATAATCTACATTGTCATGTCAATTATGAAATTTGTATAATCACATATACCCGTAGCATTCTCGAGATAGATAATAAGTTATTAATCTTTATTTTCAGTTTTAGTTATATAAGATATTTATACTTGTATTCAATCCAATTCATATAATTTCATGTAAAGGGAAATTGATCCCATAATTCCAGTCAGAGCCATCATCCCAAATGTAAATTGATCTACTCCAAGGTCCCGACCGAGTGGTTTCCCCCAATGTTGATGTTGACATTTTCAGGCTATCAACAGGTTGGGACGACTTAGTAAGTGGAGCTGGCTTGATATTTTAGGAGCCATAAATTAAAATTTAAAATTTAAAATTCCTTTTTCTTGAAGACAACATCAAGAACATGCCTTGTATTTATCATTGCATATATTTGAAGGGCCAAAGCATTTATTATGAAGACTGACCATAGCTACAAAAATCATAGCTAGGGAGGTATTCATAATGACTATCTAGATGTTCTCTTGTTGGAAAAATTCTCTAAGAAAAGGTTAAAACATTTCATCATAGGCATCAACATCATCTGATTACCATAATCTTGGTCAGTGACTCTGACCCATGGTAAATCAACAACGTCAACTAGTTACCATAATTTTGGTTAGTACCTCTGAGCCATGGTACATCATTGCCATAATTTTGGTCAGTACCTCCGACCCATGATACATCATTGGCATCAACTAGTCACCATGATTCTGGTTGCTCTAACCCATGGTATACAGATTATTCCAATTTCACCATTGTCCAATCAAAATTTTTTACTCATGGTGAAATCCCCAAAGGCCTCAATCTACATGAGTAATTCTAGTACATGATGCTAAATATGATCACTCAACCTATCTAGAGAGTCTAAGTCTGATGTTGAAAGGCACCTAATAAATTGATAATTATGGGCCTCTAGGACCATTCTTTCTAATCTTGGTCAATATTCTTGACCTGGGAAGAATGAATGTCCTCTGCTAGACCATTTTCCTTAATCCTTGTCAACGTGACCTAGGGAGAATGACTATCCCAAGACCATTTTCCCTATACTTGGTAAACATACCTAACCTAGGGAGATTGAATGTCCTTGCTGCTACAATTTCATCACTCCCTCTTGTTGAGAGAGACATTCTCAATCACTCCAAGCTTGTCCTCGAAATATACAAAATTTATAGTGGGACAAAAGATTTGTTAGCAATATGTTTGAATGTAGAATAGTACTGGAGCCATATTTCTCCCTTATGTACCATGCCTCAGTACTATATCTCATTGTTCTTTTACATATCCTCATGTTCTACATCTGTGCCTAAAAAATTGATCCTCTAAGTATTTTCTGAAGCCACATTGTTGCTCAACTTGCTAATCAAGATGCAATATATCCGTAGTGTTGAGTGTGAAAAATGTATTCTATCTACTCATCCATAAAATCATAATGGAGCCAAAACTAAAGCAACATCCTGACGAATTATTTCAGTCTTCTACATTCTCTGCCTAATCTAAATCTGTATATCCTAACAGCTACACTTCATCACTTAATTCTATGTCCAAATGTAAATTGCAGGTACTTCATCACATGTTTAGCCACATGCCTTGTCTCAACCATAACCAAGTCAGTTTCCTTTACTGGATCCATCACTAAAACTGCTTTCTAGTCACCCTAATTAGGTGCTCCTCTAACACTAAAATA
This sequence comes from Pinus tabuliformis, assembly GCA_031772625.1. Classification (NCBI taxonomy): domain Eukaryota; kingdom Viridiplantae; phylum Streptophyta; class Pinopsida; order Pinales; family Pinaceae; genus Pinus; species Pinus tabuliformis. The sequence continues at coordinate 963,827,135 of CM062805.1, forward strand.
GATCTTGTTGTGGCAATCCTAGCTACTACCATTTCTTCTTTCTAGACACTAAAGCATAATATCTATTATCTAGCATGGAGTTGGGCATGGAATCCCCCCATATTGGTTTTTGGGGCTCAAAGCCCAAGTTTTGGTCAAACGTTTTGTAAGACTCCATGAATTGTGGGTGCAGAGCACGAAGTAGAGGTCAAGTCATAGGGTTGTTCGCCCTAAAGTAATGTATGTAATGTAAAGTCATGTCAGCCTACCCATGGTCCGCAGACCATAGGATTGTATAAATAGAGCGAGGCTCTAAGTTATAAAGATAGTGGAGGATAGAGAGAGTAGCGAAGGAATGGTTCAGGCTTAGAAAAGAGTCTAACTTCCTTGGGTCGTAGTAGTAGGTAGAGGCTCTACAGCTGAGTGCGCAGAGGCCTACTAGAGTCCGTATCTGAGTGCGCGGATCCCTACAGCTACATGAGTAGGGTGGAGTTGAGTCAGTAATCGGGACAAAAAGCTAATAAAGAGAAGTTTATCCTAATTTTTTGCATTGAGTCTTGAATCGTCATTCCGTTGTTATGCATTACTTTTACTTTGTTTATTTACTGCGCGTAGTTGAGTAAATGCTTGTATGGTTTAGAACACATATATATGAAAATAATCTAAGTAATAAGCTAACAATGCATAATTAGGAAAGACTGGGGTAAATAACAAGGATCGCGCTACGAATAAGACTGCACGAAGACATCATCGCATGCCGCAAGGTGCTCACTGGTTTGCGTAGCATAGTGAGCGCAAAGGTTGGACTGCGTACCAATCCCAACACATCAGACATCCCCAGGGTGCAAAAACCTGGTTCTAGAACCCTCCCATACTAATTTGGGTGAGACCTCAGTCCGTACTCCGTGGACTGTTGCCGAAAGGGCCAGTAGTACTGGGATTTGCTTGGCTAAATCACCTCTAAACCTGGGTCAGGCCCCACTAAGCCAACAAATCGTTCCGTTGCCAAGACGCTTAAACGCATGACTAGACCACTTGTCACGAATTGAGACAGGTGAGGAACAAACAAATTTAGAGGAGGGGCTACCTGATGCACAACTCTTTGCAGTATGCATCGTGGACGGACACTTCGAAGATATAATCCATTTTCTAACAACAGGGACTACGCCGAAGGAGTACTCAATCCAATAGAAGAAGGAATATGTGGTGCGTGTGGTGGACTTTTCTTTCATCATGGGGCACCTCTACAAGATGGGCAACGATGAGATATTGCAAAGACACGTACCTGAGTTTGAACGAGGTCAGATCCTCGCAGAAGCACATGGGGGCACTGCAGGAGGACACTATGCAGGATGCGTGACCAAACAAAATATTCTTCGCATCGGGTTATGGTGGCCGACCCTACACCAGGATTCAAAAGCGCACTGTAAGGCCTGCGATATATGTCAAAGGACGGGAAAACCATCACGGAGGGATGAGATGCCACTAAATCCCCAAATGACACTCCAACCATTTGAGAAGTGGGTGACCGACTTTGTGGGCTCGATCAAACCTTAGGGAAAGACGGGTGCACGCTATATCATCACCATGACGGAATACTTGACACGATGGGCGGAAGCACAGCCAGTCAAGGACTGCATGGCCGCTGCTGCAAAGTTTTTGTTCGAAAACATGTTGACATGATTTGGCTGTCTGAAAATATTAATGAGCGATCGTGGAACACATTTCTTGAATGAAACCATCAGCACGCTCAAAGAAGAGTTCTAGGTGTATCATTAGAAAGGTACACCATACCACCCACAGGCCAATGGAACAGTCCAAGCATTCAATAAAATACTGGAGATTGCACTGACCAAAGTATGTAACGCGCAATGGAACGACTGGGACCCGCGCGTACCCACTATGTTATGGGCGTACAGGACAACGTACAAGAAATTGATGGGACAAACACCATTCTGGTTGGCCTATGGTATGGAAGTTGTCACACCGATGGAATACATCGTACCCAGTCTATGAATAGCAGCGCTCACAGGCATGACAGACCACGAAGCTCTAGAAGAAAGGCTCGCGCAATTAGAAGAACTCGAGGAAGAAAAATTTCTGGTTGGATTTCATCAACAGGTACAAAATTAGCGTGAAAAGGCATGGCACGACCACCATATCAAGTTTCGCACCTTCAAGGTAAACGACTTAGTGCTATTGTATGACAGTAAGTTTGAAAATTTTCTGGGAAAACTCAAAATGCACTGGTTGGGACCATACGTGGTAAAAGAGGTCACAGATGGAGGAGTGGTCCAGCTAGTCAAACTCAATGGAGAACCCTTCCCAAGAAAAGTTAACGATAGTTGCCTGAAGCCCTACACAGGTGGGCCGACTATCTAACTAACCGACCAAAGCACAGTCTTCGCGACCCAAGGAACCAGACAAGGGCGAGGGACTATAAACATAAGAAACAGAAGCCGGTACCAAAGAAAGGACACGATTCAGACGCGGATGATTTAGAAGAGCGCAAGCAGCAGGTCCAACAAACAACAGAACATTGCGCTGCGGACCTCCGGGTAGTACGAGACCAGTTGGAGGGGCTCCGTGCCAAGATTTCCTGCACTAGCAGAGTGACTCGGGATGAGTCACGATGATTGTGTTGGGGGCCTATTGGGCATGGAATTCCCCCCACAGCAGGGTTTAGGGCTCAAAGCCCAAGTTTTGGTCAAAGGTTTTGTAAGACTCCACAAATTGCGGGTGCGGAGCACGAAGAAGAGGTCAATTCATAGGGTTGTCCACCCTAAAGTAATGTATGTAATGTAAGGTCATGTCGGCCTACCCATGGTCCGTGGACCATGGGATTGTATAAATAGAGCGAGGCTCTAGTTGTAAATATAGTTGAGGATAGAGAGAGTAGCGAAGGAATGGTTCAGGCTTAGCGAAGAGTCTAAGTGTCTTAGGTTGCGGTAGTAGGTAGAGGCTCTGCAGCTGAGTGCACAGAGGCCTAGTAGAGTCTGCAGCTAAGTGTGCAGACCCCTGCAGCTGAGTGCACAGGGCAGAGTTGAGTCTGTAATCGGGATAGAAAGCTAATAAAGAGAAGTTTATCCTAATTTTGTGCATCTAGTCTTCAATTGTTATTCCATTGTTATGCATTATTTTACTCTGTTTATTTACTGTGTGCAGTTGAGTAAATGCTTGTATGGTTCAGAACACTTATATATGAAAATAATCTAAGTAATCAGCTAACAATGCATAATTAGGAAAGACTTGGGTAAATAACAAGGATCGCGCTGTGAATAAGACTGCGCGAAGATAACATCGCAGGCTGCGAGGTGCCCACTAGTGTGCGTAGCATAGTGAGCGCAAAGGTTGGACCGCATACCAATCCCAACACATTAGACATCCCCAGGGTGCAGAAACCTGGTTCTAGCACCCTCCCATAATACTTCGGGTGAGACCTCAGTCTGCGCTCCGCGGACTATTGCCGAAAGGGCCAATAGTACCGGGATTTGCTTGGCTAAATCACCTCTTAACCTGGGTCAGGCCCCACTAAGCCAAAACATGGTCAACATATATAAGGCATACTTCTCTTAGAGACAATCTAGCAGTCCATTGTTTGGAGGATATCAATATTATACTTTCCTTGACCAAGGATATAATGCATCAAATCTATATCCTTCATCTCAAACTTAGAGGTCAACTCCTTCTAACATTGAAGTTGAGCTTGATTTCTCCTTCTATCATGGAAGAAATTGTTGCTCTCTCAGCCACGTGAGTCCTTCTACTTTCAACAGAAACAAGTCATTTAATAAGAAGATCAACCTTGATCCGTCAATCAAAGTATAAAAGGTATGAAGTGTCTGTACAAAGTTTTCTTTTGTTGCAAGCATGAGACTCCTTTTCTTACCACTTAAAATGTGATCACGGAGCCATTTTCCACTAGGATGATCGAAATACACCATGCAGTATGAGTTTTACACATTAAAACCCACTTTCACCTTAGAAAATAATTTAGAGAAATATTTTTCCTAAACTAATTTTGTTTACCCACTTGAAAATAACCCAAAAATTGATTTAATTAGTTTCATGTTATTTTCATATTTACCTATTTCATGAAAATAATTAAAAATGTTTTCACCTATCCATAGGAATAATAAGATAAGTCACTGTTTATTTATTATTTCTTAATCATTTAACTTCTCTCTCTTGAAATAATTATTAAATCATTATTTAGTAATTATTTCTAACACACCTTGACCATATTTCCTTAAAGTAATTATTAGATCATTTTTATTTATTAATTATTTTAACAAATTTTCATAGTTAACTCAATTAATCATTATTTTTTGAGTTAGTTCACTAAATAAAGGTTTTTTTCCATTTAATTATTTTTTTCTCTCTTAAATATAATAAAATACTCCTAACAGTTAGATCTTGATTTGGTCTAATAATACTTTATTGTTTGACTAGATCTAGATCTATCCTACCATTTTATTATAAATAGAGATGTTTTTCCTCCACTCTCTACACGTGATCATTATCATCGTCGTCACTTTGTTCTCATTATTCACGAGCTTTTCATCTTGAGTTCAACCAACCTTCTTCTTTGCCCATTAGAAATCGGGAAGAGTGAGAGAAAGCATTTTCAAGGGAGAGTAAGGACTCAAAAGGACCCTCCCATGGAGGAGGACATATAAGACCCAAGTCTATGTTCTACTCCACGAGGTGTTATTAATAAATTTGAGTTATTTCGAATGGGTTTCTTATTATAATTTTTGGCTTAAATATTAAGTATTTGTAAGCTCTTTTTGCAAGGTTTTTCTAACATCTTTCTTGCGTATATGAAAGTCTCATTGGAGATTATAGAGTTTTGCAACATATTTCTTCTTTATTGTCTTTGTTGTTAATGTGGAAAGAAGAAGGCTAGTTGAAATTAGGATGGAGAGCTTGTGAGTAATGAGAATAGAGTGACAATGATGATAATGATTATGTGTAGAGAGTGGAGGAAAAATCTCTCTACTTATAATAAAATGCTAGGATAGATCTAGATCTAGTCAAACAATGAAATATTAATTATTAAACCAAATCAAGATCTAACCATTAGCAGTATTTTAATTTGTTTTAAGAGAGGAAAATATTAATGAAATGGTCAAAAACCTTTATTTAGTGAACTAACTCAAAATATAATTATTAATTAAGTTAATTAAGAAAATTGGTTAAAGAAATAAAAAGTAAAAGAAATTATTAATTACTTTAAGGAGATATGGTCAAGGTGAGTTAGAAATAATTACTAAATAGTGATTTAATAATTATTCATAAGAGAAATGTGTAAAGGTTAGGAATAATAAATAAATAATGGTTTATTTAATTATTCCCGGGTAATATGGTCAAAAAGGGTTAGAAATAATTACTAACTAATAATTTAATAATTATTTTAAGGGAGAGAAGTTAAATGATTAAGGACTAATAAATAAATAGTAATTTATTTAACTATTCCTATGGATATGTGAATTTTTATTTATTTATTTTCAGGAAATGGGTAAATATGAAAATAAAATGAAATTAATTAAATGAATTTCTGTGTTATTTTCAAGTGTTCAAATAGAAATAATTTAGGAAAAATAGTTCTCTAAATTATTTCCTAAGGTGAAAGTGGGTTTTGATTTGTAAAGTCCATAATACATGGTGTTTTTCGATCATCCTAGTGGAAAATAGCTAAGTGTTCACTTTTTAGGTGGTAACAACTTCTCATGTACCTCAAGATTCTGAGGTACCTTTATGTAAACTTATTATTCAACTACTTCATCGAGGAAAAATGGTCTTTACATCTATCATGTGTAACCTTCAACATAAATCATAGGAATACTAATTCTAATAGAAGAGTACCTGAAAATTTGGAGCAAGTGCCTTAACATAGTCTTCTCTCTTTTACTAGGAGAATTTTCATGAATCTTACTTTGTACTTCCCTACACTACCATATGTTCCATCCTAGGTCTTGTATATCCCTTTGGAAGTCACCACTAACGTCCCTTTAAGCCTTGGCACAATTTTCATATACATCCTTCTTCCAGACTTACTAGCTTGACAAGATACTCCCTCTGAACTGGAAGCCCTTTTGTTCATCTAGCATGGTACTATTTCCCTCTCGAACAAAAATTACTTTTGAGATAATTCTCTTGCAATAAACTTTTCTTTGCTCTTCTTAATGCTTTGACTTGTTGTCAGATTCTTGGCATCATTCTGCAAACATCATCAAGAATCCATGGAAGAAAGATTATAACCAAGTAAAAGATATAAAAGAAAAGAGGCTAACTAATAGTAAGACAATAATAACAAGGAAGAGATATAAGGTACTTATCTTTTGATATGAAGATCGTAATAAATATCCCTCTTGATCCTTTCCTTCTTGTATCCATATTGAAACTTGTCATCTTAATCCTCATTATTTGTGGCATCCCCTATGGGTTAATTCCCCTTGTAAACATTAAATTGTAATTGTGTAATCATAAATTAAAATGGTTGAGAGAAAGGGACAAGGATTCCATTTCTTGAAGAGGGAGATTGCTTGAGAAATTGGTTATTTTAAATATTATTCATGGGTTGAATGAATGGTTTTAATGGTTTGGATTATGCCATTAATAAGGAGTTGGACAAGAGGACAATGACAATGCTTCTTTGGAAAAAAACTTAAGCTAAGAAAGGATAATTTTTAATGAAAATGATAGCACTAGGTAGAGGACAATATGCATTGTGTTTTCAAGTTTTTTTGGTCTAGGTAGACAATGTGAAGACACATACGGTTGGTTTGTGGAGAAAGAGGAGGAGACAGTCCTTCATTCAGGAAGTAGAGGATATCGAGAGGCTCCTATTAAAAAGAGAAGAGGAGCTCGATAGGCTCCTATTGAAATGAGAAGAGGAGGCCAAGAGGCTCCTATTGAAAAGAGAATAGGAGGCTAAGAGGATTCTATCGAAACAAGTTGAGGAGGAAGAGAGGATCCTATTGAAAAGAGGAGAGGTAGGTAAAAAGGATCTTGATAATCAAGTTGAATTTTTGAGGGGGTATAAAAAGGATGTGAGGACTAAGAGAATTCAGGGAGAGTGAAGCTTAGATGATAGACCAGTTGAGGAACCTCAAATGATTGTTGGTTGATAATCACTTAGCAGTGGTTTTGCTTTACGGGGCTGATAAATCCACTAGATATTGTGATGGTTGATAACTTATGAGAGGTTGAGGTACCCAGGTCTAGTGGTATGATAACACTTGATGGTAGTTCCACGAGGTTGGTTTGAGAACACAAGTGGGTGTTCCACTGAGAAACTACTGGAGAGTGCACACTTATTCTTCAGAGGTAACACAACTAATAAAACCTTCTTGTCATTAACTATATCTCTCTCTGTCCACATCTGAATTGAGACTATATGTGTCCAAATACCTAGAGATGTTGGGATGTTGAATTATAAGTCCCTCTACATAAAATAAAGTGTTCCTTGAGTGGTGTGAAATTGTCGAATAGATGGTGGGTGAAGGAAGTGTAGGATGAGGCACCCTATTTTAGCTCTTGATATTCATCTAATTTCCTGAGTGGGGGTATAAGCCTCTATATTCCCTTGTTCTGAAAATGGTGGAGGTGTGACATATTTGGACTCCCTTTATAAGTTAATGGGTGGAGGTGACCCTCTTTATTCCTTGTTTCATCATGTGATGGTAGAATTATAGTTCTCATTGAAGTAGTTGAAGTGTGGAGGTGGTGGAGCTCTGGACTTCATATGATATGGATTACATGAAGTATTTGGTAGGTGGAGGTGGATGGTCCTCTGAAGTCCCTATTTCAATTGGCAGAATTGGTCTACTCCCTTAAGCACTCATCCTCAAGCTCTAGAATCTGGATTAGGGATGACTACTACAATAAAGGCTTGGTTGTAGTGTGTCCAAGTTTTGTGGAGACTTGAAATCCCAATCTCACTTGTTGAGAACATTTTATAAAATTAACTGTATACTCAAGCCTTTTTACATTGATTATCAAGCATAGGATTATTATGTTGGCTTAAGCCTCTTTTGGAAGTGATTCAGTGTATTGGTCTGATGCTTGTGATTGTAATGTGGAATGTGATTTCCTACACACTTGAGGAATGTTGATTTCCTATAAGATTTCTAAGTAGTTGAATGAATTCTTATATACATTCATGAGTTTTGTTTTATGCTTATTGTTATCCTAAGATCCCTATAGGTCTCTGAAGTATTATGAGCTTGTATTTGGTTCAATGGACCTAAGTATAACTAGATGTACATATCTTTGTCTTATTTATTATCTAACTATAGATTGGGCTTTTAGACCTTTCTTTATTAGTGCTAAGCTCAAGAAGGATAATGCTATATATATATATATATATAGATATAGATATAGATATAGGTTGGGTCGAAGCCTCTACAAGCTCAAGAGGGACATCTCTAAGAGCTTCACAACAATACATATACACTCGTATGGAAATGAGTAAGGGCCAAGACTTAAGGCTTTAAGGACCCAACCATCGAGTCATAATAGCCCATGTGTGTGGGCACTATAACTAAGCATTGAAGGTAGAGAGGTTCAAAATTGGACCAATTTGACCCTCTTTCTGTCTTATTTAACCTTCTTAAATTATATTCCCTATTTAATTTAATTAATAAATATTATTTATTATTATTTCAATTCCTTTATTCTGATTTATATATTTAGATTATTTATTATTTTTTAATTAATTATTATTTTAAATCATCATTTTCAACTATTTCCTATTTTATTATTTAAATAAATATATAAATAATTTTTCAACTAATTTTTATTTTTATTTTTATTTTTAATTTTAAATTTAATTAATTCTTTTTTGAATTATTTTTTCAAATTTTAATTTTAATTAGTTATGCTTTAATTCTTAACTCTCATTAATTCTTATTTTCAATATATATTATGAATATTTTTAAAATTTTGATTAATTCCTATTTCATTTTTAATTAATTTTATTTTATTTTTAATTGTGATTTTGGTCAAATACAAATTACAATTATTATTTTTAATTAATTTATTTGACTTAAATTCCTAAAAGACTAATTTGGTCAAATATCGGTTTCACTTATCAATAAATTTTATAATTTTTATATTTGATCTTGACCAAACTTATTCTCTACAAGTTAACCCAAAAGTTACTTTGTTCCTTTTATCCTATAAAAAATCCTATTCAACACTCTTTTAGTCATAAAAATTATTTGATCCTTGATGATAGATGGAGTAACCATCTGAAATATTGGATGGATAAAAAATATTACATATTTCAATTCCGAAAATATCCAACAATAGGTCCTAACATATTTCCTCATCTATGTCGTGGGGCTAGAAGTTTACGGCCCAGAGGAGCAAGAGGGCTTGTTCTTTATGTGCCACATGAATAGGCGCTATGTCTAAGCATTGAGGGCATAGGGGTTGAAGTTCAATTTTTGAGGGCTAAAAAACAGACTCCCTATCGAGCCATATGGCTAGGAACAGACCAAGGGCACATAGGCATGGGATCTTAAAATCGTTGGATGTTGGACAAGTATTAGATTCATCCACGTAATCTCGTAGGTATTTCCTCAGAGATTTCGAAAGGAGATTAGGACGATGCCACTGATATTTATCCACCGGGACCACATGGTGCTATGGAACTGGATGTAAGGATTTCAACCTAACAAGGTGGAGGATCCCAAAATTAGTTATAATGTGAAACTAAGTTTTACCAACTAGTGAAGAACTAGGTGGTACCCATAGTTAGCATGGAAAATGACGTGGCCTAAGAGCAAGGTGGTGTCCTAGGAGGTAGACACATGTCACATAGATTTTGGGTTTCTGTAGGGAAAGTGGCAGGTAAAAGGGTGACACATGGAACTCCCTTAGTGAAGCCACGTGGAGGGTGTGATGTCATCCTAGTGGTAAAGGCTTATGAAGTCACGCTAGTGCCTCTACCATAACTATTTCTTGAGGTATAGGGTGCAATCCTACCAGGATTTTACTCGTAAGGTGATGTGGCACTGCGTGACCCACTCAATGGCGTAACGTGTTGAAAGAGAGGTCCAAGAAAGTGGCTTGATCCATGTGATTGGTTGAAGTGATCACATTGGGAGGTTGATGTGGCTACATGACCTAGAAATTCCACGTAACGACAACGGTCTTGAATGCATCACAAGGGGAAAATTTTGGGTCGATGTGGCAAGGGTGGAGCCCGAGTGCATGATTATAACGGAAGGTGTTGGGATGCATCGGAGGAGGGATCCATGAGGCATCCACATAATCCCATAAGACCTTCTTTGACAATTTCGATAGAGGATGGAAAATGGAATTCTTGGGATTTTATCTCCAGGGTTAGTTGGCAGGAAGGGGCTCGCACAATATGTATGTTACAAGGGTGTTTCACCCTTATGTTATATATGTGTATCTTTCATAAACTTTGGAAAAATGGGAGTGCATATGTGTAATGTTATGTAGGTGTTGAATGGGTTGGAAGCTGGGGTAGTGCTACCATGTGGTAGTGAGGTGGCTAGGATTTGGGTAGCCATGTGGCCGCCACGTGGGGACCACATGGTAGGTCAGATGATGTGGAAAGACCTAATAGGCCAAAATTTAATCAACCATATCTTTTGATCTGAGATTCAAATTGAGGCAAATGTTATATTGTTGCTCGATGAGATGAACACATTGGTGTCATCTGTCTTAAGTTATGAGGAAGTTTAAACCTATTGAAAAATTTAGACCACATTTTCATAATAAGACCTTGGATGTCTGGGTATCAGAGTAATTGCCTCCTTCTACCTTGGTAGGTACTAAGAGTATTAGGGGGTATGTTATAGAGTGGTATCAAATCTTCCAAGTTCAACACTTGGACTATATATATATATATATATATATATATATATATATATATATATATAAAGATGGGCTATATTGTAGAATAAATGTAGACAAAGGTTCAAAACTAGACCTTTGAAGAGAAAATATTAATACCTTGTGGTAAGTGTTAGAAACCTGATTTCCTCAGTGGATTGGATTCATGATATTTATGAATCTATTGGAGATTCAAGTGTTTTGATAATTGTTGGTTTATGCAAACAGGTGTGGGTTATAGCATTGTAATTGTGAATTGCATGTTGATTATTTTCATGTGGAAGGGAATGTTGGGTGTAGCATTGAAATGGAGTGGTTATGTGCTAACTTGGGATTGCATGCAGGTCCTATGATGCATCTTATAAATGTGAAAAATTATAAGTATGATAGATACTTGTGGTTTTCTAACTAACCCCCCTTGAGATTGCAGATGCCATGATTACCAACATCAACAAGAAGGTTGACCTCTAGAAAGTGTAAATCTGGTTAAAATTTGAAAAGGGTTGACCTTGTTTAAAATTTTATAATGGTGGTCTCAGTGAGGAGGATGACTATAATTAATGCTAATGGGTTTGGTAAAAGAACAATTTTTAAACATGTGTAGGAATGATTATAAATGAATTGATATGCTCGTGTACATGAAAATTTTAATTTTGAAAATTATGCTGAGATATAAGTATGCCTAATTATGTCCTATATTTTGAGACATGTGAATAATGTATAAATTAAGATATGTGTTCAGTTTTTGGATGACATGTTCAGTATAGCATGGAAAGGAAACATCCAATATGTATTTCGCATTGCTGATACTAACAATTGAATGTAAGTGGCAGTGCATAAAGACATTGGTACAACAAGAAAAGAGTTGTCGGTAAGAACTCTTAAACACTTGAGCCAACAAGGTATAATGTTAGAAGAAAAGGAAGAGAAGGGGGGCATTCCCTCAAGACCCATTGATAAGCATTGAAGGAATTCCTCCTAGGAGAAAATGGAGGGGAATTACTTGTTATCACAGTTTGAAATTCGAGATTAAAGCTTCACGAACTTGAAATAGTTGTTTAAAGTTTTTCTTTAAAAAGTTTGGAAGCGTTGACAATTATTTTGTCAGCACTAGTTCAAAAATGAAATAAAGAGAATTGGGGACAAATCAAATGACAGTGATATGGTACATATGCTAAAAGGAAGGCACGGCCAAATTAATGATTAGTGCAGCCTATTATCCAACGACATTTGGCATTGACAAATCAAACTCCAGTGACATGATTAAGTGATTGGTGTGGGGTACTAGGCTGATAGTTGATTTTATTTTATCCTAAGATACAACATCTAGTCATCATGAATTCATTACAAGTGAGCTATGGATGTCATGATTAAGACATAAAGCAGATATTTCGTTATCATTCCAACCCAACAATTAGCAAATCGGGTTCTTCATAGCACAGAAGGTTCATGCACTTCATTTTGCTTCCAAAGATCAGTACCAATATTTTATCATTATCCACCAATTTTGTGGCCTAATTTTAGCAATCATGGGGAAAGGCAGTCATTTTCATAGAGGAGAGATGGCAGGCCATGAGATCCTTGAAGCCATCCAAAAACTCTGGGAAAATTTTGACAAGCAATATGGGAAGATTTTTTTCTTCAGATGTGATGGTTATCATAATGGAGTGGCTCAATATTTTGCAGAGGGGTTCTATGGAAAAAATGCTAGCATCAGTGACATTTCCTTCCCGGTCATAGGGGACAAAAATTCATAGGCAACAGACCTCCCAGTCGACGTAGACCGATGGTTTAAGAACTAAACCCTGGAGGTTAGGTGTGCAAAGTTCATGACTTAAAAAAGACTGGCACATGACCCTGAATATTATTCAGAGATATTTCACCTGCAAAGGGTGTTACCATAGAATGGGTATGTACCATTTTAATTTTCACACACACATTTCTAAGAAAGTACATATGAATATGACATATATTTTATTAATGCATTTGAGAAATATGTCTACTAAAATTCGTTTAGGGCAAAGTCACCTTCCCACTCTATTTTTCATAAATCACTGATCAAAATGATGGTTGTTTATCACTTGAATAAGATAAATCAAACACGGGAACAAGTTTTTTTGGGGAGGGTTTGTAGAGTTGGTCTGCTCGAAGCCTAAAACCAATGGTAAGAAAACAAAACCAAAGACATTTGTTTAGAATCCTAAGATCCGGAGAACTTCTTCAGTACAAACCAAAAGAAAAACAAATATATCTTTGGTTTTAGTCCCTGAATTAAAAATGGTTTACACAAGAAAGGGAAAGCAGGTTGTGGAAGCGAAAACCCCATCACCTCCTTAAGATCCATCTCCAGAAAAACATATAGAAACTATAAAGAAACAATCTAGTGGAACATGGGAGGGTCAGTATGGAACACGGGAGAGGGAGCCTTCTCTAGATGAAATTTATGGGGCTAGAAAACCACATACCAGGCCCGTAAACAAGTTCATATTAAATTTAAACTGAAATAAAATCACGCTCTAGAAAAACTAGGTTATTGACCTAGATGACACACCCCTCAAAGATTTATTGATAAACAAGGAGCAACCAACAAATTATAAGAAGCCAAAACATTTAAGGGAGCAGGGGCCCAAGGTCAGAAATACTAAAAGGATGAAAACAAATCAAACTGGTGAGGTAGACCTTTTACTGAGGGTAGTAGAGTAGCCCAAGTGATATTTTCTGAGTCATGTTGCTAATTAGTTTGTCAGTGGTCATTTTAACAATTTTACACAGAGTGCTGACAATTATTATATCAGCGCTAGTTTGTTCTATTTTGCGCTCAAAATTATTTTTTCATAGCCAATTTTGTTCTATTTTAGCAGCACCCTATGGAATTTCCTCTGGATATATATTTCCATTTACTTTTTCAGTGTCTAGAAAAGGTTATTTTTTTGAGGCAATGGTAAAGAGTTTTAGATCGGATAAGATTTACGAATGATAGATTAACACTCCAAGTGACAATTTGATGTTATAGGCAACAATATGAGATGATTTTGTTGTCTTGACAGAGGCAGAGCATATTTTTTGGGATAAAACACAAGAGCTCCATATTTCACTGCAAGATATCAACAAGGGATTTTTTTCCTCATTGTCAGCCATATTTTTAGCTACACCTTAACTTTCAGTTTCAATGACTTACCTTTTTGTTTATGATTAAACAAAACAAGTACATTAAGAAAATTTGTATGCAATTTATTTTATTCCACTTAGGAATTTACATAGATATTTCAGAATTTTTAGTTAAAGTTTTCTAAAAACATGGTCACAATTATGAATGTTATATAAAGTCAATTGTGAAGAAAAACCAAGGGTTCATAATTTTTTGAAAAAGACGGACCTTGCTTATATTTTTTGAGATTTATATATTTTTTATAGACAATGTTACATGTGTAATTTCCATATATTCATGTACGAATGGTTTCCTATCTATTTTCCTACTGTGCTTATTTTCTCCTTAATAAAAAAATTGATCATTAAATTTTCAAAATTTGAAAAAATCTATATGAATTGGAATTCTTACTGAATGCTCAAGTTCATGTTTTTCGAAATACTTATGTGTTTTTCAACTTAGATGTCATTTTCATAAATCATAATACTCTATTTTTGTTTTTAATTCTACATTCTTCTACCATACCTTGATGGTGATTTCTCTAAGAAGCCATAATCTATCTTGCCTTTTTTAGAGTTGTTCACATAACCTGTGGCTAACATGTTTTTCTGTCAAAGACTCCATGTCCAATGGTTCTTTTTATTTCATTTCCAAACCAAAATCATTTGATAAAAACTAAAATATGGCCAATGAGTCTATTAGTGAGCTACTACTAAAGTGACCTTGAGTCTAGAGTTAAGGAGAAATCCCTCTCCCGATTGAAGGGTTGACTTTCAATCCTAAATCAGTTTAAAGGTTACCTCAGTGAGTTTCTTTCCACAAAAAAGGAAAACTTATGAGTGATAATATCTTGGCGTCATTGCCAAGGAACGAAGGTTAAATCATCTTTGTGAAAGAATGATAAGATCCATATCTCATCATTGATGGTGAATGAGGATCAGACAAAATCAAGTTGTGCTTCACCTAAAAACTCCATTGTTTGAAAGGTGAATCCACTTGGAAGTTATGAATCGTAATGGATTTTACACTAGGATACATCCTGAGCCTAATCCACAAGAGCCTTTGTGAAGTCCAAATAAGCTTTTTAGGAAGAAAATATCAGCATAAGAACCATGTACTATTCCTTTAGGAATATATTTTTCTTTACCTAAATACTCATTAGGTCCATAGAATATATCCAAATTGACGTTAAATTTGAGAACAATTTGTTTAGATCAAAGTCAGAATATGACCTTTCAAATACTGTATTTGATGAAAAAAGATGTAAGTCTTATATTCCATATATTTTCCTTCAAGAGCCTAGTTTATCACAACAAGATCGAGATATTTTTGGGGTAGTTTGATCTCTAGGCTAAATAGAAATTGGAATACATACACACTCTTACTCATACTAATACAATTAAATTTTTAAAAGAAAGGAGGTTGGAATACCTTGTTCAAAAACTACAGTTGTCTTTGTCCAAATCTATCACTTTCCCTTTCCCTACTCCACCTTTTTCAGCCCGATCTACTTCGGTTATATTTCATACTACTGCTCCTTTGATTGCTACTACATCATTTTTTGTTTCATTTTAATCTACTTTTCAAATTCCTAGCATTGTAGCTACTTAAACTTCATTTCAAGTAGCTATGGCTAGATACAATCCCCTCACTCTGTCAAGTCAATTGCATGACCTTGCTCAGAATTATGCCCAATGCTTCATCTGATTTGATGGATAGGGAGATTTTGCAGCTCAACAACATTTGGATAAGTTTAATGAATTCATAGATCTAGAATAGGTAATGATGAAGATATCAAGATGAGGTTGTTTGCACAAATATTCTCAGAAGAGGTGAAAACGTGGTTCAGAGGACTGCCAACAAGAAGTATTGCAAATTTATAGTAGCTTGAGCGGTGCTTTATTAGAAATGGGAGGATAAGAAAAATCATTTACAGATCTTAGGAATCTATGTGAAACAATGCAGGAATTTTCTGTTAGGTTCAATAAGGTATATAATGCAATCCCAATTGATATTAAAACCCCTCCTAGATTAGCTCCGCTCCATTATCCAGATGCATTTGATGTTGAGTTTGATTTTCAGTTAAGAGAAAGGAATTCTACTAAACTGGCAGACATGCAGAATAATTCCATAGGAGTAGAAATTAGTTTCTTAGCCAAGAAGATGAAAAATACCACTGAAAGGAAATGTATCAAGGTTAAGTCATCTTCTTCTACATATACCAAGTTTGATGTCATGCTGAAAACAATGGAAAAATTGGTTGATAAGTTAACTCCTCCCGAGGGTGAGCCTCAACCCCAAATCCAAAATCCCAACTTCAGAAGGCCTCAAGGCCCTCAATTTCGTCAAAGAGATCAAAAAGGCCCTGAAGATCAGCAGGTCATGATACCTCCTTTCCCACAAAATTTTGTGGATGAGGAAAATTCAAAGGGAGAAAAAGAATAATTAAATTATTTTGATGAAGATGATAAGTAGGTATACCTAACTAAAGAAGAGCATGACCGATCAACCCACCTATCACAAGAAAAGGATAAACTTAAAGTAATGTTTGAATCATACGTATATTAGCAAGGCTAAAACAATGTCGTTGATGATTTTCAGAGACAATATAATATCAAAGGAAGAAATATCAAAATCAAGCCTCCTCCAGCCAAGCCTCCAACAAAATAGCCACAAGCATATCCAAAGAAAGGTCTATCTAAGAAAGTTGATGAATCTAAGAAAGATGGAAAGGAATTGGAAAAGGTTTAGTTTCCTTTTAGCTTGGAGAATGAAATCGGTAAGATTAAGATCCCAATCCCATTTTCTAAATTACTGAAGAATGCACAATATAAAGAACAAATCATTAAAATGATTAAGGCATCCAAGGAAGGTCAGTCATCAAATAATAATGCTCAAGACTCTCTAAACATACAAAATGTTGCTCCTAAATTTACAGTTCAGTCCCCATGTAACTGAAGTAAACGATGATGTTCCTCCTTTTTACATTAGTTTTAACATTCATGACATGATCCTTCATAATGCTATGTTGGACTCTGGAGCATCACACAACTTGATGCCTAAGTCAGTCATGGAAAATTTAGGGCTTGATATCACCAGACCTTACAAGGATTTGTTCTCTTTTGACTCAAGAAAGGTTAAATGTTTGGGATTAGTCAAGGACCTGGTTGTAACACTCACCCAAATCCCTGCCAAGAGTATGATGATCGATGTGGTAATAACTGATATTCCAACTCGATTTGGGATGTTGTTATCACATTCATGGGAAGCCAAGTTGGGGGGTACACTTCAAATGGACATGAATTATGCATCTATACGGGATTTTGGTGAACAAATAAGGTTGTATAGATAGATTTAGATGGTGTATATGGTTAGCATTCAAAATAAACCTGAGAATCATCCTATTTATGTTGTTGACACTGACCTTGGTTCTACAATTTTCTACAATGATGTGCACTTTGAAGAAGAGAAACAACAAAAATTGAAGATAAAGTTTAGGAAGAAGAATTAAAGGCAACCAAAGATAATGGGATATGGAACATGCATTTTTATGGTTCCACTTGCAAATATGGTTCAAGAGCAGGTATTTGGATTATTCCTCTAGATTGCAGTAGTGAGTTACACTCCTTCAAATTGTATTTTGAATGCACCAACAACATTGCAGAGTATGACGCTCTGATTATTGGATTAAATGTGCTTGGAGAACATAAAGAAAAAAGGGTGTGTGTCTTTGGAGACTTTGATTTTGCTATGAAGCAAGTTAATGGTAAATATCAAACTAAAAATCTGAGGATGAGGTCTTATTGAAATGAGGTATGGGACCTGTTTGATAATTTCTTCTTAGAACATAAAATTTATGTTGTTTCTAGAGAAGAAAATGGTATAGCAGACTCCCTAATTATTTTTTCTAGTGCCTTTAAAATTCCTCTATATCCAAATAGGAAGTATGAAATAAATGTCAGACATAAGCCCTTTATTCCAAACAATATAAAGCACTGGAATTTTTTTTGAGTATGACCAACAAATCAAAAGGTTTTTAGAAATGTGTGATGAGTTTGGAAGTACACCTTGTTGATATTTTAGTAGCTTGGGAGGTACTCCAAACCCTAGGGTTCGGGGTTTGGAGAGTGGAGTTCCACAAAAGTAATTTATGGGCTTGGAACCCAAGATTGGGGGTTTTCACCCATCAATGTTTGGGCCAAAACCATGAGGAATTTTCTACATGTGACGGATGGAGATGATAGAGGACATTGATGATAATCCAACGCAACGAAAATCATCGAAATCCAAGTTGATTAATATGAGGTATGAATTTTTGAAGTTAATGATGGGATTTCGGATAGTCAAGTCATGTAGGCTTGAAGTAAACTTATCCAAAAGCCATGTCTATTGATGAATTCATGGATCCCTTGTAAAGTATATAAATACAAGGTGATGTGAAGTCATTTCACTCATCCACAAGTGCACAATTCAAAACATTTCTTCAATCTGAGGGAGCTACAACTCAGGAAGGGAGGGCAAGGTTAGAAAAGAGTGTTGTTTTAGGGATGTTCTTGCCTTTTCCACGGGTCGAGTTGGAGTAGAAGCAGATTGAGTCCTCAAGGGATAAATATGGCTGATTTGGAGGTATGATTGTGGCATATAACATCATTGTTTAGGGTTGTGTTCATGTATAGGGGTCTTGAATGGGAGATAAGGCATGTTCATTAGTGAACATAGGGTTGTTGGGTGTGAAAAGTGGTTGGTATTTAGACCAACAAGCTAGTGAGTTACAACAACTAGGACGAGGAGCTATGCCACAGCTATTGTAGGATATTTTTAACAGATAAAGAAGGATGGCAAGTGGATGTTAGAGGCCCTAACTAGGCATCCTCATCCACAACAAGTTACACTAGTCTAGGAGTAGTCAATGGTATGTGTTATTGTTGAATTGGTGTTGAATTCGTTGTTAGGTGGATGGTATAAATTGTAGACTTTGGAAGCTAATTGGAAAGGTTGACTTGGAGAGTTAGAAACCTTTCTTAGGAGCATATTCTACATTGAGTGTTGACAATTGGATTGGGAACCATTAGATTGTTGGAGGGAAATGCGTCAGTAGTCTAAAGTAGCCCTAAATTAGCGTGACAAGAAGGGAATTGATATTTGTGCGTTGGGTGAAGGATTGAGCCTAATGTGTAGCTCTTTGATGGAGGAAAGAAGCTACTATATTTGTAGATTGGAGCTCGGGTATTGGCCAACCTGAAAGAGAAGATTGGATTAGCATGTGTTCATTAAAGCAGAAGTGACAGGTGGCATTCCTCTTAGAGTCTGTATGTGTTGTCTCTTGATGGACTAAGGGGAATCTAGAGAGTAGAATAGAAGAGAAGGACCAGCGAGACAAGATACGACATAGAGGTTGTGATTTTGCACTAGAGCAGAAAGTTTGTCATTGTATCTTGTATTCTTGTACTTGTGGATAATTGAGGGCCATTATCCCTTGTATGAGAGACCTAGACAATTGTATTATTTAGTTGGTTTAATATAATGAATATTGGGTTGTTGTACATATTTTCACAATATTTTGTAAAACGTTGTCTATACTTGTGCATGTGTGATTTACTCCTATTTATATTTCGCTGTGAAAAGTAGCTTTGTTGAAATTATTTGTTTGGTAGCACCAGAGATTTTAACATTTTATCCTAGCACCAAGGTCATGGAAATTCAACATGGTAACAGAGCATGTCTTAGCTACTTTGATGGGCAGTAAATCAGAGTGTGCACAATGAAGTACAACTTAGGAGGGAGTTTGTCACATTGTAGGTGAAGTTCTCCCTACAATATTGAAGTTGCAGGCTGGTCTCCGGTATGAGGAAAAGTTGGAGGGGTTCTCCAAATATAGTCCATGGAAGGAAAGGATCAAGTGGGTCTTGTAGGTCAACATGATCTCAAAATTTGCTGAGAAATCCATCAAGAATCCAAGTGACCCTAAGGAGCTAGAAGTGTACGAGGGTGAGATTGATCATCCTTGATGGTGTGAAGGATCACCTAATACCTCATTTGTTTAGGAAGAACAATGCACATGAGATGTGGATGGCTCTTCATAATTTGTTCCAGAATAAGAGTGAGAACCAAGTACATTTTTTGGAGGATAAGTTGAATTCCACCAAGATGATACAGGGTAAAGGCGTAACTTCGTATCTGACGAAATTGTCTCAAGTCAAAGATGAGTTTATTGTCGTAAGTGTGACTATTTCAGATTCTGATATGGTGAGGATTGCTTTGAAAGGGTTCACCGAGGAATGGAAACCCTTCATCAAGGGGATCATTGCTAGAGAGAATTTTCCATACTGGAATAGGTTGTGGGATGGCTTCATTCAGGAAGAGTTGTGAGACGAGGATCTTCATCCAAAGAATGGGGCTTCAAATGATGACGTGGTACTTGCAGCACGAATGAAGGGTAAGGAGAAAAAGGAGTTTAGTAAAGTCAAGTGTTTTAACTATGGCGAGATGGGTCATTTTTTGTCGAGATGTCTGATGAAGAAGAAGACAGGGGTTGATGAGAAGAAGAAAGGGAAGCAGGTTGACAGTGTTTCCACCTTTGTTGAGATAGATGCCCTCACTAGGAGATTGGATGAGGAGGACTTTGCTATGATATCTCAATTCTCATAGGTTACTATTGATGAGGATGGATTTTACGTCGACAATGGTGCGTAGAAACATATGACAGGGTCATAGAAGGTATTCAAGACTCTAGCTCAGTGGGACTCAAAGTTGCACATGGTATTGGGTGACAAGAGTTAGAAGGATATCTGAGGATTAGGAGTTGTGCCATTCTGGATGGAGACAAGATGGGTGATGCATGTCCAGGATGTATTATTTGTACCAAGACTCAAATATAGCATGATATATGTCTTGATGATCAAGAAGAAGGGGTTTGAGGTCTTTTCTCAGGATGGGAAGAAAATACTCAAGCCCATAGGCTCTAGCTCAGTAGGTATTGTGCTTGGAGTTAAAGAGCATGGTCTATACATGCTGATAGGGAAGCCTATGGATCATGGGAAGAAGAAGCAGGAGGACTAGGTATAGGTTCTAGAGAAGCAAGTGTAGGTGCAGGCTTCAAATGGGCATTTACAGGTTCTAGAGAATAAGGTCTAGGTTCCAGAGACTCAGGGAGAGTCAATTTCTAGAGGGAGTTTATAGATTCAAAGGGAGACTTTGTAGTCCAAGAAGAGCATGTGGTCAGTGGGGAGAAGGGGTGTTCCTATAACTACCAAGAAGGAATCATTGAGAGAGTGGAAAACATTCCAGGAAAATAAGAAGAAGTAGGATGCTTCGAGTGAGATCGACATTTCGTAGAGAGGCATAGTTCATGCTACATGGATTGTTGTTGTTGTGAGTGCCTGGCATTGTGCGAGTGTCCTGAGTAGTGATGATGATGAGGAGTTACTTCCTACTCTTGGAAGTACCTCCCTCGCTAAGAGGGAGTGTTCATTTTTTAGTAGCTTGGGAGGTACTCCAAGCCCTAGGGTTCAGGGTTTGGAGGGTGGAGCGACACAAAAGTCATTTGTGGGCTTGGAACCCAAGGTTGGGGTTTTTCACCCATTGATGTTTGGGCGAAAACCATGAGGTATTTTATACATGTGATGGATGGATATTATAAAGGACGTTGAGGAAAATCCAACACAACAAAAATTGTTGAAATTCAAGTTCTAGAAGATGAGATATGAGTTCTTGAAATTAATAATTGGTTTTTGGATAGTCAAGTCATGTAGGCTTGATGTAAACTTGTCTAAAAGTCATGTCTATTGGTGAATTCATGGAGCCCTTGTAAAGTCTATAAATACAAGGTGATTTGAAGTCATTTCACTCATCCACAAGTGCACAGTTCATAACATTTCTTCAATCTAAGGTAGATGAATCTTAGGAAGGGAGGTCAAGGTTGGAAAAGAGTGTTATTTTAGGGTTGTTCTTACCTTTTCCATAGGCCAAATTGGAGCAGAAGTAAACCAGGGCCACAAGGGACAAATCTGGTTTGTTTGGACTGGTATTATTATGGCATACAACATCAATGTTTAGGGTTGCATTCATGTACATGAGGCTGAACAGGGAGACGAGGTTTGTTCAGTAGTGAACAAAGGGTTGTTGGGTGTGAATATTGGTTGGTATTTATCGCAACAAGCTGACGAGTTACAACAGTTAGGAGGATGAGATATCTCACAGTTGTTTGAGGATATTTTTGATAGATAGAGAGGGCTAGAAGGTGGATGCTAGAGGCCCTAACTAGGAAGCCTCATCAAGAGAAGGTTACGTCAATATAGGAGCAGTCAAAGGTATGTGCGATTATTTAATTTGTGTTGAATTTGTTGCTAGATGGATGGTGTAAATTGAAGCTTGTGGAAGAAAATTGGAAAGGCTAACTTGGAGAGTTAGAAACCTTTCTTAGGAGCATATTATATAATGAGTGTTGACAGTTGGATTTGGCATCATTGGATTTTTGGAGGGAAATGTGTTGGTAGCCCAAAGTAGCCCTAGATCAATGTGACAAGAAGGACATTGACAGTTGTGCATTCAGTGAAGGATTGAGCCAAATGTTTAGCTCTTTGATGGATGAAGGAAGCTACTAGATTGGCAAATTGGAGCCCAGGTATTGGCCATCCTAGAAGAGCAGATTGGATCATCCCGTACTATTCATTGAAGCAGAAGTGACTTGTAGCAGTAATAGGAGGAAACCCTCCTGGAGTCTCTATGTATTGTTTCTTGATGGACTAAGGAGAAGCTAGAGAGAAGAACATAAGCGAAGGAACTACAAGATGAGATATGACATAGATTCTGTGATTTTGCACTAAAGCAACAAATTTGTCATTGCATCTTGTATTATTGTGCTTGTGGATAATTGAGGGCCATTATCCCTTGTACGAGGGCCCTAGACAATTGTATTATTTAGTTGGTTTAATATAACGAAGATTTGGTGGTTGTGCATGTGTGGTTTATTGTTATTTATGTTATGTTGTGCAAAGTAGCTTTGTTGAGATTCTTTGTTTGGTAGCGTAAGAGATTTTAAGATTCTCTCCTAGCACCAGGGTCGTGGAAATTCAACACACCTCTTGATGAAGACGAAGATGTTATGACAGACTTGGATGCAGATTCAACTAATTTCCTGAATACTATAGCTTGACAAGATATTATTCAGTTAAGAAATAATATTATTCCTAGATGTTTGGTTCCTTCATAAATGTCATTTCACAATAATGATGTTGTTTTTAAACCTAGGATTTTACCTGTTGACAGTGAGCTGCAATATTATAATTTGGGAATAGAAACATATCCTAAATTTGTCAAAGTTTCTAATTCTTTGAATGAATAAAAAAAATTAGTATGCATAATTATTGAGATAATTTTCAGATGTATTTGCTTGGAGATATGAGGATTTATAAGTGTATGACAAATCTATCATTCAACATACTATTCCACTCAAATTTAATGAGAAACCTTTTGAACGGAAACTTAGAAGAATTAATCCAAGGTTGCTACCATTAATAGAGAAGGACGTTAAAATATTTCTTTTTTCCAAGACAATTGTGACCTTAAGGTTTTATCAATGGATTGCTAATCTTTTCCCAGTCAGAAAAAAGAGCGAAGAAATTAGGTTGTGTAGATTTTTAAAATATGAATAAGGTTTATTTGAAGGATAATTACCCCTTGCCTAAAATGGAGCATATACTGCAGAGTGTAGTTAAAGATGAGAGGGGTTCTATGTTAGATGGTTTTTCAGAGTACAATCAAATTTTATTACATCTAAAGGATCAGGATAAAACTACTTTTATGACTCAGGGCACTTTTATGTACTCAAAGATGTCTTTTGGTCTAATGAACGTTAGCGCTACATTTCAAAGGGAAATGGATATATAATTTGTTGAGGAAAAGGATAAGTTTTTTATGTTTTATTTGGATGAAATAACAATTTATTCTAAATCTGAAGTTGATCATTTGAAACATCTCAGACAGTTTTTTCAAAATGCAGAAAATTTGGTATCTCCTTGAATTTGAAAAAGTCAATTTTTTCTATGAAGGAGGGAAAGTTTTTGGGGGACATGGTGTCCAAATATGGTATTAAAATTGATACAAACATAGTGAAATCTGTACAAAAAATTGAGTTTCCAAGGAGTAAAAAAGAAATACAATCCTTTCTTGGTAAGGTAAACTTTTTGAGAAGATTCATTCCTAATTTCATTGAAATTTTAAAGATGATTACTAATATGTTGAAGAAAGACAATGAAATTAAGTGGGAAACTTGAACTAAAGAATATTTTGAAGGGATTAAAGATGCTCTAACTCAGGCCCCTGTCCTAGTTAGCCTAGACTTTTCAAAGGAGTTTTTAGTTTTATCCTTTGCTTTTGATCATACAATTTCAGGATTTTTTCTTCAAAAGAATGCAGATGGTTATGAACAACTAATATCCTTTTTCATTAAGGCATTAAAAGACTCTGAGCTTAAGTATGAAATCATAGAAAAATAGGCCTATGCATTGGTAAATGTGTTAAAGGATTTTAGAGTCTAGATCCTACATTCTCATATCGTTGCTTATGTGCCCAACAATGTAGTCAAATATATTCTAATTCATCCAGACAATGATGGAAAAAGTGGGAAGTGGATAGTAAAGTTATTGGAATATGACTTGGAAATCAAGCCAACTAAGCTGATCAAAGTTCAGGGCCTGGAAAAATTGATGACTGAAACAAATTGTGACACTATTGGAATCAACTTTATTTTAGAGCTCCCAGATGATGTTGATGATTGAAAAAACAATTCAGTATCTGAACAGTTCAAAACTTCTTCATAGTAGAGTGATGTTGTTTATGTGTTGCATAATTTACAAGGTCCGCATGGAACTAATAAAATCCGAGCCAGATTTTAAAACTAAAAGCTATAAAATTTTGTATTCTAGATGGATGTTTGTTTTGGAAGGACTCGTAAGATATACTCTTGAACTATATACTTGAGGATGAATCAAAGCAAATGATGAAGGAGTTCCATCAAGGTGTGTGCAGGGATCATCATTATTGGAAGGCCATCGTCAATAAAATTTTAACAGTAGGATTTTATTGGCCTACATTTTTTTTAGATGTTCGAAAAGAAGTTGAAGCCTATCATAAGTGTCAAACCTTTGAAGGAAAATCAGAGTTATTGTCTTTAACATTAAATCCCATTTCTATAAAGGCACCATTTCGGTAGTGGGGCCTTAATTTTATTGGAGAAATTCATCCAACACTGTACAAGAAAACACAAATGGATTTTGACCAAGAAAAATTATTTCACAAACTGGATTGAATTTATGCCAACCAGACAATCTACTGACATTGTTGTTGTTCATTTTTTATAAAATACCTTTTCTAGATTTGGTAGCCCAAGAAGAATTATAACTAACAATGCACAAGATTTCAAGTCAAAGAGAATGATTAAATTTTATGATGATTATAATATAGGCTTTAGTCATTCCAGGTCCTATTACCCTTAGGGTAATGGACTAGCTGAATATTCAAATAAGAGTTTAATCAGGATCATCAGGAAATTGTTGGAGGATAAAAATAAAATTTGGCATGTAAAACTGAAATTTTCAATATGGACAGATAAGATTAGTACTAAGAGACCAATTGGGACTACACCTTTCCAACTGGTATATGGCACAAAAGAAACCTTTCCAGTTTCACTTGGGATGCCAGTCATGAATTATTTACAGGAACAAGAGGAAGAGCCCAATTATATTCAAAGAAGGATAAATCAACTTATTGAGGTTCAGGAAATGAGAGAGAAGGTGTATGAATAGGCTCAGCTTTTTCAGGAAAAGATGAGAAAGGTTTTTGACAAAAACACCAAGGAGGATAAATTTCAAGTTCTTGATAAGGTTCTCAAATCAGATGCTAGAATTTAAGATAAAGGAAAACATGTTAAATTTGACTATATATGGAAAGGCCCTTATCATATTGTTGCATTCCATAGCAAGAACGCCTTCATTCTATAGGACTTGAAAGGGAAATTTTTTCCTGGAGGTCCAATAAATGGGCATTTTCTTAAACACCATCTCTCTTGAAAAGTGATATTTCATCATTTCATTGTATATATCCATTTTACATTGGAAAATTTGTAGTTTTGGATAACATTTTGAATAATTTGAATCTCGAAGAGAGGCCCTAAGATTCTGATAAATGATTATCATATTATGAAAATATTATTTTATTTCAATTTTCTAAGTTTAAATTTAAATAAATTTGGAAAAGAACCTTTTTTTTCCATTAACTTAAAGTCAGTTTATATATCAAATAAGTCAAACATTTTCACTTAAGTTTATTTTTAGTTTACTCTTCAAAGCTCCTAATCATGTTGTATTAGACATCTACTCTATGAGGGTTCTTTGCTGCCTCCTAAGGTTGTTATAGCTCTGATACCACTTGTTATAGATCTACCCAGAAATATATGATAATATAAATAAACCCAAGAATAACAAGATCAAAATAGATAGAAATGCTTCTTTATTAATCAAACCCTTAAGGTAGGGAAACACAATAGATTCACTCCTTAAGGAAGGAGAACACTCCACAAGCCATATGCCTGTTCATACAATAATCCTTGACATCTCTCAATGAGGAGCCTCTAGCCTCTATATAGCCCTCATACATACAATACCATGGGTCATTACCATGGTTCCCTTAATACCATTTATCTAATACCATGGGCTTATTACATTATTGCTAACTACTTGTGGTCCCTTACATGATACAGGTTAACCACCTTATTTAATATTATGGCCCATCCCATTATTACATTATTCCCTTTGGTACCTCCTTTTGTACCCCATATTATCCCTCCTAGGTTTACTACATTCCACCCCCCTTAACATGTTTCGTCCCCAAAATATGGGAAGAACACAAATAATAAGATCTACTCAAAAGAGTAGTCCACTAGTATCATGCACGTGCATCTAGCCATCTAAGAGAAAGGTGAACCCTCAATCTAGCTAGTGCCTCACTCGCTTGAGATGGAAGTTGATTCTCGTAGCTCTTTTGTGTTGATGCATAGTAGGTGGATCGTCGCCCCTCTCTATATGCCATGCAGGGGTTGTTGTCCTTGTATCTAATTTGTTGCCATCTTGTTGGTTGTTTTCTTGCTGAGTGATGTGGGTGGTGATATGCTAACGGTGTATCTTTCTTTAATTCACCACCTAATGGAGCCTCATTGGTATCTGATACATGATGTGGTGCCTGCTGTTGTTTCTTATCTTCCAATATTACCTCAACCACTGAGTCCTCATCTGATGTAACAGTTTCTGCTTCAGCCTCCTTGGACTCTACCTGTTTTTCTGGTACTTGATTTGATGTTTGTGTTTGGTTGTCGACCATCAATGGCTCATCATCTGATATGTCAGTCCCTGGAACATCTTCTGCTTCAGCCTCCATGGACTCTACCTATTTATTGATGGAAATATCCTGTAATGTAATTTTCTTCTTTTTATACCAGAGCTTCAGGAATTTCTTCTGCACATTAATATTGATAGCACCCACCTCTTCCATCCAAGGGTATCCCAGAACAACATCCACATTAGCCATATCTAAAGCATAAAAATTTAGGAATGCAATACATACTTGTCCATAGAAATCTTCAAATCTTTATAAACTTGAACATCCTCATTATCAATCTGTGTGGTTTCAATGTGTTTTACTGGAACTTGCAATCTTTTTGCCAAATTAACACTTATAAGATTTTGCTTGCAACTAGGATTTATAGACACAATGATTTTCTCCTTCTGAATCAATCCATGAACCTGCAATAAGAATATACCAGTAGGAAATAACCCTTTAGGTTTCTTGGTTTCCTTCTTTCTTGTAAAAATAAAATATTTGCTAGGTTGTGTGCCTGTTTGTGTGAGCTTAGTAAGAGGACCCACAAAATTAGATTTACGGTCACAGTGGTCACAAATAGATTTTGCGAACATCTGCCAAGTAGTTGTCCTTCCATAGCATTTTTTATGACACTGCCACCATTGCCATCTTTTGTGGTCCAAGTACAGGCTTTCCACACTTAGCTGAGTTGCATCATCTCTGATGTGATTCAATGTGAAATATTTCTCCATTTATGCTAGCCATGTGGCTGTATGAGAGCCATCAAATTTATACAAGTCCCTCAAATTCTGATCTGGGCCCGCCATCACAAAAAAAATGGCAAAAATTTGAAATGGTCACAATTCCGTCAATATTGCTCAGAATCACTATTATGACCTGTTTTTAGAAATAGAATGACCATTCTGCATTTTCTCGTATGATAAAAATCCCGATCTAGGGACTAGAATTGCAGATCCGCGCTGCAACTATCCCGCTGTCACAAAAAATTGCTAAAAAATAGCTGATTTTAAATCAGCGATATCTCTCTCATCCGGACTCCGATTCGATTGATTTTTTTTTTGAAATTGTTTATTTTTTCACAAACAATCCAGATCTGCAATTATGTTCTACAGATTTTGCACTAGAACATACATATCTACGCAGAAAACTCGCCGCCTCGAAAAAAATGTTTGCAACCCAATTGATTTTTAAATCAGCAATATCTCCCTCATCCAGACTCCAATTCAGCATATTCTTTTTTTTTGAAATCGGGTATTTTTTCACAAACAATCCAGATATGAAATTAGATTTTTCATTCTTTTGCATCAAAATGTACAGATCTGATCTGCAATCTCGCCGACTAAAAAAAAATCTTGCAAAAATAAAAAAATATTTTCTCCACTTTGCCCAAGAAAGAGCTCTGATACCACTTGTTATAGATCTAACCCATAAATATATGATAATATAAATAAACCCAAGAATAACAAGATCAAAATAGATAGAAATGCTTCTTTATTAATCAAACCCTTAATGTAGGGCAACACCATACATTCACTCCTTAAGGAAGGAGAACACTCTACAAGACATATGCCTATTCATACAATAATCCTTGACATCTCTCAATGGGGAGTCTCTAGCCTCTATATAGGCCTCATACATACAATACCATGGGTCATTACCATGGTTCCCTTAATACCATCTATCTAATACCATGGGCTTATTACATTATTGCTAACTACTTGTGGTCCCTTACATGATACAGGTTAACCACCTTATTTAATACTATGGCCCATCCCATTATTACATTATTCCCTTGGGTACCTCCTTTTGTACCCCATATTATCTCCCCTAGGTATACTGTGCTATAGATTGCAATATACATAAGGGTCTGACAGTAGTACTCGGCCCAATATTTCAGGGCACTAACCAGGGATGATCAACCATACCCTTAGCTGTACAACTCGACTACCCTATCGTACACGTGAATAATCTCCCCAAATGATATTTTTGGTGTATTGTAGCAGCAAGACGGCCGACAATTTATCTATGGCGAGGTTTCAAGGGAGCTAGGGGCCTTCTGATACCACTTGTTATATATCTGATATGAAAATATAAGACAATACAAATATACTCAGAAATAATAAGATAGAAATAGATAGAAATGCTTCACTTTATTAATATCAAACCCTTAAGGTAGGGCAACACCATACATTCACTCCTTAAGGAAGGAGAACACTCCACAAGCCATATGTTTGTTCATACAATAATCCTTGACATCTCTCAATGGGGAGTCTCTAGCCTCTATATAGGCCTCATACATAAAATACCATGGGTCATTACTATGGTTCCCTTAATACCATCTATCTAATACCATGGGATTATTACATTATTGCTAACTACTTGTGGTCCTTTACATGATAAGGGTTAACCACCTTATTTAATACTATGGCCCATCCCATTATTACATTATTCCTTTGGGTACCTCCCTTTGTACCCCATATTATCCTCCTTAGGTATACGACAAAGGTGACAGCATCCCCGTTGGAGCCAATTGTTATCACAGTTTGAAATTTGAGATTAAAGGTTTGGGAACTTGAAATAGTCTTTTAATTTTTTCTTTAAAAGGTTTTGAAAGTGCTAACAATTAAGTTGTATGTGTTGATTCAAAAAAAGAAAGAAAGGGAATCGTTGACAAATCAAATGACAATAATATGGTCCATAAGCTAAAATGAAGGCACTACCAAATTAATGATTAGCGCAGCCTATTATCCAACGATAGTTGGCACTAAAAAATCAAACATCAGTGACATGATTCACTGATTGGTACGGGGTACTAGGCTAACAACGTATTTGATCTTGTCCTAAGATACAACATCTACTCATCATGAATTCATTACAAGTGAGCTATAGATGTGATGATTAAGGCATAAGGCAAGTATTTCATTATCATTCCAAATGAACAGCCACCAAATCGGGTTCTTCATAGCATAAAAGGTTCATGGAATTCGTTTTCTTTCCAAATATCAATGTCACCCTTTTAGCATTATCTGTAGATTTTGTTGCTTATTGTTAACAATCATGGGGAAAGGTAGTCATTTGCATAGAGGAGAGTTGGAAGGCCATGAGATCCTTGAAGCCATCCCAGAACTCTAGGAACAATTTTGACAAGCAGGCTAGGAAGAGTTTTGTTTTAGATGTGATGGTTATCATAATGGAGTGGCTCAATCTTTTGCAGAGGGGTTCGATGGAAAAAATGTTAGCGTCACTTGCATTTCCTTCCCGATCATAGAGTACACAAGTTTAGATGAAACATGCCTCATGGTAGATGGAGACCAATGGTTTAAGAACTCAACCCTAGTAGGAATCAACATTCCATTTTTTCTCAAAGACGAGCATGGAGATAAACCGTGGCAGTTAGGTGTGTAGATGTCCTGTCTTAAAAAAGACTAGCACGAGACCCTGAATGTTATTCAGATATATTTCACTTGTGAAGGGTGTTACCACAAAATGGGTATGTACCATTTTAATTTTATCGCACACATTTTTGGGCAAGTACGTATGAATATGCCATAATTTTTATTAATGAGTTTGAGAAAGATGTCTGCTAAAATTCGATCTAGACCAAAATCACCTTCCCACTTTGTTTTTCATAAATCCTTGATCAAAATGTTGGTTGTTGATCATTTGAAGAAGACAAATCAAACATGGGAACATTTTATTTTCTAAGGAGGGTTTGTAGAGTCAGTATCCGCCAAGCCTAAAACCAGTGGTAAGAAAAAAAAACCAAAGAGGTAATCTCAGAATCTTCAGATCCCAGGAACTTCTTCAGTACAAACGAAAAGCAAAACAAAGATCTCTTTGGTTCCAATCCCTGAATTAAAAAGGTTTTACACAAGAAATGGAAAGCGGGTTATGGAAGAGAAAACCCCATCACCTCCTCAAGAGTCATCTCCATAAGAACGTATAGAAACTACAAAGAAATCATATAGTGGAATAGGAGAGGGTCAATCTGGAATAGGGGAGAGTCAACTGTCTGTAGCTGAAATTTATGGGATCAGAAAACCACATACCATAACCATAAACAAGCTTATATTAAAATTTAAACTAAAAGAAAATATTTCTCTAGCAAATAAGGTCATTGACCTAGATGACACACCCCTCAAAGATTTACAAATAAATAAGGAGCAACCTACAAGTTCTAAGAAGAAAAAACATCAAAGGGAGTAGGGTCCCAAGGCCAGAAAGACTAAAGGATGAAAAAAAATCAAACTGGTGAAGTATAATTTTTACTGAGGGCAGTAGAACTACTCAAGCGATATTTTTTGTGTCATGTTGCCAATTAATTTTCCAGTGTTCATTGTGACAATTTTACACAGATCGTGAACAATTATTTTTTCAGCGCTAGTTTATTCTGTTTTGCGCTAACAATTATTTTGTCATTCCCTGTTTTATTCTATTTTAGTAGAACCTTGCAGAATTTCCTTTTGATATATATTGCCAATTATTTTGTCAATGACCAGAAAAGGCTATGTTTTGAGCCAATGGTAAAGGGTTTTGGACTAGTTAAGATTTATGAAGGATAGATTAATTCTCCAAGTGACAATTTGATGTTCCAGACAACAATATGAGATGATTTTTCTATTTTGACAGAGTCAAACCTTTTTTTTGGAATAAAATAGAGGAGCTCTAGATTTCACTGCAAGATATTAGCAAGGGATTATGTCCTCAATGTCATTCATTTTTTTAGCTACAACAAAGCTTTCAGTTCCAATAGGCTTATCTTTTTATTTATGATTAAACAAAGAAGTACATTAAGAAAATTTGTATGTAATGTATTTTATTCTAGTTAGACATTTATGTAGACATTTCAGATTGTAATTAAAGTTTTATAAAAACATGCTCACAATTGTGAATGTTCTATATAGTCAGTTGTGAAGAAAAACCAAGGGTTCATAAGTTTTTGAAAAAGACAGTCCTTGTGTATGCTTTTTGATATTAATATATTTGCTATAGACAATGTTACATGTGCAATTTCCAGAGATTCATGTGTGAATGGTTTCCTATCTATTTTCCTACTGTGCTTATTTTCTCCTTAGTCAAAAATTTGATCATTAAATCATGTATATTTTGAAAAAATCTATATGAATCAGATTTATTTATTTATTTTTATTTTTATTTATTTATTTATTTATTTTTTTTTTTTTTTTTCTGAGTAAAGACTAATTCTATTAAGAAAAGAAGAGTATAGTACAATCAAGCTTGCAAGCAAGCGAAGCAGAAAAGAAAGGGAGCCCAAGGAGATAGGCTCCACCTTGCTCCTTGGCGAAGAATCAGGAGAGGGCTATAGAGAGCATGGAATAACAAAGAACTGGAACTAAGCAGAGAGAACTACCCTGAGGGGGCTGTTACTGTCACACGACTTTTTTTTCCTTTTTTCTTGCTTACTTTGACCCATTCAGTGGAGTTTGGTTGAGCCGAAACAAGTTGAAGACTGTTCTGCTCTGGCGGCGGAATATCCTTCTCAGAGTCTGAGGATGAAGTGAAATGAGAACGTTTCTGGGATATCTGAGAGACCGAGGGGTTAGCCGGATTGTCCAAGGGAGCATCCAGCGGAATCTCAACATTCTGCCCATTTGCAACAATTTCCTCCTCATTCGAACTGGAGGAATCTGAATCATCCATAGGGGGAGGGGGCACACAGGGGTTCCAACTTTTGGACTTGGGCTTGCTCTTTGGAATCTTCTTTTTGTCGAGGTACTGGGGACAGGAACTTTGGAGGTGTCCTGTCTGATGACAATGGCGGCAATGGAAGGCTGTATTCTCGTAATCCAAGGTTTGAGTCCAATGGAAATCTCCATACTTGAGATTAATCTGATCTGGCAGTCCTCTGCTTATATCTATTTCTGCACAGATTCTACCATATGTGTAGAGCCCATTTTCCCTCCGAGGAGAATCTACAACCAGGTAGCGTCCTAAAGTTTCTGCAATTGCTATGAAGACCGAGATATGCCATAGATGCGCTGGAAGGTTTGGGAGCCTGACCCAAATAGGAATCTTGGTGATAACAGCTGTAGAAGGGTCGAAGTCTGGAAACCAAGGAGTAAGAAAAAGCCCAGCCGAGCCCCAAAACCAAGGGCCTCCCGTTAAGGCCTTCTGTTAATCTTCATTTCGGTCAAAAACCACAATGAAGAATCCTTTTGAACATAAGTATATCTGGCTTTTTTTAGTCCAATTGGTATGAATCCATTGGTATAGATCTGATGTGCGCGGCCATAGCCCATTGAATCTGCAAACAAGTGCGGATTCTGCAAAAAGTTGATAGCGCTCATCAATCCCAGGATGGGAGAGATTGATGGAAGGAATGTCCTCTTATTTGTCTACCAGAAAAGGCTTTGGAGCCTCAAATGGATGGCCTGCTGATGAAGAGGGTTGTGAATGGGTAGCATCTTTGCGGACAACATCTTTAAAAGAGAAAGAAGGGGCAGAGGAGGTTTGCCTGAAGGAACCCCCTCTCAAACGAAAAGTAGCTACAATAGAGGCGTCCCTCTGAATGTTGTAATAAGAGAGAGGAAGGGTATTCATGAGTTGCTTACCCTTGTATATCAGTCTGAGGCAAGATGAGGGGATCCCTAGCTGACCTTCAAGATTTTGCAAAAGGTCCTGCACAAGATCCGTTGCGCGTGCCCATTGCATTGTTGTCTTGCCTGAGAGGTTGACTTGGATCTGGAAAACCTGTGAATCTTCATACAAATCCGGTTCAGATCTGGCTCCTCCTACCCGGCTCCAACATTTACAAATCTCAGATGAGAGAGAGCTGGAGCTTTAAGGGGCCTTCTCCTCTTGAACTTGCCGCAGGGGAATGAGAGGAGAAGAGGGGAGGGTCCAAAGATTAATGAGTCTGTCAATGTGCTCCGCCCAGGAGGGCTTCCAGGTGATCCGTCCAGGCAGATCCAGGAAGCTTGAAAAATTTTGCAGATCTAGAACAGGGTAATGGTTGTTCTGGGGGAACAAATAGAGCGCTGCCAAGAATGGGCTTCCTTCCAGAGCGGAGAAATTCTTCCTGAGGGCCGCTGCCTGAGGATGGACAAGAGAATACTCTGCGCATTCTTCCTTAGCTGCTGCACCTTCATTCTAATGGGGTTGGTTGGCGCGAGAAGCGACTGCATAGGTCCACGATCTGTCGGCTATAGGGCCGAGGGCTAAACAACTGAGGGGGGCTTTCCGAATATGATGGAAAACAAGCGTATTAGAGCTGGAAAAAACCAGAAATTCGTGGATGGAACGTGCCTCTCCGAAGGCAGGTGTAACAGAAGTGAGGTTAACCAGAAGCTCGTGGGAGGAACACTCATTCCCTGCGTCGACAGAGCCGTCTCGAGGCCAGACGGCGGCCAAAATCGTGGAGGCGGTGACATTATTAGGGTTCATCTTTCCGCTCTCCCCAACTCCCCGTCTCTAAATTCATATGAATCAGAATTCTTATTGAATGTCCAATTCATGTTTTTCGAAATACTTATGTTTTTTTAGTTTAGATATTATTTGTAGAAATCATACTGCTCTATACTTCTCTATGTTTGGTATTTATTTTCTACATTCTTCCACCATACCTTGATGATGATTTGTCTAAGAATCCATAGTCTATATTGCATTTTCTAGAGTTGTTCATATAACTTGTTGCTAGCATCTTTTTTGATCAAAATCTCCATGCCCAATGGTCCCTTTTCTTTCCTTTCAAAACCAAAATAATTTGATATAAACTAAAATTTGGCCAATGAGCGTATTAGTGACCTGCTACTAAAGTGACCTTGAGTGGTAAATTTAAGGAGAAATCCCTCTCTATATTGAAGGGCTCAAAGACGTTTAAAGGTTACCTCGGTGAGTTTCTTTCCATAGCAAAGGAAAATTTCTAAGTGATAACACTACCAATTTAAAAGGCTGCCATTAAATCTTGAAGAAGGTTTGGGTTTGGTTTTATTCATGGAGAATTGAAAACACCAAAACTCATGGGGTTTGAGTTGTTGTGGTTATTGCATGTTTTATGTTTTATGTTTCTTGATTTATTTTATGTTTTACTTGCGGATGGCCATGTTACCTTATTTATGGTTTTGTATTGTTGTTTTGAAATTTTATGATTCTTCATTTTTCTTTTATTATTACCTTATATGGCTTGGGGGTCTTCAGAATTTTTTTGTGTGTGGAAGCAAGGTGAAGGAGCTCAAGGGAAGAGCATAGTGGAACCCAACAAGATAATTAAAGACCTAGATGAATTCGATCCATGAATGAATGGTAATTGAAGGCATGAAGGAAGAGTATGACAACCAAGTGGGCTAGTTGGGTCCATGAGAATAAATGGATAGTGATAGGATTGTTATCATGGGAATGACAGGAAAGGTCATTGATGGAAAAAATATGTTGGGATGATGCCTCTCAGGTTTATAGCAAGTAGGAATAAAGTAATTTGTGTAACAATTTCCTTCGCCAAATTTTGGGACCATTGATCCCAATCCCGTGCATGTCTTGCACAGATAAAGGAATTTATCTTGACCTTTACCTTATTTTCATATGTGATGTGTTCATGATCGTGTCGATGTTTATATGCCAATATGAATGCCATTGTAATTGACATGTTTTGTCAAGATTCATTCTTTTGGAAGAATGATTTTATAAAATTAAATTGATGTAAATTCAAATGGCCAAATGGGAGGACATAATAAGTTATCCAATGAGATTCCTAGTTGAAAGGGGAATCAATGGGGCAGGGGAAAACCCAAGCTAATTTATGATTTAATTTCATAAGAACATGACTTTTATATGCTCTTGTTGTATCATGCAGATGACAAGGAAATGTTGATGTTTGTGGTAGCAACAAGGAGCTATTGAGAAAACCTAATAAATGGTCTACGTTAATGACATATGTATGAATGGTTGAGCACCCATTCAAGGGAAATGACAAGAGGTATAATTTAAATAATTACAATTTCTTTATGATGAACCTCATTAGAGATTGTATGCCATGTTACAGCGAAGCATGAGAATTGCCCAGTCTGGGTGAATGGAGTTGGGTGTAGCACAAACAAGAAGTAGCTTGAAGATATAAAAATTCCCAAATGCAAGAAGAAGACTGCAAAAAATCCATTGAAGGATGGTCGATTTAATGGGTGTATATCCATTGAGTTGTTGGGAAAGAAACTATGTATGTTAAAACTAAAAGTAAATGAGCTGTAAATATAAAGGTCATTGTCATTATGCTTGGGATAAGCATGTTTTTCTTTTTCTTTGCAATCAGGACACTGAGGATAGTGTTCCTCCAAAGGGGTGGGGGTTGTGACATACCTTGTGTGTTAATTCCCCTTGTAAGCATTTATATGTAATTATGTAACCATGAATTAAAATGGTTGAGAGAAAGAGACATGGATCCATTGCTCAAGGAGGGAGATTCCTTGAGGAATTGGTTATTTTAAATATCAGTCATGGGTTGACAGAGTGGTTTTAATGGGTTGGATTATGCCATCAATAGGGATTTGGACAAGAGGAAAAGTACCATGCTTCTTATGAAAAAAACATAATCCAAGAAAGGGAAGTTTTTAATGAAAATGGTAACACTAGGAAGAGGGAAGTATCGGTTGCATTGTCAAGTGTTTTTGGTATGAGTAGATCACGCAAAGACACAAACTGTTGATTTTTGGAGAAGCAAGGGGAAACATGCATTCATTTAGGGAGCATAGGAATCTAAGAGGCTTCTATTGAAAATAGAAGAGGAGGCCAAGAGGATCCTATAGAAAAGAGAAGAGGAGGCCAAGAGGCTCTTGTTGAAATGGGCAGATCAGAAGGGTGAGAGGCTCCCATTGAAAAGAGAAGAGGATGCCAAGAGCATCTTATTGAAATGAGTAGAGGAGGTTTAGAGGCTCCTATTGAAAAGAGGAGAGGGAGGTCGAGAGGCTCCTAATAAACAAGTTGAATTGTTGAGAGGGTAGAAAAAGGATGTAAGGAGTGAGATAATTTAGGGAGAGAGAATCTTACATGATAGTCTAGCTAAGGAAGCTAGAGGGCTTTCTAGTTGATAATCATTAAGCAGTGGTTGTAATTTACACGGCTGATAAATAAACTATAGATTATGTTGGTTGATTACTTCTAAGAGGTAGAGTTGCTGAGGCCTAGTGGGATGATAACACTTGATGGTAGTTACACAGGGTTGGGTTGAGAACACAGGTGGATGTTCAACTAAGAATTTTCTAGAGAGTGCACTCTTATTACTTTAGAGGTAACACAATTGATAAAAACTCATTATCATTAGATATACCTCTATTTGTACACATTTTAATTAAGACTCTCTATGTCCAAATCCATAGATATGTTAGGAAATTGGTGGGTGAAGGCAATGTTGCCTTGAGACACCAGTTTTCAGCTGATGATATTGGTCTAATTTCCTAAGTGGAAGTATAAGCCTCTGGATTCCCTAGTTTTGAAAAGAGTGGAGGTCAGACACATTTGGAATCCCTTGATAGGTTGATGGGTGGAGGTGAGCCTCTGCATGCCATGTTTTAGCCTGTGATGGCAGAGCTACAGTTCTCATTGAAGTAGTTGAAGGGTAGATATGGTGGACCTCTAGATTCCCTGTGAGATATGGATTGCATGAAGTAGATGGTGGGTGGAGGTGGATGGTCCTCTGGAGTCCTTATTTTAGCTAACAAAATTGGTTTAATCCCTTAAGCACTCATCCTCAAGCTCTATAATCTAGATTTGGGGTAAATACTATAACAAAGGCTTGGTTTCATTATGTGTAAGGTTGGGCGGAGAGTTGAAGTCCCAATATCAGTTGTTGAGCACATTTTATAAAGATAATTGTATACTCAAGCCTTTGTACATTCATTCTCAAGCATAGGATTATTGTGTTGAATTAGGTCTATTTTGGTAGTGATTCAATGCATTGGTCTAATGCTTGTGATTGTAATGTGGAATGTGATTTCCTATAAGATTATTCGAGTATTTGTTTCTCATTTCAACTATGAATACAATGTTTGTTTAAATTCTAAATATTTATATTTCTAAAAGAGATAATATTCATTATTGGTTCCAGACTAATACCACCAGAAAGTAGGTACAAATAAACTCATATTATTTGTTTAATTGTGTAAACATAGATTTTTCCTTGCTTTCAATGTACAAAGTTTATAAATGAAAGCATAAAATAATATCTATTATTTTTCTCTTCACCGTGCAAACTTTATAATTAAAAATAGAAGTAGATCATTTCATTTCACACTTCAGAATTTGCAAACAAAAAACAAAATTCTTTCTCTTTTCCTTTTCACTATGTAGAATTTGTAAATAAAACATAGTTAGTTATTTCCTTTTGTCAAAGAAAAAAGATATTGTAGGTAGACATACCGACTTGAAATAGATATCTAGAGATAATCAAGTGCTTGTCTCCTTCTAGCCTTGATAAATCTGCAATTTAGATAGTATCCGCCTGAGCATAACAAGCTTGCAAATTTCTTTCTTTTTCCCTTCACACTTGCTCCGTTCAGTCTATTGTCTTTTTTTTAGAATAGACAAAAGCAAGTAGAAAAGAAAATGATTTTTATCAATTCCCATCTACCACTCTTTTGGTGCTTAGTAACTACCTCCACCTCACCAATAGGTGGTAGGCAGTTATTGTCTCATTAATGAGCTTTTGATTCCCACTCCTAAAGACAACTCCCTATCTTTTAGGGAAACAATTAATTGGCCAATATCATAATTCCTCAATAAATCTAATCATCCAAATTAGATGCCTAGGACTTATTGATGGGTAATTAATTTCACCAATAATATTTGTAGCCTCATCTCTTTCAGCCATAAGTAATGAAAAAATAAATTTTCCACATTTATTTGTTTATTAAAATAAAATATCATAATTACAAATTTATAATTAATAATTATCAGTAATAAATTATTGATAATTAATTTCTTCAAATGTCTTTCAGTTCTTAAAAACGTTCCAAAATGGAAACACACTTATGCACAATTAATTACATAAAACATCAATCTAGGGGAAAAGACATCCTCCCTAGCTTGATTTTGACACCGTTGTGGTGTCTGGTCAATGTCCTACTGGAATACATTCTAGTTTATCAAAACAAATAAGGGTGTGCTTCTTTGAAAGAATCCTCCAACTCCCAAGTTGCCTTGTCCATACTAAAATGTTTCCATTGAATTTTATGCTACGTTATGTCTCTATTCTAGAGTGTCACTAACCTATGGTCTAGAATACACAGTGGTTCTACTAGGAACTCTCCTTTTGCTTCCACTTTTACAAAATTCCAATCAATGATATGATTTTGATCATGCACATACTTCTTTTATTAAATACACTTGAAAAACATTATGAAATTTTATGTTTGCTGGAAGGAAAAGTTGATAAGAAATTGGTCCAATTTTAGCTAATATTTCAAAGGGTCCATAGTATCTGGGGGATAACTTAACACAACTACCAAGTCTAAGCATGTTTTTCTTGGGTTTCACTTTCAAATGCACATTATCCCCCACATTGAATTCTTACATTTCAATGTAAGAATAGATAATATTGGCCTTAAATATATTTTTGACCAACCAAACCTAATGCTAGACAAACTAGATGGTTAATATTTCTTAGTGAGTATGATTTTGAAATTGTACATATTAAAGGAAAGGAAAATAAAATTGTTGATGCCTTAAGAAAAAAATTACATCAAATTTGCACAATTTCAGCAACAAATTGGAAAATGGATTTGATTAAAAGGATAAAAACAACAACAAAATTTGATGAAGAATAATTGTAGATCAAAAAGAAATTGGAGGAAACTGAAGAATTAGCTGAAAAGTTACATTTGTAGACTCATTTAAGCATTCAAAGTACTGTATGTCCATAAGAAACATATAGTAATCCATCTTTTGTTTTATCGTAGTATTGAACCTACTCAAATGTTTGGGGATGCTTTATTGTAGGAAGCTTCAACCTTTTCCCGAGTGCTTGGATGCCTTCATTTTTCTTCTTAATGATCTCATGTGTTGCATTAATATATTCAGGATTCAAGCCTTATTTGATCACAATATCTTCAAGAAACTCGATCCTGGTATCTTTTGCAAGATAGGATGTACTTTCCATCTTAAGATTTGTTAGAATATTCAATAAAGAGTTTTATAATTTGGACATATTAATAGAAGAACTAGTGAGAATAGAATAGATCATCTCACCTGTTGATCCGGATTTAAATGGGAACGCAATAGATTACAGAGATAACCATAAATACAGAGATGCAATAACCATAAACACATAGATGCAGCGGAAATAATGATTCATTTCATTAATGGGAAATACTAAAATATGCTTACAACCAGAAATGGAAATAAACCAGCTAGGGCGATGGTAGCTATCTCTGAGAAGAGATGTGCGGCTACATGCCTCTGAACTGTTCCGAACTGTATTACAATGAGGCTCGAAGGCCTATTTATTGTTGAGAAACAATGGAAAACCCTTCACATCCCGAAACCTAACCCTAGAAGATGAAACACCAAATTGTGGGCCCCGTTTGGGTAAATTGGTACATCAATTTCCCGGGGTCGTAACTTTGGCATACGATCTCCGTTTGACGCGTATGATAGCTCGTTAGAAAGATCTATCCGAGTACTACCACTTTGGGAGGCAACATGGGTCCATGGACCCATGTTGCCCCAGAATCCCAAAAAAACGTCGTTTAGGGCCTTAAAACGGCTCCGAAAGTTCAGGACCCGAAAAACTGCTAAAAATAGTAAACTGTGCTGCAATTTAGGAAACTGAAAAGACTGAAATAGACAGTTGTGGGGGTCCAAATGGGATAGGTGGGTGGCCACCAACATCCACCTGGATCATTCCTCCCCCCTTAGGAAGCAATGGTACCCATTGTGTTGAGTTCCTCCATCTGCTGAACTTGTCCTGCAATCTCTGATGTGTCCAATGATGGTGGGAAGCATGGTCGACGATGGTCCACATTGATTACTCGGTGCAAGCAAAGGAATGGAGGAATGCTGTGCTTCGAAGCATTGTTTCCCGTAGCCCTGGTACTGGTGTAAGGGCCATGTCGGAGTTGCCTGAGTTTCTGATGGGTTCTGGTAAGGCGTTCTCTTTGCAGATGTAACCAAACTTTGTCGCCCACCTGAAACTTGTGTGGTACCCCTGTGGGTGAGGAGAAGTTGTTCCTGTGTTCTGTCATGACCGTATCCCTTTGCTGCTGCTGCTGCGTGGAGGAACCCTTTACAGGGGTCATGGATGTAACAACAATCTTCCCCTTATTTTGGGAGTGAACCAGACAAATGAATTTCCTGGTCTGCGATATGAGCTTGCTGCCTTTCTTAGCAGTGATCAAAGATGTGGCAGTAGGTGGAGCTACCTCTGGTATCCTGTATAATGAATCACCCAAAGAAATAATGACAGCGCGAGGCCTTGACTCATACACAGCATGTCGCCTCCACAAGTATGGCTGGCCTAATAATACATCACAAACATCCAGAGGTGTAACATCACACAATACCTCGTCTGTGAAGGGCTTGATGCTGTATGGAAGGCGGCACTGCTGGCGAACTTTCAGATCTCATCCTTCATGAAGCCACCCGATACTGTACGGCTGCGGGTGCGGTGTAGTCGGTAGGCCCAACCGCTTCACGACCTCTGCTGAAACCAGGTTCTTTTGGCTACCACTGTCGACAATGAATCACAGCGGTGAACCCTTCACCCACATCTGTGAGTGGAAAAGACGCTCCCCTTCCTCTGGATCTTCGGGCTCATTTTTCTTGATCTTGGCGGTGGCAACAGTGGCACTGGGATCTGCATCAATGATCTGCTTCCCTTTACCATTCCCCTTGTCGGGTTCTGGCTCAGGATCGGAACATGCATCTGATTCGGAAGCCTTCAACTCGGCCACAAGGGACTGCTTGGTCCGACACTCACTTGTGTTATGAGTGGGACTCTTGTGGAATTCACACCACTTCCCCGTGTCCTTCTTCGGCTTCGTGGTATTGTTCTTTTCTTGCGGCTTCGATGGGTTGTCTTGGGTCACCCCGCCTTGGCTTTGTCCTTTGGGCTTCGAATTTACAGATCCAAAGTCTCGCTTCTTCTGTTTGAACTTTTGCTCGATTTTGACAGCGTATCGGTATGCTGTGCCGAGTGAGGAGATGTTCAAGAACACCATCTCTTCCTGGATGTATTTGTGCAGGCAGCCACGGTATTTGAGTACCAGATGCAGCTCAGAATCTTTGATACCCAACTGTGTGCGAAGGGTATGAAAAATGTTTGTGAACTCCGGCACATCTTGGTCTCGTCCCTGCCGCAGTGTGGTCCATTTGATGTATTTGTCCTCATAGCTTCCGACAGGGTAGTACTGCTCTTTGATGGCATCCCGGAAGTCATTCCAAGTGGGTGCGGCTGAAAATAGTGAGCCTGTATTTTCATCCTTCTGCTCGCAGTAGGTTTCCCACAAGTTCTTGACGTGGGGGGCTGCTTTGAGAAGAGCAAAAACAATCTTTTCCCGACTCGAAAATTCATGAACAGAAAAATAACCCTCTAGCAGATTTAACCATTTATCTACGGCATCTGCGTCTATCTGACCCTCGAATATGGGGATTTCAAAATTAACTTGTACCTTAAATGGTGTGGCGTTTCCAGAGTCGCTGTTGGAAGTCGATGCGTCACCTCTGGGTAGCCGCTGAA
Organism: Pinus tabuliformis; assembly: GCA_031772625.1. Classification (NCBI taxonomy): domain Eukaryota; kingdom Viridiplantae; phylum Streptophyta; class Pinopsida; order Pinales; family Pinaceae; genus Pinus; species Pinus tabuliformis. Next base: position 963,870,190 of record CM062805.1, read on the forward strand.
GGATCTGCGCAAAGCTATCCATCATCGCGTTCCTTTACCGCTCGAGTGCTTCTTCGAGCAAGATTTTGATAGGATCTCCTGCCCCCTCGTCTTTCTTCTCATCCGCCATGGGAGGCCGTCGGGATTTGCGAGGCTGGTCTTGCAAAGGTTCGACCAGTTCAAGCCCTAACTCCTTATATCCCGACCTCGTTGGGGACATGCAAAGAAAAACAGAGAAAAAGCAAACCGCTCTGATACCACTGATCTGGATTTAAATGGGAACGCAATAGATTACAGAGATAACCATAAATACAGAGATGCAATAACCATAAACACATAGATGCAGCGGAAATAATGATTCATTTCATTAATGGGAAATACTGAAATATGCTTACAACCAGAAATGGAAATAAACCAGCTAGGGCGATGGTAGCTATCTCTGAGAAGAGATGTGCGGCTACATGCCTCTGAACTGTTCCGAACTGTATTACAATGAGGCTCGAAGGCCTATTTATTGTTGAGAAACAATGGAAAACCCTTCACATCCCGAAACCTAACCCTAGAAGATGAAACACCAAATTGTGGGCCCCGTTTGGGTAAATTGGTACATCAATTTCCCGGGGTCGTAACTTTGGCATACGATCTCCGTTTGACGCGTATGATAGCTCGTTAGAAAGATCTATCCGAGTACTACCACTTTGGGAGGCAACATGGGTCCATGGACCCATGTTGCCCCAGAATCCCAAAAAAACGTCGTTTAGGGCCTCAAAACGGCTCCGGAAGTTCAGGACCCGAAAAACTGCTAAAAATAGTAAACTGTGCTGCAATTTAGGAAACTGAAAAGACTGAAATAGACAGTTGTGGGGGTCCAAATGGGATAGGTGGGTGGCCACCAACATCCACCTGGATCATTCCTCCCCCCTTAGGAAGCAATGGTCCCCATTGCGTTGAGTTCCTCCATCTGCTGAACTTGTCCTGCAATCTCTGATGTGTCCAATGATGGTGGGAAGCATGGTCGACGATGGTCCACATTGATTACTCGGTGCAAGCAAAGGAATGGAGGAATGCTGTGCTTCGAAGCATTGTTTCCCGTAGCCCTGGTACTGGTGTAAGGGCCATGTCGGAGTTGCCTGAGTTTCTGATGGGTTCTGGTAAGGCGTTCTCTTTGCAGATGTAACCAAACTTTGTCGCCCACCTGAAACTTGTGTGGTACCCCTGTGGGTGAGGAGAAGTTGTTCCTGTGTTCTGTCATGACCGTATCCCTTTGCTGCTGCTGCTGCGTGGAGGAACCCTTTACAGGGGTCATGGATGTAACAACAATCTTCCCCTTATTTTGGGAGTGAACCAGACAAATGAATTTCCTGGTCTGCGATATGAGCTTGCTGCCTTTCTTAGCAGTGATCAAAGATGTGGCAGTAGGTGGAGCTACCTCTGGTATCCTGTATAATGAATCACCCAAAGAAATAATGACAGCGCGAGGCCTTGACTCATACACAGCATGTCGCCTCCACAAGTATGGCTGGCCTAATAATACATCACAAACATCCAGAGGTGTAACATCACACAATACCTCGTCTGTGAAGGGCTTGATGCTGTATGGAAGGCGGCACTGCTGGCGAACTTTCAGATCTCGTCCTTCATGAAGCCACCCGATACTGTACGGCTGCGGGTGCGGTGTAGTCGGTAGGCCCAACCGCTTCACGACCTCTGCTGAAACCAGGTTCTTTTGGCTACCACTGTCGACAATGAATCGCAGCGGTGAACCCTTCACCCACATCTGTGAGTGGAAAAGACGCTCCCCTTCCTCTGGATCTTCGGGCTCATTTTTCTTGATCTTGGCGGTGGCAACAGTGGCACTGGGATCTGCATCAATGATCTGCTTCCCTTTACCATTCCCCTTGTCGGGTTCTGGCTCAGGATCGGAACATGCATCTGATTCGGAAGCCTTCAACTCGGCCACAAGGGACTGCTTGGTCCGACACTCACTTGTGTTATGAGTGGGACTCTTGTGGAATTCACACCACTTCCCCGTGTCCTTCTTCGGCTTCGTGGTATTGTTCTTTTCTTGCGGCTTCGACGGGTTGTCTTGGGTCACCCCGCCTTGGCTTTGTCCTTTGGGCTTCGAATTTACAGATCCAAAGTCTCGCTTCTTCTGTTTGAACTTTTGCTCGATTTTGACAGCGTATCGGTATGCTGTGCCGAGTGAGGAGATGTTCAAGAACACCATCTCTTCCTGGATGTATTTGTGCAGGCAGCCACGGTATTTGAGTACCAGATGCAGCTCAAAATCTTTGATACCCAACTGTGTGCGAAGGGTATGAAAAATGTTTGTGAACTCCGGCACATCTTGGTCTCGTCCCTGCCGCAGTGTGGTCCATTTGATGTATTTGTCCTCATAGCTTCCGACAGGGTAGTACTGCTCTTTGATGGCATCCCGGAAGTCATTCCAAGTGGGTGCGGCTGAAAATAGTGAGCCTGTATTTTCATCCTTCTGCTCGCAGTAGGTTTCCCACCAGTCCTTGACGTGGGGGGCTGCTTTGAGAAGAGCAAAAACAATCTTTTCCCAACTCAAAAATTCATGAACAGAAAAATAACCCTCTAGCAGATTTAACCATTTATCTACGGCATCTGCGTCTATCTGACCCTCGAATATGGGGATTTCAAAATTAACTTGTACCTTAAATGGTGTGGCATTTCCAGAGTCGCTGTTGGAAGTCGATGCGTCACCTCTGGGTAGCCGCTGAAGGATCTGCGCAAAGCTATCCATCATCGCGTTCCTTTGCCGCTCGAGTGCTTCTTCGAGCAAGATTTTGATAGGATCTCCTGCCCCCTCGTCTTTCTTCTCATCCGCCATGGGAGGCCGTCGGGATTTGCGAGGCTGGTCTTGCAAAGGTTCGACCAGTTCAAGCCCTAACTCCTTATATCCCGACCTCGTTGGGGACATGCAAAGAAAAACAGAGAAAAAGCAAACCGCTCTGATACCACTGATCCGGATTTAAATGGGAACGCAATAGATTACAGAGATAACCATAAATACAGAGATGCAATAACCATAAACACATAGATGCAGCGGAAATAATGATTCATTTCATTAATGGGAAATACTGAAATATGCTTACAACCAGAAATGGAAATAAACCAGCTAGGGCGATGGTAGCTATCTCTGAGAAGAGATGTGCGGCTACATGCCTCTGAACTGTTCCGAACTGTATTACAATGAGGCTCGAAGGCCTATTTATTGTTGAGAAACAATGGAAAACCCTTCACATCCCGAAACCTAACCCTAGAAGATGAAACACCAAATTGTGGGCCCCGTTTGGGTAAATTGGTACATCAATTTCCCGGGGTCGTAACTTTGGCATACGATCTCCGTTTGACGCGTATGATAGCTCGTTAGAAAGATCTATCCGAGTACTACCACTTTGGGAGGCAACATCGGTCCATGGACCCATGTTGCCCCAGAATCCCAAAAAAACGTCGTTTAGGGCCTCAAAACGGCTCCGGAAGTTCAGGACCCGAAAAACTGCTAAAAATAGTAAACTGTGCTGCAATTTAGGAAACTGAAAAGACTGAAATAGACAGTTGTGGGGGTCCAAATGGGATAGGTGGGTGGCCACCAACATCCACCTGGATCATTCCTCCCCCCTTAGGAAGCAATGGTCCCCATTGCGTTGAGTTCCTCCATCTGCTGAACTTGTCCTGCAATCTCTGATGTGTCCAATGATGGTGGGAAGCATGGTCGACGATGGTCCACATTGAATACTCGGTGCAAGCAAAGGAATGGAGGAATGCTGTGCTTCGAAGCATTGTTTCCCGTAGCCCTGGTACTGGTGTAAGGGCCATGTCGGAGTTGCCTGAGTTTCTGATGGGTTCTGGTAAGGCGTTCTCTTTGCAGATGTAACCAAACTTTGTCGCCCACCTGAAACTTGTGTGGTACCCCTGTGGGTGAGGAGAAGTTGTTCCTGTGTTCTGTCATGACCGTATCCCTTTGCTGCTGCTGCTGCGTGGAGGAACCCTTTACAGGGGTCATGGATGTAACAACAATCTTCCCCTTATTTTGGGAGTGAACCAGACAAATGAATTTCCTGGTCTGCGATATGAGCTTGCTGCCTTTCTTAGCAGTGATCAAAGATGTGGCAGTAGGTGGAGCTACCTCTGGTATCCTGTATAATGAATCACCCAAAGAAATAATGACAACGCGAGGCCTTGACTCATACACAGCATGTCGCCTCCACAAGTATGGCTGGCCTAATAATACATCACAAACATCCAGAGGTGTAACATCACACAATACCTCGTCTATGAAGGGCTTGATGCTGTATGGAAGGCGGCACTGCTGGCGAACTTTCAGATCTCGTCCTTCATGAAGCCACCCGATACTGTACGGCTGCGGGTGCGGTGTAGTCGGTAGGCCCAACCGCTTCACGACCTCTGCTGAAACCAGGTTCTTTTGGCTACCACTGTCGACAATGAATCGCAGCGGTGAACCCTTCACCCACATCTGTGAGTGGAAAAGACGCTCCCCTTCCTCTGGATCTTCGGGCTCATTTTTCTTGATCTTGGCGGTGGCAACAGTGGCACTGGGATCTGCATCAATGATCTGCTTCCCTTTACCATTCCCCTTGTCGGGTTCTGGCTCAGGATCGGAACATGCATCTGATTCGGAAGCCTTCAACTCGGCCACAGGGACTGCTTGGTCCGACACTCACTTGTGTTATGAGTGGGACTCTTGTGGAATTCACACCACTTCCCCGTGTCCTTCTTCGGCTTCGTGGTATTGTTCTTTTCTTGCGGCTTCGACGAGTTGTCTTGGGTCACCCCACCTTGGCTTTGTCCTTTGGGCTTCGAATTTACAGATCCAAAGTCTCGCTTCTTCTGTTTGAACTTTTGCTCGATTTTGACAGCGTATCGGTATGCTGTGCCGAGTGAGGAGATGTTCAAGAACACCATCTCTTCCTGGATGTATTTGTGCAGGCAGCCACGGTATTTGAGTACCAGATGCAGCTCAGAATCTTTGATACCCAACTGTGTGCGAAGGGTATGAAAAATGTTTGTGAACTCCGGCACATCTTGGTCTCGTCCCTGCCGCAGTGTGGTCCATTTGATGTATTTGTCCTCATAGCTTCCGACAGGGTAGTACTGCTCTTTGATGGCATCCCGGAAGTCATTCCAAGTGGGTGCGGCTGAAAATAGTGAGCCTGTATTTTCATCCTTCTGCTCGCAGTAGGTTTCCCACCAGTCCTTGACGTGGGGGCTGCTTTGAGAAGAGCAAAAACAATCTTTTCCCGACTCGAAAATTCATGAACAGAAAAATAACCCTCTAGCAGATTTAACCATTTATCTACGGCATCTGCGTCTATCTGACCCTCGAATATGGGGATTTCAAAATTAACTTGTACCTTAAATGGTGTGGCGTTTCCAGAGTCGCTGTTGGAAGTCGATGCGTCACCTCTGGGTAGCCGCTGAAGGATCTGCGCAAAGCTATCCATCATCGCGTTCCTTTGCCGCTCGAGTGCTTCTTCGAGCAAGATTTTGATAGGATCTCCTGCCCCCTCGTCTTTCTTCTCATCCGCCATGGGAGGCCGTCGGGATTTGCGAGGCTGGTCTTGCAAAGGTTCGACCAGTTCAAGCCCTAACTCCTTATATCCCGACCTCGTTGGGGACATGCAAAGAAAAACAGAGAAAAAGCAAACCGCTCTGATACCACTGATCCGGATTTAAATGGGAACGCAATAGATTACAGAGATAACCATAAATACAGAGATGCAATAACCATAAACACATAAATGCAGCAGAAATAATGATTCATTTCATTAATGGGAAATACTGAAATATGCTTACAACCAGAAATGGAAATAAACCAGCTAGGGCGATGGTAGCTATCTCTGAGAAGAGATGTGCGGCTACATGCCTCTGAACTGTTCCGAACTGTATTACAATGAGGCTCGAAGGCCTATTTATTGTTGAGAAACAATGGAAAACCCTTCACATCCCGAAACCTAACCCTAGAAGATGAAACACCAAATTGTGGGCCCCGTTTGGGTAAATTGGTACATCAATTTCCCGGGGTCGTAACTTTGGCATACGATCTCCGTTTGATGCGTATGATAGCTCGTTAGAAAGATCTATCCGAGTACTACCACTTTGGGAGGCAACATCGGTCCATGGACCCATGTTGCCCCAGAATCCCAAAAAAACGTCGTTTAGGGCCTCAAAACGGCTCCGGAAGTTCAGGACCCGAAAAACTGCTAAAAATAGTAAACTGTGCTGCAATTTAGGAAACTGAAAAGACTGAAATAGACAGTTGTGGGGGTCCAAATGGGATAGGTGGGTGGCCACCAACATCCACCTGGATCATTCCTCCCCCCTTAGGAAGCAATGGTCCCCATTGCGTTGAGTTCCTCCATCTGCTGAACTTGTCCTGCAATCTCTGATGTGTCCAATGATGGTGGGAAGCATGGTCGACGATGGTCCACATTGATTACTCGGTGCAAGCAAAGGAATGGAGGAATGCTGTGCTTCGAAGCATTGTTTCCCGTAGCCCTGGTACTGGTGTAAGGGCCATGTCGGAGTTGCCTGAGTTTCTGATGGGTTCTGGTAAGGCGTTCTCTTTGCAGATGTAACCAAACTTTGTCGCCCACCTGAAACTTGTGTGGTACCCCTGTGGGTGAGGAGAAGTTGTTCCTGTGTTCTGTCATGACCGTATCCCTTTGCTGCTGCTGCTGCGTGGAGGAACCCTTTACAGGGGTCATGGATGTAACAACAATCTTCCCCTTATTTTGGGAGTGAACCAGACAAATGAATTTCCTGGTCTACGATATGAGCTTGCTGCCTTTCTTAGCAGTGATCAAAGATGTGGCAGTAGGTGGAGCTACCTCTGGTATCCTGTATAATGAATCACCCAAAGAAATAATGACAGCGCGAGGCCTTGACTCATACACAGCATGTCGCCTCCACAAGTATGGCTGGCCTAATAGTACATCACAAACATCCAGAGGTGTAACATCACACAATACCTCGTCTGTGAAGGGCTTGATGCTGTATGGAAGGCGGCACTGCTGGCGAACTTTCAGATCTCGTCCTTCGTGAAGCCACCCGATACTGTACGGCTGTGGGTGCGGTGTAGTCGGTAGGCCCAACCGCTTCACGACCTCTGCTGAAACCAGGTTCTTTTGGCTACCACTGTCGACAATGAATCGCAGCGGTGAACCCTTCACCCACATCTGTGAGTGGAAAAGACGCTCCCCTTCCTCTGGATCTTCGGGCTCAGTTTTCTTGATCTTGGCGGTGGCAACAGTGGCACTGGGATCTGCATCAATGATCTGCTTCCCTTTACCATTCCCCTTGTCGGGTTCTGGCTCAGGATCGGAACATGCATCTGATTCGGAAGCCTTCAACTCGGCCACAAGGGACTGCTTGGTCCGACACTCACTTGTGTTATGAGTGGGACTCTTGTGGAATTCACACCACTTCCCCGTGTCCTTCTTCGGCTTCGTGGTATTGTTCTTTTCTTGCGGCTTCGACGGGTTGTCTTGGGTCACCCCGCCTTGGCTTTGTCCTTTGGGCTTCGAATTTACAGATCCAAAGTCTCGCTTCTTCTGTTTGAACTTTTGCTCGATTTTGACAGCGTATCGGTATGCTGTGCCGAGTGAGGAGATGTTCAAGAACACCATCTCTTCCTGGATGTATTTGTGCAGGCAGCCACGGTATTTGAGTACCAGATGCAGCTCAGAATCTTTGATACCCAACTGTGTGCGAAGGGTATGAAAAATGTTTGTGAACTCCGGCACATCTTGGTCTCGTCCCTGCCGCAGTGTGGTCCATTTGATGTATTTGTCCTCATAGCTTCCGACAGGGTAGTACTGCTCTTTGATGGCATCCCGGAAGTCATTCCAAGTGGGTGCGGCTGAAAATAGTGAGCCTGTATTTTCATCCTTCTGCTCGCAGTAGGTTTCCCACCAGTCCTTGACGTGGGGGGCTGCTTTGAGAAGAGCAAAAACAATCTTTTCCCGACTCGAAAATTCATGAACAGAAAAATAACCCTCTAGCAGATTTAACCATTTATCTACGGCATCTGCGTCTATCTGACCCTCGAATATGGGGATTTCAAAATTAACTTGTACCTTAAATGGTGTGGCGTTTCCAGAGTCGCTGTTGGAAGTCGATGCGTCACCTCTGGGTAGCCGCTGAAGGATCTGCGCAAAGCTATCCATCATCGCGTTCCTTTGCCGCTCGAGTGCTTCTTCGAGCAAGATTTTGATAGGATCTCCTGCCCCCTCGTCTTTCTTCTCATCCGCCATGGGAGGCCGTCGGGATTTGCGAGGCTGGTCTTGCAAAGGTTCGACCAGTTCAAGCCCTAACTCCTTATATCCCGACCTCGTTGGGGACATGCAAAGAAAAACAGAGAAAAAGCAAACCGCTCTGATACCACTGATCCAGATTTAAATGGGAACGCAATAGATTACAGAGATAACCATAAATACAGAGATGCAATAACCATAAACACATAGATGCAGCGGAAATAATGATTCATTTCATTAATGGGAAATACTGAAATATGCTTACAACCAGAAATGGAAATAAACCAGCTAGGGCGATGGTAGCTATCTCTGAGAAGAGATGTGCGGCTACATGCCTCTGAACTGTTCCGAACTGTATTACAATGAGGCTCGAAGGCCTATTTATTGTTGAGAAACAATGGAAAACCCTTCACATCCCGAAACCTAACCCTAGAAGATGAAACACCAAATTGTGGGCCCCGTTTGGGTAAATTGGTACATCAATTTCCCGGGGTCGTAACTTTGGCATACGATCTCCGTTTGACGCGTATGATAGCTCGTTAGAAAGATCTATCCGAGTACTACCACTTTGGGAGGCAACATGGGTCCATGGACCCATGTTGCCCCAGAATCCCAAAAAAACGTCGTTTAGGGCCTCAAAACGGCTCCGGAAGTTCAGGACCCGAAAAACTGCTAAAAATAGTAAACTGTGCTGCAATTTAGGAAACTGAAAAGACTGAAATAGACAGTTGTGGGGGTCCAAATGGGATAGGTGGGTGGCCACCAACATCCACCTGGATCATTCCTCCCCCCTTAGGAAGCAATGGTCCCCATTGCGTTGAGTTCCTCCATCTGCTGAACTTGTCCTGCAATCTCTGATGTGTCCAATGATGGTGGGAAGCATGGTCGACGATGGTCCACATTGATTACTCGGTGCAAGCAAAGGAATGGAGGAATGCTGTGCTTCGAAGCATTGTTTCCCGTAGCCCTGGTACTGGTGTAAGGGCCATGTCGGAGTTGCCTGAGTTTCTGATGGGTTCTGGTAAGGCGTTCTCTTTGCAGATGTAACCAAACTTTGTCGCCCACCTGAAACTTGTGTGGTACCCCTGTGGGTGAGGAGAAGTTGTTCCTGTGTTCTGTCATGACCGTATCCCTTTGCTGCTGCTGCTGCGTGGAGGAACCCTTTACAGGGGTCATGGATGTAACAACAATCTTCCCCTTATTTTGGGAGTGAACCAGACAAATGAATTTCCTGGTCTGCGATATGAGCTTGCTGCCTTTCTTAGCAGTGATCAAAGATGTGGCAGTAGGTGGAGCTACCTCTGGTATCCTGTATAATGAATCACCCAAAGAAATAATGACAGCGCGAGGCCTTGACTCATACACAGCATGTCGCCTCCACAAGTATGGCTGGCCTAATAATACATCACAAACATCCAGAGGTGTAACACCACACAATACCTCGTCTGTGAAGGGCTTGATGCTGTATGGAAGGCGGCACTGCTGGCGAACTTTCAGATCTCGTCCTTCATGAAGCCACCCGATACTGTACGGCTGCGGGTGCGGTGTAGTCGGTAGGCCCAACCGCTTCACGACCTCTGCTGAAACCAGGTTCTTTTGGCTACCACTGTCGACAATGAATCGCAGCGGTGAACCCTTCACCCACATCTGTGAGTGGAAAAGACGCTCCCCTTCCTCTGGATCTTCGGGCTCATTTTTCTTGATCTTGGCGGTGGCAACAGTGGCACTGGGATCTGCATCAATGATCTGCTTCCCTTTACCATTCCCCTTGTCGGGTTCTGGCTCAGGATCAGAACATGCATCTGATTCGGAAGCCTTCAACTCGGCCACAAGGGACTGCTTGGTCCGACACTCACTTGTGTTATGAGTGGGACTCTTGTGGAATTCACACCACTTCCCCGTGTCCTTCTTCGGCTTCGTGGTATTGTTCTTTTCTTGCCGCTTCGACGGGTTGTCTTGGGTCACCCCGCCTTGGCTTTGTCCTTTGGGCTTCGAATTTACAGATCCAAAGTCTCGCTTCTTCTGTTTGAACTTTTGCTCGATTTTGACAGCGTATCGGTATGCTGTGCCGAGTGAGGAGATGTTCAAGAACACCATCTCTTCCTGGATGTATTTGTGCAGGCAGCCACAGTATTTGAGTACCAGATGCAGCTCAGAATCTTTGATACCCAACTGTGTGCGAAGGGTATGAAAAATGTTTGTGAACTCCGGCACATCTTGGTCTCGTCCCTGCCGCAGTGTGGTCCATTTGATGTATTTGTCCTCATAGCTTCCGACAGGGTAGTACTGCTCTTTGATGGCATCCGGAAGTCATTCCAAGTGGGTGCGGCTGAAAATAGTGAGCCTGTATTTTCATCCTTCTGCTCGCAGTAGGTTTCCCACCAGTCCTTGACGTGGGGGGCTGCTTTGAGAAGAGCAAAAACAATCTTTTCCCGACTCGAAAATTCATGAACAGAAAAATAACCCTCTAGCAGATTTAACCATTTATCTACGGCATCTACGTCTATCTGACCCTCGAATATGGGGATTTCAAAATTAACTTGTACCTTAAATGGTGTGGCGTTTCCAGAGTCGCTGTTGGAAGTCGATGCGTCACCTCTGGGTAGCCGCTGAAGGATCTGCGCAAAGCTATCCATCATCGCGTTCCTTTGCCGCTCGAGTGCTTCTTCGAGCAAGATTTTGATAGGATCTCCTGCCCCCTCGTCTTTCTTCTCATCCACCATGGGAGGCCGTCGGGATTTGCGAGGCTGGTCTTGCAAAGGTTCGACCAGTTCAAGCCCTAACTCCTTATATCCCGACCTCGTTGGGGACATGCAAAGAAAAACAGAGAAAAAGCAAACCGCTCTGATACCACTAATCCGGATTTAAATGGGAACGCAATAGATTACAGAGATAACCATAAATACAGAGATGCAATAACCATAAACACATAGATGCAGCGGAAATAATGATTCATTTCATTAATGGGAAATACTGAAATATGCTTACAACCAGAAATGGAAATAAACCAGCTAGGGCGATGGTAGCTATCTCTGAGAAGAGATGTGCGGCTACATGCCTCTGAACTGTTCCGAACTGTATTACAATGAGGCTCGAAGGCCTATTTATTGTTGAGAAACAATGGAAAACCCTTCACATCCCGAAACCTAACCCTAGAAGATGAAACACCAAATTGTGGGCCCCGTTTGGGTAAATTGGTACATCAATTTCCCGGGTCGTAACTTTGGCATACGATCTCCGTTTGACGCGTATGATAGCTCGTTAGAAAGATCTATCCGAGTACTACCACTTTGGGAGGCAACATCGGTCCATGGACCCATGTTGCCCCAGAATCCAAAAAAAACGTCGTTTAGGGCCTCAAAACGGCTCCGGAAGTTCAGGACCCGAAAAACTGCTAAAAATAGTAAACTGTGCTGCAATTTAGGAAACTGAAAAGACTGAAATAGACAGTTGTGGGGGTCCAAATGGGATAGGTGGGTGGCCACCAACATCCACCTGGATCACCTGTTTTCCTGCACAAATCTATTTGATCTATAGGATGAATTTGTTTGGTATTGAAAGAGAGTATAGAAGTTTTAAAATCATCAGGTGTTGTAGCTCCATTTAACTTCAAGAAATGCTAATTTGAATCGACCTTTCTTCACATCTAAAGTTGAAACTAATTTATTCTTGGTGGAAGAGAAAGTTTTTTTCCAAAATTGGCTATAGGTTATTACTTTCAGAGACTCATTCTTTTTATTAATTTCCAAAAATTCATAAAAAAATGTTTGGCATAGGAGCAACAGAAGAAGGAGAGGGAGAAGATTGTTCCCTTGTTGATTCTCTTTGTTGCAAATTGAACACAAGCTCGCCATAAAGGATCATGGTAGTAGGTGAAGAAATATCATAAGATACAGTTTCTGACATTCTTCCCTTTATTAGCTTTGGTTTCTTCCTTCTATATACTATGAATTGCTCTGCCTTTAACTATGATACACTTTGGATTGTTCTCTTCAGTTCATTTTCTTTCATATGAGGTGTAGCTAAAACTCTTTGTCCCATTGATTGCACCATTGTTTTCTCTTTTGTCACTTCTTGCAATGTGTTTTCCTCCCTGGTGTCTTTATTTGTGATTTTTTAATCTCTTGTTTAGACACATGAATATAAGGAGCATAAATTTTCTCAACCCTCAATATTGAAATTTTCTTTACTAGGTCATAGGGCCAACTGAAACTTACCTGAAATTCATATGTGCTAATAAAATATTCACTTCTTTATTAGCAGCTTTGATATTGACAATAAATGGACCAACTTGAGCCTTGAGCCCAAACTAGAATTTTTGTTTTCTTGATACAAGATGAATTTCATCAACATTTCAACTCTGACTTATCAATTCAAGAGAAAAAATTCGTATTGGAAGAAATACATGTAAGTTATATGGTGGAAGCTCACAACCATGAATTCTAATCTTTGTAAAATTTTGGTACAAATAACAGTCTCCAACATTAGTTTGTTCACTCAAACATAGGATCCTTTTGATTTCAAATGAAATCCTTGCAATTGCATTGCTATTGAGAAGGAAAAATGAAACATACATGATTTGATCAACAAAATCACTTAAAGATAATTATTTTGTATTCTTCTGTATCAATGAAGTCTAGTGAATGATAGATTTCTGCTCACCCTATATATTCTTCTTCTGTAATTTTATCTTGAATCTATTTGACTAGTGATATAAGAATACATAAACCAAAATAGATTGATTCTTAAAAGCCCTTTCATTTCCAAAACTTAAAAACTATTCATGGAGGTTATTGGAAATAAATTGGCTGAAATCAAATAGAAGAGAAGGATTTTCTCTAGATGCAAATAGTTACAGAAAACCCAAAATAGCCTCATCTACCAATTCATCACTCTGATAACCTAATAGGAAACACAACATTGAAATAATTTTCCTAGACATTTTGGGAAACATGGTTGAAGGGTAGGGTGGATTTTGGCGAGGAAGCTTAGACCCATCTAGTAGAAAAAAATCAAAAATAAAATCCCTTTGTTGGAATGTAAGATTTTGATAAATTTCTAATAGGGTTTTAACTAAAAATGGATGTAGAGAACTTGGAACAGATATGTGTAAGGTTTAAAGAATTGATTCATGGGTTATATAGAATAAATGTTCGCCATTCTAAGCTATGATTTATTTTTCACTAGGTAAATATATGTCTACACATGAGGTTACGAATTTGGGGAAGTGGTGGGTCTAAGGAAAAACAAACCAAGACAACATGTATTCCCATAGGTTAAATTCATCATTGTTATCCTCAAATCTCTTTGAAAGGACCAATTGTGTAATTCATACAAATCAAATTCACACTTAGTTTCTACAATTTCGGAATCTACATCTATTAGGGGAAATTCATCAATTTTAGGGACTATAGGTAACACAAGATTTTCACATGATTTTCTTTTCCCTTTCTATGTACTTGTTTAAGAAGAAAATTATAGAAACACAAGAAAAAATGAGTAAAATGAGAATACTGGGATAATCACAGATTATTTGAAGCTTTGGAACCAATACCTCTTGTTTATCTGAGAACCACCACTAAAGATTGTTTTAGCTTGAACAAAAGAAATCTTATGGAAATCAGGCATAATTATGGATTAATGCAAGAACAACTATCTGTTTTCAAACTAAATTAATAGGGATTATCATTAGCGAGTAAATAAATACGCACATTAACGAGTAATTGTAAATAAATGACAATAATAATTTTGTGAGGATTATAGTGAATGATAAGTATGGCGGAAGGCTAGTGAAAGGATGGCGTAGAGAGAAATTTGGAGGAAGGAATAACTGAAAACTAGAGGCAGTTTGCAGGGGGTAGTAGAGTAGTAAGTGATAATAGGCGATGGGGTGAGGAATCCATAAGTGTGTGACACATCAGTTCTTAGGGTTTCAGGAAAACCGCCCATTGCAGACGCTCCCCCCTCGGTTAATTGTCAAGAAAACAAGCACGGTCCCACAATTCATCATTGACCATTGATTATTTTGGATAGAATTGTCATTGTTGAGATCTGCGTGACTTTTAACCAAACACTTTTTCACATTAATTTAGTAAAATCAAAACAATGTATTGCGAAATTATAACATTTGCCACAAAATTATTACAAAGTGCTTATAGATAAAACTTTTTGGGATTTTACAAATCCAATTTCATAATTTTATTGGAACAAGAAAATGCTACAACATTGGATCCATCTTGGGATTTCTTCCCCCCTACAGGATGCAAAAAGCGTGCTGATACATGTGCCTTCGCCTCAGGCTATGGATTCATTTCTGTAAGAAAATCACACCTGCTCTAGAAATGTAAATCACACTGATTATAAAAAACGATCATGGAAGAAAATTATTTAGTATTGAATGTAATGTTTTAAATATTTCCATTGACTAGAAAATGAGAAATATTTTCCTTCCAAGTTTTGAATAATGAAAGAATTATTTCTTTTCACCTTTGCAATATTAAAAGGACCCAACCAAATATTGTCAAAATTTCCATGTTTTCCCTTGTCTTCCCTTCTTGCATCCCATCTTAGTACTATATCTTGTTTCCTAAAGTCTCATTCTTTCGCTTTCATATCAAATAAGATTTTCATCTTAACCTGATACTAGAGAAGTTTGTGTTCAACCTCTTCTTTATCTTGGTTAAGTTCAATGATATGATTGATTATTTATGAAAAATAATCAGTCTCCTCATAAGAGTCTTATAGGATCTTAATCACTAGAAAAGCTAATTGATTTGGAAAAATGGCCTCAGTGCCATAAACCAATTGAAATGGATATTTACCAATAACTCTTTTAGGTGAAACTTTGTTTGATCAGATTGCATACTTCAAGCGACTATCCCAATTTCTTTTGTGGTCTACTAACACCTTTTTAATCACTTTGATCAAGATTTTTTTGGATGACTTTGTCAATCCATTCCATTCCCTTGTAGATAGTAAGGTGTAGAATGATGTAAAGAAATATGGTATTTCTCGAAAAACTCAATCATTTTTATAGAACTAAAAGCTTGAGCATTATCTATAATTATTTATCTTGGACAACCAAATGTAGATAAAATATTTTCTTCAGTGAACTTCATAACTACAAAATCAATTGAGTTTCTTATAGTGATAGCTTCTACCCGCTTTGTGAAATAGTCTATTATTGTTAAGATCCACTTATGTTGATTGCTAGATGTGGGATTTATTTCACTAACAAAATCTAAACCCCATTGCAAAAAAGGAGCTTCTACTAATACAAGAATCAAAGGAAAATAATACAATTTTTGTTTACTTGCAAAGACTTGGCAAGGAGTGGAACTACAAACCTTTAACCTAACTTGAGAAAATAGATTAGGCTAATAGAATCATGCTCTTAGTATCTTGTGTGCAGTTTCCCTCCAAGCGACCTCCACATACTCCTTCATGAAACTGCTTAATCATTCCCTCTATTTTACTTTTAGTAAAACCTAACAACAGAATGTTCAAAGGATCTTTCCAATACATATTATCATTAACTATACAATATTTCATAGACTTGAGTCTAAGAGATCCGCATTGGTTTTTTGTAAATTCAGGAGGAAACTTGAAATTCTATAAAAAAAATGTCATTATACCAATCTGATAGTAAACATTTGTCATTAATGTGCAAAGGAAGTTCTTGTGGGTTTGAACTGGAAGAGGGTTCTCATGGATTCTTCTTCCCTTCATTAGGAGAAGGTTCTTGTGTATTCTTCTCCCTTATTGTATCTTACAATTGCATAATTGAATTAACACCCAAGACTTTGCAATTTGATTTTTCTAGCAATTTAGCCAATCCTTGTCCTTTCAATAGCTTAGTTGGTTTGATGTCCAAATAAAACTCTATAATTTTAGATATCCAACTTATCCTTTTTCCATATGTATCAGGTTGAGTGAGTATTGTTTTTACTACATTGTTGGGTACATGTATTATTATTTTAGAATGCAATACATAGGTTTTGAAAGCCTTAAAAGCTTGCACTAAAGCATAGTCTTGTTTTTCAATAATTTCATACTTTAGTTATGCATCCCTCATGACCTTACTAAAGAAAGAAATTGGTAACTCACAACAATATTCATTCTGATGTAGTAAGACAATTGTTATTGTAGTATCTGATGCAAAAGAGAAACATTGAAGAGCTTTGAGTAATCTATATTGACTAACATTGGTGCTTCTGAGAGTGCCTGTTTGATTTGGGAAAATGAAAATCTAGACTATGCATTCTATTGAACTCCGTGATTATTCTTGAGCATGTCAGTGATGTCCTTTACAATTTCAACATAGTTAGGTATACATCTTCCCAAGAAATTAATATTTCCTAAACATGGTTGAATCTATTTCTTTGTTCTTGGAAAACTGATCAACTGAATAGTTGATACTCATTTTGGATCTATTCTAACTCCTTCCTTTAAAATAACGTGTTCCACCAATTTTCCTTCCTTCGTAGAAAATATGACTTTTTGGGATTAAGAGAAATTCCAAACTTTCTACACTTCTTAAAAGCCTTCTTTAAGTGTTTAATATGTTGAGAATCTGATTCAGAAAACACAGTAAGATTGTTGAGATAAATGACCATGAACTTATTTGTCTCTCCAACCAAATCCAAGTCCATAACTCTCTGGAAGGTTGCTCCTACATTTATTGGGCCAAAATGCATCTTGGCATACATAAGTGTACCCCAAGGTGTGGTAAAAACAATTTTACTCTTGTCATCTTCATTGACTAAAATCTGGTTGTATCCTAAAAAGGCATCCAACATTGAAATATTGTTTGATCCTGTAACCTTTTGAAGAAAATAATTTATCTTTGGTAAGGGATAATTGTCTTTTAGGGATAATTTGTTCTTATTCCTAAAAAAAACACATAACCTTATTTATCAATTCTTTTCCTGACAGGAACCAAATTAGCTATCCAATAAGAATACCTTCGAGGTACTATAATTTTTGCATCAAGTATTTTCTTTACCTCTTTTTCAATTACTGATAACAAAATTGGATTAATTATTCTCAACTTCTGTTGAAATGGTTGGGCCTATGGTTTTAAAATAATATTATGTTCAATTATGGATATATCATATCTCTTCAGGTCTTCATACTTCCATGCCAAAACATCCTTGTACTTTTTGAACAATTCAATGTATTTATCCTTGACTTCCTATGGTAGTGCTCTTGAAATTTTTATATTTTTGATTTCCTTTGCAAAACCAAAATTACATCCTTTTACATCAACTTTTTGGGAATTTAGAAGTGAATAATTATGAACACAATTTTAATCAAATAATATTTTAAGGGGAACTAATACTTTTGGAATATGATTATTGGAAAGATGAATAATATCATGGTATGTTATCTTTTGCTTTAAATTCTCACCCTGCTGAAATATAATTTCTTGTACTTCTTAATAATTTCCCTCATCAATATGTAAACATGAAAATTCTTCATTTTCTTGTAGACATTTCTTAAATTGTTCATCATCTTCAACTACCTGCTAGTGCTTCACATTGTCTAGGATATAATGTCTGTATATAAATTCAACTTGATATTGCAGCTGGAAAGAATATGAAATTTTAAAGGTACTTGTTGAAACTACTAGAGAATATGATTTTATTTTATCCTCCTGTTGACAGTGCTGGATCCGCCAACATCAAGGGATCACTTCGGTATGAAGTCCCAACTGGACCTCACACTGTTTGGTGTGGGAGTCCCATCTGGTACGATGGCCCGATTTCCATTATCTCAAGGATTTGCTCAACTCTTGTTTGTCAGCATAGGAGAGTGGTTTGCTTTGTCTTCGAGAAGTGAGGTGTGCGTGCCTGGTGAGTGTAAGTGTCACTTGTGTCAATGGTTCTTTCACTGTTGAGGGAGAGGGGTGAGAGTTAGTTCTTGGTCGATTGGGAGCAGTCCCAACACTGCTAGGAACACACAACACAACAGGATATACACATCTTCCAGAGGAGTAGTCCACACAGATGCAACAATCACAACACACAAGGGAAGATAACACGTATAACACTTAGAGGATTAGTCCACACGAGTGCAACGGTAGTTTACTGCAAGTTTCACGTGAAAGGTCTGTCTGATGTTCGGGAGAGTAGTCTACATGGGCAAGACAACGTTAACAACATATACAACACATTTCCATTAACAGAATATGCATTACAACAAGTGAAATAGTTCAAATGTAGAACATAGGTTAAAGCAACATGTATCACAAGTGTTAAAGATTAGTCTTACAACAATTAAAATACATGTGTGAGAACGTGTTGGCCTAGTAACAGGCTTCTGAATTAAGCAAAAATTCCAAGACACATCATTACACCATACATTACTAACCCCGTGTGAGAGGCATTGGAGCCACTACTTACTCCTCAAAGGAAAGATTACGGACTCCGTTGGCTATGTGGGATGATTTGAGGTGAAAAAGTCCCTTGCATGTACAAATGAGGGGGTATTTATAGCCAAGGGTGAAATTGACCCTTGTGGTTGTTCGACTACCTTCATGACTATTTGACTTCCATGACTTTTCGATTTTACATGACTCTTTGTAAAACAAGTGGGTCTCTTGGACTTCCACATTACATTACATTGATTGACAACATAGCCCATAGTGGAGATGTGGGCGACATGACTCATGACATGACTTGACATGACAATGCTGATACATTGTTGTCACTGCTCGAGTGCATGTCAAGCTACAGTGTTGTTGGGTGATGGATGTCTTCATGGTGTATCACAGCTTCACCTCCGCATGGCAAAGTGTGTGGAGTATTCGATGGTCTTTGGTTCACTTGATGATGCTTAAGCACATTTCTCCTTGCTTGCATGTTGGAAGGCTTGATAGGCTCATCTGTTCATGAAAGGTGCGTGTTCATCCGTTCGTCCATTCGTGAGCACATCTTGCATATTTGCTCGTCTGTCCATCTGCGAACATATCTTTGTGTGATCATCCGTTCGCGAGAAAATCTCTTCGCATGCATTGTTCATTTGTCCATTGGTGAACCTAAGGTGACCCCTTCATTCATCCCATTCGTTGTCTTGCCATGTTTGTTGGTGTACCTATACCTGTAGTCACTCATGACGAGACGACATCAAATCCAAAACCTCCTAGTCTACCATGACACATGATCATTTCAGATGCAGGTGACTGGGAGAGGCAGCAAGGTTGTGAAGTGGGATGATGGCTCTGGGCACTACTGATGAAAACTATGCAAGAATCACTGAGTGATGAAGATGGGCAGTCCAAGTCGACAGTGATTGTCTGCGAGGACTGGCTCAGTTGGAAGGAAAAATTGTGCAAATTTTGGGAGGGATAGTCCAGGGTGTAGGAAGGTAAGGTAGGAAAGATCTGTGCAATTTCCAGAATGAGCAGGAAACAGGGGTTGGAAGGCCAAATTTGCGCAATTTTTTGAAGGAACAGGCTAGGCTGCAAGTAGGGTCAACAAGCAAAGATTGCACAGTTTTAGGGAGGAACTACCTGAGAGCCTGGCAACCAAAACTACGCAATTCCCAGAGGGAACTCATAGTTTCCTTCTGGGGTCACTGGCAGCCAAAGTTTCACAATTCCTAGAGGGAACTGGCAGTTGGTTATTGGGCCAATGGCAGCAGAAACTACGCAATTCCTGGAGGGAACTGGCAGTTTGCTGGTAGGAGTTGCTGGCAGAGGAAACTGCACTAAGGTTGGGAGGTCGGCCTGCTGATCATCTATGTGTAATTTCTAAGCTGAGAGGACTGTTGGGCAGTAGAAGTCATGTTCATGAAAACTGTGCAATTTCTTGGATGAATAGTCAGTCGATTACTGGGATGACTGACTGGGAAAACTGCACAATTTTCTGAGGGAGATAGGGACGGGCACTTGGTGTTTGTCTGACCTGTCTGTGTAATTTCCTCAGTCAGCTGAGTGAGTATGGCTAGTGGCCTCTATGCAATTTTTGAGGGAGTCAGTCTCGGGGTGACTGTCGGGTTTGACTGTCTGGGTGGTCAGTATGAAAGGGGATTGAATTGCTTGTGGGTAGCACAACTTGAAAAGACTTGCTTGATGCTTCTGTGCTGTTCTGGTTGACAGGCAATCGATTCGATGGAGGGGTGATGGTCCGGCTATCAAAGGGGAGTCTGGTTGTCAGAACTTCAGCAAAAATGACTGTGTGTGAACGATCAAAAGATGCATAGGTGATCATGTAAATACAAACTCACATGACTCGATGACGAAACGACTCAAACCATCTAGACACACATGTTCAACATGACTAACCGACGGTGAAAGTGATAAGCGCGAAACTCGTGATTGACCTTTCATTGATCGAGACGATGCTTGCACGATAGTGAATGTGACTCTCTGTGTGAGTGCGATAGATGCTTTCATAGCGAACACAACAAGCACATATGAAGCGAAGACTTTGAGCATAACCAGAACATGGTCGCAAGCATGACTTAGACACCAGCATGAAGAAACTTGAATGAAATGAATAAGAAATTTGGATGCAAGGACTCACATGAGCTCACGGAGTGAACCCGAGTGTGTGCAGTTATTAAGTGAAACTCTCAAGGGATGCTCCAAAATTGGGTGCAGGCCAAAATTTTGGAGGGTGGTTGTAGCTGCTACAACACCTCACTTGGTATAGCTAAAATGTTGAAATCTTGAAAATATTTTTCTATGCAATCCCATAACCCATTCTTATAGATTTCAATATAGGATGTTTAGTTTGACAAGAGTTCCTAAATTGTCTCACCACTAACTCTGAGTCACCAAACATTGATAATATTTGAACTCTCATTTTCTCATCTAATTTCAATTTAAGGATTAATGTTTCATATTTTGCTACATTATTGGTGACCTCAAATTCTAATTTCAAGGACTGAATAGTAATTTTCTTTTCTGGTGAAATCAAAACAATTCCAACTCTAGATCCATTTGTGGATGAAGCTCCATCAAAATACATTTTCCAAATATCATTCTCTAAAGGCTCAAGAATATTTACAATGTCTTCAATTTTATTTTGTACATTACATTCTTCATTTACAACTAAAATGAAGCACCGTCAATCTTAATCAATGGAATAAATGGGGTGGTTCACAACTTGTCTAGCATCCCATATTGTATTTATAAATCTAACCTCTTTGTACAACCTCAAATTTTATCCCCCATAAACTGAAATGGTGGCATATGACTCATGTCCATTTGTAAGCTTCCTCCAATCTTAGCACACCAAGATCTTGACAATAGCATACCAAACTTGGGAGGGATGTTTGTTACTACTATATCCATTACCACACTTTTTATAGGGATCTAGGCTAAGGTCACTACCATATATTTAATTAATCCCAAGCATTACACCTTCTTGGAATAAAAAGTATACAAGCCATGATAAGGTATTGTCACCTATAATTGAAGTTGAATCATTATTGTTTTTGGCATCCGATTATGAGATGCACCAGAATCTAACATAAAATTATAGAGAAGAAAATCATGAACCCTTAAAGTTACATAAAAAGGAGGAACACTTTCATTCTGCACATTATGACTTGAACCAAAAATAAATAAGGTTTCTCTTCTTTCAAACTGATCACATCACCCTTGACATCCACACTTTAAGGCTGAATCCATTTAGACACTTGATGTTTATAACCAGGATTTCTTATCAATTTTGATAAAGGAATAGGAATTTGGATTTTTTTAATTCCTTTTCTACATTAAAATCAGAAGAAACATTTATCTACTTTTGATTGATCTTGTGACTAATTTTGTTGTTGTGAGGATGAGCTTTTTGTAGTCTTATCTTGTGGCACATCAAAAGTAACTTTATTTATTGGTCTACCTAGATTTTGTCTTGGCCTTAAATCATTTTTTTTTAGTTCAACAATTATAAATTCTAAAAAAATCTTGATATTTAGAAATTTCAAAAGATTCCACATTCTATATTAAGGACTGATTTTGATTCACATGAACAATAACACTTTCAAAAGGATGAATGAAAAAATAATTTATATCATCTGCAACTTCTATTACTTCTCCAATATCTTGATCACTAATCATTAATGGAGGTTCAATTTGCTAATCTGTATTAGTTTTTTCTCTCTGTAGAATCTCAGGTTGAAAAGGTATTCTCTGAGGTCCTGAAGATCTATTCACATTTTGGTGTGCCTATCTAGGTTGAGTTTCCATTCTAGAAATTATGTTAGACATGTTTCTCAAGAGTCTAGTGATCTCATCAATTTTATGATCCTCTTCCTTAGTCTTTGATAATGAACCAACTTTTGTTTTTGCCTTTAGTTTTCTCTCTGCCTTCTTTGATTTTTCTCTCAACGTTGCTCTATTAGACTCAACTTTTATTGCATTGGTTTGCATATATGCCAAAGTTGTAGATTTCCTTTCCCTTACCACCAATGTGAATTCATCGTAAAAATCCTTAGAGAACCTAAATTTGGTTGTAGTAGCTAGGGGTTTAACGCCTGCAAACATATTATTATAAATTGTATTAAACCTTTTGATAAAATTAGATATAAGTTCATTAGCATTTATTTTGATATCATCAAACTCAATTAAATAATACATAGGATCCTTCTTGATTACCCACTGATTTATAAACAATTTGGTTAACTCTACCCATGTATGAATAAAATTTCCTTACAACTTCCTAAACCAAACCCTAAAATTTCCTTCCAATGATTGAACAAACAACCTCATTTATACATCTTAATGTTCTATGTTTTGATTATCTACAAAGTCTAAGAAAGTAGATAAGTAATCTTTTGCATTTAATCATGTTTCTCCATTGTATCTAGGTAAGTGATTTAAATATCCTTCAGGGAAACCATGGAGTTAAGCTGCTGGTGGTAATGCCAGTGTTGCATATCTAGCAACCACAATTCCCCCCCACACTAGCCATAATTAGTCTTGATGTTGGATGTTTAGGATATGAAGACCTGTTTGGAAACTGATGTTTTGGGGTTATGGTCTTATTTAGAGATTAGGGATGGATAATTAACTTTTTAACCCCATGAACGCTTATTTACTGATCTCCAGATGCAAGGGGATAAGAATAAATGTTAAATTCTTCGTTAGGTTGATTAAAAACAGAAGAAAAAATATGAATAATAGAGGAGATAAAATCTCTTGGTTTAAGCTCAAGTAATTGTAGATCAAATTCAACTTTTGTATCAAATGTTTCTTAAAGTGACACAGGAAGTTCAAATTATTCAAGTTGGTCCACTAATAGTGAAATTTGCAAATCTATTCCCTTAGAAAGAATCTTTAATACTTTTGGGGATAAATCAGACAGCTCAAGGGGTACTGGGATATATTCTAGTTGATCAGACTATGGAACTAAATATGGTTGAATAGAAGAAAAATATGCTTCAAGTCTGCGTCCGAGAGAAGAAATCCGAACAAGTCTCTCTGGATCTCATAATGGTGCAAATATACGAGGATCAAAATGATATCTAGTATGTCTACATGAAGGGATATTTTAAACTTATGAAGTCACGAGGTGAAATATTTCAGCCTACTAGCCTCTTATTCACCATTAAGAGGAAAGTTCAGTCTTTATCCTAGGGAAAAATAGCTTTACAACTCATTCCCTGGAAACACCGCCTATCTGATGTTATATCTTTGTAGATAGTACTTGGCTAAAGAATTGTGCCAAAGTATCAATTCTCAAGGGTATGTATGGAATGGAAGATCGAAAGATACAAAGACTTCTTTGTGCTTATAATCCTTATTCCTTAATATCAATCAAAGTGTTGGTGTTCCATTATAACAACATACAATCTTTATAAGTTCTTTGACAAAATAATTAAGAAGAACTTAGAATATTAAACATCCTCCCTGAATATCCAATCATCTAAGATGAGAAGAAACGTATAGAAGCATCTCTATAGTGACCAAAATACATTTAATAATAACATAGAAGCAACAATCTATTGATTTTTGGGTGACAAATTAAATAAATTTTCCAATCTTTACTCAGTAACTTTGCTTGGGATGTCAAGGAGACTGATATTTAACCCAACCCTTCCCAGTATCCTCTACATCAAAAATATGCAGAAATAGATTATGAAAATCACTGAAAGACACTTACAAGTACAAAAATGTTGTCACAAGTAGATAACAGAGCCCTTTGATTATCTTCAATTGAAACTATTACAATAATATTACAAAAATTTTCTCCAAGTATCAACTCTTTCTTATTAAAAAATATAGTATATATATAAGGCTTTACAAAATGTCATATCTTCTAAAGGATTTACATTAAAAAGAATTTTTCATCCAAAATTTTGGATAATGTTCAAACAAATTTGACTAAAAATAGAAAAAATTGCTCCAAAAATGTCTGCAAATGTGCTTAATTTCTTCATCCAAGTTCGATGTATTTGAAACTAGTCTTTTCTTGTTTCTTGAAATCCTCAATGGCTTTGATCAGTTCCTGATATGTTGCATTGATAAGTTGAATTTATTCAACTACTTTTACCAACTTCTTACATTCTTCATATGTTGGGTAACCTAGATCAATAATCTGTCTATATGATTCATCTACATCAATATACTTCTCAAAATATGGTTTTACAATGAATAAATGTGTGATCTCATAGCTGATGAAAAGGTCATCAGCTAACATCTGAAGTAGACTTTGACAGTTGGTTTCTCCCTCCATTCCAAAAAATTTTGTTTTGTCCCTCACTTTCTTATTCAACAATGTTTCATAATGTTCATTTGTAATCATCAAGCCTTCTGAATTCTTGAAATGGGGAAGACTCCTCTGCTGAAGAATAGAAAACTTCTTGTAGAATTTATTGATTTGTAACTGAATATTTTCAAATTTTTCCATGGTCCTTAGAATCAAGGTTTTATTCATGAGAACTTTTATGGCCTAAATGACTGATTTTGTTCTATCTTGAATTCCTAATTCTTCAAGCTCTTCTCTGAACTTTGTGTTTAGAGCTTTAATTATTTGACTTTCATGTCTAGGTTTGTTTCCAAATTTCATTTTAATTTCAATAATAGCTTCTTTTGCCCTTTCTAGCAAATCCTCCTGCTCTACAATAATCTCTATAGAAGCCCAAATGTTAGACACAGATGAAATGATCTCCATCCAAATTTTTTCTTTGGCCTGTGATAAACATTGAACACTATTAGAACTGCTAAAATAATTTTCTAATTTCTTTTGTAAATTTGAAGTCTTTTGTATTTCAACCACCAAAGAAATATCTGATTTGATTTTTCTCTTCTCTGCTCTACCCAAATTTTCTCTTAATTTCCCAATTTCAACATTATTTAGATTAAGAGAAGATAATGCCTCTGATAGTTTTTCTGTATTAAAATATTCTATTGAGCTTGTCTCTATTGTTGGAATCACTGCACTGCTAGTTTGAGCTTTCTCCTTCAAGAGTTCTTCCATTCTTACTTCCATCTTTTGGATTTGTAGGTTATATTCAATTATAAAGTACAATAAATCTTCCTTTTCTTTATCTAATTCCATAATTTCCTATGTTTAGGGATGATCTGTGTAGGAAGCTTCAACATTTTCCTGAGTGCTTGGATGTCTTCATTTTTCCTTCTTAATAATCTCCTATGTTGCATTAGTATCTTCAGGATTCAAGCCTAATTTGATCACAATATCTTCAAGAGACTTGATTATGGTATCTTTTGCAAGAGAGGATGTCCTTTCCATCTTAAGCTCTATCTGAATATTCAATAAAGAGTTATTTAATTTGAAAATATTAATAGCAGAACTATTGAGAGTAGAATAGATCATCTCACCAATTTGCTTGTGCAAATTTATCTTATCTATAGGATGGATTTTATTGGTATTGAAAGAGAGTATAGAAGTTTTAAAATCTTCAAGTGTTGTAGATCCAAGAAATTTACCTTCACAAAATTCTAATTTGAATCACCTTTATCCGCATCTAAACTTGAAGTTAGCTTATTCATGGTGGAAGAGGAAGTTTGCTTCCAAAATTGACTATAAGTTATTTCTTTCAGAGACTCTCTTTTTTTCTTCATTTTTAGAACCTCATAAAATATGTTTGGCTTAGGGGTAGTAGAAGAAGAAGGAGAGGGAGAAGATTGTTCCCTCATTGATTATCCTTGTTGAAACTAAACACATGCTCACCTAAAAGGATCATGGTAGTATGTGAAGCAATATCAAAAGATCCAGTTTCTGACCTTGTTCCCTCTATTGGCTTTGATTTCTGCCTTTTATATACTCTGAATTTCTCTGCCTTTGACTCTGATACAATTTGGATTTTTCTCTTGAGTTATTTTTCTTTTATCTGAGGTGTACCTAAAACTCTTTGTCCCCCTAACTTCTCCATTGTTTTCTCTTCACTTCTTGCAAATGTATTTTCCTCCTAGGTGTATTTATTTGTGAATTTCTCTATCTCTAGTTTAGACACATGAATATAAGGAGAAATTTTTTTCTCAACCCCCAATGTTGAAATTAACCTAAATTTCATCTATGCTAATAAACTATTCACATCCTTATCAACAACTTTGATATTAGTAATAAATGGACCAACTTGAGCTTTGAGCCTAAACAAAGCTTTTTTTTTCCTTGATACACAGTGAATTCCATCAACATTTAAGGTTTGTATTAAAAATTCAAGGGCAAAAATTCACATTGGAAGAAATATAGTCATCTTATATGGTGGAAGCTCACAACCATAAATTCTAATCTCTGTGAAATCATGGTAAAAATAACAATCTCCAACCTTATTTTATTCACTCAAATGTAGGATCCGTTTGATTTCAGATGAAATCCTTGGAATTGCATCACTGTTGAGAAGGAAAATATGAAACATATAAGAATTGATCAACAAAATCACTTAAAGAGAATTCTTTTGTATTCTTCCTAATTAGTGAAGTTTAGTGAACGATAGAGTTCTGCTCAACCTACATATCCTGCTTTTGAAATGATATCTTAAATCTGTTTGATTAGTGATATACAAATAAATAAACCAAAATATATTGATGCTTAAAATCCATTTCATTTCAGATCTTAAAAACTATTCATGGAGGTTATTGGAAATAAATTGGCTGAAATCAAATAAGAGAGAAGGTTTTTTTTCCATATGCAAATAGTGACAAAAAACCTAAAATATCCTCATCTACCAATTCATTACTCTGATAACATAATAGGAAACACAACACTAAAATAATTTTCCTAGACATTTCGAGAAACATGGTTGAATGGTAGGGTGGATTTTGGCAAGGAAGCTCAGGCCCTTATGGCAGGAAAGACTCAAAAATAAAATCCCTTTTATTGGAATGTAAGCTTTTGGTAAATTTCCAATAGGGTTTCAGCTGAAAATGGATATAAAGAATTTGGAACAAATATGTGCAAGGCTTGAAGAGTTGATCCAGGGGTTATATAGAAAAGAGGTTCACCATTCTGAGCTATGATTTCTTTTTCACTGGATAAATATCTATTTACACACCAAGATACAAATTTGGGGAAGTGGTGGGTCTAAGGAAAAACAAACTGCGACAACATAGATTTCCCATAGGCTAAATTCATCTTGTTATCCTCAAATCTATGAAAGACCTAATTGTGTAGTTCATACAAATAAAATTCACACTTGTTTATACAATTTTTGCGTCTACATATATTAGGGGAAATTCATCAATATTAAAGACTGTAGACGACACAATATTTTCATATGATTTTCTTTTCCCTTTCTACGTACTCATTTTAGAAGAAAACTCTAGTTTTTTTTTTTTTTCAAAGAAAAAAAGCACCATTGATTATATTAAGACAATATAAAAACAAACATAAGATACAAAAGGGTGGCATATGATAGCCACGAAAGAGGCATCACGGAGAAAAAGCAAATGCCAAAGGTCCATAAGGAAACATATACAGCAGCACAAACCAGAGCATGACATATAGGACTATGTATACAGGGCAGCCAGAAGGCAAGTCAACAAAGGATTAAGTCAAAACCTTTCAGAAAAAAGACTAAAACGCATCAAAAATTAATAACCAGGGATAACAAAATCCTAAACTGAACAAGATTTCTCTTCCTCCTTTACTTCCATAGACCACAAGCCAGATTCAGATAGCAAGGTCTGCTATCTAGAAGAAAACTCTAGATACACAAGCGGAAATGAGTAAAATTGAGAATATCGGAATAACAGCATATTATTTGAAGCTCTAGAATTGATACCTCTTGTTTATATTATAACCACCATTGGAGATTGTTTTAGCTTGAATGAAAGAAATCGTATGGAAATGAGGAAGAATTGTGGATTAATGCGAAAACAACTAGTCGTTTTCAAATTAAATGAATAGGGATTATTGTTAGTGATTAAATAAATGCACACGTTAATGGCTAATTGGAAATAAATGGCAATAATAATTTGGTGAGGATTATAGTGAATGATAAGTATGGCAGAAGGCTAGTGAAAGGATAGCGGAGAGAGAAAATTTTGGGGAAGGAATAACTGAAAACTGGAGGCAGTTTGAGAGGGTTAGCAGAGTGGTAAGTGGTACTAGGTGAGGGAGGGTGCGCAATCCATAATTGCGTGACATGTCAGTTCTTGTGGTTTCGGGAAAACCGCATATTGCAGACAACCCTCTCCCCCCTTCGTTAATCATCGAGCACACGGGGGGTCACGCAATTCGTCATTGGCTGTTGATTATTTTAGAGAGAATTGTTATCATTGAGATCTGCGTGAATTTTAATCAAGAACTTTTACACATTAATTTATTAAAATCAAAGCAATTTATTGTGGCATTATAACATTTATGCACAAAATTATTACAAAGTGAATATAAATAATGTTTTTGAGATTTTACAAATCCAATTTCACAATTTTATTGGAACAAGAAAATGTTACAACATGTCCCCATCTTAACTCACAACATTCTCTTGATTTTTCACTGAAATACTTTTTAGTTAGATATTTCTTCTTGAATTTTTTTCTAAAAAGTTTTCAAGTCAATGTTTTCCTTTTGATTCTCTTGAAGACTTTTTTATTTTCTTATCTTAAGTGTGCCTTACCATTCTAGTAAGTTTCCAATCTTTTCTTTAAATTACTTGGATGATTGTACACCTCAAAATATTTGGACATATAAAGAAGTCATGCTTATGCTCCTTCTTCATATTCACCATCAAAATTCAGAGGCCTAATTATTTTAAACTCCCCTTGCAGCTGAGTTGTAGTCCTCTTCTTCCTAGACATGGAGGTACTACTTTCAGAGTTTTGTTCTTCTTCCTTATCAATTCACTAGAAGTTATGGAATCTATGATGTCTGTTGTTTCACTCCTAACTCTCTTTTTATGATTTTATGGTATTTTATTATTAACGTTGTCTTTTTATAATTTCCTTAACATATAACCATTAATCTCCTCATCTTCTTCTTTAGCTTTGGACAACCTTTCTTGGTTTTCCTTTATGTTATCTAGGTCTTCCTTCAAGCTATGAACTACTTGTAATAACTCAGATTCTTGATTTTCTGTATCACTGGTTCCTCCACCCATTATTCCTAGTTTAGCATCATGTTCTTCACCACCTCTAGATGATCCTATGGAAGTATTTCCATTGAGTTATTCAACCATAATTCAATCTTTATAACAATATTTTAAACAATTTGATCATGACATGACTAACTATTTAGTTCAGGACCCATAAAAGGCCCAATGTTGTAACCTACAATCTGACAATACTTCAAATGTACCTAATTTTCAACATCATTTTTTTTAATAACTACTGTAAATTTTATATACATATAGACATACTCTTCACTTTGCAATCATTTTCCTTCATTCTATTAATATAAGTTTTTCTAATTCCATAGTAAAGACCTTTCCATTACTATGTTATAACTTTCTTCAATTTCCTTTTATTAAGAATACAAAATTCTATTTTAAATTTATTTTTTTTATTAGTTCTCCATGGAGCGTTCTATGCACCAAAGGAATACTAATACTTCCTATTTAGCCATTATATTTATCCTTAACATGCTTGGATTGTAATTTTTTATCTTTACATACATATACTTTATTTGTTGGATCCTTATTAATATTTGGTATCGTTCTTATAAAAATGGAGTGAGCCTAATAACAAAAAGAATGCTCCATTATATTTATCCTTAACATTCTTAGATTGTAATTTTTTATCTTTACAAACATGTATATTGTAATTTTTTATCTTTACAAACATGTATACTTTATTTGTTAGATCCTTATTAATGTTTATTTGTTAGATCCTTATTAATGTTTAGTATTGTTCTTATAAAAATGGATTGAGCCTATTAATAAACATACTTTATTTGTTGGATCCTTATTAATTTTTGATATCGTTCTTATAAAAATGGATTGAGCCTATTAACCAAATGTATGGTCTATGGGTCCATCATTACATCTTATTTATGTCCTCATGTTTCATTAAACTATTTTATTTAATCTATATGTGTATATTAATATATGTTCATTGGAAAACATTTCCAATTCTAATTATAAAATTATTGTTTTGATCTCCCAAGCGTTTCAATACACCATTATACATATATGAACTTTGTGGCCTTTAACCTATAAATATAATTATATACCTATCACTTATTTGTGAAACGTATTTCCTGACCTTTGTACGTTCTAATTGTTCGAATTGTTTATATGTTGAAAACATAATCCTTTGGCTTCAATTTTTATTATAATTTACATAACGCCATGTATGCAACACGTTCTAGAGTTTTCCATGTGTACGCATGTTATCCTATGATGGTTCCATGATAGGTTCTTTTGACCAACTACCACATCAATGATGGTAAAACAATCTCTATAAATAAACGGTTGTGAAGAGTTTTATGGTTTCATTGTGTTACAAAGTCTATTTCGACATCATTTTTTATTCATTTGTAACCCTTGTGGCATTTTGAGAATTGGTTACTCGGAAAACTCTCTTACAACTATGTTTGTTCTAATGTGGACAAGTTTTAGTGAGTATTTCCACTATTAATAGAACTATTGGGTTCTTTGAACTGTTAGTTGTTCGTTGAGTTCGAATTTCTTCGAATTTATATCAGAGGTATTCCATATTTTTGCTTTGTGAGATTCTATCAGATTCAAATTTATTTTTTAGTCAAAATTGTTCAGTGATTACAATGTTTTGAGTCTAATCTTGATAGATATTGTTCCTTCCTTAGGACTCGATCTATAATTATTCCAGTGCTCTTCCGATAGAAATTTGTTCCAGTTCGGTTGGTTGTCTGCTATAAGCATTACGCAAATGTCTAACCCCTATTCTACAAAGTGACAAACCTTTTCTTTTTGTATGTTGACAATCTCATGTGAAAGCCCTTTAAATTTTTATCACACTCATTGGTTTCTTATATGAGTACGGTATTGTAAGGACCTGTGGTCCTTGGCACACCCACCCGATGTGCGATCGAGCTTGGTGTTGAACGAGCGAAGGTGAAAATGCGAAGAGCAAGCTCTACGACCAAGTGCGCAAGGGAACATAGTTAAAAAGCGCATGAGAAGTGGAGGGCAAGCGTATTTATATAATGAACAGCGTGGGCATTCATGGGATAAGCCGACGATGATAAAGTGTTGGTTGAGGGTGTTGGCGGGTAAACCGACCGTATGAAGAACCAAGGAAAAGGCGTCGGTTGAAGGTAAACAAGGGTCGGCCATGAAGATGGCTTACCATGCGTGCAACGTATATATTGGCGCGTTGGAGTCATTTGGCAAGCATTCATTCGATCTTCACAACGCATACAAAAGAAGTGCGAGGTAGGAAGGTGAAGCCGCAACCATAGAGGAGGCACAGCTCTATGTGCCCATCCTTGGGCAAGGCCGCACGGTGAAACATCGCACAAGGTTGTATCGGTGAAGGCGCGGGTAGAGGTCGCCCGCCATTCGGGTGAAGGCATGGGTGAAGGCGCCGGTGTTCGGGCAGAACGCGAGTGAAGGCGTTGGGCGCCCAGTTGACACGGGTTCTTGGGTGGCTCGGGTGAGCGCCCGCCCGTCGTGCAAGACATAACACCGTGGAGTTTGGTGTGACCGCCATGCAAAGGAGAAATGAGGTTGTCTTGGTGACTTGGTGGAGTTGCCCGCCCATCATACACAAGGTTCGGTTGTGAAGTGCGGAAGGCAGCTTGTGTGAGGGCGCGCCTGCCTAGCTTGGGCAAAGAATCTTGGTTATCACACGGAGGTGTGAGAAGTTGTGATTTTGGCCAAGTATGAAACTTGGTGTTTCCCAAGTATACTTGTAAGATTTGTAACATTGAAAGATTGTATAATATATTATTCGGGCAGACTCATTGTTCAGGGAGTTGCCCCTCCCTTTATACTGTGCAATTGTTTTCTTCATTTATAATTTCTGATGATAATGAATGTGTATGGGTGTTCATTGGTATAAAGGAAACATAATAATTACTTGGTTGAGAAACACAAACTAAGTAGGACATATGATTAGGCGTAGTCCATGAACATAAGTATTGGTGAAAATAAAGTGTTCGGTGGTGCCTCACCTCGCCAAAAGCGGTTGAAAGACTACCGTCGGCTTGGGGGTGTGACAGTTGGTATCAGAGCTAGTCTGAAAACTTGGTGAGAAGTCTTGCAGGAAGTTGGGTGAAGCAAGCATATACACACACGGAAACTTGACAGTTGGTGCTTGAGCAGGGTTGCTCGTGACAGGTACTTACAAGTGAAGGAAGCTGGTTTCACATACAAGTGGAATCAAGAGTTGGTTCATGTTTTCCAGGGAACTTGGAGAAGGCTGAAAGGCAAAGATGGTGGATGAACCTACGACAAATGAATCTAGCCATAATGCAAGTGAAGTCTTCCGGTACAGAGTGTTGGAACAGATGGGTTGATGGAGTTCTAACTGGGTTTCGATGAAGGCTGAGAATATGAAGATTCGGAAAGGCTGTTCAGAATTAAGGAAGGAACTTGAAGAACTCAAAAGCCAATGTAGAAGTACGATAGATGGCGAACTCAAGGAACTTGATGAGAAGATCTGACAAAGTGGTCTTGGTCTTCAAGAGCTCTTGGATGAAAAAGCCCAGTTAAGGAAGAAAAGTGCCATGGTGGAAGCCGAAGTCAAGCAAATTGAGGAGGAGATAAAGAAGAAGCTTCTTGGTAAGAAGGTTGTTGTAATTGAGCAGGAAGAGCTCGACTACATTGACAGGCTGGGAACTCACTACCGAGACAATCCAGAGGATGTTCAAAAGCTTAGTTCTATGGAAGTAGTCAATGGACACTTGGTTGGTGCACTTGAGCAGAATGCGATGGAGGACAAGCTTGAGGGAAGTCAAGCTGGACCAGGATCGAGTTGCTTAGAAGAGCCAAGCAAGGAAGTGAAGTACCTTAGGAGGAATGTCAAGTTGGAGCACAAGCCAATTGACACTTTTGAGGCCGAATTCTTGAAGAAGGTTGTTGATGTGAGACACAAGATAAAGCCGACAGAAGGAGGTGATGCCTTGAAGCTGAGTTTTGTGCAGGTGACCGTGAAAGGCAAGAGATTTGCAGCTTTGGTGGATACGGGGGCTACTCATAGCTTCTTAAGCAGGAAAGCAGCAAAGTCTTTTGGGAAGAAAGCAAAGATGGAGAGGGAATGGAGTGCTTTCAAAGCAGTCAACTCTACCATGAAAGCTATTACTGGTGTGATGGAAAACACTCAGGTGAGAGTGGGATCGTGGTTTGGAAAGTTGGACTTGAGGATTGTGGACATGGATGATCATTCTATGGTGCTAAGGCAAGATTTCATGAGGCTTGCACAAGCCATACCAATGGTGGACTGGGACATTCTCTTGATCACAGTTAAGGGAAGAACCATGATGGTTCCGATGAATAGAAGGAGTTGCTTGGGGTATAGACTGAGGATGAATTCTATGACTTTGTATCCCAAATATCCGAATGTGAAGTATGAGGATGTGAAGCAAAGAGGACTTGGGAGTATGAATCAAACAACGAAGGAAGGGAAGCTGATTGACTTTGTTGCAAGAGAGAGGAAGAATGAAGTGAGTGGGAGATCAATCTCACGAACTTTGGAGCACTTGACAAAGACATCTTCTACTGATGATCTTCACAATAGAGTTGCAGAAGAAGGGAGTTCGAGTACTACTTCAGAAGCAGTGGTTGGAGAGGATTATGCAGGTAGAGATCCGGCTGGTATAGTGGATTTTTGCAGGTATGCTATGGGCATATATGACTTTTAGTTGACGAAAGCCAAGCTTGGAGAGCTTGGGTGTACATGTGAGGAGATTGAGGCTGTGCACAAATACTTGAGGACACAACATCAATCTGATACATGGGTGGATGAGAGTCAGGGAGGAAACTTCCTAGCCCTCCTTTCTCTATAGACAACCTTGGAGAAGGGTTGGTGTAGGGACCTTGTTTGGGAGGGGCTACACCAACTTAAGCAAGGGGCCTTGGGAGGAGGCTTCTTTATGACAGATTGCAGACTTGGATGCAGATGACCAGATGTTGGGATGGAGTCTACATGGGTTGGACATCTTGGACAATTAGAGTCATGGACATCAAGTTGGAGACATGGAGCATGACGGTTGATGCAGGGACATTATGCAAGAGCATGTGTAGAGGTGTCATTCATGGACATTCTATGGGGAATGCCAAAGCAAAGGATGTTGTGCAGATGCTGTTGTGACATGGAGATGTATGAGCCAGTGGAGAGGTTGTACACTCTTGTGCAACAAGGCCATGAGCTGAACATGTTGTAGATGGGATGGAGATTACATGGACCTGAGCATGGGAATTGGACAGATTCTTGATGAGATCGAGATGTAGCAGAAGTCAGAGAAAGACTGATGGGGACATAAGGATGTGCATTCTTGTGGTTTGGGCGTATGGTTGGATTAGCTACCCAACTAGTTCGAGTCATGAGGGGTACCAGTGTGCAGATAGATGTCCGTATCAGGTAGAGTATCTTGACAGGCAGCCTATGAAGGGACGGGACATGATAGAGATGGTGGTTCTACATATGTTGTAAGGATGTTTGCAGTATGTGGAGGAGTTGATATCATGGATAAGACTGTTCAGATATGAAAATCTTGATCTTGGTGGATGGTTACCAGGATGGCATGTTGTCGAGGACGACAACGATTTCAGGTGGAGGAGGATGTAAGGACATGCGGTCCTTGGCACGCCCACCCGATGTGCGACCGAGCTTGGTGTTGAACGAGTGAAGGTGAGAATGCGAAGAGCAAGCTCTACGACCAAGTGCGCGAGGGAACATAGTTAAAAAGCACATGAGAAGTGGAGGGCGAGCGTATTTATATAATGAACAGCGTGGGCGTTCATGGGATAAGCTGACGGTGATAAAGTGTTGGTTGAGGGCGTTGGCGGGTAAGCTGACCGTTTGAAGAACCAAGGAAAAGGTGTCGGTTGAAGGTAAACAAGGTTCGGCCATGAAGATGGCTTACCATGCGTGCATCGTATATATTGGCGCGTTGGAGTCATTTAGCAAGCATTCATTCGATCTTCACAACACATACAAAAGAAGTGCGAGGTAGGAAGGTGAAGCCGTAGCCATAGAGGAGGTGCAGCTCTGTGTGCCCATCCTTGGGCAAGGCCGCATGGTGAAACATCGCACAAGGTTGTATCAGTGAAGGCGTGGGTAGAGGTTGCCCACCATTCAGGTGAAGGCATGGGTGAAGGCACTGGTGTTCGGGCAGAAAGCGGGTGAAAGCGCTAGGCGCCCAGTTGACATGGGTTCTTGGGTGGCTCGGGTGAGCGCCTGCTCGTCGTGCAAGACATAACGCGGTGGAGTTTGGTGTGACCGTTGTGCAAAGGAGAAACGAGGGTGTCTTGGTGACTTGGTGGAGTCGCCCGCCCATCATGCACAAGGTTCGATTGTGAAGTGCGGAAGGCAGCTCGTGTGAGGGCGCGCCCGCCCGACTTGGGCAAAGAATCTTGGTTATCACATGGAGGTGTGAGAAGTTATAATTTTGGCCAAGTATGAAACTTGGTGTTTCCCAAGTATACTTGTAAGCTTTGTAACATTGAAAGATTGTATAATATATTATTCGGGCAGACTCATTGTTCAGGGAGTTGCCCCTCCCTTTATACTGTGCAATTGTGTTCTTGATTTATAATTGTTGATGATAATGAATGTGTATGGGTGTTCATTGGTATAAAGGAAACATAATAATTACTTGGTTGAGAAACACAAACTAAGTAGGACATATGGTTAGGCGTAGTCCATGAACATAAGTATTGGTGAAAAGAAAGTGTTTGGTGGTGCCGCACCTCGCCAAGAGCGGTTGAAAGACTATTGCCGGCCTGGGGGCGTGACAGGTATTCTGGTGTTGTTGATTCGAATAATGGTGATTCATAACCGGTTCAAATTTTTTCCTTTTTAAAGTAATATTTTTTCTTTTTGGAGAGAAAGGAAACAATATTGTACTAGTACCTCTATTCCTTGTTTTCCTTTGTAACTCATCTAGGGTTTAGTCTAATATTCAACCACAAAACAATTCTATTGTGTTTTATCAGGGTTTGGGGTTCCTCAAACCCTAGTTACTAGTTAATAACATTGGTTTCAACTATGCTATTCATAATTGTGTATAGTTGCACGAGGGTAATCCCCTGTTATATATATATATATATATATATATATATATATAGTAATTATATTTTAAATACTAATGGTCAGGGTCTATACCCTCTTTAATTTAATGTTAAAATAATGAATTTAGGTAACGATGGGCATATTCAACTTAGTTTTATTGTATGTCTAGGACTTATGTATTTGCTTGTAATTTCATTCTCTGGTATGTACATAGTTTAGCTCATTCTCTCTGCCTAAATTATAACCCTATAATTACTAGCTTTATGATAATTTCCACTTCATAATATTTTGGGTTCAATTTTTTTTTGCATGTAACCCTACTATTTTTCTTTTGAAAAATAGTTTTGTTCTATCCACAATACTCATTCATTTTACTTTTGTACTGGTAGAAGAAATTAGCCTTTTGAAAAAATTTCTCAGGTTACTTTTATAACCCTCTTCCATTTCTTTCCTTATTACTAAACCTCATGCGTAGTTTCTATCTAGAATATGGTTACTAATGATTAGTTTCATAAATGTTTACTCAAGATATTGGTTCCACTTTCAAATAGAGTATTTTTCCTTTAATGTTTCTGTGTTGGGCTTCTTCAACTCACATAAAGTTTATTCCCTCCACCAGGTTGAACATATTGCTCCTAGTTCCTCTATTTGCTATTCCACTTCCAAAATCCATGTTCTTATTGTTTTTTTATTGAGTTATATATAATTTCTTCCTAGATTGGAAGTTATTTGAAGGCTTGAAGCCTTTGTTGTAACTTAAACTTCTATTTATTTATATGATGTCTTCTTAAGGGTTATTGACAACCCTATGATATTTTTTTTATACAAAATATTACTCTTTGACTTTGTATCTTTCCAAAGTGCTTTAAATATTGATAAATATGACAGTTTCTCAAATTTTGTTTTCAAATAATTTTTTTCCAAAGAAATATTCGAGTATTTATTTTTCATTTCAACTATGAATACAATGCTTGTTTAAATTATAAATCTTTATATTTCTGAAATAAATAATATTCCTTACCGGCTCCAGACTAATACCACGAGGAAGGAAACACTTTTTACGAATTGTACAATTTTCTCTATTACCTAGGCAATTAATCTATATAAGACTATTGTTATATATATATATATATATATATATATATATAACAACAGTCTTATATATAGATTAATTAATACCTTACCCTTTTCCATTGTATACTTATATTATCTTGCATGAATTTGCTTCCTAATATATATATATATATATATATTCGATTAAAATGCATGGTTTACATCATAAAGATGATATGTTCTAACTCGTAGTATTAAATCCTCTTCATATACACTTTATACACGTGCGCGCACACACACAAATTCAAGTACAAATAAACTCATATGTTCTAAATAATTGTGTCAACATAGATATCCTCTTTCTTTCAATGTACATATTTTATATAATGAAAGAATAATAATAATATATATATATATATATATATATATATATATATATATATCTTCACCGTACACACTTTATAATTAAAAATACAACTAGCTCATTTCATTTCACACTCAAAATTTGCAAATAAAAAAAACAATCGTTTCCATTTTCCTTTTCACTATGTAGAATATGTAAATA
Organism: Pinus tabuliformis; assembly: GCA_031772625.1. NCBI lineage: Eukaryota > Viridiplantae > Streptophyta > Pinopsida > Pinales > Pinaceae > Pinus > Pinus tabuliformis. Next base: position 963,908,654 of record CM062805.1, read on the forward strand.
AAACATAACTAATTCTTTTCTTTTGTCAAAGAAAATAGATCCTATACGTGAAGATACTTACTTGAAATAGCTATCTGGAAAATTAATAATCAAGTACTTGGCTCCTCCCAGCCTTGATACTGCAATGTAGTCAATATCCCCCCAAGCATAACAGACCTGTGAATTTCTTTCTTTTGTCCTTCACACTTTCTCTTCTTCAATCTATTCTCTTCTTTTCAGAATGGAAAAATGAAACTAGAAAAAAAATAAAATTATAAATTCCCATCTATCACTCTTTTGGTGGTTAGTCACTACCTCCATCTCACCAATAGGTGACGAACAATTATCAGGTCATTAATGAGCTTTAGTTTCCCATTCCTAAAGATAGCTCTCTGTCTTTTAGGGAAGAAATTAATTGGCCAATATCATAATTCCTTAATAAATCTAATCATCCAAATTATATTCCTAGGACTTATTGATGGGTAATTAATTTCACCAATAATTTTGCAGCCTCATCTCTTTCAACCATAAGTACTCAAAAATCAATTTTCCTAGATTTCTTTATTTATTAAAACAGAGCATCAAAATTACAAATTTATAATTAATCATTATCAATAATAAATTACTGATAGTTAATGTCTTCAAATGTCTTTCAGTTCTTAAAAACATTCCAAAAAGGAAACACACATGCACAATTAATTACATTAAACATCAAGCTAGGGCATATCACAGGCTAGTTGTTTATAAGAGTGGGGGTTTTAGGTAAAATTTTTCTTGTATTATCACTGATTCTACAAGGCATGGAATAAATAATTTTATTTATTTATTTATTTTTTGTCTGTTAGTTTTTAGATGAAAATGTTAATGCGTTTTTTTTTTTAAATGTTTTCTCATAAAATTAGAGGAAGTGAATCAACTGAGGAAGAAAACAATTCATATTTTGACACCTTCCTAACAATGACGCCAAAAAGTGATGACCCTTAATATTATAGCATGAATGTTGCAACTTATAAGGGATCTCAACTTCATTTTTCAACCTGGGGTTCATACAATTTTAGAGGGGTCAACATTATGTGTGAATCATGCAATGTATTCCTCTTTTGTTGATTTGATTTAACTAAATGGAAACTTAGTTGCACAAAGACCACTTTGTTATCTATGCTACAAGAAATACTCATAAATTGCAAAAAGGGAAAAAATAACAAGTAAACCTATACTAATTGTAGGAAATAAAATCAATTCAAGCGAGTTGGAACAAAATCAAATCTATTCTACCATGCAATGTAAACAAACTTTCAACTAAAAGAATTAGGAAAATTTTGAAGTAAAAAATGGGCCTCAAAACAAAAAAGTACAAAAAAATCAACTTTAGAAGAACCAATAGGATTCAATATGATGTGTCAACCACGAGGGATGATTCACCATTTTTGGAGTACAAAGGTAAAAAGATAAAAATAAATATAAAAAAACTACGACTTGAAAATACAAGTTGAAAAAGTAGTTTTTTTTTTTCCCACCAAAACTTGATGAGGTATTATAATCTTATTTTATTATTTTATAATATTGTTTAGGAGGCCCATTTGTACCTCAAAATTTCTCTAATGGGAGCATTCCAACATTAAACCCTAACTTGCATAAAATAAAGCAGTTTTACTACAATCATTAGGTCAAGGATTCTAGGGGGTCTCTAAACTTCCAAATTCCATCCTTAGGGTCTGGTGTGCATTGTCACATTCTAAGAAAGAATGATCATGCTTTGGGTGAAAATATGGAGGATTTTTACTACAATTTGCAGGTTGCTATAGGAGACATACCCTAGAGTAGAAATATGTGTTCTACAAGTGGTTTGATAGATGGACAAAGTGAAGGAGGGTTAAAGGAGAGTCAAGAAGTCTTTCCCTAGCTCAATTACCCATTATGTATCAATTCATGCAACAAAATGGGTAAAGACGGAGTTTCCCATAGCTTGGCAAGACAAAAATTCATACATTGACAGGTTGCAAAAACTTTTGACAACAAGCAAAGAAAAAGTGATTCAAGCAAGCCAAATGCATAGAAAGGAGTTATAACAAAATCAAAGTATTATTTTCTAAATTTAAAGTAGAATTCATGAGTAGGATAATAAACTAACTAACTTATTGACCTACAGGAAACAATATCAATAACAAAAAGGATGAGTTCAAGTACTGCATGAAAATAATATTACTGCATGAAATAACTAATTGCTAAATTCATCAAAGCAAGATGCATAAACAAACTTAAAGGCAAGCTCATTCACTAACCCTACAAAGATAATATTTTCATACATAAAATTACAGAAATGTATAACTGAATTAATAAATGGAAAGTAAGAATACAAAAAGGGGTCTTGAGCACCTAGGTTGGGCCCTAACCCAAGGACAGTCGGGTCCCTAAAGAAAAATCAGTCTAGAACCAAAAAGTACTTCTCATTAATTATGAAATGTGCTCATACATAAGAGATTACAGAACTAAAATATTACAAAAAAGGCTTCACTACTATTGCTAACTCTAATCTCAAAAGTTCCAATCCCTAATGGGCTACCTAAGCCCCATATTTATACAAAAATCATCGAGGGGAATCCTCCTTGAAGAGAGCACTACTTCCCTCCAAAAACACTAGAAAATAGGATATGGTTTCTTGATAACTTGGCAGCTACAAGAATTAGAGAAATTTTGAGGTATAAATTGGGCCTCAAAACAAAATGTACAACCAAAATAAAATTTATAAAAAACCAATAAGATTCAATATGATAATGTCAACCATGGGGGATGATTCACCATTTTTGGACTAAAAAGGTAAAAGGATTAAAAAAAAATAAATTGTTTTTTCAACTTATCTCACTCAACTTTACTCAAATTTCGAACGAGAGTACTTGTTGAATGAAGAATCTAACTCCTCATCCAATGAGTACCCATGTTGCATACCTTCGATGGACCCTGCTACATGAAAAGTGAGAAATACATGAAAAATGTGACTGCAATCACATTTTTTAATGTATTTCTCTTTTTTTCATGCAGCAGGGTCCATCGAAGGTATGCAACATGAGTACTTCTTGGATGAGGAATTAATTTATGCATCCAATGAGTTCTCTCACTCGAAATTTGAGTAAAATCGTAGGGAGATAAGTTGAAAATATGAGTTGAAAAAGTAGTTTCTTCTTTTTTCCCTCTAAAATTTGATGATGTAATCTAATCTTATTTTATCATTTCCACTATTATTTTATAATATTCCTTAGGAGGCCTATTTTAGACATCAAAATTTATCTTATGGTAATTATAATTTCTTTAAACCAACTGATTTTTGACCATCCTTCAGTAGGGGACAAGTCCCATATTTTTCTCTTGGCTAGATTACTGCATTATCTACATAAAATATTCTCAATATCTTGCACAATAAATGCATTATGCACACAAGATATGACAGTCATCTCTAACCTTCCTAGGAACATATTCAAGTTGAAAAATACATTCTTAACTACATAAGGAGAGGTTAAATGTTCCCGTGAAAGGTTAGATGGGCCTTAAATTGTACCTGATTAGGAGGCCCATCAATGCTAAGAAGATTACATGTTGCAAAAGGACACAATCTTGACATGGGGAGTCCAAATGACATTAGGAGTACTTAGGTAAAAGGTGTAGCAGAATGTAGCCATTTTCCATTGTTTTCAAAGGGGGGTAAATAAGCAGACATAAGGAGAAGAAGGGTCAACCAAAAATTAGGGGATCTCTTAACATCAATGGCTAGATTATGTTTGGTGGAATTTCCATCAATACCAAAGGGGGATATTGTTAAGTGAGTGTTGTCATTGATGTCAAAGGATTTTTGGTCATTGATGTAGGTTAGTGTAGACCAATATATGCTTATGAGCTCCAGCATGATGATGTACAACTTGTGTTGAACACGCGTTGTCATTGATGTCAAATGAATTGTGGTCATTAATGTTGGTATGATGTAGAGTGCTACACATATGATGTAAATAGAGATGCATGGTCTTGTTGCAAAAGTTCAAACAATTAGAGTGTGGCTTGTAAATAGAGATGTGGAATTGAGAATAAAGGTTTTGTTGCAAAATTTGAAACAAATGTGAGTTTCCAAGTTCCCCATTGTGGAAGAAGTTTGAGGAAGAAAAATAGATATTCCACCATCGAGTCAAAACATAGGATTGATATGAGCATTATCATCATCAAAAGTATTGGGTTTTCTTAGGTACATTTACAAGAACAGAGTGAGTTGGTGCAGATAACACTACACTTAGCTCCTCTATAGTCCTAGCATATTGAAGTTTTCATTAAAACTACTCAAAGTTATCAAAGAGTCCAAGAAACCTCAATGATGGAATGAAAATAATGAGAGATAGACCTTCATACTCAGGAATGTTGGTGGTTGGGGCCAAGATGGGAAAGAAACTTAGGAAATACAGATCGTTCCAAAGTCTAGAAGCTTAGAATCTATTGATAGGAAGATGGACAGAAAGAATGTTGTTGTCCCACCATCACTTGCTAATGGTTGGCAATGGGGAAGATGCGTTGTAAGAAGCACCAAATAAAAATTTTTGATGGTATTACCTCATGGAAAAGGTATTAGACATTCGGGGAGAAATGATAGTGAAGAGAATTCAAAACTAAGAAGAAAGGTGCCATCTAAACTTCTTCCTTTGAGAAATTAGCAAAGTTATCTCATGAAACAAGTGGAGTTGGTTATCAATCCAGTGATGGTGATGCAAATATTTATAATTTTATTAACGATGGAGATGATTTTGTGAGTCTATGTGTTACCACTCGATATGTGTGAGTTGCAACATGAGAAAATTCGAGAATAAAAGTAATGAAATGGAAATCCAAGAGTTGCAACAGTTACAGTATGTTTGGGGGTGTGTTGTAGCATAATCATCATCGTGAATGGAAATGCTAAAGTTTTAGCAATGATGACTGGGGTTGGATTTGCAACAATAGATGCTACAACATGAGAAAATATAGGAATTGTAGCAATGAAATGAAAATCCAATAGTTGTAGTAGCTTTAGTATTTCCAAGGCCTGTTGCAACATAATCATCACCACGAATGGTGGTGGCATAGTTGCAAAAATGAAAATTAGGGTTGGATTTTCATAAATGATAGTTGCAACACTTGTGCGTGAAGTTGCAATGTTTGTTGTGGAGTTGCAACATTGGTGTGCAGTTGTAGTCCATGTCTCATATTCTATATTGTTAACTTCTACTTTTCCTTAAACTCATGTGAAAGTAGGAAAAACTATTTACCTTGTTGTTTTCCTCAATGTCCATACCATGGGTAAATACTATGGGTCTAAACCATGGATTGATTTAATTTTTTAGAAAAAGGAAAAAATAAATAGATGGGAAAGTAAATCACATTGGTATGTTGCAAGCGTGACCATGAAAATGTAACAGGGGTAGCAAGTGTGAGTGTTGTGATAGTGAATATGAGTAGGAAATGAGTATTATTATTGATTATTGTGTAAAAAAAGAAAAGCGGTAGCATATGTATATGTGATTGTGTGACAACAATTATGAATTACAAGAAGTAACAATAAAGCATCGTGGAAACAAATGTATATGTGACTATGTGATAGCAATTATGAATGACAACAAACAACAACAAAGTAGAATAGAAATAAATTTATGTGTGACTGTGTGACAACAATGTTGAATGAAAAAAATGTAACATCAAATCATAGTGGGAAAAAATGTATATGTGAATGTGCGACAACAATGTTGAATGAAAACAAGTAACAACAGATAGAGTGGCATCAAATGTATATGTGACTATGTGATAGCAATTATGAATGACAACAAACAACAACAAAGTAGAATAGAAATAAATTTATGTGTGACTGTGTGACAACAATGTTGAATGAAAAAAATGTAACATCAAATCATAGTGGGAAAAATTGTATATGTGAATGTGCGACAACAATGTTGAATGACGACAATTAACAACAAAGAAGAGTGGTAGAAAATGTATATGTGATTGTGTGACAACAATGTTGAATGACAACAAGTGACGATGGGATTGTGTAACAACTAAACAAAGTGACAACAAATTTGTGAAGACCATGTGGCAATAAAGTGTGAATATTGATTGACAATGTTATAGTAAAGTGTGTAGGTATATTAACAGTTTTGTGACAACATGTATGAATTCCGAAGAGATGAGGAGAAATATCAAAATTCATATCTAAGTTGTAGTTGAATACCAAGTTGAGCTTAGAGTATAAGAGAGAAAGAAATGGATAAGCAATGCGAGATGAGGGTCAATAAAGAGAAGAATAAATTAATGAAGTACAGAGTCATGCAGAGATATGTGACTTGACCAAAAGAGTAGATCATGGTTGTAAGTAAAGAGCTATAAGTAAAATCAGAGATCAAGGAGTTTGTATGAGTAAAATTAAATGGAGTTATTCTGGATCTAGTTTGAAAATGTGAGAAAATAGGGATATGATAGGCATATTAGGTTTGTGCTTGTAAACTAGGGGATCAAATTCTTCTTCGAGTGGGTGCCTATAAATATCATGGGAAAGGTGTCTCCTTTAGGTTGGTGCATGTAAATTAAGAGATCGATGTCTCCTTTAGGTTTATGCTTATAAATCTTAGGGGATGGGTGTCTCCTTTTGGCGGTTCTAGTAAATTGATGTAATAGTAGGTTGGAGCCCGCAATAATATACAAGAAATAAGTTTTTTGGTTTTCTCCCTTTAAGGGTTTTTGCATACATCTATTGTTATTATTTGTTGCTTATGTGATTGATGTGTTGAATGGTATGAATTGTCTTATATTGTTAAGTTTGTAAAATATACCATTATATTGATTCACCACCTTCTCAATAGTATCATAATTCCAAAAATTATATTATCAATCAGAAAGTATGTATACTTATGAGATGCAAGAAAAATATATGCGATATTAGTTTATTGATGACTTATATAAAAAGAAATGTTACTTATTAAGGGAATTTGTCTATCTAAGAAAAATAAACTTATAGGAAAACTAATTAAATGCGATAGGAATATTTGAAACACTTGATATTGTCATCTATTGAATCACGTTTTTATCATTTCATATCACAGTATTTCATTCATCAACTAATTAAATGTTCCTGTAATCAATATGAAAAAAAAAATTAACGACAACTTGTAAATATATATCCTTGTAACTCTGTAAAAAATCCCACTCATAAGAGATATTATGAAATTCAAATGTCACACAATAGGAAAAAAAAAACAAATTAAATGGCATAGCATAAATGAAACTAATCTAACCAAGCAGTGCATACCCAATGCATAGGGGTCCCTCTTGGCTTAATAAACATTATGGAGAAACTTATTAAGATAAAATTGAATCAATACAGAACGAAAAAGTCAACACATGAATTGAGAAACTAACAATTTGTAGTTAAAACCAAAAACCAAGTTTTAAAGTATTATTCTTTAGAAAATATCTAAGTATTGATCCTTACTAACATGGAAATTTATTTTTATTCATATCAGAGAAAGAGATAACACCAAATCCCTTGGAAATAGGATAACATTTTGTTGTCAGAAATGTTCAACTAGATTCTCCAAATCATGTTGGAGCTATTAGAGTGCACACCCAATGTTGCAATCCACAATTTTATGCAAGAATTGTTCAATATGGTCTGTCTTTTCTTTAGATTGGAATCATACTTAATTTGATTTACATGGGAGAAATTTTGGAATGCACGAGTGTCTTCTAATTCAAGGGAGATTCAATCTCATCCTTGGGTGTCCACTTCCATTTAACATGTGTTTTGTAAAGTGGTCGCAACATGGAAGTTGGAAGAATCCATTTTGAAGAAATTCCATTAAATTCTTCATCATGCACTTTCTAAGGAATATTCTTGCTAGTCACCTAATTGGGCACATTTTGCACAAAACTCATGTTCTGGAATCTCCTATTTATATTCATCCATCCAAAATTTACATGTAAAGTTCATTTCATGGTTGGATGCTTCCAAATTAGACTGGAAACATTAATCATGATCTGAAGTTGGCTACAATCAACCAGGGTTTGGTTTAAGAAACCTAAAACCATATCGATTGATAAAGGAAAAAAAACGTGTGCCAAACTTTCTTTTGGAATTGAGATGGTATGCCAACCTTGGAGGTCATTATTGGGATTAAATTTTGGCTACAAGAACTAAAATCACAATAATCATTAGCAAAACCAACCATAATTATTTAAAACTCATTAAAAATAAAGGAAATAGATGACAATTAACCACTTGAACACTTGTAAGATTGTTTTGGTATATTCATGAAAAAATACTGCAAGAATTGTAATGAATGGCCGAAAGGATGAGGAAAAATGATCAAAAAGGATAATTAAAGTGGTGGAAAAAATGGTAAAATGGTGACCCAACATCTCCCCCACACTATGGGGTTGGCATGTCCTCACTCCAACAAAGTAAGACACTAATATTTGCAAAATTAAAGAAGATTTATCCTTTTTAACGACGTTTTCTTGATGAGATGAGTATACTCTGTATGGATGTCAAGGTGATCAAATATGAGTGCAGTATGGTCAAGAAAATTATGTACAAAAGACAAAAGTTCAGTAAACTGAGTTCTCATCCTTTATGGCCCTAGTGTGTAACATGTGGATTTGTTTTTCCCATTATGATATACTTTATCTTTGCATGTTTTCTCTACTGGTACTTTGTTGAGTAGAACATTGTATGCCTTGTTCTATTGTCCCTATATAACTATATTTTCTGTGAAACATTTTATAATAGGAAATGATGGTGAAGAACCATATGCTTCTCCCTTTCTCAAGGAGTTTTATGAGAGATATTTATGTGAATAAGAAGCCCATGGAGTGAAATTATCCTTGCTAATTTTTATTACTGTTGTTATCACCAAAAAATTGATCATCTAGCCTAATTTACTAGATGGATCGAAGTACACCATGTAAAGCCAATTTTACCACAGTAAAATTTCTTTCACTATGAGAAATTACTTAATAAACCACCTTTGTTAAGTAGTTTATAATTAAACCCATGAACAATAATTAAATAAATCACTATTTATTTAATTTTCTTCTAGGAATAATTAATTAAACCATTGTTCAATTGTTATTCCTTGTCATATTTGACCCAATCATGAAAAATGAACAGATAAATCATTAATTATCTTATTTTTCTCTAAGAATAATTAATTAATCACTAATTAATTATTATTCTTTGTCAAATTTGACTAAATCCCTTACGAATAATTAAATAGATCATTATTTGTTTATTATTCCTTAACCAATTCCTTGAGATGATAAATAAATCATTTATTTATTTATTATTTCTAAATAAAAGTTTAAATACTTTTTCCCTCCTAACCAAATATAATAAAATATTCCAAGTGGTTATTCCAATAATGGGGTTAATAATATTTTATTATTTCTCAATATTCAAGGATAACTCAATATCTTGTTATAAATAGAAGGGTTTTCCATTAATTATTCGCTTTTGATTATTTTCATTGTTGCACTAACTGTTATAACTCTGATTATTATCATTGCCACACACCACATTTTTGTTGGTTTATACATTATAGAGGAGAGAGACCCTACACAAGTTGAAGACATTTGAGGATAGCCAAGAACCCATCCCATAGAGGGGGACTAATAACATCTATTTGTTCCCTTCACAGGTGTTATAATAAAACTATTCATTGTATATTTGGTTTCCATTGGATGATTGGAGTTATTATTATTTCTTTTTGTTGTTTAACTATGATTGTGCCATAGATTAGGACTTTGGCAGGTTTTGTTTCTATCAGTTGTTGCAGATCTACAATGTTTAGTAGCCATTTATATTGTTGAGATTATTTGTCATCCACAATCTTAAGTGGGTTCTTTTTGTACATCTTTGAGTAGAAAACACTACAAGAAAATTGGCGACTCCACTAGGTTTATACTTCAGATCCAGAAACCTGGCTGGCCTTCAGTTTTCAACTTAGGGTTTCTTCTTTTTTTTTAGTCTCTTAATGTTTCCTAGATTTTTAACCCTAGATCTATTAAATTTATGATTTCCGCAAGATTTCTGGTATTTTTCGCAGGTCACAAGAACTAGCTGCGAAAGAGACAACAATTTTTCTGAGATTTTTCGACTGGGAATCAAGGAGCATAAATCACACTTTTTAGCCCAAAAAGTGTGATCTCACCTGAAAACAGGTAAGTACCTATGATTTTATGGTTTCCAGGTTTTTATCAGATCTGTTTCTGGGTTTTTATGAGAGCTCTCTGCTAGGTTGTTTGACCTTTGTCTCATCCTGCTTAGGCCTTGATCTACTATGATTTACTTGTCGAAGTGGAATTTCCCCCCCTAAGGCTTCTAGTACACTTCCACCTTTATAGGAGAAGTTTAGCCAAGTGAGTAGTCTGAGTTTCTGCAACACTTTCAACCATATTTTCCATATCTGTACCCTTATTTTTCATATCTATAAAGATAGGTTGTCACCATCCATAGTTTCATATTACAACTTTTTTGGTCAATGGCCTTAGGGTCGGTTGCCCTAGGTGTTTCACCTGTCTCCCTATCTTTTTGTAGTGATCTTCCTCTCTGGTTTTTTGTTGTCGCTGCACCACTTTCCAGTAGCTTTGTGTCACTTGATCCTAGTCACACAGACATTCAGATCTCTTGACCTTTTTTAGTGTGTTTTCCATTGATTTAGCCACAAACCAGCACAGTGTTTGCAAACCTAGTTTGGGTGGGGTTCAGTTAATTGTTTTATTTTTCTTTTTCTGTTTTTAATTTCAATTTATTTTTAGCAAGATTTTTTCTTTTCTTACAAACACAATCTGGGCTTAATCAATAAATACACTCGCACACACAAGCACACCTTAAGCAAAGGGCACTTGGTTTACACCACCAAGCCAAGACTTAACACAATAAATTTATCTCCCCTCATCAAGACAAAGGTATATTGTTGATCTCCCTTCATCATTTCTGTGTCACGTGTGTCTTACCACCATTGCGCCACCAAGGCATTTATCATGGAGACTATTAGGTCTTCACCCCCAATTTCTACTTGGGCATATTACTCGTCCCCGTTGGGTTCAAGTTCATAGCCCTCCGAGTCTCCATAACAACTCTTCTCCTGGTTCATCTAATTCCTCATCTGATTCTGAGCCTCCTTCACTGCATATCGTCGCCATGTCTGGACCCACAGCTGGTGTAAGAACCCAACCTGGTGTTAGCTTTGGTTCTATCCCAGTGGTCACATTAAGCGGAATAGTCTCAAGAACCATTCTGGCAGCCCCCATGCTCCCCTTTATGGCTGGGTTAAGTCTACTAGATTTTATCCAGTTGATAAACGACCTCATACACCATGATGTTAGTTGGCCTTTTATGCCGACTAAAATTCCCTCAGACATCCCAAAGTTTGAGGGTAATGAGGGAGAGGATACTACCAACCATGTCCAATCCTTCCACATGTGGTGTGCGTCCAACTCCATTATCGATGACTCCATTCATCTTCGGCTATTTTAACGCACGCTCACTAAAGGTGTTGCAAAATGGTATGTAGACTAGTGTGCCACATCTCATTCCGTTTTAACGATGCTTTCTAAAGCTTTCCTTTCATATTTCCAGCTACCTCTCTGGTACGACACCAGTATGAAGCTATTGACCTCACTCCATCAGTCCTTCGCCACTCGCCTATCTGACCATGTTCAAGAGTGGTGTAGAAGGAGAAGCAAATGCCATGCCTCGCCCTTTGAAGCCCGTGTCTACCTAGATTTGTTTCTTAGGAGCCTTTTATCACCCATTGGAAAAGATGTCATGTCCCATTTTCCTCAGACAAAGGAAGAAGCGATATGACCTGATTTATGCGCAATCCAGTTATGTCTATACCATCATTCCAAACCTCCCCCATCCTGGAGGTGTCAATGCACCGGGGGCATCTCACACCACTGACGGTATCGTTGGAACCCTTTCACATCCTTTGCCATATACTCAACATAGTTATGGATATCCACAGGGAGGCACCAGTTCCTTTAACACTCATGCCCCGCCTGCTAGCACATGTTTTTAGGGCTCTAACCTGTCTACCAAACTGTTGCTCCTCCTTATGCACAGCCGAGTGCTCTAGCCCCTCAAGCATTAGCTCTACAACTTCCCATGCATCCTCAACCCTAGCAGCCACCACCCCCTCAGGGTCAAGTGTTTTCACAGAAGAGTGCGACCAATCCCCAAAATTTGAATAAAAAGAATAAGGGGAAGTGTAACAAGGGTAACCAAAGTAATCAAGGCAATCAACCTAGGGAACCCCAGGGGAACCTTCCTAACACTAACAACCAGCAACATGGAAACCAACCCATGTAGAACAAGGCTATTCATACGAACAAGCCTTGTGCATGTTGTGGTGTACATGGCCATTATACACATGAGTGTTCTCTCTTACCCCAGATGTGCCAAATGTGGGAAGCTCAAGCAGCTTCTAGCAGTCAGTAATTGCCTGAGAATCCTGAGCCATCTCAACCGACAATGCTTACAAATCCTTTCCCTCAGCAAGGATTTATAGCTGCTTAACCTCAACTCGGTCAAGCAGCCCACCCTCCCAACCTTCTGGTCCTAGTGACTGCCAGATCCTTATGATGAATTCTTAAGAGGTTAACCCCTCTGATATCAACCTGCAAACTTAACCACATCAATATGACAAGCCATCGACTTCGTTCGCCATTTAGTCCAAAAAAAAAGAATCTACTAAGCCTCTAATGACACCAAATGGTACTTTACAGATCCCTCAACCTAAATTTGAGGCCATTCCTAAGATCCCAAAGGGACCATTACATCGTAATGTGGGTTCTAACCAAGCTTCCCATATATACAGTATAGTAGATGACTTGGCGCAATCACCTACTGCCATGTTGATGCTGGAAGTACTCCAGTCATGCCCATCTCAAAAGAAAGTTCTACTAACTGCCTTGCATGCAGTAGATCATTTTGACAATCGTTTGATTGTCTTCCCTGTGGATACAATAGAACATCCCCCATTTCCTTCATTTTTTTCTTTCAGGATGCCAGTTCAAGTCCGTAATGCCATTATCTCCCGACGTAATATTGACGAAGGTGCATCCACCTGTGTGATGTAAATTGTCACTTGGAAACAACTTAAGTCACTTGAGTTGTCCCCCTCCACCATCACTTTGTGTGCTCGGGATGAACACTCCTCCCAGCCCCTTGGCATGTACCGCAATCGTCTAGTGACCCTTGCGGGTAAGATTGTTTATGTTGACATTGAGGTTATTGATGCCCCTTTGGATTATAACATTCTCTTAGGTCGTACTTACACGTATGCCATGTCAGTCATCACGTCTGAGGTGTTCCATAAGATGTGCTCCCCCCATGAAGGGAAGATCGTTACCATCGATCAATTGACTTACTACGAGCTAGAATCTGTGACCTCCCCCAAGTCCAATGTCAGATAAGCAGTCTTCAACTCCTCTCGTAGGTGTTTCACCTGGAGTCTACAAAATACTCGTCATTGTTGGGTGGTTTCCCTGGTCCTCCCTGTCCCATATCAGAGCCTAAATCTATGAGTGTTTGCATGTTACAAGCGTCATGAGCTGCTATCAAGTAGTCTGGTACTTCTGATCCGCAACCAGCTCCTCAGCACCCTGTAGTTACCATCCCAGCTGAGCCCTATGGATCCACCTCCCTAGGACCTCCTCTGTTTGTGTGTGCCTCTCCTATGTTTCCACCAGGAATAGTTCCTCTAGGTCTCAACCATCCAGGAGCTATTCCTTCAGGAAATTACCTGCAGGCCAAATACCTTTCTTATTACCCCCTTCGAGATTATTTTATGTTCCTGTCATGTTCTCACTGGTCCTTCCTAACATGACTTTGGGGATCCCAGTATGATACCTCGATTCCCCTGCAAGCATTCCGCCTGGTTAGCTAAGACCTTATCATGCTTTGACCCTGGTTCAACGGTCCCTACATCCCCTGTTGCTACTTCAGTTCCATCACAACCTCAATAGGAACCCACTCCTGTTGCGCAAGCATCTAGACAGGGGGGGAAAGCTAAGAGGAAAGAACTGAAGGACAAGGCTCCCCAAGCTACTCTAGACCATAAGGCCCCAAAGCCGTCACCTCCATGCACTTTGTGTAAAGTTGTTGGGCATGCCACCAATAATTGTCCCGAGCTTCCTCATGTCAAACCTTTGGTTCATGAAACGATCCCTGTGTTAGGACCCTATACTACTAGTGTAACCCCTTATTGTTATTAGTACAACCCACTTATTATATTGATGTACCCATGTAGTGCCCATATTGTTACCCCATAGAAGCCCACTATTGTTATTATTGTGCCCTTACATTATTATTGTTATGTTAGCTCTGATTATGTTATGACCCCTTAGACTCCTATATATAGAAAGGAGGTCTTTTCATTTGTATCATCCAAGAATTGTTCATTTATGTAATGTAAAAGAGATTGCCCCCTCGAAGAGGCTGAATTCTAAGGCGTTGATCTATCTTTTCTATATTTTCTTGAGCTGGTTTCATAACATTTGGTATCAGAGCTTTGGATTCTAGGGTTTCGCTGCTCCAAACAGGTCATCGTGGCATTTTCGCTATAACCTTTTTTCTGTGACGTTTCAGAAGTTGAAAAAAAACCCATTGAGAAGAAATCGTGCTGAACCTCAGGTCCGAATTTCAGAGATGTTCGCACTATATTTGTGGAGATATGATCTGAGGAAGTTGGTCTTTTTGCAGACTCCTGAATTACATTCCAAATAGGTGACCTGGGGAAAAGCATCATAACTTTCTCTCTGGGGATCGGATTGAAATTTAGTAAGAAGGTACAGAAAGAGGATGGACTTTAGTTTCTTGTATGCATTTTTCAGATCCAAAGGTCGAAACAGTGATTCGTGGCAAGTCGTACAAGTTCGCTCTACTGAACTAGTCTATAATCAAGTCACTGTGGGAGATTTCACATAACTCTTCCTTGGAGAATCCAATTTGGGTCAGACTTGTGGCATTGGAAAGAGGACATAGAGGGCTACTGTAGGTCACAAATTTAGATCTAGATGATTGGAAAGTACAGAGATACATCAGAGGCAATATCGAGCTCCTACAAAGTGAAAAAAGGTGTGTAGATTTTCTTAAATTTTTGCTTAAGCTTGGTTTGAAAATTTATTTTGAAGGAATTAAAAGGGCATAGTGGAGAATTATTATTGGTAACTGATGCCCCGAGGAAAGAAAATTCAAACACCTAGTAAGGAACCTGAAAGCTCTAGCATGACTCATGAAGAAGAGGAAGAAATGCAACATGATATATCAAAATTACAAGACCAAGTGCAACAACTGTCCCTTGCACAAAAAGGAACAGAATCTAAGATGGATGGTTTAAAGAAAGGCGTAGAAGCTAAGATGGATTGTTTAAAGAAAGGTGTAGAAGCTAAGATGAATGACGTGGAAGCTAAGATGGATGATTTGAAGATAGATTTGAAGACAGACATGGAAGAATTGAAGATAAATATGAATAAGTTGCTACAAGAAAGGGTCACTAATGGTGAAAGGGTAGTAAAGGAAACTCATGATGAGAAAAAAAGAAATGTTAATCATGATTCCATAGACTCTAATGTTGGATCAAAGACCCACCATATTCCAAAAATCGATATGAGGAAGTTTGATGGCAAGGATCCTGCAACATGGATATTACAGATGGAGCAATTTTTCGATCTCAATAATGTGCAAAACACACAAAAGGTACATATGGAAACTTCATATTTGGAACCAAATCAGTTTGTATGGTATCAATGGCTTTGCTCTCGTAAACAATTTATCACTTGGGCAATTTTTACGGAAGAATTGATAGCACATTATAAGGATACAAAAAGCAACACTTTTTTTAGCCAATTGATAAGTCTCAAACAAAATGGTTCAATAATGGAGAACATTGAGGAGTTCAAAAAATTGAACATAAGAGTAAAATATATTCCAGAGGAGCATAGGATTGATGTGTTCATAGGGTCTTTAAAGGATAATATCCAACATGATGTTCGCCTTTGGGAACCTGATTCATTAGAGAAGGCATTCAGGTTAGCAAGAAAAATGGAAAGTAAAATTATGGCAACCAGGAAGCATACCACTCACAACTATAAAGACGGAAGTGTTGTTGCCGCTAGTCTTCCACAACCTATAAGGTTGACACCACAACAATTGGAAGAAAAAAGCACAAAAGGTCTTTGTTACAGTTGTGATAGCAAATACACTAAAGGTCATAAGTGTGCCGAGAAGAAATTATTCTACATAGATTGTGAAGAGGAAGAAGAAAAGGAGCAAGAAAGGTCAAAAGAAGAGGATATACTCCAGGAACAAAGCCTAGATAAAGAAGAAATGAATCCAACCATATCTTGTAATGCATTGGTGGGAATTGCCACTCCTCAAACCATCAAGATAGAAGGACAAATCAAGAAGAAAAAGGTAATAGTGTAGATTGATTTAGGAAGTACCCACAATTTTATTCATTGTAAGGTAGCAAGAGAATTGAATTGCTTCTTATATCCAGCACCAGAGTGTCAAGTGATGGTTGCAAACGGAGGAACAATAAATTGCTCAGGAAAGTGCCATAATATCAAGCTATCCATGGGAAACTATGTATTGACTAGCCCATTGCTTTCCATTTCAATGGGAGGTGCTGATGTTGTACTAGGAGTCCAATGGCTACAATCCTTGGGTACAATAGCTTTTAATTTTCAAGAAATTTTCATGAAATTTTCTGTGGAAGGAAAGGAAGTTGAATTAAGGGGTATTTCATAGAAACCGGGAAAGATAATCAGCTCTAACAATATGACAAAGCTTCTAAAAAAGGAACAAAGAGGTGTAATTGCACAATTATGTTCGCTAGATGTGTCCACAGTGGAATCATCTATTTCTCCAGATCTCCAAAAGGTCTTGGACAATCATTCCAAGGTATTTGAGACTCCCAAGGTCTCCCACCTATTCGTTATCATGATCATGCTATTCATCTGATTCCAGGAAGTGTTCCTACAAACATCAGGCCGTATAGATATCCCTATGCCCAAAAGAGTGAAATTGAACGTATGGTTGCAGAAATGCTAGAGGTTGGTATAATTCAACCAAGTCAAAGTTCTTTCTTTGCTCCAGTCGTTTTGGTGCACAAGAAGGATGGATCATGGTGCATGTGTCCCGATTATAGGGAGCTCAACAAGCTCACTATTAAAGATAAGTTTCCCATTCCTGTCATTGATGAATTATTGGATGAATTGCATGGATCAATTTACTTCACCAAGTTGGATCTTTGTTCAGGATATCATCAAATCAGAATGAAGAATGAAGACATTCCGAAAACAACATTTAGAACTCATGAGGGTCTTTATGAATTTTTGGTCATGCCTTTTGGCCTTACCAATGCACCTTCAACATTTCAAGGTTTGATGAATTCAATTTTCAAACCATTCCTTAGAAAATTTGTGTTAGTATTTTTGATGATATACTAATCTACAACAAGTCTTGGAAGGATCATGTTGAACATGTTGACAGGGTGCTACAACTATTGGAGGAGAAACAATTATATGCAAAAAGATCCAAATGTTTCTTTGGAGTACAAGAGGTGGAATATTTGGGTCATATTGTATCTCATGAAGGAGTTAAGGTAGACCCTAGCAAAATTAAAGCCATTAAGGAATGGAAAATTCCCACATCCATAAAGCATCTGCGAGGATTTCTCTGGTTGACAGGGTATTATCACAAGTTTGTTAAGAATTATGGGAGAATAGCAGCACCTCTAACAACATTATTGAAGAAAGATGCATTTTCATGGACTCCAGAAGCAACAAAGGCATTCGAACATCTTAAAGAGGCAATGTGCCAAGCACCGGTCTTAGCTACACCGGACTTCACAAAAACCTTTATTGTAGAATGTGATGCTTCAGGAAATGGAATTGGTGTTGTTTTAATGCAAGATGAAAGACCCATTGCTTTTGAAAGTCGTCCAATCAAGGGAAAGTTTTTACACAAAGCTATTTATAAGAAGGAAATGTTGGCAATACTCCATGCACTTAAGAAATGGTGACCCTACCTAATGGGAAGACACTTCAAGGTAAAAACGGATCATGATAGCCTTAAATACTTTTTAGAACAAAGATTATCCTCGGAAGAGCAACAAAAGTGGGTCACAAAGATGTTGGGTTATGACTTTGAAATCATCTACAAAAAAGGGAAGCAAAATGTGGTGGCAGATGCACTCTCAAGAAAGGATGAGGATGTGGAAGCATTGTTTTGTGCTATTTCTATTATCCAACCAGATTGGATAAACGAAGCAATGGATGAATGGAAGAAGGAAGAAGAAGTATGGCCACTTATTCAAAAGTTGCAAAAGATCCCAATTCAAACAATATTGCCAGAAATTGAAGAGGAAGGAAAAATCATATTGGAACCTGGAGCAGTCACAAAAACGAGAACCCGACAGCTACGAAATCGATCAATTTCATAGTATCTCATCAAGTGGAAGAAATTACTCGTTGAAGATTTCACATGGGAGGACAAGAATTTTATACAGAAGCATCAAGAACTACTCAAGCGTTGAGGACAACGCTTTTTGAAGGAGAGGGGCATGTTAGGCCCCTATAATACTAGTGTAACCGCTTATTGTTATTAGTACAACCCACTTATTATATTGATGTACCCATGTAGTGCCCATATTGTTACTATTGTACCCCATAGAAGCTCACTATTGTTATTATTGTGCCCTTACATTATTATTGTTATGTCGGCTCTGATTGTGTTATGACCCCTTAGACTCCTATATATAGAAAGGAGGTCTTTTCATTTGTATCATCCAAGAATTGTTCATTTATGTAATGTAAAGGAGGTTTCCCCCTCGAAGAGGCTGAATTCTAAGGCATTGATCTATCTTTTCTATCTTTTCTTGAGCTGGTTTCATAACACCCTGAGTCAAATATCCTTGAAGACCATGTTAACTTACTGGGTGCACCCAAGAAACTCAGAACGTTGTGCATAAATCACCTTGTGCCCTGTGTGATCATCATGGTCACCATTCCCATTTTTTCCCTCGTCTCGATGAATTTCACGATTGCTTTGAAGCGCTTCGCAAATACGAGGCCACTCATAGTGGAACCCATACTCCTATACCCATGGATTCTGGTGCCCCTAGTCAACTAGAATAGGGGGACTTTGGTCGATCCCTCCCCCTGATGTCGAGATGACAGACACTGTGAGTCATATCCTTTACCTGTCGTCATCCTTGAGTTCCTCGCAGGCAAACCTTTCTGAAGTTTTTGTGCGTGCTTCTATCGAACCTCTTTCGACAGAAACCCTAGTCTCAACATCTGTAGATCCTCCATCTACCAGCTCTTCATATACCATTCTAGATGATGCATATGTGAACCTTCTTTCTCAAGTTGATTCACCAGGTATCATCACCACATCATGTAGTCAATATTCCTCCCATCTGCTCATCTTCCATTCTGATGAGGACATCATGGAATATATTTCTACCACATGATTACCCTTGGGATGATATGCACCATCGTGCATAATTCTTGCCACAGCAGTCTCATGACCAATATGTTGTGGAATCAAAATACTTCATCCATGGTGAAGTTGATTGGTTTCAAAATCCCATACCTACCCTAGATGCTTTCGAAGAAGGGAATATGGCCAACATCTCTCCTACTATCAAAATCAACATTTCAGATAAACCAAGGGTTGAAGAACACATTACCTTGGGAGCACAACGCACCCCGGAAGAAATTGAAGCTTACACCAAGCTCTTTAAAGAATTTTGTGATGTTTTCGCCTGGTCTTATTCTGAGATACCCAGACTTGATCCTGTCATTGTTGAACACCATATTGACACATGGACCGATGCCACTTCTGTCTCTTAGAAGTTTAGACCCATCCACCCTTTTCGTCGTGAGGTCATAAAAGCTTAGATCGACAAGCTAAAGCAGGATGATTTCTTCTATCCCATTGAATATACCACATGGGTATCCAACCCGGTTCTTGTTCTCAAGAAGCAAGGCACCATTCATGTTTGCACGGATTTCTGCGATGTGAACAAAGCTTGTCCCAAAGAAAAATTTCCCACACCCTTTATTGACCAAATCATTGATGAGTGTGCAGGGCACGAGGTTCTATCCTTTATGGATGGATTCTCTAGGTACAACTAAATCAGTATCCATCCATGGGGAACCTTTTCTTATCGGGTCATGCCATTTGGCTTCAAAAATTTTGGAGACACATTTTAGCGGGCCATGTCATATTGTTTTCATGACTTGGTGCATCTTATCCTTGCTTACCTTGATGATCTCACCGCTCGTTCTAGGGCTCTGGTGCAATATATTCATGATTTGCTCACCATTTTTCTCCGATGTCACAAGTATAACATTCATCTTAATCCATTGAAATGTGTGTTTTTTGGTCCTAATGGTCATCTGTTAGGCTTAATTGTGTCGAAATACAATATTACTCTTGACCCTTTGAAAGTTCAGGCCATTCTTGAGCTGCCACCTCCTCGTACCTTGCACCATTTACAAAGCCTTCAAGGCAAAGAAAACTTCCTTCGCCGGTTAGTACTTGACTATGTGACCACCGTGCATGGGTTTCTTAGACTCCGTCACTCAACCATTCCATTTGTTTAGGATGACCATGCTCAGCAGTGTTTTGATGCCCTGAAACATGCTCTCACTTCTACACCCTTGATTAGTACCCCTGACTTCACCAAGGATTTATCTTGTACATCTTAGCTTCCGCCCATTCGATCGTTGGGGTCCTTATTCAAGAAGATGATGATCGAAATGAGCATGTTATCGACTATGTCAGTAAGAACCTGGTAGGTCCCCCCTTGAACTACTCTCACTAAGAGAAATTGGCGCTGGCTATCTTGTTCTCTGTCCACAAGCTCCATCATTATATCCTTACATGTACCACTAGGATTGTAACAAACTCCAACCCCATGACCTTCCTATTAAGTCGAAGGATCATCAAAGAGAAGTACGCACGTTGGATTGTCATCCTTCAGGAATTCGGTCTTGAGTTTGTTACACATAAAAGTAAGAAAGGTTTGGCCCTCACCGAACTCATTTCTGAATTACCCATTGGTGCCTGTGATCCGTCGGTTAATGACGATCTCCTGAATGAACACTTGTTTGTCATCACTTCATATGATCCTTGGTACGGAGATATTCTCACCAGTTTGCGAACCCAAAATTTCGCTCCCCATCATAATCGTGATGATCGACGACGAATTCAATACTAGGCTCCTCGCTACCTCCTCATCAGTGACGACCTTTATCGTCATGGTGTGGATTCTATCCTTTGTCATTATCTCACCCATCCTAAAACAGAACAAGTGCTAAATGCGTGTCACAATGACGCTTGTGGTGGTCACCTCTCTGATATGACCATTACCCAGAAAGTAATGCGCGCTGGTTAATTTTAGCTTTCTCTCTTCAGTGATTGCATTGAGGTAGTCAAACACTACCCCAATTACGACCATTTTTCCCCAAAGGCAAAAACCCCACCGACTCCCCTCCATCCTGTCATTGTGGCTGGTCCTTTCTGCAAATGGGTTATTGACTTTATGGAGTGTCAATCGCCATCTGTTAATAACCATAAATATATTATAGTGGCGGTCAACTATTTTACCAAATGGGATGAGGCCATGCCAACATTCAACAACATGGTGGCTATCGTGGCCTTGTTCTCTTTTAACCATGTTATCGCTCAATTCGGGGTTCCGAAACAATTGGTTTCTGACCATGGCCGACACTTTGAAGATGAGGTATGGAATGAACTATCCTCACTATTGGGCTTCCAACACCAATATTCATCATATTATCACCCCCAAGGTAATGGACAGTTCGAAGCAGTCAACAAGATTCTTAAAACGATGCTTCAGCGGATAGTGAATAAGCACAAGACCAACTAGCATCTTATGCTCTTCCCAGCTTTGTGGGCATATAGAACTTCTGTTAAAACTGCCACTAGGTTCACTCCTTTCCACCTTGTTTTTGATGAGGAGGTAGTCTTTCCAATCGAGTATGAGATCCCTTCCCTCCACCTAGTTGTCGAGCTTCTCCCTGATACCCAACCTTTAGAAAAAAGACTTGTCATGCTTGAACGCGCCTCTAAAGACCATCGTGCTGCTTTGTAAACCATTGACACAGCTAAAAAGCACACCAAAGCTTAGTATGACTGAAAACTCAACCCTTGTGCCTTCCATGAAGGTGATCTTGTTCTGGTGTATGACTAGGCCCATGATACCCTGGGACATGAGAAGTTTGAATCATTATGGCTAGGACCTTACATCATTTGTAAGGACTTAGGAAAAGGGACATATCTCCTAGAGGATTTCGAAGGCCAACTCCTTCCTAATCCTCGCAATGCACTCTACCTTAAGAAATTTTACCCATAGCATCCTTCCTAATCCTTGTAATGCACTCTACCTTAAGAAATTTTACCCATAGCATCTCCCATTGATTTGCGCATATTTATTTTTGTCATGCATTTAGGTAGGTTGCATCATTTCGTTTGATGATTTCACACTCCACCAAGAAACCGTTTTTCCAAGAAGGGTCACTCTGTCACCTCTCAAAATTGAATTTCTTCATAAAGTGACACTTGTACTTTGAGGTCCACCTCCTCTTAATACTTTTCATACCATGTGTCAATATTCGTCATGAGTAACCATCATTTACTCATGTTTTGATGGTCCCCACTGGGCCTAATCTGTGTGGCAGTGTCATTGAGTCACCCTTAGTCAGAGCATCCGCTATGAGTAACCATAGCATCCATGGAGTTTGTTTCATGTCCCATTCTATCGTGCCATAGTATTCCATCCATATTTGCATATCGTTCATCCCGTATTGCCCATTTTGGCCTCTAGTCATACTATCCCCATCCCCTTTGGAGTTGAGTCAGTCTTTGCCAAGTCAATAATACACTTTATGCTCTGACAAGGGAAGTCATTTGGTTCTCAATAAATACCACTTTACCCATTATCCTTGGTGTCAGTCTGTCAATCACATTACTATTTTCCCTCGTGCCATAGTTGAGGATCTTCATTGCCTCATCTATTACAGGCCCTATTCTGTCAGCATCAACTCATTTATTCAAGAAGAATGGTCTAGAGGGCGGTGTATCTTGGTTCTAGCTTCCATTCTGGTTCAATGCCTCGGATCGAGTAGACAAACTCATTATTGCCCCTTGACTTGGTCATTTCATGTTCGTGATTAATACACTTGATGGTCCAGTGATGCAATAGATTGTACCAGTGATTCCTAGGTGTGTGAGATGTTTCAGACCTCAGTAGGTGGTGACCCTTCAGGTAGCCCCCCATATGCCCAGAGGCATTCTTATTATGCTATATCCTCAGATGCATTTCCGCAGTATTGATGGGTTTGGTTCCTACTTATCGCAGTGTTCATAACATGCATGTCTCCTTCAGATGATCCATTCAGTTTTGTAGGGCCCTTTCCTGTTCAGCAGGGCTTCTTCATTGTTCTACCCTCCCTCCCACCCACTTTTTGAGGGAAGGGCCATTATATCTCATGTACTCAGATATTATTGTATTAAGTCCTGGCTCATGTTTTTCCAGGTGCATTATGTATATGGGATACATTGTATTATTTTATGGCTCTATTATGCCATCATGTCATGTACCATTCATCATGTACTTCATTGCTCAGTTTTATGTTTTTGGGAGCACCATTATTTTTGTACTAAGTTATCTCGGCGGGTATGGGTATGCCTCCCCCACCTCATTGAGGTCCGGTACAACAACATAAAAGGATACTTTCATTAGTATGACCCCCTCTGTCCCTATCCTCTTTCGCTTCAGCTTTATTGGTCTCTCTCTCTCTCTCTCTCTCTCTCTGACTCCATTGTGTTATCTAGTTATTGTGTCTTTACAACGTACTTCGGTCATACGTTTTTCTCCTAACACTTGTACATTGGGGGGAAATCTGTTATCACCAAAAAATTGATCATCTAGCCTAATTTACTAGATAGATTGAAGTACACCATGGAAAGCCAATTTTACCATAGTAAAATTGCTTTCATTGTGAGAAATTACTTAATAAACCACCTTTGTTAAGTAGTTTATAATTAAACCCATGAAGAATAATTAAATAAACCACTATTTATATAATTTTTTTCTAGGAATAATTAATTAAACCATTGTTCAATTATTATTCCTTGTCATATTTGACCCAATCATGAAAAATAAACAGATAAATCATTAATTATCTTGTTTTTCTCTAGGAATAATTAATTAATCACTAATTAATTATTATTCTTTGTCAAATTTTACTAAATCCCTTAGGAATAATTAAATAAATCATTATTTGTTTATTATTCCTTAACCAATTCCTTGAGATGATAAATAAATTATTTATAAATAAAATTTTAAATACTTTTTCCCTCCTAATCAAATATAATAAACTATTCCAAGTGGTTTTCCAAGAATGGGGTTAAAAATATTTTATTATTGATCATTTTTTGAGGATAACTCAATATTTTGTTATAAATAGAAGGGTTTTCCATTCATTATTCGCTTTCGATTATTTTCATTATTGCACTCACTGTTGTAACTCTAATTATTTTCATTGTCACACGCCATATTTTTTGGGTTTATACATTATAGAGGAGAGAGACTCTACACAAGCTGAAGACGTTTGAGGATAGCCAAGAACCCATCCCATAGAGAGGGATTGGTAACATCTATTTGTTCCCTTCATAGGTGTTATAATAAAATTATTCATTGTATATCTGGTTTCCATTGGATGATTGGAGTTATTACTATTTATTTTTACTATTCAACTATGATTGTGGCATAGATAATGACTTTGGCACGTTTTGTTTCTATCATTTGCTGTAGATCTACAATGTTTAGCAACCATTTATATTGTTGAGATTGTTTGTCATCCATAATCTTAAGTGAGTTCTTTTTGTACATCTTTGAAAGGAAATCACTACAACAACTGTAGTAGGGAACAACATTTGTATCTTGATTTTTTTAAATAGGAGAAACAATACTACCATAAAAACTCATTACACTAAAGTATTATCATATTGGACCAAAATGGGAAGGATAATGGATTAAGGGAATGGTTTTATGATGATATAGTAGAATGATGATAAGATATTTAAGAATGAGGGATGAAGCATATTTAAATGGTGTTGAGACAAAATAAAATGGTAACATAGGATATATTATAGGAATGTGAAGCTTATAGTAGTCTCTTACAATAATTTCCTAAATTTTTAGCAAATTTAAAATTTTCAAAATTGGTGTTACCTCAAGTTTACCTCCATGAAATATTGGATTACATGAAGGAAAAAAATTGTTGGAGTTTATCTAAAACATTGATTGCTAGAGAATAATAAAGGAACAATGGTGGTTGCAACAAATTTGTACAAAACCTTGTTGGAGATAACCTTTGCATTATTATTTGAAGGAAATTCTTATTTTTGGTGTTTTGTGCAAGATCTGGAATGATGTGTACTCCTGAAACTAAAGGTCTTGAGATGATTTTGAATAAAAAACTGTACTTTTAAACTTATTAGATATACCAAATAAGAAACACTACAAGAATCAATACCAAATAATAACCACGAATACTTTGAAAATTTTCTATAGTAAAGTATGAGATGAAGAAAATTAACCACAACAAGAATGATTTGATGAAGAAAGAGTATGATGTGACAAGGGCAACTACCTTAAGCTCTATAATGAGGAAGTGGACTAAACAATCTGCAACAAATCTCAGTGGCCTACTACTGGAACATAAGAATCTACAATAGAGAACATGTTTTGAAAGAAGCTATCCAATGAGGAAAATGAGTGTCAAGGTACAACAATACATCTTAACAAGTATGAATAAATGTATCAAAGTTGATTCACTTGAAGAATTTGGCAATGAGAAGATATGGATGAATTCCCATTGTTTTTAGTGATGGTACTTTCCATTAATGTATGTAAGTTCCATGGTACTATAAAACATCTCTATTCTTAATCCTAGATGAAGTGTTGAGGTCAATGGGAAAATATTTGCTAGAAGGAGGGACCTAAGGAATACCCCATCTTCTAGTGTGAGCATCAAAACAAATTTTTTTGAAAAGTGGACCAACAACTGTATGCAAAATTTATTGAGAACTTTTCCAGCCATTAACTTGGTTTCAAGCAAAGCTCATGTTTGATTATTCCTATATACTAGTTTTCACAATTTAACTTATTTTTATATTTATTATTTTATTTATTCTTCTATTATATCTTATATAACTTGAAAAAGAGAATCTCCTTCAAGTGTAGGAATACTTCCAATGCATCCATTTGTGTAATAGGATCTTATTTAAACTCATATCCAAATATGAAAATTGTACCTTGAATATATGAGAAGTAGGTTGCTCATATAGATTTGGTGCCAATAAATGTAAAAAAATTGGAGGGGTACTATTGCTTGGTTACTATTTGGAACCAAATTTCAATGTTGCCCTTGTCTCCTTGTATCTCTTTGATTTTCATGACATGAAGCTCTTCTAAAATTGTATCATCGCACTCTTAAATGCATAAGGGATTCAATGACAAACATGCAATAAGTTCTTCAATCTCTCATTATAATGTTTTCTCTTCATTGGATTTGGTCCATGACTCCTTGATCTCTTCCATAAGTTGATAAGGGAAACTAGAAGAAAATTATATATCCTCCACTTTTGGACTCCTTTCATGGATATTTTTCCTTTATACTACTTGAAATGAAAACTTATCCCTGGTGACAATTATGAACTATGGATAAAGATTTGAGAAGATCCTTATGGGACTGTGTCCCCATTTACTTGAAAAATTCTTGAGCATCTTTAAGTGTGAAAATATGAAATTGGGAAAAACTTATTGGAGTGTCAGAGGAAAGCATGTTGTGGTTTATAAGTTTCTCGACCGAGAAAAAAATCAACAAATTTTCTCATCTGAGAGTTCAGAAAAATTCTCGGTTGATATTTTTGCAAGTTTTGTCTGAGAGTTTGGTCGAGTTAATACGATGTTTAAAAAAACTAGGATGAGAGTTTGACAAGTTTTCAACCGAAAAGTCTGGTAAAAAAAAATTCTTAGGCATAAAATCTTGGTTGGGAGTTTAGATTCTATTTTAAACTCTCGTTCGAGAGTTTAGATTCCATTTAAAAATCTCGACCGAGAATATATAAATAGAAGAAAAATAGATCTCACTTGCCATTTTTGCCACGACAAAATTTCCCGCAAAAGTGACCTGCTGAGGGCCATTCCATTTTTCCTAAATAGGAATTGGTGCGTGTAAGTGACCTATTGAGCACACTTGCATCTCTCCTGCAACAGTAAGTGCCCAGCAAAAGTGACTTGACCCAGGTATGAGAATATTTTTTCCAATCTTAGGGTTTGAATGGTATGTTTTTATATTGTTGTGATCATTTTTTGTTAGTCTTCATGCAATATGAATTTTTTTGGGTTGCCTAGGTTTTTGTCTTTAGCACCCTAAAATTAATACAAAGAGCTCTTCTATATTAATGTTGGAAAATTAGAAAGGCATAAATACTTTTTTTAGTTAATAATTACTTGTGATTTCCTTGAGTTATTATTATATTTCTTATGTTATTATTTTATCTTAGTTCATCAAGTAATTACCAAAACCAAGGAAAAACCCTTATATAGGGGAAAACCTAGTCAAGAACTCTTCCTCAAATAATTCAAATGAGATACACCAAGACCCTAGACCAACAGACCTTCCTCCGCCACCATGTCAGTCCTTCCTCCTTGTAAGTATCCTTTTCTTAGCCTTCCAAATGTCATCCCTTCAAAGTGCATCTACAATCAAGAACTTCGATCTAGTAGCAGAATTTTTGGCCCAGTTATTCCAAAATTTCATCCTCCCCAACAACTACAAAATTTCGGCCTTCCAACAAAACTCCATTTTTTCACTTGTGAGATAATAGAGAGAGAAATTGAATTCTTGACCTTGAAAGAGACTTTCTTCTTTGCCCTTAGACTTGTCTTCCTCTTCCTTTGAATTTCACAGTTTTCTAGCTCCATTTCACTACAAATTGAACTTTCTTGACTTCTACTGCAAATGAGGTCAAGTTTCTCTAATATATAGGCTTCTTTTGAGGTCAAATTACCCTGGTTGAGGTCGAATTGTCCTTTCTTGAGGTAAACTTGGTGGAGGAGGCCTAATTGACCTAATTTATAATAAAATAAATTTATTTCTTGACAAATAATTCCAAAGAATGGTTTCTTACAATATGACATGGACAAGGATGCTTGACATAAACCCTAAAGTTCTTCAATGGAGGCCTTGACCTAAAAATAATTTACCCAAGCATGAAACCCATGCTTTAATAAGCCAATTTATTTAATAATAAAATTTATTTTTCTTCCTTTTTGATAAATACATTTCATTATGAGTCAAGTACAATTATGAAGACCGACACTAGTTACATTCTTCAACACTCCCTCTTAAATATGGAGGTATTCATAATTACCTATATCTATAGAGATAAATGGAAGATATCCAAAATTAACTACGAAGATTTCAGGCACACTCAATGCCATAGACTATATTCCTGACCAAGGAAATCTATCTAGATGGGACTAAGATGGACTAAAGCTTTCATCTAGTCTAGGTACCATAAGGCTTACTAACTAACCATCAACCTAGGGATCTAGGTGAGTATCCATGGAAATATATCCAACAACAACGCCACCCTCTCTCTTCAGGATCTAGAAATCAAACACACATAGGATGGCCATATGTCCTCCCAAATATCCACCATTAGATGCTTCAACTCTCCCCAATAAACAAGATATATCCATTTGTCCAAGCATGCTTCCAGAGTGTTCAACCTTCTTCATGGAGAGATTTACTTGTTCAAACACAACCCCAATCAATAATAAACTTTCAAATGCATATATAAGTAAATAGAAACCTTTGGGGTCATCAATCATCCTGATGCTACTTATACCAAGTTATTCATATGTAACTAGTCAAGAGCTTTTATTCTTTCATTTCTTTAGTAACATCCAGACATCCTTAGTACATCCATTCATTCTTTGATTTCTTCTATAGGTTATCAATCAAGAATGTGCCCTCCCTCTCAACTGAGGAGATGTATTCTTTTCTTCTAACCATGATCCATCTTAACTTAAGAGATAAATTACTTCCTTATAACATCAGAGAGTATTTCATGGCTCCATTCCTTCTTATAGTGTCAAGGTAATCTTGATCCTTATAGATTCCTCCACTATTCTTATACGAACATCTTCATTATCTTGAATATTGTGAACATGCAAAACTTGAAAAACAAGTACAACAAACATACAAAAAGCATTAAGTTAACTGTATCAAAGTTATGTCAATATAGTAAAAGAAATCAGACTTTAGAAATCAAACACCTCAACCTAGTAAGGTTCATGATCAACAAGAGATGCATACTTCTTGCTAGGGTTATTGTCATAAACATTTGACTACAATATAAAGAAACTCAATCAAGAAATCAATCTCATTCTATCTAGGGCTTTAATATTATTTTCAGAGATATATGACAAATTCTATATTGATTTATCGCAAAGCCTTAGATATCATAAATTCAATCAAATAACAATTCTACTATACTGATCCAGGTGGATATTGGTGTCCACCTGCCAAGTCCACTTGGATCCCCACCGTTGTTTCTCTCAGCTTTTCAGTTTCCTTAACTGTAGCACAATTTACTATTTTTAGCAGTTTTTTGAGTCCTGAATTTCCAGAGTCGTTTTTAGGCCCTAAATGACGTTTTTTGGGAAAACTGGGAGAAACATGGGTCCATGTTGCTCTTCCAAAAGTTTTAGTTCTTGGATAGATCTTTCTAACGAGATATTGTGCGCGTAAAACAAAGATCATATGCCAAAGTTACGACCCCGAGAAGTTGATGTACCAATTTACTCAAACTGGGCCCACAGTTTGGCGTTTCATCTTCTAGGGTTAGGTTTTTGGATGTTTAGTGTTTTCCATTGTTTCTAAATAGTAAATAGCACTTCGAGCCTCATTGTAACACAATTCAGAGGCATGTGGCCATCACATCTCTTCTCAGAGATAAGCTACCATCGCCCTAGCTGCTTTATTTCCATTTATATTTGTAAGCATATTTCAGTATTTCACATTAATGAAATGAAGTATTATTTCCACTACATCTCTGTGTTTATGGTTATCTCTGTAATTTGTTGTGTTCCTATTTAAATCCGGATCAGTGGTATCAGAGCTGTCTTCTTTCTTTCTCTGTTTTTCTTTGCATGTCCCTAACGAGGTCGGGATATAAGGAGTTAGGACTTGAACTGGTCAAACCTTTGCAAGACCAGCCTCACAAATCCCAATGGCCTCCCATGGCAGATGAAAAGAAAGATGAGGGGGCAGGAGATCCTATCAAAATCTTACTTGAAGAAGCCCTCGAGTGACAAAGGAATGCAATGATAGACAACTTTGCCCAGATCCTTCAGCGGCTACCCAGAGGTGACACATCGGCTTCCAGCAGCTACTCTGGAAATTCCACACCCTTTAAGGTACAAGTTAATTTGGAAATCTCCATCTTCAAGGGTCAAATAGATGCATATGTCGTAGATAAATGGTTAAATCTGCTAGAGGGTTATTTTTCTGTTCATGACTTTTCCAGTCGGGAAAACATTATTTTCGCTCTTCTCAAAGCAGCCCCCCATGTCAAGGATCGGTGGGAAACCTACTGCGAGCTGAACGATGAAAGTACAGGATCACTATTTTCAGCTGCACCCACTTGGGATTCATTCTGGGATGCCATCAAGGAGTAGTACTACCCTGTCGGAAGCTATGAGGATCAATACATAAAGTGGACCATGCTGCGGCAAGGAAGGGACCAAGACGTGCTGGAGGTTACCAATGTTTTCCATACCCTTCGCACAAAGTTGGGTATCAAAGATTCAGAGCAGCATTTGGTACTCACATACCGCGGTTGCCTACAAAAGTACATCCAGGAAGAAATAAAATTCCTGAACTTCCCCTCACTCGGCACGGCATACTGATATGTCGTCAAGGTCGAGCAAAAGTTTAAACAGAAGAAGCGAGACTTTGGATCTGCAAATTCGAAGCAAGGGAAAGGTGCCCCCAAACCATAGAACAAAGGACAAAGCCAAGGTGGGACGGCCCAAGACAACTCGCCAAAGCTGCAAGAAAAGAGCAATACCGTGATGCCGAAAAAGGACACGGGAAAGTGGTGTGAGTTCCATAAGAGCTCCACTCACAACACAAGTGAGTGTCGGGCCAAGTAGTCACTGGTGGTCGAGCTAAATGTTTCAAAATCAGATGCATGTTTCGACTCTAAGTTAGAACCCGACAAGGGGAATGACAAAGGGAAGCAGATTATCGATGCAGATCCCAATGCCACCGTTGCCACCACGAAGATACAGAAGGAGGAACCCAAAGATCCAGAGGAGGAAGAGCGTCTCTTCCACTCCCAGATGTGGGTAAAGGGCTCCCCGCTACAGTTCATTGTCGATAGCGGGAGCCAAAAGAACCTCATTTCGGTAGAGGTCGTGAAGCGGGTGGGCTTACCGACCACAGCACATCCACAACCATACACCATCGGGTGGCTTCACCAAGGACGGGATCTTCGCGTGAGCCAACAGTGTTGCCTTCCATACAACATCAAGCCCTTCACGGATGAGGTATTGTGTGACATTGCTCCCCTTGAAGTTTATAATGTATTATTAGGATCACCATACTTGTGGAAGAGACATGATATGTATGAATCAAGGCCCCATGCTGTTATTGTTACATTAGGAAATAAGTCGTACAGGATACCAGAGGTAGCACCACCTATCGCCATCTCTTTGGTTACTGCAAAACAATGCAGTAAGCTCATTTCCAAAACTGCGAAATTTGTTTTCCTAATGATACACCCTCAAGGAAAGAAGAAGACAGTGGCCACAACCTCTAGACAGGGCTCCTCTGCACAACAACTACAGATGGACAAGGTCGTGGAGGAGTACGAGGACATCTTCACCTCCCCTGTAGGGGTTCCTCTGCACTGTCAGGTCAAGCACTCCATCAATCTGACCCCAGGTGTGCTGCTACCCAATGGACTAATCTATCGGCACTCCGTTCCGGAAATCAAGAGACAGATTCAGGAGCTGTTACAGAAAGGTCACATCCGTTCGAGTTCATCACCTTGTGGGAGCTTGATCGTGTTGGTACAGAAGAAGGATGGGACTTGGAGACTCTGTATTGACTATTGGGCGCTGAACAAGATCACTGTCCATAATAGGTACCCGATCCTGTGGATTGATGACCTCCTGGACCAACTAAAGGGGGGAAAACTATTTCAGCAAGATTGATCTGAAGTGAGGATATCACCAGGTACCAATCAAACCCTCTGATGTGTGGAAGACTACCTTCAAAGCCAATGAGGGCCTTTTCAAATGGTTGGTTATGCCTTTCGGATTGACGAATTCTACTGCAAACCTCATGAGGCTAATGGATGACATCTTGCGGCCATTCACCAACTCATTTGTAGTGGTATACTTGGATGACATCCTGATCTTCAGCCAGAGTTGGGAAGAGCACCTCCACCACATCCGACAGGTTCTCCAAACACTGCGGCAACACAAGCTATGTGCCAATTTGGAGAAATGAACTTTTGGCATGACCCAGGTTCAGTATCTGGTATACATTATTGATGAATAGGGGGTGCATGTGGATCCAGCCAAGATCCAAGTCATTCGGGATTGGCCATTTCCAATCACTCTGACAGAGCTCCGCAACTTTCTAGGTCTTGCCAACTTCTACTGTACGTTCGTGTTTGGATTTTCTCATATCACTTGGCGCTTGAGTCAAGTCACCAAGGGAGGAGCGAAAGAAATATTTTTTTGGTATGAATCTCAACATAAGGCATTCACAGAATTGAAAGATCGCCTCTACACAACACCAGTGCTCGCGTTACCAGATTTGCAACAACCATTTGAGGTTGAGACAGATGCCTCTGACTATGCTATTGGGGCAGTCCTTACTGAACATGGGCATCCAGTGACATATCACAATGAGACACTTTCAGACACAGTCTGAAAGTATCCCACTTATGACAAAGAGATTTATTCCATTGTGCAGGTCTGCTGACAATGGAATCATTACATTTTGGGGAAGGAAACGGTCATCCACACAAACCACCGACCCCTACAGTTCATACAGACCCAAGGGAAATTGTAGAATGATCGGCATCATAAGTGGTCCACACACCTGCAACAATTCCATTTGAATATCAAGTATAAGAAGGGCAGCACCAATAATGTCGCAGATTGCCTTAGTCGACCACCGATCATGGCGTTAACCACTGTGCTCAACTGTTGTGGGCACGAGACTTCTGATTGGACACTTCTCTACAAAAGTGACCTAGAATTTGGCCACACATACCAGACACTCTTGGAGGGTCAGCATGTTCCATATTTTCACCTCCAGGATGCCCTGTTATGCCACCTACGTCACCTTTGTGTTCCTTCAAGCGAGCGTGCCAAGATGATTTGGGAAGCACACTACAGTCGGGCTGTTGGGAATTTTGGGGTCGAGAAAACGGTGGCAGTACTGCAAAAGTATTTCTATTGGCCGAATCTTTGACAAGATGTCAGGAAGTACATCAAATCATGCACTACTTGCGCCATTGCCAAACCTACTATCAAGAAGCAAGGCCTCTATAACCTGCTGCCTACCCCTAGTCGACCTTGGGAATCCATCTCCATGGATTACATGTCAGGCCTTCCTTCCACTAAGCATAGAAACGACTGTGTTTTTGTGGTCGTCGACAGGTTCTCGAAGATGGCCATTATGGCAACCTGCAAGAAGAATATCACAGCAGAAGCCATTGTTGAACTCTTCTTTGAATGAGTGTGGGTGCACTTTGGGATCCCATAGTCTATCATCTCGGATCGGGACAGTCGGTTCCTCAGTACATTTTGGTGCAGTCTCTGGTCGATGCTGGACACCAAACTCACTAAGTCCATAGCCTTCCATCCTCAAACTGATGGCTAGATAGAGGTTGTCAACAAGATAATTGTACACATTCTGCGCATGTACAACTCAAAGAATCCATGCACATGGGATGAGAGCCTCCCCTATTTTTAGCACAGCTACAACCGAGCTCTTCATAGCTCAACTAGCCATAGCCCTTTTCAAGAGGGCTTGGGATTCCAATCACTATGCCCCATTGATGTGGCCATGCCATTTGCAGCTACTCACGTAGATTCAGCTCATGTCTAGTCCGAAACAGATAAGGAAACCAGCTTCATTGAGCACATCCAACATATTCGCCAGCAGGTCCATGACATTCTGGAGAAATCAAATGCCAAGTACAAGTAGCGACATGATCAACATCAGGTGCCACACAAGTTTCAGGTGGGTGACAAAGTCTGGCTGCATTTGCAAAAGGAACACCTTACCGAAGCTTATTGGAAACTGAGACCACTCTGATATGGTCCTTACACCATTACCAAGGCTATGGGAGACAATTCATTTGAGCTCAACATTCCCCCATTCCTTGGCCTACACCCAGTGTTCAATGTGGACCGCCTTCGGCCATACTTTCCACCATTACTAGATACATTCGATATTGTAGAACAACTCACACCCACAGAATTAAATCCAGATTGGATGGAACAAGCTGCAACTGATCGGATCATGGACACACAGATCAAGCACACACACCAACAGAATATCCAACTGTATCGAGTTGTCAAAGCAGGCCAACTCCTTCACAAGGGCAAGTGGCTCACTAGGGACCAAGTTCAGCAGAAGTTTCCTCATCTCATGGAGGAACTCAATGCAATGGGGACCATTGCTTCCTAAGGGGGGAGGAATGGTCCAAGTGGATATTGGTGGCCACCTGCCAAGTCCACTTCGGCCCCCACCATTGTTTCTCTCAGCTTTTCAGTTTCCTTAATTGTAGCACAATGTACTATTTTTAGCAATTTTTCGGGTCCTGAACTTCCAGAGCCGTTTTGAGGCCCTAAACGACGTTTTTTGGGAAAACTAGGAGCAACATGGGTCCATGGTCTACTGTTTCTCTTCCCAAATTTGTAGTTCTCGAATAGATCTTTCTAACGAGATATTGTGCGCATCAAACATAGATCATATGCCAAAGTTACGACCCCGGGAAGTTGATGTACCAATTTACCCAAATGGGGCCCACAGTTTGGCGTTTCATCTTCTAGGGTTAGGTTTTTGGATGTTTAGGGTTTTCCATTGTTTCTCAACAATAAATAGGCCTTGGAGCTTCATTGTAACATAGTTCAGAGGCATGTGGCCGCCACATCTCTTCTCAGAGATAAGCTACCATCGCCCTAACTGGTTTATTTTTATTTCTGTTTGTAAGCATATTTCACTATTTCACATTAATGAAATGAAGTATTATTTCCGCTACATCTCTGTGTTTATGGTTATCTCTGTAATTTGTTGCGTTCCTATTTAAATCCGGATCATAAACATGATAGACAATACTAGGGTTTTAGATAGAGGAGGAATGACCTGTTATAGAGTTTTGTGAACCCAACGTTTCAGACTACCAAGTGAGTCCATCATCCGGGGATGCGTCAATAGATATTCTCCAGATTTTAATGATTGATCCAAGAGCTCTATTTAGGGTATACATAGGTTTTTAAAGAAAATATATATGAAATTTGTTTGGCCATTATCTTATTAATTTTTCATTTATTTAATTTATAATTTATTTATTTATTTATTATTATTACTATTATTTTATAATTAATTTATTAATTTGTTTAATTAATTAGTTAATTAATAAGTTAAAGGGATAAATTAATTAATTGATTTTATTATTTATTGAATTAATTATTATGTTTATTAATTTTATATAAAATTAATTATCTAAATAATTTGTTTAGTTAATTAATTAATTTATCTGATTAATTAGTTAAAGAATAGATTGATTAATTAATTTTACTATTTATTATTTATTAATATGTTTATTAATTATTAATTTATTAATTTGATTAATTAATTAATTAATAAGGTAAAGGGATAAATTAATTAATTAATTTTATTATTTATTGATTTAATTATTATGTTTTTTAATTTTATGTAAAATTAATTTTTAATTAATTTGTTTAAATGATTCATTAATTTGTTTGATTAATTAACTAATTTGTTTGATTAATTAATTAAAAGAATTAATTAATTTTATTATATTATTTATTAATATAATAAAATTAATTATATTAATTTTATCATCTTTCTCTTCATCTTTCTTTTTATCATCTTTCTCTTCATCTTTCTTTTTTCCTGATGATGGATCCCATTTGGGATTCGAAACGTTGGTGTAAAAACTCCATTACTGTGGGTTCTCCGACCAGAAATTCAAATAACACAAACCACAGATCTCTGAAATCCAATATTTATTAATATGTTTATTAATTTAATTTTATGTATTTATTTCTCTATTTAATTATTTATTTATTTTATTTTATTAATTTATTTTATTGATTAATTAATTGTTAATTAATAACTTAATAAATTATTTAACTAATAAATTGATAAATTAATTAATTAATTAATTAATAACTTAATAATGAGTTATTTATTGATTTTTTAGGATTTCAAGTAAAGGTTTCCATGTGTTGCTTAGCTTTAATCCATCGTCCCGGTTCAAGTTATTCTTCCTTTTTTCTATTTCAATGGCTTCTTTGATTTTCCTTTTAAGATAGTGGTCTTCTCTTCTAACCAGTTTGACTTCTTCCATGCATATGTAATGAGAGGAAGAATGAACATGTTCTGCTAAGGCCGATTTTGAGGTCCTTTCTCTTCTTAAGTCAGCAGTGTGTTCTTTAATTCTAATATTAAGAGACCTACCTGTTTCAGCTATGTATTCCTTACCGCATGAGCAAGGAATAACATAGACACCTTTTTGGAGGTTAGGGTTTATGGGATACTTGACTGAGTTGAATAATTGTCTGATGGTGTTAATAGGGGTGAAGGCTACATTAATTTTATGTTTATTAAGAATTTTAGTAATTTTATTAGCAGTACCTTTTATGTATGGAAGGGAGACCTTAAGAGTTGATAAAGTTTGGTCTTTGATATCCTTGTTATTCATCTTTAGGGATAGGTGCATGGCTTTCTTGATGGTATTTCTATTATAGCCATTTAGTTCAAACACTTTGTGAATATGGTTGAGCTCATCATTTAAATGGTCAGGATCAGATATTCTGGCTGCCCTAGTGGTTAAGGTCCTAATGATGCCAATCTTCTGTTTAGGGTGGTGATGGGAGTTTGCATGTAGATATCGTTTTGTATGGGTTTTCCTTCTATAGACTTGGAAACCAAGGGACCCTTCTCTTTTAGTTAGAAGGATATCAAGAAAGGGAAGATAGTTGTTATTTTCAATTTCAATCGTGAATTTTATATGGTCAGAGAGACTATTTAAGTGATTGAGGAATATGTCAAGTTTTTCTTTCCCATGAATCCATTTGGAAAATATGTCGTCTACAAACCTTTTCCATTCATCAAGGGTGTATGGAAATGACCTAAGAGCCTTTTGTTCGAAGTGCTCCATAAAGATGTTGGCAACTATGGGGGATAGAGGAGAGCCCATAGCCACACCATGAGTCTATTCATAAATTTTACCTTTGAAACTGAAGTAGGAGGATCTTAAGCATAGCTCCAGAAGATCCACAATTTCTTTATAAATAAATGAATAAATTATAAATTAAATAAATGAAAAATTAATAAGATAATGGCTGACAAAATTTCATATATCTTTTCTTTAAAAACCTATATATACGCTAAATAGAGCTCTTGGATAAGTCATTAAAATATGGAGAATATCTATTGATGCATCCCCTGATGATGGACTCACTTGGTAGTCTGAAACATTGGGTTCATAAAACTCTATAACAGGTCATTCCTCCTCTATCTAAAACTATCCTCACTTGTATGGATTCATTATTTAAATACTAGGGTTTGTTGCAAACCCTTTATTTTATCATCAAAATTAAATCATATCAGAAAACAATATCATTATATCCTAGAATATCAATGTTCTACTAGGGCTTTGTTACAAACCTTAAAAAATGAGTGTCAATAAATAAGTTAGCATATTCGCATATACATATTTAAGATTTCATTATCATGTATTAGCATTTTATATCAATATCATATGTACTAGGTAAACCCAAGACATAAAAATCAGTACAAAAATTTCATTCAGGTTAGGGTTTCAATCATACAGATAGATATATACCCAGGGTTTCATTCCTAGGACCTCATTTTAGCTAATACAAGAGACTTTCTTATAAACCCTAATTTACAAAACCCTAAATATCTAGGGTTTCAATACATGATTTAGATATTAACAGCAAACCCTAAAGGACTAGGGTTTGTATAATAATACCAAAGCTTCAAAAGAATACGAATTCTAGATTTCATCAACAACCCTAAGTAGACTAGGGTTTCAATATTAGCATCGACATACCCTTAGGTTAGGGTTTTATAGTGAACCTTTTTAGGGTTCCACAAGAATGATAATATAATGAGGGTGGATTCAAACTATTGATTAATCACCCTAACGATGATCTTTGTGATTCAAAACCCTAGGCATAATGATGTTAGTAATGTATAGCAAATTTAAAAGAACGAATGACCATACATTTTTGCATGAAAATAAATTTATAACAAAACTTATAGTTTAAGACATACCTCGAGTTTTTCGTTAAAAAACCTTGTACGACATCAATTATTGAAGGGAAGAACTTCGTCCATGTTTCAAGTCTATACTTTGAAGTCTCCTCCATAACCCTTGAGTATTCAACAAGTTTTCCTAACACAGAAAATATAAAATGTTATTAGCATATAATTCAAACAAGTCTTGATGTGAGGAGGAAACCAAACATGAAAATATGAAATAAAGAACATAATACTTATCTTTTGGTAAATTGGTGGAGGCTCCCTCTTAATACAATCTTGAGGGAAACCTACAACTTATCAAAATGTTCTAACAAAACATGTTATACCTACAAGTTCTAGAAATAAAAACATAAAGGAAAATGATGAAAAACTTAGAATAGAAGGATACGTAAGGGATAGAGTCCCTAAGAGTCCCTAGAAAATACATCTTTGACTTAACATTCTTCCATATTGTTCTTCTTTGGTGGACCTTCAACAACAACATTCACATGTTCCCTTTGTCTCTTGTTATTACTTGGATTTTTTGGACCATGGATTTTGTAGTGACCCATCTTTTCACAGTTGTAACATTCAATATTGGATAGGTCAACCTTATTCTTTGGTCCTTTGTAATTCTTGAAGGTTCCCTTATTTTTATGAGTGGAATAGGCATTTGAGATGTTCTCCTCTTCCTCCTTCTTCTTGTTGCTTACTAACAATATTTTGGCTTCTTCTTGACTACATGCAAATTCCACATTTATTAGAATGTTGGAGTATCCTTCCAACTGTTGATTCTTGATGCAAAGGCACTCCAAGATGTTGGTAGTCCTAGAAGGGCAGTAATCACAAGCTATTTTTCTGGTACAATTTATTCTATTGCTTGGAATTCATCTTTAATTCTTGATATCATTATAAATAAGGAGGCCACAATATCATCTTTTGTCATCGTCATAGTTCTTAATTCATCCTTGAGGCTTTCAATTTGACCAATGTTCTTGATTGTGAATAATTTAGATAGAGCCTCACACATTTCTTGAGCGGAATCTATATTGGATATATATGGAATGAATTTGTCCTTTACTCCAGCTACTTCTAGGTTCATGGCCAATATTTGTGTTTCTCTAAAATTTTCTTTCTATGATTCACTTGATTCATCTATAGGCTTCTTGACATTTCCTTCTTGACATTTCTTTGAACTAGATCCAAAAATTTATTCTTCTTGAAGGTGAGATCTATCCTCTTTTCCATGCCCTATAGTTGGAGGCTCCTTATAATTTTTTTTATCCCTTCATTGAGTTAGACATAGTTCTTGTAGATAGTAGGCTTATCTCCTTATATGATTCCTTTTAATAACCTTCCTTCAAAGTCATTTTCTATAGCCTTTTTCTTCCTTCTTCACCTTAGCTTTGATACCATGTTGGAAAATCGGAAAGGAAAAAAGATTTCCTCTTGTTGATAATTATTTGTGATTTCCTTGAGTTATTATTATCTTTCTTATGTTATTATTTTATCTTAGTTCATTAAGAAATTACCAAAATAGGAAGATCAAGGACACCAAATGTAGGTGCACAACCAGGGAAAATCCCCTATATATGGGAAAACCTAGTTAAGAACTATTCCTTCAGTAATTCAAATGAGATATACCAAGACCCTAGGCCAACAAACCTTCCTCCCCCACCAATTCAGCCCTTCCTCCTTGTAAGTATTCTTTTATTAGCCTTCCAAATGTTAGCCCTTCAAAGTGCAACTACAATCCAGAAATTCGATCTAGTAGCAAAATTTTCAGCCTAGCTACTCCAGAATTTCAGACTCCCCAACAACTGCAAAATTTTGTCCTTCTAGAAAAACCCCTCACCTTTGCACATGTGAGATAATAGAGAGAGAAATCGAATTCTTTACCTTGAAATAGGCTTTCTTATTTTCCCTTAGACTTGTCTTCCTTTTCCTTAGAATTTCACACTTTTCTAGTTGTAATTCAATGCAAATCGAACTTTATTCACTTCTAGTGAAAATGAGGTCAATTTGCTCCAATATATAAGCTTCTTGTGAGGTCGAATTACTCGGTTTGAGGCCGAATTGGTGGAGGAATCCTAATTGACCTAATTTATAATAAAATAAGATTCTTTCTTGACAAATAATTCCCAAGAAGGGTTTCTTACAATATGACATGGACAAGGACATGACATAAACCCTAAAGGTCTTCAATGGAGACCTTGACCTAAAAACAATTGAAACATGCATGAAACCCATGCTTTAATAAGCCAATTTATTTAATAATAAAATTTATTTTTCTTTCTTTCTAATAAATACATTTCATTATGACACAAGTACAATTATGAATACCAACACTAGTTACATTCTTCAACAATTAGAACCTCACTTCCCTTATTTTATTTTATTTGATCCTCGTTTATATATTAACGCTCCCTACATTCCAAAAATAATGGCCATAAGATTGGAATGAGAAATTACAGTTCCCTACAAATATCAACTTTTGACCATAAGATATAGCCTTGATCACCCAAAAGATGAGGTACTACTAGCACATTCATTGGTTCAATGGTCATTGCTACTCTTGGAACTAATGAATCAACTACATTGGAACACCACCCCAAGATGTCACGACTTAATTTTATTACCTTTTCAACTTCATTCCTTCATATGCCCTTTATGGAAGTTTAGGGTTCGTCTAGCCCCTTACTGTCGTTTATTAATTAGATTTTTTATTCCATCGATATATTTTATTTGTTATCCAGTTGCTATAAATTTTGAGTCCATCACACCATTTCCGTCTATTGAATTTATAGTGTCTTTCAACATGATAATTATCTTTGATCCCTTTATATTCTTATTAGTGTTCCATCATTCAATAATTGTATAGAAATAAATTGACCATTTAATACAGTACATCTAGATCAATGCACATAGAGCATAAATATTTTCGCTGGGAAAACTCTTAAAGGGAAAAAACCAACAACCCATTTCAATAGAAAATTATTTGGTTCGACAAAGACACATATAATTCTAACTAGGTCAAACCAGGTCTATTTTTCACCCTTCTAATCAAGTCATCTGATCCAGAACTCTACTCTCAATCCTGTACTGCTTGATCCTGCACTACTCTCTTGATCCCGCACCTTTAGAATCTCGATCACCACTATGAATCATAGATCCAAGCTATAAATATCATATATGTGATTCATATTCTCCCACAGAAGCAAGTTGTATATAACATATATTATGGTTGTATCTAGCCGCAAATGCGAGTTAGATCGCACCACCGATATGAGCCATATCCACCTGAAATGCACATGATATACATCATAGAAATAACTCACAAATGTGAATTTCTCTTCCATGGATGCTAGCCATAAATTTGAGCTTTCTTATCATAGTTGTGAGATTCCTTGTCACAAATGTGATCCTAAGATGCGATTTATGTGTGTGTCGTATGCAGAGGAAAATTGTCCCTTTATATAGTTGTTTCTTTATGTCGAAAGGATTTGTTCCTTGATGGAGCTGACCTATGGATATGGGAAGACGACTTGACCTTATGGAGTTGTCTATAAAATTTAAGAGTACCAACTTGACTAGGAGGAGAGAGACCTTACATTTTGGAGCCAAAACTTAAATTTCAAATATTCAAATTTCATCTATTCAAAGTCACAATGGGAATTTGACTCAAAGATTTATTTTTTTACTCCTATGCATTTAAAATATGCTTTACAAATACATAATGACTTAATTATACATTATGAAGACTAACCATAGCTACAAAAATCAACACTCCCTCTTAACAAGGGAGGTATTCATAATGACTATCCAAATGTTCTCATGTTGATAGAATTACTCCATGAAAAGGGGTTATCCATTATTATCGACATCAAAATCTATCACCAATGTCCACTAGTGGCCATATATAGGGTGGCACCAAGTCCCTGGCAATGTGATCAACGTATCAGGACTCACTCCTCTAGAGTGATAAGTCCTTGAATCCTATTACTACTACATATGCTAAAAATGTTATAACCCTTAACTAGCAAGCACTCACTCACCCTTCACCATGAGCACTCTGGGCCAAGACCTTAATCATCCACTACCTAGTTGGTTATTGGGTCTATATGCTAAACAAGATCTCAATCCACCCTATCTGTTGTGTGATTAGGGCCCAAAACCTCACTACACCCTTCTAGTGTGTGATCAGGGTCCAGATGCTAAACATGACCTCACTCCACCCTATATGGTGTGTGATCACGATCCAAGACCTCACTCCACCATTCTTGGTGTGTGAACAGGGTCCTTCTCTGAGAGATACTCACTCAACACTACCTATAAATACCTCTAGGTCTCTTGGACCCTATTGTTGCATAGAATGTATAGGCACCACGACAACGACTCAGATCGAGGGTTGTCACCCTGATCCCCAATCCATCCATTTAAGTTGTGTCCATAAAACAAGCTAAGGGGGTTGGACCCTATGGAAATGGAATGGAGGAATACTAGTTGGGAACTAACTAGTTCAGGAGACATAGTGAAGAAACCAAGTACTTGATTAACATTTAGCAAGAATTATAGGATTTTATTAGATTTAAGTGATTGCTACCAGTCCC
This sequence comes from Pinus tabuliformis, assembly GCA_031772625.1. Lineage (NCBI taxonomy): Eukaryota > Viridiplantae > Streptophyta > Pinopsida > Pinales > Pinaceae > Pinus > Pinus tabuliformis. The sequence continues at coordinate 963,951,973 of CM062805.1, forward strand.
TTATGGAGTCAACAATCTTGATAGGAAGTTTAAGACCAAGTAATTGACTTAGAAATTGCTTCTTAGATGAATGACTATCATATATGAAATGCAAATCCTAAAACTAATGTGGGATGCAGGAATATTGGTAAATTTTAGTTAAATGTCTATCTATGTTTAAGCCCTTCAATCGTTTCTATATTGAGCCTGATTTCGTAGTAACTGGCAGAGAGAAGATAAGGTGAAGCACACTAAGGTGTGATTAACGATACTTCTCCTGAAAATATAACATACCCGGTGCCTCTGGCGCTATAGAGAGTTGTGGCTCTGACGATTGCAAGGCCACTGTTTTAAGTACTATTAAAAGCAGGCTTCTCAAGAAAAAATGGATGCATACTTATCTCTCTATCGACCAAGATTATGCTTGGAAGTAAATATTAATTATGCAGATCTAACTTGGTATGCAAATGCACGAGATGGGCAGATGAATCTAGATTCGAGGATTAAAAACACTTATGTCGCAAAAGCCCTTTAATCACTAAAATGAATTTTTCACTTCAATAGACAAAGATTTAAAGATAAACCCCTTAAAATATCACAATTTGACCACAAGCTTACTTCAAATATTTTTGATACAAGTATAGCTCAAAGAGAACAAAAAATACTTCACAATTTAATATCAATGCCAACAGATGCTCAAAAATACCCAGCTTAGGAAACACAAGATATGCAATTTATCACAATTCCTTGACAGAGTACTTTAATAATTACTCGAAGTATTCGCAAAATATTTAGCACGCAATAAACATCAAATAATTCAAGTAATTACATCACGTTTAGAGGTAATTAAAACAATGAGAAATTTAAATAGATGTTCAAAACATAAGAAAATGCTCAAAACCTTAGCATGCAAAATATTCTAACAATTAAATTTCGAAAATTTAAATACCATGAAGAACCAAGAAATCCAAATGCTAAGCAATTCACAATCCTAGAATTAAAATTATTTTTCTTTAGTGACCCAAATCTAGAAAAAAATTGTTGTTTTCCTATAGTCAATCTTTAGAGACGATTTAAAAATATCTAAGCGTGTTTGACTATAGAGAAATAAAAAATTTTAATACCACAAAATTTTACCTTTAAAATTTACCCTTAACACAAAAAAGACACCAAGAAGGAACTTTAGATTAAAAATTTAATTATTCCTTAGGCAAATTTTTAATGTGCTAAGTTTTATGAAGAAAATTTAATGTGCCAAATGATTAATTAAGTTTCTCAATTTGACAAAAGTAAAAAACCAAAAGGGTTTAATAACTTAAATTTTCAATGGGCCAAAGGCCAAATAAAATTTTGAATTTTCTAATGTGAAAGCACAAAGTCCTCTTTTGATTTAAATCTTTAGAAACATCAAGTCACATAAAATGGAAATGAGTTTTTTTTTTTTTTCAAGAAAATTCCAAATGTCATAAAAAAATATCAAAACCCAAAAGGAAAAGCAAAGCTTAAAAAATGAAATTCAAATTCTAAAATAAATCAAACTCATAAAAACTTTAAAATCAAAATCACACACCTAAAAAAAATCAAAATTTTAGAGCTTTCTTTTTAATTTAAACAAAAGTTAAAAAATTAAAATGTAAAAGAAAATCATAAAAAAAAAAAACCGAACTTAATCCTACCTAACGAATACACAAAGGATAAAATTTTAAAAAATGAGAAGTGAGTCAAATGCTTGTAGGTTTGACGATGGCAACAAGGGAAAGAGCTTGAAGAATCTTGAGGAATGCAGGGATACGATGGCAGCGAGGAAGTATATGGTTGTGGAGGAGGGAGCTTGAGGAGGAGGAGCTGCAAATATGATGAAGGACGTTGCAGGTCAAGGAATATGTAGTACGAGGCACTGATGGATAAGGGGTTATGAGAGAAAGGCACACAGATAATTGAGGAAGGAGTTGTGGATTGGCAAGGAAAAGGGAGACTAGAATGCGAGCTCGCAGAAAGGTTGAGGCAAGGAGGAGCACGCGAATAGGAAGAAAAAGAAAATGCACAACAAGAGGATAGAGTGCAGGTCAAGGGAATGAAGTCGTGGAGAAGAGGAGGGTGAGAAGAATAGAGGATTAGGGCTGCGAATGAGGTAGCTCAAGCAACCAAAACAAAAACAAAAAACACAGGAAGCAAAGAAGAGGGTCAAAAATCAAAATTTTTTAGGGAGAGGAAGAAAAATGCAACAAAAAATGGTAGCCCTAAAACTTAAAAAAAAAATTCCAGAAATTCCTTTTATTAAAATGATATGCCCCTGCTTCAGATTGCCTCTCACAAAACTTATGAAATCCTCAGAAAATTTGAAACCCTTCAGACAATATTTTTTTTAATAATGTCCCTACAAAATGGTATTGAGGCCAGAACTTACCCTCTAGGGCCTAGATTTAGCTTCAAGTTGAACTTCTCTTTCAAATCTGCACCTGAAAAAATGAAAACAAAACATCCAGAACCCATATATGCAAAATTAAATAAAACCCTGGAAACCCAAGTCAGAAAACTATAAACAAAATTACATATCTATGTACAAAGATGGTAGATCTATCATATCTGAGAAGTATGAGTCCAACTCTGCTCCCAGATCTTATAATTTAAGGCTCTCAATAACCAGATCTATCAATTTTCCATAAAGTATTTAAAAAATAAATTTTGAAAATTTTAGAGAGGTACTAGCCCAAAAACACCCTGCAGGAAAAGTAATTCAATCTTAAGATAAGTCCCAGATCTTGTGTGAAGTAGGCTCTTTAGAAAATATACGCTGAGAGTTGGTTGGTCCAACCGAGAACTATCCCCAAACGCTCAACTAAATACCTGAAATATCTCATACAAACACTAGATCAACCATCAAACCAAGTAGAGCAATTAAACAACAATGCAATTCTGAAGGAATAGAGATACATGATACTTCGATTAAAATTAAGAATGTTACCCTAAATCTAACAAACTGAATAAAATACTTGTATTCAGATTATTCTAAAAGAGATATTGATTGATATTTTTCACATAACTTTAAGAATAAATCAAAACAATGCTACCATAAATTCGTGAAAATGAACACCACATCACGTTGAAAGTCCAAAGACTTTTGCATTAATTTCGAAAAAGTATACAAGAGAGCTTGAGATCTTAGTACACAATTCATATATTGGATGAAAAGATAGACTGACATTGACCTCTAATGTTAGGTCCCTACTACTACTAGTGTAGCTCCATATTGTTATTAGTGAAACCCCCTTATTGTATTGTTGTGCTCATGTAGTCCGCATATTGTTATTATTGTGCCCCATCAAACCCCACTATTGTTATTGTTGTGCCCTTACATTATTATTTTTATTTCAGCTCTCATTATATTGTGACCCCTTAGACTCCAATATATATAAAGGAGGTCTGGTTATTTGTATTTTCGAAGAATTGTTCATTTGTGTAATGTAAAGGAGGTTGCCCCCTCGAAGAGGTTGATTTTGAAGTCATTGATATATCTTTTCTTCTATTTTGTGAGTTCGTTTCATAACATCTAATTTATAGGTAAAATATCCAATAGCTAGTTGATTTGATCCCTATCAAATTAATCTCGATCGTTCATAAAGATTTAACTAATATTTAATCATCACCATCAAAATTATTTAATTTTTGAGAGAAATCGAATTTATCATTTAATTGATTTTTAATTAACTCAAAATTAATTATTTTGAGTTAATTTCTTCTAAAATTTGACTTTGACTTAACCACCAAGGCCCAAGGGTCCAAAATTTCTTGATTTCCTCTCCCTTGGCTAGGGACCTCCAAAAATTAACTTCTTTAAAACCCACGAATTTCACCTTTGGAGAAATTAATTTTACCTAGGACACAAAATTAATTAAATTTATGGCTTAGGATTTAATTTAATTTTGCTAGAAAATTTAATTAATTGACTTGTAAGGGGATTCATATTGTTTCCAACCCTCTAATATTTAGCCATGGTGTCTAACTATGAGGGACCATGCACTAATTTTTTTCATCAAGATTTTACAATTTAATACATAAAGGGGGAATACCCATTCGTTATAGATCCTCAACATTTACGCATTTTTGTGACACAATATGATTCAGTAGAACAAGTAATATGTGTAAAATAATCTAGTTAATTAGCTAGGATTATTCCCAAATTACTTTTATGAAGACTCGATAAAAAACACTAGGACTCACTTAATATCTTGTTGACAAAATCCACCTTAGATTTGGGGTGAGGTTGGAGGGAAAAACTCTGCCAATCATTTGTGTCTAGAAACACAGATGAATCAATGAGACAAAAAACCTCCTAAGGTAAAAATCATCGTCAAAATATTATGCTTACCTAGGTTGTTACATACACGATAGTATTACCAAGATCATTTATATTATAACCATGCAGAATGGGTTTACATATTTAACAAAACTATCAGTTGATGATGAAATCTGAAAGGTGAAAACACTCAAACATGATAGATCCCTTTTACAAAAAAAGGGGTCTACTTATATGGGGTCATTGACACAGAGTGGTCAGTAGACCCATTATCCCTTCTAGGAGAATGTCCATCCGAGCTGGAAACATATCAACACTCCCTCTTGATGAGAGGGGTAATCTCCTTGAGCCCCATCTTGTCTCAGAACATCAGCTACTATCTCAATGGAGATGTACTCGATCCTTATCACTCTCTTCTATATCATTTTATGGTTGTAGTGATACTAGGTCTCAAGATGCCCTGACTCACCGTCATGCTAGCATCTTCACCTAATCGATCAATCGTACAAGCAATATACTCAGACTCTGATTGGAATAGGTGTGTGCGTCCTCTATTTTCAACATTCATTTTTCCAAGTTGAATTCCTATAATTGTATATCAGTTTTTGTGGCATGACAAACTGTACCTGCTAGTACTTCCATGCTTTCTAAGCTACATGCCTTTATCCAACCGTAACCTAATCTGGTTTCTTGATCCATCATTTTGGTTATACCGATTACCTTGGCATACCTTGATTTTCTCCCTCTGCTCCTTGTGATATCAAATATCTGGTCAATATCCTTCATCTAAGGTCAACTCCCTTTGATGTTGAGCAAGGGTTGAAGCTTTGACTTCTCCTTTTAGAGAAAATGAAAATCCCTAACCAATGAGATTTTCTAACTAGCTTGAGGCAATTCACTTCTTTCCATGAGCCATCCTTCTTCTCAAGCCTTCCTCTGATGTATCAGAAACCTATTATCTTTCAATCAAGCACAAATATCAAGAAAAATAAGCCAATAATGTCACATATATTAAACAATATCTATAATAATCAGTCAATTGTACATGACATGATGGATCAACAAAATCATAAGTTGTAAAAATAGTTCTACAATCCATCATCCCACAATCTTGATCACATGTTTCCTTCAACAAATGAATATTTTCCAGGTTCTGGCCAAATATCACTTAATCTATCATATCATTCCAACATCCTTTAAGATATATTTTACTTCAAGTTCCCTCTAATGACAACAAGAGTCCTAACAATTAATCATCTTAAAGTACAAGGTCTTCTTCAAATATGAGGCTTATTTTCCATATCATGATCCTCTCCCTTTTATTGGGAGAACCTTCCCATATCTAACTGTTGTATAAGCTACATATTGAACTTTTTCCAAGGGATAATTAATGCATATATCAAACTGTGATTTCCTCCAAAAAATAGAGGTTTCTATAAGACACGAAAGACTTCCTCTATGACATCCTTTTTCTACCAAACCATAGATAGGCCTTGCAAAATCCATTGACATGAAAGAAATAAAGAGCACATAGAAAAGAAACTATCCAAACCATCATTTTGGAGGAAGGACGCAAAATACTTATCTTTAGAGAATAATCAACCCCTTATTAATCCATGAATTTCACACATTCACTTTGACTTCTTCATCCTGCAACCATCTTATAAGACAAGCTCATTATTATGCATAGGTAATGGTTTTTCATTTCTTTAGCAGAAGCATTCAATCTTAGACCAGCCCAAGGTATACATATCAACATACTCAAATAATCAAGACCTTCCTCTCAACTCACTAGAGTTCTAGCAAGAATCAAAATGTCATTCCCTAGATTCAATTATATCAATGATCAACCAAAAAATATGCCCTTGACATCATTAAGCCTAATCAATCGAGATTAATGCTCAAGAGACTATCAATCACACAAGAGAGGAAAAACTTATCCTTTCTAGAAAAACCAACTCCTCCTACATGATCTATTTCCCACACCTGTCATTGCCAAGAGTTAGGGTTTCTTTCAACCACAATAATCATACTTAGGGTTAGGGTCCCCTCAATCACATTTTAGAAAGGGTCAATGTACAACTCCCCAAAACCTACCAATCTATCACAATTTCATGTTCTACAAGAATGCATCTGTTAGTTACAACTTTCAATAATTTATAACTATCTGCCTTCTATGGAGCTTCACCAATGTTTTGATTACAAAAGAGGATATCAATACCTATATCCTTACATAACCTCATGATTTAACAGTGCTTCAATAAAAATAATTAAGAGAACATAAGAAAACTTGAACACATAATCATGCCTAAATCTTAAATAATAAAAGGAAAGATACATACTTTGTTAGTTCATACTTATATTCCCTTTTTTGTAGTGGGTGTAGGTCATCTTCTTTCACTAGAGATACCTTAGACTTTTAATCAAAGAAACATAGAAGTTCCTTCAAGATTCTAGAAACATTCCTTTTCTTGGTTCACATGGATTGTATAGCATGATGATCCTGCAAATATTCCAAAAATGTCCTTCATTATGTTGGAAATATGATGCATGTGTTGTCCTTGATGTCAACTCACTTGTAACAGAACATGTATATGGTAACTAGATGAATCCATAGGTAAGTTCAGAGGTGAAAAAATGATGGAAAAATATACCAGAATGATGGGTCAAAGGTTTACAAATCATAATCAGAAATTTGGTGTTGTCCTTGATGGAAACTCACTTGTAATAAAACAATTATATGGTAACTAGATGAATCCACAGGCCAGTTCAAATGTGATAGAATGATGGAACATAATACCAGATTGATGGGTCAAAGGTTTATAGATTAGAATCAAAAGTTTGATACGAGGAAATTGTTGGAATTATGAATTAGTTGTTGTCCTTGATGGCAACCTACTTGATGAGTTATCCTCGATGATAACCTATTTGATGAATGGAATCCTACTTTCATAAGTTGTCTCTTGATGAAAATATACTTGTTAAAGGTATAAATATGATGTGTTTATAGATGTGACAGAATGCATGGCAGTTCAGAGGAATCAGTTATAAATAGGATGTGTTTACAGATGTGACAGAATGCATGGAAGTTCAGAGGAATCAGTTCAAAGGAAAGATAAAGTTGGAAGTTCAAGAACTATACACGGGTTCTATTAAGCCAAGTCGTGTATACACGCGAGTTTAGTAAAGAAATTAGCATATGGATTTTTCACCATGGAATTCTAAATGCCAGGGGTTCTTACCATGGTATTGGCCCATAATAATGAGTGTGAAAAAGAATATTGATCCCGTCAAAGAATACCATCGACATAAATATGGTTTTGACCTGTGGTATTGAAAAAGGCTAACATTATATAAGGTGATGAAGATCAAAGTGTGTGCAGTGTGCAAGTGATGGAAATATTATGAAGAGTTAGATCAAAAGAAAATAGGCATGTTATGGGTTTTTTATGCTTTGCTTGATCTAAACTAAGTATGCACCTGAGAGTTTAATGTTGGATGTGAAGAGTTAGATCAAAAGAAAATATGCATGTTATGGGTTTTTGATGCTTTTCTTGATCTAAACTAAGTATGAACTTGAGAGTTTGATGATGGATGTGAAGAGTTAGATCAAAAGAAAATATGCATGTTATGGGGTTTTTTATTCTTTGCTTGATCTAAACTAATTATGCACTAATGAATACAATGATGGATCGGGATCATAAGACTTGCAATGACTTTTCATTGTATAATATGCTCATGGATTGACTAGATCGAAGTATTGACGCGTGTTTTTATCTATGAATATTATGATCTGGGTCTTTCTGAAGTTTTGAAGAGTTGCAAAATTTTAGGTCAAAATTCTTTGACATATACATTGGTTGGTCTCGGGAAAAGTGCGTATACATGTGGGTTGGCTTCTTCAAAGTCACATATATAAAGTAAGGGTTTTTATTCGTAAATAACCGATCAATCTGATCAGTGTCGTTGCTTCTTTGCTGTCTGTCAATGATGTCCTCATGATTGATTTGGGTTAAGTGATAATGTCTGAAGTAAAAATGATTTAATGATGAAGTTGAATGTGGTTATGGATTAACTGAAGAATGTTAATACTACCTGTTGATTGTGAGTGAAGATCAGAGACAATTTTGTGATTGGTTCAGAATGTTGCAGTAGATCTGAGTATGATTCAGTGTTCCTTTTCAGAATTCCATTAGTCAAGTTTTCATTTTTCAATATTTTAAGATTTGTATGTGGGTTTCTGTACATAAAAGCGCGTATGCTCGCGGGTTGCCTTATTTGAAGTAGCGTATAAATTTTGGCAATTGAATGATTAGGGTTGTAGTTGATTATGTGTGTTGATGCAACATTCCAAGTTCAGTTCTATGTACTGGTTACAGTGATCTAACTATTCCAGTGAATGTTTGATTCAGTTGTGTTAGAGATTGATGATTGGGTTTCAATGAATGGTTGATTTAGTTGTGTCATAAATTGATGATTAGGTTTCAATGATTGATTGATTCAGTTGTATCAGAAATTGATGATTGGGTTTCAGTGATTGATTGATTCAATTGTGTCAGAGATTGATCATTGGGTTTCAGCGATTGGTTGATTTAGTTGTGTCAGAGATTGATGATTGGGATTTATTGATTGACTAATTCAGTTATGTCATAGATTGATGACTATGTTATAGTGATGAGTTACATTTGAGCTTAAGTGTTGATAATGGGTTCAGTTTGAAAATTTGATGAAAAGTGGCCTACAAGTTATGATGTGTTGAAGAAGATGGATCCAGTGTGAAAATTCATGAAACGTGGTCCATGGATCTTGCTGAGGGTTGGAGCCTTCAATGAGGAAGTCAAAGCTTATTTCCAGTAGTAGCTAGTAATTAGATCGGGGGGTTGGATCTCCCTTCCAATAGGAGTTGGAGAACAAGCGAAGGTTGTAGCCTTATGTAGGTGGGTGCCTGTGTACTGGTATAAGTTTGTACTAGTAGAAGATTGTAATTTTTTTCTTTATATTAAAAGAAGACTGAGACGACAACAACAGTTGGTTTTTTCTCGCATTGGGTTTCCACCTTAAATCTTTATGTTCATGTATGTTGATTTTGTGTGATGGCTTATTTTGTTCTTACAGCACATGATTACTATTTATCTAATGTTTAATAAGGTACTGATGCACTAGTTGAAAACAAACATATGATGAATTAACTAAAACATAAGTTTACTGGATGTACACTAGTTGTCTTAAGAACAATCACATACACACGCGGGTTCCTTTTAGTAAAGTCGCGTATAGAAATATGAATATGAAATGAAAAATTTATTGATTTGAAAATACTGATTCACCCCCCTCAGTATTTTTCCCAACAATTGGTATCAGAGCGGGTCCTTTGGCAGAAGCTTGATCACTTAAAGGAGATCTGTCGAGACAATGGGAAAGAAGCAAAAGAAGAAAGCACCTCAAAAGAAGAAGACATCTCAAAGAAATAGTGACAATGTTAGAGACAATTGGCTATTAGGTGGAAGCAAATATTCAGATTCAGAATCACCTCAGAATGAAGATGAACAAGAAAAATAATGATCCGGTACTGATTTTTGGTCCTCTGGTGATATCTTTCTATGTTCATGCAATATTGAAGATAATGAATGTGGAAGTGAAACAACTGAGGTTTCTCTTATGGGTTAAAGTGAAATAAATCTAATAGAGGTAGAAGTTAAAAGGCTCACATATAAAATTAGAGATCAACAAGATCTAGTTGATAAAAGGGAATGTACCTACAAAGAAGAGGTTACCGGGCTAAAAACTCAGTTGGACAAAGGAAACAAAATAAGGAAGCAATACAAGGAAAAGGAAGATCAATTCCAAAGGTTGCAGGATGAAGTAACATCATTGAGAAATAAAGTGAATGAAAAGGATACAACAACCAAGGAACTTAAAGAAAGAACTAGTTACTATGAAGGTCTTGAAGCTGATGTCATCTCTATAAAAGAAGATCTTGAAAAATCAAATAAGAAGAATGAATAACTACTTCAAGCATTTGAAGAACAAGAAAATGAGATTCTCAAATTAAAACAACAAGTGGAGGAAGGAAGAAAGGTTGAAGAAATCATGAAGAATTAGTATCTAGAAATGAAAGAGAAATATAAAGTTGAGGTAAATATCCTAAAAGGTAAATTAGAAGAAAATGATAAAATTTTGCGATTTCAAGATAGTACTAATATTTTGGATAATATTCTTAGCAGCCAAAGGTCTCCTGCCATCAAATTTGGTCTTAGTTTTCATAAAAATATTAAGGTGAATCTAGCTCATAAGCTGAGGCAAGGAACTCTAATGCAAAATTTGAAATTCTCAACAAGGAGACAAGAAGTCAACCCCATCAACAACCAAGGAAAGAAAGTCTTCAAAGAAAATCATTTACTCCTAACTACAAAATTGTTAATTATTGATTTATTCCTGTGATCAATAATGTTGAATGTTCTATATGTCATAATTTTGGACATGTTGCAGCTAGGTGCATAAGTATAATGTTTCAAGCTAATAACCATCTCACAGAAAGATCATCATCTTCCAAGTACTTTAAGGGATATTGTTTTTCTTGCAATATGCCTGGTCACAAATCAATTGATTGTTATAGAAGGAATATGAAACATATAATATGTTATGCTTGTAAAAAGTTTGGGCATGTAGCAAAAGAATGCAGAAACAAGTCTATGGATCGTCGTAGAAAATATGATAAGCAACCAAATAAAAACATTGATATCAAAAAATCTGAAAAAGATGGATCCACCAATAAGCAAGAAAAGGAAGATCAGATAAGGTGTGGTATTTCTCTCTGCTCATTCCAAGACGAATATGAATGGTACAAAGTTAGTGGATGTTCTCATCACATTACTAGAGACAAGAGTAAACTGGAGTCTCTGAAGAAGAGCCATCATGGTAATGCTATTCTTGGAATTGAGGTTTTATCAAAAGTTCTAAGACCAGGTACAATCAAAACGGACTCAGGGGGGACTGAAAGTATGAAATTTTAGTATTCCACTTTTCATACGCAGATCCTATGAAGACAAGTTGCATATATACACGAGTTTGAAATTGCACAGTCACGTATATGTTGGTTTGATGAAGAAACAATGGAACAAACTTAGAAAAAGGGTCTGATATGGTTCATTCAATTATCAATTGTCTTTTCTATTTTGATGGATGATAATTACAATCTGTTGATGCTATTTAGAGGTGCTTTTGGCCCTCATAATGTGTTGATGATGATGCCTTGATGATACTTACTGATATATGAAATGATTAGATCTAACAGGGAACAATTAGCACATGTTCAAGGCGAGAATTTTCTATGCTTATAATAATTCATTTTTGTCATTATGTTTTTCCTTGATACATAATGATGCTTATCAATAGTGATGATGCTTATATTTTTGAAGTGTTTTGATGCACCATGCTATGTTGTGATCATGTGTTGCCTATGATTAAATCATAGATGATACTTATATTTCTTGAGCCACATAGTTGTTTTGATGCTTCTGATCATATTTATGGATGATTCTTTTGATGTTGCTTACATGGTGATCTTCATAAGTTCAAGGAGAAGAACAAAGTTTGAGTACACAACTTCATTATTGGATGATGATAAGTGTCACTAATTCCTTTTAGGATGTTGTCATATTACCTTCAAAGATGCATAAATTTCATATGGTAAAGTTATGGATGAAGATTCTTATAGTTCTTGGCTCTCACGTGGTATATTGTTTGAGGATTGTTGCACTTGATGGTATCAAGAAATTTTGACAAATGATTGTGAGCTCATGGTTTTCTTTTCTCATTGATGAAAAGATAGATACATATTGCTATCTCTATGATGGATTCATTACAGATAAGGATCACATGGATGATTACTTAAGTTGCATATTGGTAAAATATCCTCTTATGAAGAAAATTGGCCAAGAGAATGGTATTATTGCAGGTTTCATGAAGGCATAACTATTTGAAGACAAGGATATTTGGAGACATGGCTACATATTACTTTATGATAATAGGCTTGGTTCTCACATATGTTGATTATCATGGTTGAAGCTTATCAAATATGGGATGTTAGAAAACTCCCTAGTGATGATACATGTTTGATATATTGAGGAATGTTGTGGAAAGAACATGCAGTTCTTTCCACGATGATTTGATGATGATGTTGTGATCATGGATGATGACTATGGTTCCTTCACATGATGTGAATGGTTTTGTATCAATTCTTAGAGATTTCGACATGTGTTGAGGGGGAGCATGATCAAAGAATTTAGCATGTGCTCAGGGGGAGCATGGTCAATATTCATATTCAGCGGTACATATATGGATTCCTTCATTTAACATTGGACAACCCTTTTCCCTTGGTGTCAAAGGGGGAGAGTAGCTTGGTGTTTCGAGAGTATCATGATGTTTTGAAAAGCTTGGTTCTTGGATTGATGTTATTTATAGGTTGTGGTGACCAAACACCAAAGTGGTTTCCATCAAGTCCAAAGGGGTAGATTGTTGGCATTATCATGCATGTGTTTTCCTTGATGGCAACTCACTTATAACAAAACAAGTATATGGTAACTAGATGAATCCATAGGTCAGTTCAGAGGTGACAGGATGATGAAACATAACACCATAATGATGGGTCAAAGGTTTACAGATCAGAATCACAAGTTTGGTGTTGTCCTTGATGTCAACTCACTTGTAATAGAACAAGTATATGGTAAGTAGATGCATCCACAGGTCAATTGAGAGGTGGCAGAATGATGGAACAAAATACCAGAATGATGGGTCAAAGGTTTACAGATCAGAATCAGAATTTTGATATGGGGAAATTGTTGGCATTATGAATTAGGTGTTGTACTTGATGGAAACCCACCTAATCAGTTATCCTTAATGACAACCTATTTGATGAATGTAATCCTACTTGATAAGTTGTCTCTTGATGGAAATCTACTTGTTAAAGGTATAAACAGGATGTGTTTACAGATGTGACAAAATGCATGGCAATTCAAAGGAATCAGTTATCAACAGGATGTGTTTACATGTGTGACAAAATGCAAGTCAGTTTAGAGGAATGATAAAGTTGGAAGTTCAAGAACTATACGCAGGTTCTATTAAGCCAAGTCGCGTATACACATGATTTTAGTGAAGCAAAGTAGAGTATGGATTTTGCACCATCGTATTCTAAATATCAGGGGTTCTTACCATGGTATTTTCCCATAGTAATGAGCACGACAAAGAATACCACCAGCATAAATATGGTTTTGACCCATGGTATTGAAAAAGGCTAAAATTATATAAGGTGATGAAGATCAAAGTGTGTGAAATGTGCAAGTGATGGAAATCTTATGAAGAGTTAGATCAAAAGAAAATATGCATGTTATGGGTTTTTGATGCTTTGCTTGATCTAAACTAAGTATGCACCTAAGAGTTTGATGATGGATGTGAATAGTTAGATCAAAAGAAAATATGCATGTTATAGGTTTTTGATGCTTTTTTTTATCTAAACTAATTATGAACTAATGAATACAATGATGGATCATGATCATAAGACTTGAAATGACTTTTCATTGTATGATATGCTCATGGATTAAATAGATCGAAGTACTAACACATGTTTTTATCTATGAATATAATGATCTGGGTGTTTCTGAAGTTTTGAAGAGCTGCATAATTTTAGGTCTAAATTTGTAGATCTATATGCTAGTTGCTCTCTAGAAAAGCACGTATACACATGGGTTGGCTTCTTCAAATTCACGTATACAAAGTAAGGGTTCTATTCATAAATGAATGATCAATCTGATCAGTGTTTCTGCTTCTTTGTTGTCTGGAAATGATGTCCTCATGATTGATCTGGGTTAAGTGATAATGTCTGAAGTAGAAATGATTGAATGATGAAGTTGAATGTGGTTATGGATTAATTGAAGAATGTTAATATTACTTGCTGATTGTGAGTGAAGATCAGAGACAATTATGTGAATGATTCAGAATGTTGCAGTAGATCTGAGTACGATTCAGTGTGTTATGAAACCAGCTCACAAAAATATAGAAAAGAGAGATCAACGCCTTAGAATTCAGCCTCTTCAAGGGGGCAACCTCCTTTACATTACACAAATGAGCAATTCTTGGATGATACAAATGAAAAGACCTCCTTTCTATATATAGGAGTCTAAGGGGTCATAACATAATCAGAGCCAACATAACAATAATAATGTAAGGGCACAATAATAACAATAGTGGGCTTCTATGTGGCACAATAGTAATAATATGGGCACTAAATGGGTACATCAATATAATAAGTGGGTTGTACTAATAACAATAAGGGGTTACACTAGTAGTATAGGGGCCTAACATGCCCCTCTCCTTAAAAAAGCGTTGTGATCAACGCTTGAGTAGTTCTTGATGCTTCTGTATAAAATTCTTGTCCTCCCATGTGGAATCTTCAGCGGGTAAGTTCTTCCACTTGATGAGATACTCTGAAATTGATCGATTTCATAGCTGTCGGGTTCTTATTTCTGTGACTGCTCCAGGTTCCAATATGATTTTTCCTTCCTCTTCAATTTCTGGCAATATTGTTTGAATTGGGATCTTTTGCAACTTTTGAATAAGTGGCCATACTTCTTCGTCCTTCTTCCATTCATCCCTTGCTTCGTTTGTCCAATCTGGTTGGATAATAGAAATAGCACAAAACAATGCTTCCACATCCTCATCCTTGAAGAGTCTTCCCATTCGGTAAGGTCGCCATTTTTTAAGTGCATGTAGTATTGCCAACATTTCCTTCTCAGAAATAGCTTGCTTGAGATGTAGTAGTAAAAATACCCAATCACCTACATCAAAACATTTTTCACTACGATGTTGATCTACCTATTGTTTCGTTTGATTTTGCACCGAAGTGGCGTTATCCTTTAAAAGTTGGAGAACTTGTTGTTGATGCTCAATGTGATCTTTCTCTGCTTGAACCTTTTTCTTCTTGATATGTCCTTCTATCTCTAGAGTTTTAGGAGTGGTAATTTCTTCCAATCCTTTACAAGATATGGTCATATTCATTTCTTGATGCTCGATGTGATCTTTCACTTCTTGAACATTTTTCTTCTTGATATGTCCTTCTATCTTGATAGTTTGAGGCGTGGTAATTTCGACCAATGAATTACAAGATATGGTTGGATTCATTTCTTCTTTCTCGATGTGATCTTTCACTTCTTGCACCTTTTTCTTCTTGATATGTCCTTCTATCTTGAGGTTTTGAGGAGTGGTAATTCTTGCCGATGCATTACAAGATATGGTCTTATTCATTTCTTCTTTCTCTGGGGTGGGGTCCTGGCATATATCCTCTTCTTTTGATGTTTTTTAATCCTTTTCTTCCTCCTCTTCATATTGTATGTAAAATAATTTCTTTTCAGCACACTTATGACCTTTAGTGCATTTGCTATCACAATTGTAACAAATCCCTTTTTCTCTTTTTTCTTCCAATTGTTGTGGTGTAACCCTTGTAGGTTGTGGAAGGCTGGGAGAAACGACACTTCCATATTTATAGTTGTGAGGGGTATGCTTCCTGGTTTCCATAATTTTGCTTTCCACTTTGTCATAAAGTCCTTTTACTCTTTCCAATTGTTGTGGTGTTGCTCTAAAGAAAGTGTTGCTCTTTGTATCCTCATAATGTGCTATCATTTCCTCCATGAAAATTGACCACGTAACAAGTTGTTTACGAGAAAAAAGCCCTTCATACCATAAAAATTGATCCGGTTCTAAATATGAAGATGCAATACATACCTTTTGTAACAGTGGTACACCATGTAGATCAAAATATTGCTCCATCTGAAGTATCCAATTTACCGGATCCTTGCCATCAAACTTCCTCATCTTACTTTTTCTTGATTTTAGGAGCTCGATCTTGAAACGACTGTAAATATGTACTTTCGGATCTTTAAGTTCTAAAACTGCGACCTATAGTGGCCCTCTGCGTCCTCTTTCCATTGCCACCAGTCTAATCCAAATTGGATTCTCCAAGAAAGAGTTATGCACAATCTCCCAAGATGACGTGATTATAGACCTGTTCAATAGAGCGAACTTGTATGACATGCCACGTGTCCCTGTTTCGACCTTTGGCTCTAAGAAATATATAAAAGAAACTACAGTCCGTCCTCTTTCTGTACCTTCTTACGAATTTTAAATCCGATGCCCAGAGAGAAAGTTATGACGATTTTCCCCAGGTCACATGTTTGGAATGTAATTCAGGAGTCTACAAAAAGACAAACTTCCTTAGATCATATCTCCGCAACTATAGCACGAAAAGCTCTGAAATTCGGACCTGAGCTTCAGTGCGATCTCATATCAAATGGTTTTTTTTTTAGCTTCTGAAACATCGCAAAAAAAAAGTTATAGCGAAAATTCCACGATGACCTATTTGGAGCAACGAAACCCTAGAATCCAAAGCTCTGATACCAAATGTTATGAAACCAGCTCACAAAAAGATATAAAAGAGAGATCAACGCCTTAGAATTCAGCCTCTTCGAGGGGGAAACCTCCTTTACATTACACAAATGAGCAATTCTTGGATGATACAAATGAAAAGACCTCCTTTCTATATATAGGAGTCTAAGGGTCATAACATAATCAGAGCCGACATAACAATAATAATGTAAGGGCACAATAATAACAATAGTGGGTTTCTATGTGGCACAATAGTAACAATATGGGCACTACATGTGTACATCAATATAATAAGTGGGTTGTACTAATAACAATAAGGGGTTACACTAGTAGTATAGGGGCCTAACACAGTGTTCCTTTTCAGAATTGTAATAGTCAAGTTTTCAGTTTTCAATATTTTAAGATCTATACGAAGGCTTCTATACATAAAAGCGCGTTTGCACATGAGTTTCCTTAAGTGAAGTAGTTTATGCATTTTGGAAAATGAATGATTAGGGTTGCAGTTGATTTTCTGTGTCGATGCAACATTCTGAGTTCAATTCTGTGTATTGATTATAGTGATATGACTGTTCCAGTTGATTGGTTTTGTTTCGATTAAGTGTTAGTTGGTTGGGTTTTAAGTGAATGGTTGATTCATTTGTGTCAGAGATTGATGATTGATTTCAGTGAATGGTTGATTCAATTGTGTTAGAAATTGATGATTTTGGTTTTAGTGATTGATTGATTTAGTTGAATCAGAAATTGATGATTTTGTTTCAGTGATTGATTGATTCAGTTGTGTCAGAGATTGTTGATTAGGTTTTAGTGATTGGTTAATTCGGTTGTGTTAGAGATTGATGATTGGAATTCAGTGATTGATTGATTCACTTATGTCATAGATTGATGACTATGTTACAGTGATGAGTTACAGTTGAGCTTAAGTGTTGATAATGGATCTAGTCTAAAAATTTAATGAAAAGTGGCATACAAGTTATGATGTGTTGAAGCAGATGGATCTAGTGTGAAAATTCATGAAACTTGGTCCATGGATGTTGTTGAAGGTTGGAGCCTTTAGTGAGGAAGTCGAAGCTTCCTACCAGTAGTAGTTGGTAATCAGATCAGGGGTTTGGAGCTCCTTTCCAGTAGGAGATGGAGAACGAGCGAAGGTCGTAGCCTTGTAGGTGGATGCATATGTACTAGTATAAGTCTGCAACAGTACAAGATTGTAAAAATATTTTTCTTTATATTAAAAAAAGATAGAGATGACAACAATAGGTGGTTTTTTCTCGCATTGGGTTTCCACCTTAAATCCTGGTGTTCATGTGTGTTACTTATGTGTGATGGATTATCTTGTTCTTATAGCACATGATTACTATTTATCTAATGTTTAATAAGGTATTGATGCATTGGTTGAAGACAACCATATGATGAATTAACTGAAACATAAGTTTACTGGATGTACGCTAGTTTTCTTAAGAACAGTCATGTAAAAATGCGAGTTCCTTTCAGTAAAGTCACATATAGAAATCTGAATATGAAATGAAAAAGTTATTGATTTGAAAATACTGATCAAAGCCCCACCCCCCCCCCCCCCCCCCACCCCTCAGTATTTTTCCCAACACGTTATAGCAAGGTGAACTTCATAATGGGAAATGCACCTTTCTCAAGTTCTCACAGAAGTCATTGTATAATATTTCATGTCAAGATTAAGTAATGCCAAGCCTTGTATATTTTTATTTTATTTTGATCCTCACATGTGATGCTAATTAGATACCATAGAGTATGAAAAATGATGTCATTGATCCTCAGAGCATATAGTGAAGATACCACACAAAAATATTACGATTCTTTGATAGGATATACAACCCGCTATTCCGAGTATATGAGCCACAATTGTGTGAACGAGCCATTGTAATATGTATAGTGATGCCACAAATATTATCCATTGTATGAGCCGTAATACAATATTGTAATCCAATATCTATAATGAGACACCACATGTCTAGAAATATGCTCCAAGCACAAATCTTATCCAATATGTATATTTATGCCGCCATAGGTGAGCCTGAGTGTCACATTGTATATTAGAAGATCTACGTCATTGAATTATTCTCCATTACAAAGATAGTGGATGTGAAATTCCTCTTTGTAATATGACAAAACATTGTAATGTGAATTGCAGAGAATATAGATCAGGTCACAAAATTCTATAGAATGAACCAAAAGAATGTGAAGGAAAATCACAATAAAAAATTTGATGAGCCATAGTCATATTTTCAAATCATACTGTAGAAGTACGAGCATATTTTTGGATTCCAAACATACTTTGGTTATCCATATCAAAAATCTGAAATATTTTTAATTGAACTATGATGTGACCTTGATTTTCCATTAGGGCTTTCTAGATCTTCTTTAATGCTTAGCATTTTATTAGGGCTTCTTCCACAGTGCTCTAGTCATTTCCCAAGCTTTGATACCATGTTGAATTTTAGTGTATTTAAATTTGATAATTATCATTGATCCTTTTACATTCTTATTAGTGTTCCATCAATCAATAATTATACAAAAAGACATCAACCATATAATACATTAGTACATCTAGATCAATTCACACAAAGAGCACAAAGATTGACCTTAGGAAAACCCTTAAAGGGAAAAACCCAACAACCCATTTCAATAGAAAATTATTTTATTCAACAGAGACACATCTAAGTATAAATAGGTCAAACAAGGTCTATTGTTCACCATCCTAGTCAAGTCACCTGATCCAACACTCTACTCTTGATCTTGCATTGCTTCTTTGATCCTACATTTCTCTCTTGATCCTGCACCTTTAGAATCTTGGTCACAGATATGAAACATATATCTGAGTTATAGATCCCATAGATGTGAGTTGTATGCTCCCACATAAGAAAGTTGTAGATAACACAGATGCAAGCTATATCTAGCCACATATGCAAGTTAGATCTCACCACAGATATGATTGATATCCACCTGAAATCTGATTCATATACATCATAGAAATGAGTCAAAGATGTGATTTTCTCTTCCACACATGCCAGCTAGAAATGTGAGCTTTCTTATCACATATGCAAGCTTCCTTTCCACAGATGCAAGCCTCATATGTGAGTTATGTGTGTGTCGTATGGAGATGAAAACCAACCCTTTATATGGTTGTTTCTTTATACCGAAAGGACATGTCCCTTGATGGATATGACCTTTGAATATGGGAAGTTGACTTGATGTTGGCATAGAAATAACAATAGGGTCAATACGTCGGGTTTGAGCACAGGGGCCAACAAGGCTCCATTGTATTCTAGCACAATGCCAACATTTTCACCTTACCCAAAATGGGTAAGGAGTCTCACTTGAGGTGTGCCACAACCTTAATTAGATGAGGGTTGAAATATAGTATCAGGGAGAACCATATTACAGAATAAAGAGCAAAGAACATTGAATCATTCTACAAGGAAGTCAGATTGCAATAGGCCATACATGTTGTAATAGAGAGACTACTTAAATATGCGCATACATAAAAAATTTAAAGAACCATAATAACATACAACTAACACACTATGATCCCAATAGCAGTCTTCATTATCAATATGAAAGGTGAATACATTACATCAGGCTCAAGGCCTCTTCCTCAACATACAAGACTCTAACAAGACAGAATACAAGCTTATGGAATGATAGACACAGAGCAGTTCTCATAGCTCTGCAACACAAGAGTAACAACATCAACAACAACCCTTTTCAGTTCTCCTTTCTGCCTTTTGTCTTCTTCTTCCTTCCCTCTACACGCCAACTTGAACTTCTAGTTCCTTCCCAGGCTCTCTACCTTCTCCCTTTCTTAGTTATCTCCATTCCTCGACTATCCTTTCTCTTTTCCCGCTCGGTTGTATTTTTTTCCTCCCTGTTGTCCCTCCACAACTGTCAATATTGCGCAAGTTCCTTCCTTTTTCCTGAATCTTATTTCTATAGCTCTCTAATGTCCATTTCCTCCATTTGTTTCCAACCTTTTGGCTTCTCTCCAAAACAAATTAATTCCTCCAAAAACGAAGGCCCCAATAGGCCCCAACCACAGTTCATTGACGCATCCCCCAAGTCAATCTTTCTTCGGCATCGTCGGTGCCACTGACACTTCTGTTGTTGGTGCTATTGTTGATGCTTATGCTAGTGTTTTTGTTGCTACTACTACTTCTGTTGGTGCTTCCTCTTTTCTAGCTTCTTTAAATGAAGGCCCCAATTCAAAGGCAAATGCAACGACCGCCTGGTGGAATTGGGTGTAGTCAATGAGCGTTGTCTGCCATATTTCTATGATTGCAGATGTTGGTGGAATTATATGTATTCTAATTCCAACATTTAATTATCAATCTAGTGTCATAAGACTTAGAGATACAAGTACAAGAAATGCAAGGCTATAGCCTATTCTAGCCTATGCTAAAAATTAACACTAGAAAGAGCTAATCACTAAGGATTATCACTTGTCACTGGACTATGGGACTCTAATGCTTACCAGGTTTTGAACCAAAATATTTCAATAACAATGTTCATGTGGTTTCATATATGTAGCTTATTAGGTCTTGAGACTGCAGTGGTTTTAATCCTACAGTGATGAAAACCCATTAAATACACCGCAAAAAAGTAAATTACATAAAAGTAAATGTCGACAACTATAAGCAAAAGAAAACAAATCTAATACTAATACTATGTGAAATATAAATCTAATGAAAATTGAAAGAAACATCAAATAAAATATGCAATCAAACGGAATTCACTTCTTAAACCTAAAGGGAAGTACTAATCACTAAATTGAGAGCATTAATGTGAATAGATCTAAGTTCCATCTGACATAAATTCATTGCAAAATAAAACTAAATTTCTAGATGTAAAACTAATCTACAAAACACATGAAAAATAGCAACACTTACCCACACTGAGGGGCCCTTCCCAGGAACTTAGTGCTTCTAAGAAAATCTCAGATCAAGCTAAGAATATGTACCACAATTCAGCAACCACCAATTCTTTATTCACATAAAAAATATCTATTACAAATCAAGTCTTTAAATCTCTCCAAAAACTAATCATTGACCTCCTCTATTACAATAATGAAAAAAGTCTTCTTTATCTCTGTCATTTGAGACCTTATTTATTCATAAAATTCATTGGGGAAAGATAAGATTCAATCCCCTTAACTCAGAAAACGAATTTACAATTTTAGAGGAAAATCTCATAATTCTGGTTTTTTTTGCATTTTTATATTAATTGGTGTTAAAGAACTAACCAATCTTCTCAACCATGATGTATTTTGGAAACATGTTTTTGTGGAGTATAATTTGTTATACTATGAACAAAACCCTCTCTTGTAATTTCCTTATTCACTTCCATGGCCTTGTAAATCACTCTCAAAGATGACTGTTTGAAACTTTTTCCAATCTGGGTTTTGCAAAAAAATTATACAAAACTGCTTTGAAGAACTAGATATCAATTTTAAACCATATTGAATTTTTTGAAATGGTTTTAGATCCAAATTTCTATTTTTTATAAAAGCCCATTGTCCAGATTCTTTTGATTCTCCACCATTTGCACAGAAATCGAGGCAAAACATGGCATTTCCAAAACTATCACTGATTTTTGGTTGTAGCTTAAATCATGTGCTAGGATCCCATGTGTGATATGGGTATATTCCAAAGCTGTACCAACATATTAGGTCTATGTGGCACCTAATTTACCATGCTAGAGAAAATAAAAACATATTTTATAATTTTGAATTATTTTCCCTCCATTTGTGCGAGTGCAGAATTAAGTACTGGACCGTTTTTTTTTTTCTAGTTAAGACTAACCTAAGTACCCACGGGGGATTTGAACCAGTGACCTATCGCAAGGAGTGCCTTAACAGTGCACCCATTCACCGTCAATCCAAGCCCCGTGGGCAAGTACTGGACTGTTGAACTGATACAAAGATAGAAATTTTCATAGTCCAACATGGTCCTTGGCCACATAACCACATTAGTAAACCATCATTGATAAACCACATTAAAAACACATTTAATCATTAAAAATACAAGAAACATTTAATAATTAACCACAAGGTAAAATGAATGCATTTAGGGAAAATTGGTAATATGATAGTTACAAAGTATGTTGTAAGGGTATGAATATGGCTCATAAATTAAAGGTATGGATAGCCAATATGATAACATATCTAGGGCCCAAGAGAATTTTTCTGTCCGAGGAAATCAGATGTTGCGTCGGACATCAGTTGGTTTGGTTGTTTCATCAAAAAGGAATTCCATTGTGTTTCCATGTCCTTAGTTAGTTATTGCAGTGTCTTTAAGTGTGTTTGAGTTGGGGGTTGAATATCTCAGAGTATATTCTTTGTCCTGGCCAAATAATATTAGATATGATGAATGTGGGCCTCAAGAGCGTCTATCTGTGCCTTGATCATCCTCCTTTTATATTTGTCTTCAGTTTTCCTTGCATCTATGAGGAGTTGATTAACCTAGTCGTGAAGGGGGTAGACGGGTTGGTTCTTCTTCACAAGGCAACCGGACTAGTCATGAACTTGTTGTATGAGAGTGAATGTGTCGTTTGTTGCAGTAACAATGGAATATTTGAGGGTGGCTGCAGTGATTATCTTTTTTTTCTTTTCGATTTCATTTACATATGTCTTAGCAAGGTGTGGAAATTCACTTCCTGTTGCAGTGAGGGTTTGCTTGAGTTCTCGATTGGTGGAGATTAAATCATGGCATGTAGCCTAGATATGGTCGCAACATTCAACTAATGTGCGGGTTGAAAATTCTTCTGGGGCATTAGTCACAACATCAGAAATTGATGACCACAATACCTGTAATTTGCGGTGATCTGCTCAAGCTTCCCTTGGAGTTGTTTCTTATCTTAGCGTAGGTGATCATGTTTTGTTGCGAGTGCAGCGATTTGTTTTTTTTTGCTATTCATGCTCGATAGTTAAATCATTGTGTAATGCTATGGACTTTTGTGTGGCTTTTTGAATAAAAGTAAACAATTGGGTTGAAGACCAACCCTGAAGATCATCCTCGTGCATAGTGGAGGGATCTAAGAATTGACGCTACAAAGGCTGCCCACTGGCGATGGACTTGTTTGAGTGTCCATGGGAAGAGGTAGCCCGCTGTGAGAATTTAGTTGATGGAGGAGTGGTGTAATTGAAGGAAATAGATGAAGTGGTAGTGACATTGGGTGGATAGTGGTTTTGAGTGGCTAGGTAATAATGGGTCCTCTACTCAGTAGTGGACCTAAATATAGCAATAAATACATTATGGAAGCGATGAAGACTTCTCCGTTGGAGGCTGTCGTGATGGACTGGACAACAGAGTCAACCTCCATGTTTGTCTTCGTTCCCAATAGTGTTCTAGAGGGTATAATGTCTGAGATGGTGGCGAATTTGGATGCAGTATGCAGTGATGGGTTGCATGAGCTAGGTGACGCAACTGAAGTGGAAGGTGGAATTTATTCAATGATGAATGAGGCGGTATGGGATTGGGGTTCTTCAAAGGTGAGGTCTACAAAGTGACTGCAGGGGTAGATTTCTTCTTTTTGGCCCCAACTAGAGGTTTGGTTGCTTTTTATTTACAGGGTTTTGGGATGGTAGGGTTGGACTATGAATGGGGTCCTACTACCCGCATCGTAGCAACTAGAGGGGTAGTAATCAAAGGACCCTGCTATATTAAACCTTGAAACTCAGGAAAGGTGGAAACCAAACCTGTTGATATCCCGATGTTGGTCATGGTTCCCTTCAAGGATCTCATTTGTTTCTTCAGTTGTTTGATGATCAATTGCAACTCCTCCTTGGCCAAGCATTTTCTGGAATCCACAATTGTTTCTCCTAGTATTGGCAGAGGTACCATCCCACCAAAGAGGTAAATGTGTTTACCTTCCAGAATCTCCCCTGCAATTCCTAGCCACAAACCAACCTTTGTGTGGAAATCTTCGGCTATCAACATAAACGTTAGGAGATGCATCTAGAATGTATGGGGGTGAACACAATGTAGCTCACCTAGGTGCTCCCATGACTAAAACCGAACCAAATCTATGAAAAATATTCATCAATTAGGGACCTTGGAACCCTTTTCGCAGCCTTGATTACTTCCAGGATTTTTATGTACCAATCGTTGAAAGAAGCCTCATTTATTTCCTTACTACTTGGGTCCACTAAAGTTCTCCAAGGCATGTACCTAAGGGAAAATGGTGATCGTCTGTGATGTGAGCTAGCTCTTGGCCCTCTGGTGGACATTATTTCCACGTTGTCATAAAAACAATGAGATATCCATAAATAAAATGGGTGGACCACTTGTAGACATATTCACAAGCTTCAAACATTTCCTAGAGGAGGAAAGAACACCAATTCAGCTGCGTGCCTTCTACACAATGCTTCGCGACTAAAATTGTATCCGATGTGCAGTATTCCTGGAAAGGTGACACATCAGCTTCCCCACAATAATGTAGCAAGTGAACTTGATTTTTGGGGTGTTGATAAAATCTATGTGTGCTCCCTTTCCTCCTCCCTTTGTATCATACTTGGTGTAGTAGTCATCATTCCCTATCTTCTTCGCTCTCTTGGAGGTTGTCTGGAATGCAGTTGAAACAATGTCTCCTTCTGTCAATAGACCCGTGAGCCTTTGAATTTCCATTGCATGAATTGGGTATTGTTTTTTGAGCCAAAGCAATCCCCCATGCATTCTGGTGACTAGTAGCTTTGTGCATTTCATTGTTGCCATTATCGTCCCAAATACAACCAGACTTCTCAAATTCACCAAGGTGGACTGCTAGATTCCTATATAGTTAGTTTTGACTTTGATTGTTTCACTCCCATCTTCCTTTGCGACTAATTCTATGTAAACTTCACGTTTCATGGACAGAAGCTAGAAGGAGTCCGAGAGATTGTTGTCGACCAACACAACCTTATCATACTTGCCATAAATTGACTCCATCAGCACAATTCTTTCATCCAACCTGAGCTCTGGAATAGATACAGTTGTCTTTGTCATATCGAAGCGACACTGGTAAACACACAATACAGGGGGTTGGTGTTTGACTTTAGAATGAAAGAAATTAGAACCAGACTACAAACTAAGCGACTCTACCACCTTCACTTTAGGCTCTAAGTAATTTTGCATTTTCATGCAAATTAAGTAGACGAGCTCGACATGGAGTTTCTGATTAGACCTCCTAACTAATTACTACGGTAACTTTCCCTATGCATACTCAGTCGTGTTAGTCATGTCGTCGACTGAGTTGGACTTGGCTCAAATGATGTACTACTGAAGAAAGAAAGGTGGAGTTGATGGGTAATTATGTTATCGTGATGGAAGACACTTAGGAATTAATTATTTCCATAATGGAAAAGATTTAACAGGAATCTTGGCTGACACCAAAATTATTGTCTAATGATTACGGAAAGGACTCTTAGCACATGTGACCCCCCCTGAACCACAATCAATTGTGGTGTGGTGGAAGAACAAATGCAACTGGGAATGACTTGGCGGGATTTTTATTTAGAAATGTAAAGAATTGACTGACCAGAGAAAAAAAATTAACTAACGCGACTAGTGACAACCCAACTAAATGACTCCTACCTAATATTACCTACTCCTAACTATGGTCTCATTTTGGAGATCCAATCCATTTTGAGTAACATTACTTGATTTGTGGAAGGGTTTCAGTCATGCACCATTCACCCAACCTGGTAGCAGTACCCCATCTAGTTGCGCAAGCTAAACAACTCCTACCTCCCTCACTTCTATAGCAACAAACGACCCTAACCAATGCATCTTCAAATTTTCAAGAAATTTCAAAAACTTTCTATCATATAGCAGAACTTTCCGTCCAATTGTGAATGATTTCCTCTTAATATGCTTGTCATGCCATGCCTTCTACCTTTGTTATTTGACCATTTGATGGAAGTCTGCCATAAGCCTTGCTTCATCGAGCTCTAAGAGTTTGTTTAGCCTTTTTCGAATTGATTCCTCCTGTGTCATATGAGTGGCCTGGGGTAAGAAAAGGTTGGGAATAGAAAATTCAGTCAGTACCACAGCTTCATGTCCATACATAAGCTGGAAATGTGTATGCTTGTGTAACTGCTTAATAGTTGTGCTGTATGCCCATAGAGTCAGCAGCGCTCTCTTGTCCAATCATCCTAGTTGGTTGAGCATATCTTGGTCAAACCCTTATCCAATATCTTATTGAAGGCCTATACGTTACTGTTAGCCTGAGGGTGATATGGGTTGCTTCTGTGGTGTTGTATCATGAAGTTTTGAAGTAAGGAGGTGTGGTGAAGTAAAATTATAAGTGCGGACACGAATGAATTTATCTAGCCCGATAATGGGTGTAGCCACAATAGATACATTCTATGGAATATTTCCTTAGGTTAGAATCAATCAAGAGGGCCTACCTCTTGGTCTCTTATCCTGTTTGATGGAGTCTTCGCTTGCTCGCTCCAGCAATCTCTCGCTTCCTTCTTCAAGTTCCTGAAATAAGTGAACAACAACAACACACAAACATAATAATAGAAAAATTGCAATTCAACCTACTTAACGAGTCAAGAAGCTTTAAGACATGGATATGTAATATTACAAAACATGTAGGAAATCAATCGATAGTTGCATATATTAATATCAAAGAGAGATAACAACCATTCGTCTTGACACTGCAGTCTTCCTCTGACAAGACCGGGTTCCCACACACTTCTGCTAGCATTCCATGCTGGCTTCAAACAACAATAGTTTAAAAGCTCTTCCCTTTGGGCTTCACTCCAAACCAAAACACACTTCTCCCTCACACAACTAGTAATAGCTTGCTTATCTACTCCAAAATATTATCAACACTCAACAATAACTCTGCTAAAACTATCAATTGCAACTATAACATTCACACTAGTTTGTGCTTAGCAAGAAGGGAGGTTTATATAGGAAATATGGATTGGAGATGGATCCTCTTCTCATAGGAGAAGGACTTATCCCTTGAGTTAGTTCCATCATTATAGGGGAAAGGAACCCAAACTGTCATCCTCGACCCCATTCGACCAAACCATTTACCAGACTTTCGTTAGGGAGCTTCTAGAGCTGGAAGCTTTGGCTCTAATTTAAAAACTTTCCATAATAAGACCGACGTGACTAAAACACAGCTCAGTCGATCTGGTTGGTGCGAGGAGTCATGCTAATCTTTGCACATCGGCACGGGGGAGACAAAGGCCATTAGCGCGGGTCTTGTAAACTAGGAAAAATAGAAGTTTCAGGGGAAATGGTGCAAAAGGGAAATGATCTGCTCATGAAGAGGGACATAATGGGAGTTTCTCCATGAAGGAAAAGCATGTGGGGTTCACTATAGAGGTCCTCCAGGATCAAAGAATGGGGAGTATAGGGATAGTGAAAAAATGTTGTGTAACAGATGCCCCCTAAAGCATCAAGGCTGAGCTGGAGTGAGGGATGAAATGCTTTATAAATTAGTGTGGGGAACCGATCTGCCATCAGAAAAACTTCAAGCAAGTACAGGTACATATACATAAATTGAGATGTCTGTCAAATGATACATGAATCATGGCATGGATGCAACCATCCAAAGAATGATCATGTAAATGGATCCAGGTATGGACACAACCATCTGTCAAAGAGGATCATAATGAAACCAAGGTATGGTCGCAACCATCCAATAATAAGAAGGATCACATATGATAACTCATGGTCTGGTCGCAGCCAGCCATCTAAAAGAGACATGCATATCATCACAATCATGTCACACCACTTTGCAACCTAGACTTGTGTGATCTGAGCCCAAGATCTTGTGCTCCAACACGACCCGATCAAAGTATAGATCCTAGCATGCGAATGTATGTGTTGATGTCGAGCATGATAGAAAGTTTCTTGATTACCAATCAATGATGTAAACTGTTAACAAGCGCGAGAGTAACCACCAATAATGATGATGGCCGTCAAGGTACTATCATCACAATTCATGGAATGTGAATAAAGGAACTGAAGTTGAACACCCGTGAAATCACACGATCGAAAGCCTATGATGTGAACTTGTCATCGAGTGCAAAGAACTTGCCATTAGGCATGCAAGCTCTAAGGTACTGGAAGGGAATATTTCAGTCAACTTCCCAGATAATGAGTTGAAGTCGACGAAAGTGACCATGTTGAAGGAGGGCCATAATGAATCCCACATCATCGACGTGAGATGAGAGGATGCAAAATGATTTTGGATGATATAGAGAATCAGAGGTAAGTGTAACTGCAGAAGGACAACTCTTGAACATATCAACGACACAACTGGAAGTTTGGCAGCTTTTGGATCCATAGGATTGGTGGTCATGACGACGTGGTAGAGATCAGATGGAAGGCAAAAATGAATGGCCCAAACCCAGGAAGGTCAACGATACAAAGGAGGATGTCCCAACCCAACACGAAGCAAAGAGTGTCATGTTCAAGAGTGAGCTGCCGACACGACTGATAGATTTCCAAATTTTCCCCCACCATTTCTGGCAAGTACCCCAATTATTTTTTAATCGCAAGCTTGAAGGGGATAGCATATGCTTGCACTGTAAGTTCATCCTTTGGATGAATCTGACCTAGTAAGTTTAACAAGCCCTAGGAAGGAGAAGCCCATGTTCGTCATGATGATGAATCCGATGTTGTTTAATAATTTATTGAGTCTAACAAAGGTGTAACTCGGTATCTTTTTCATGTTTAGAGAGTTTGAAAAAGACAAATAAAAGAAAAATCCACATGGTCCCTTTTCGTACATTTGTGTCTCTCAAGCTCGAAAAGGTAGAAAACAATACTTGAGAGAACTGCTTGACCATTTCAGTCAAGGAGTACCTTTTTCGTAAATAGGGCGTCCTAGCCCGAAAAAGGGATAAACTTATACTAGGCGCATGACGTTTCACATCCGTTAACGAGTTTGAAATGATAATGACTCGACCATGTTTTCGCTTTAAAGGGTTGGAAAAGAGCTGAAAGCAGACTCCCCATTTTATTCTTCTTTACAAGTCAAAAGGGAAAATACTCGACAATCTTTTCATTTTTTTATGAGTCAAAAAAGAGCTTAAAGGTGACCCATCTTGGAGGAACGAGTGGTATAAAGGGTATCAACTGGTTCTGGTAATGGAGGAACTATTTAGAACATGTAATGGTTAAGAGGCTAGCTAATAAAACCAGTCATCACTGCGGTTCCTTAGGAAAGGAAAAACAGCCAAGTGAAAGCATATGATCGGCCAAAGAGATGGTGGCGATGGAATGAAACAACCAAGGCTCATCTAGCAGAAATTAGCTGATTAAAACAACAATCACAAGATGTAAATCAAGCATGGGCCCATTTTTACACAAGCTTGAACCATGGGGAACTCTGCTTGGATTCGGTTTCATGTTTACACAAGCTTGAAATGAAAAACTATGCTTGTTATAAGTTTGCATGCCCCTAGCATAATGAATTAATCAAGGTACATTCCCCCCAAGCTTCATTTTAGTCAACTAGGTGGATGGAATGAAGGTTCACTTTCGAGATCTTGGAAAGACTCGACTGGGATTTTACGAGATCTTAATCAAAGACTCGATTTTGGAAAAGGGAGGTGCTTCATTTTTTAATGAGGTTGACACAGTAAAAGAATTATCCTCATGACCCTTGTTTCATTTTTTAACGAGGTTGACACAAGAATAGGAACTATCCTCACGACTCCTTATTTCATTTTTAAGGAGCTTGACACAAGACCAGGAACCATGCTCCGACCCCTTGTTTCATTTTTTAACGAGCTTGACACAAGACAAGGAACTATGCTCATTACCTTTGTTTCATTTTTTAATGAGGTTGACACAAGACCAGGAACTCTCCTCATGACTCCTTGTTTCATTTTTTAACGAGGTTGACACAAGACCAGGAACTATCCTCATCCCTTTGTTCATGAACCATACGAGAACATGGCTCCCAAGAGGTCTTCATTAGAGGGAAGAACCACGCTCTAGGAAGAATACATGTCATTTGGTACCAAAGACAGATTGGGTTCCAATGCCCCAAGTACATAATGTACAATACCATCTGTGTGATCATCTATAGATGCGGAGACAAAATGGGTAGCCACATAATTGACCTGGGGAAGGTACTGCTTACAAACAAGAGTCGATATGGGATGATGGTTGTAAAGGAGGTGCCTGGTGACTAATGAATGACAATTGATCAAGAGTCACAATTCTCCCTTCGTGCGAAAAACAAACCACACGGAAAAGCAAAGAAAGAAGAGCTCCCATGACATAAACATAGTCACATCCAAGGAGAATATTGAAATCTAAAGGACCTTGGACTACCATCACATCTATATAGACGGTCTTCCCTTCCAAAGTAATATGGAACTTCGGAAGGACCCCTAAGGGTTGATTGGTTCCTCTATTGAAAGGCAACAAATTCTGAGTGACAGGCACACGTTGTGGGGAGCCCAAATCTTGCCAAGTAGTATAAGACATGATGCTAATAGACGCACCTTCATCTAATATAGTGCTAGGTACTACCATATTATAGGCTTGTACTGTGATCTAGAAAGGCACATAAGATGGGAGGCGGAAAGCAGTCAATAGACCCCAATTGAAAGAGACAACAGAACTACTTGGTGGGGGCATCATATGATTTCCCCCATGTTGTACAGGAATAGGAAAAGGAATCTCCTGAACAGCTGGAATGGCAAGGTCACTCTTCGATTCATGAGAATCTGAGGAAATGAGAAGAACATAAGAGTATGATCACCACTCTCTTCGGGAACAGAGTGAACAACGAAAGGCAGAGCCAAGTCAACACTCTTTTCGACTAATGGTTGGTCGTGAATAGACACAAGAGAGTATCGCTCAGGAAGAGCAGGACGAGCAAGAGATGAACCTAAGTCAATCTCTTGACCAACTGGGAGAGGGTCAGAAGAAAGCCTCCGATAACCTACAGGAAGTTGGGGTTGAGGAGCTGCAAGGTTTTCCAAAACTTTGGAAGCTTTATCCATAAGAGGACAAAGGTGAATAAGACGCTCTCCTTCACATAACCTACATGGGAATCTAATCTTCCCTTTCTTCTTACCATCGCTAACTGAGGATTCAACATCGACATGATCTCCAGAGGTTGATGGGGATGGTAGATCTAGATTTTGAGACCAAACCTCTAAGACTCTGGGAATGCCAGGACAGTCTCAAAGGAGATGGTCTCCATTACATAGCCTACAAGGGAATTTGACCTTCCATGTAGGATCAGAAGGTTTGTCGATGGGAGGTGCATTTGGAGTAATAGCTACACGGTTGGCCTCTCGCTTATCTAACTTCTTCTTCTTCGTCTTCTTCTTCTTCTTAGCCTCTTGGTTACTAGATTTCAAACTTTCACTAGGTGAAGTAGAAGAGGAAGAGGAAGAAATGGGGGAAGAAGGCAAGGGGTCAACCTTAGAATCATCGTGATGTGATTTGAATGAATGAGATGTTTGGATAGGAGTCGGGACGCTTGGGACCAAAAGTCGAAAACAACCAGATAGGTAAACCAATGGTTAACCCAGGGAGGGACAATGTTGCCATATAAGGAGCACCAACATTTCTGAAAGAAGGAAAAGGACCTGGATTCCCATTCGAGGGGAATCCTTGACTGGTATACTCTAGAAATGTTGCCACTGGAAACTACCCTAAAGAATCACTAAGGAAGATAACTTTAACCAGGAATATTTTATGGGAAGTTAATTTTAGAACATTGAAACAAAAATTTTCCTTTTCATGTTTTAAGAGTCGAGAAAAGGGCAAAAGGTGACTCTAGTCACTTTCGAAGTTAAGGAGCTCGAAAGGACAAGTGCTCAATGATCTTTTCAAATTTAAAGAGGCAGTAAAGGTAAAAAATGACTGCTATAGATGATCTAGGTAAAAAGGATTACCAGGCAACCGTGAACTGCAGAATACCTCCCGACGAGCCGAGAAGTATGGGCAGACAATCTCCTTGAATGTTATGTTGGGTGTATCATGTTTGCAAGGCCGCCGACTTGGCTTCCTATGGATAAAGGATTGAAGCCTAGACGGGTCTCCCATTATATACTCGATGATACAAGGAGCACAAATCTATACTAGCACTGTCTAATGCTGAAGCTAACGACAGCTGCTAGGTTTAAAGACGCTGGAACTCGTCTCTAACCTAGACCACTAAATGTGGGCATTAATTTTCAGTGCTTCCTTAGGTTAATTCAATAAATTTTAACGGTTTATCTTGAATTAGGTTTCAGTTACAAGGCCCTACCATTGTCATTTGAAAACTCCTATATGCAGTTATATGAGAAAAGAGATCTTTGTCTTCGATGAAAGTTATCACTAATTGATAGATAGAGAACACAAAATCAATGCAACAATCAAAGAATGAAATATTTCTCTAATAAATCTCCTAAATTCACTTAATCTTCCTATAACAACATAAGAGGTTTCATTTCATTTCCAATTCTTATGACGATGCAATTCTAGTTTCTCAATAACGCTACTAATGAAGTATTTTCGCTTAAGTAAACTAGAATGATGTTCTTCTTTTCATAAAATGCAAAATGAATCTTTCACATAAAGAACTTTAATGAAAATTTTTACAATTCTAAACAAACAAGCATCAATCAAATCCAAAGCATGATAAATGAAACTAAAAACAACTTCTTCCCTGCATTGAACAAACCAAACACATAAATGCTTCAATCGACAAACCAAGCAATGTAATCTATGCTTGGAAAGAGAAAAAAGACACTAGAAATAAGAGAACAAACAAGACTCTTTTACTAATTCAATTGAAAACAAAGCATCCTAGTCACTTCTAGGAGTAAGAAGAGAGTTTGAGGGTTAAGACACACTAGCACTGGGATGGGAGAAATTCTAATTTTTTCTTACCCCTGAGACCGAAGTGACTTTTGGGCCAAAAGTAGTGCTGATTGGCATGACTAACTAGTACTACAACTAGTGTTGATGGCTTATCAACACTATTTTTAGCCAAAAATAGTGCTGATCCAGGGATTCAAAGAAAAAATAAAAAAGAACTTCACACAGGGCCAAACTTAACACATTAGAGGGTGGGATAAACCAAGCAAGCACAAAAAGAAAGCTAAATGAAGCTTTCTAGTCAGGCAGAAAAAGGCTTACGAGGTCAAAACCACAAGAGTAGAACACACTGGCCAAGATTGGGGTCAAGCCCTAATCTTAACTTATAGGCATTGGCGTGACTACATAACTAACAACAAGGGCAAGAGGCTAGTCGACGCGACTGTTTCTCAGCAACTCACACTGGTTGGTGCGACTGTCAGCGGATTAAGCGCGCTGATCGAGGGATCTAAGGAAAAAATAAAAAGAAAATTGAAACAGGGACCAGATCTGCTACTATGAATTTTAGACTCAAACCAGTAAGCAGGAGAAAAGAAATAGAACCAAAGGGAAAACATGAAACTGGAAAAGTTTTCATGAAATCCAAGACAAACAAAAGGATTGGTATCCTAATTGGAGTCACCAATTTGCGGTGAAGTAAAATTATAAGTGCGGACACAAATGAATTCCTCTAGCCCGAGGATGGGTCTAGCCACAACAGATACATTCTATGGAATATTTCCTTGGGTTA
The DNA here is from genome assembly GCA_031772625.1 of Pinus tabuliformis. Classification (NCBI taxonomy): domain Eukaryota; kingdom Viridiplantae; phylum Streptophyta; class Pinopsida; order Pinales; family Pinaceae; genus Pinus; species Pinus tabuliformis. The sequence continues at coordinate 963,986,276 of CM062805.1, forward strand.
GAATCAATCAAGAGGGCCTACCTCTTGGTTGCTTATCCTGTTTGATGAAGTCTTTGCTTGCTCTCTCCAACAATCTCTCACTTCCTTCTTCAAGTTCCTAAAACAAGTGAACAACAACAACACACAAACATAATAAAAGAAAAATTGAAATTCAACCTACTTAACGAGTCAAGAAGCATTAAGACATGGATATGTAATATTAAAAAACATGTAGGAAATCAATCGATAGTTGCATATATTAATATCAAAGAGAGATTACAACCATTTGTCTTGACACTGCAGTCTTCCTCTGACAAGACCGGGCTCCCACACACTTTTGCTAGCATTCCATGCTGGCTTCAAACAACAATAGTTTAAAGGCTCTTCCCTTTGGGCTTCACTCCAAACCAAAACACACTTCTCCCTCACACAACTAGTAATATCTTGCTTGTCTACTCCAAAATAGTATCAACACCCGACAATAACTCTGCTAAAACTATCAACTGTGACTATAACATTCACACTAGTTTGTGCTTGGGAAGAAGGGAGGTTTATATAGGAAATATGGATGGGAGATGGATCCTCTTCTCATGGGAGAAGGACTTATCCCTTGAGGTAGTTCCATCATTATAGGGGAAAGGAACCCAAACTATCATCCTCGACCCCATCTGGTCAAACCATTTACCAAACTTCCATTATGGCACTTCTAGAGCTGGAAGCTTCGACTCTAATTTAAAAAAATTTCCATAACAGGACTGGCGTGACTAAAACACAGCTCAGTCGCTCCGTTCGGCATGAGTAGTAGTGCTAATCTTTTCACATCGACGTGGGGGAGACAAAGGCCATTACCGTCGCCCTTGTAAACTGGGCAAAACAGAAGTTTCGGGGGAAATGGAACAAAAGGGAAATGATTTTCTCATGAAGAGGGACATAATGGGAGTTTCTCCATGAAGGAAAAGCATGCAGGGTTCACTATAGAGGTCCTCCAAGATCAAGGAACGGGGAGTACAGGGATAGTGACAAAATGTTGTGTAATAGGAGGCAACTATTTCATTTATGAAGTGGGTCCCCTAATCAATAGTGAGACTCCCGAGGCACCCAAATCTAGATATGATATTATGAAATATGAATATGGTGGTAGTTTTCGTAGTACAATCCTTAATTGGTGCTACTCTTGCCCATTTGGGGAGGTACTCTGTTATGCTGGTTATATCCCAGACATGAGAGTGACGCGTCAGCGGATTGATAGGCCCTATAAATTCTACTGCCCATTTCTCAAATATTTGCAGTGCACATACTAGTTGTAATGGCAGTTCATCGCAGTGTGATGCCTTCCAACCCTTTGGAAAATATCACAACCTATAGCATATTCTTTCACATCTTTGAAGATCTTTAGCCACCATAGTCATGCCTACAACAATTTCCTTGCTATTTCCTTTACCCCAACATGGCCACCTGCAACTCTTGAATGCCATTCCCATAATCCATTATGTCTCTCATGGTGAAGGATGCATCTTCACAACACGTGATCAATGCTTAATGTATACAATTTCCTCGCAATCATTTTATAATCGGAAACTTCGATGACCATATGTCTCGTTTGTGTGGTTGTGTATTCGTCTAGGCATCCTCTTGTAGCTAAAAAGGCTGTAATGTCTTCTATGTAATATGGTATTGCTTCAATCCAGAATATATTTTCATCTAGTAGCTGATCATCTAGGGATCCTCCACTCTCTCATGATTCCAGCCATGAGAGGAGATCAGATCCCACATTCAATCAATCAAGCTTAACAATTACCTCAAAATTGAATTCCTAGAATAACAACAACCACCTGAAAATTCTTCCTTCAAGCATAGGCTTGTTTGCTAAATATTTCAAAATGGAATGGTCAGTAAAAAACTTAAACATGCCTCCCAGAAAATAGTTTCTGAATTTTTGAAGTGAATATACCATCGCCAGTGCCTCCTGCTCAGTTGTGGTATAGTTCTTTTCTGTTGTGGACAATTTTCTGTTGGAAAAATAAATTGGGTGGTCGAGGCTCCCTTCCCCTAGCTAAGCTAGAACAACACCCAGAATAATGCTTGATGCATCAATGTGGACATGGAACTGTTTGTTCTAGTTGGGGTAGACCAGAATTGGTGCACTTACTAGTTTTTCTTTCAATATGTTGAGTGCAGCCTGACGTTCTTCTAACCACATGAATCATTCAACCTTCCTCAGGAGTTTCTCCATAGGTGTAGTAATCAAGGTAGAGTTGCGGATAAATATTTTATAGTACCCGGTATGTCCCAATGTGGATCTGGGTTGTTTTACACTTTCAGGTGGGTCCATATTCACTATCGCTACAACCTTAGCAATATCTATGCATACTCCTTATTTGCACACTATGTGGCCCAAAAGCATGCCAAAAGGGGCTGCAAAAATGCATTTCTTCAAATTCAACGAGATTTGTAGCTAAATTATCGAACATGATCCTGAGCAAACTAGATTGTTTCTTCAGTAGACTATAGACCATCCAGTCGCCCATATAGACTTCTAGGAACATGTGGATGTAATCTCTAAAAGCAGCAATTACAATTATTGAGAACATTACAGGTGCATTCTTGAGACTAAATGACATAACATGATAGGAATAGGATTCCCATTCCATAGTAAATGTAGCTTTCTTCTTATCCTCCTTAGTGATTCTAAATTGGTAATAGCCAGAAAATCCATCTGTAAAAGAGTAGGCCTCATTCCCCACTACATTATCTATAACTTCATCACTGAATGGTGTAGGAAACGAGTCATGCAAACAAGCATTGTTCAATCTGCAATAGTCCACATATACTCTATCTTTGTAGCATCTTTATTGTTTTGTATCACAATTGGGCTCACCCATTTTGCCTCATCCACTAGAAATATAAGCCATGTTGCTAGCATCTTATCTATCTCTTTCTTCAATTTCTCCTTAACCCTTGGGTTTAATATGTATGGTCGATGATTTACTAGATGTGGATATGCTTTTAGCATGATATTCATCTCCCCTAGATCCCCCTTGATCCCTTTCAGTTCCGCAACCAACGAAGGGAACAAATCTTCATATTCTCTCAGGAGGTCGAAAATCTCTTTTGTAGTTTGCTCATTTGAGGCTAGCTTTGGTTTTTCATCAGTCCCAATGATATGTTTTCATAACTTCAATGGGAGTAAGTGTGGAGCATCGATTATAGGTCCATCCGTGATGTCCCTTTCCCCTTCAGTTTTGTGGAATGACAAATGTTGTAATTCCTCCAGATCATCCTCATCTAGCTCTCTGTCCACCTTCCCACAAGCCACTAATTCATGATACCTAAAATTGTAGATATGCTCTAAGGTATTTTGACCTATGCACCCATCCATTAGCTGACCCTTTGTGAGCAAAATCTTCTTGAAAACCTGCAATGCCTCAGTCAACCTCTTGTCGCTGTCTGAGAAAGAAAATCTGCTGACAAACTGATCAAACAAACTATCCCAGTCTGTTGTTTGTATCCTTATTTCTTCTTGTACATACCAATATTTTGGAAAGGTTTCGAGGGTATGAATAAAACCATGCACCCACAACTCCTTTGGAACTCCCTCATGATTCCATCTATCCTTACAATTTTTCAAATGTTTTCAAGGGTCAAAGTCCCCCTGTATTTGGAAAAATATTGAGGGTACTCCCCCACTTTTCATAATCTTAATTCCATGGATATTTTTATCTTCTCCCATTCTCGGAGGTATTTGTGGTCATCTCCCCACCATCTTGTTGGTGTTGCTTGTTACGTGACATTTATTAGCATAAATTTATGTTCTTCAATAACAATTACATCAATCTTATTGATAAATGAATTTACTGAATCTATACCATTAAAGATAGTGAAGTCTCTTACCTCAGTTCCAATCCAATTGACCTGATAGATTGTGGCACAACGTCTAGTGTTGATCTCATATCCACTCTACTGCCAATCATCCCAAGCGACCTCTGAGCCAACCTTTGAACTCTGAATGCTCTACCAACTGATAGATCCTTTAGTTGTTGGGTTAATGTAGTCCTCCCTTCTTCCTGTTGTTAGTCTATACAGTTGATCCAACAATCCTAGCTCTTCTCTATCATCTGTTGGTTCTGTGAATCTCGGTCCTTGATATGGATCTAGAGGTTGGATCACCCTAACCCCTTCTACCTCAAAAGTCATCAGTTCCTTCTTCAAGTTGATTATAACATAGTTCTCAAAGGCCCAGTCTATCCCGAGCAGTGTTGGGTAGGGGTCCTTATCCCCCATGATGTCTATTATCTCGAAATATGTATGGGTCTTCACCCCTGCTACATCCACTTACATGTCCTCCAATCGCCAAATCGTAAAGATAATACTAATTCATCATCCGCAACTAGATTGGTGAAAATGTCAATTCAGGTTTTCCCATTGCTTCTCATGTTTTCCTTGGAAAAATGTTAACATCTTAGCCTAGATCCAACATAGTGTCCTTAATATGGAACATCGTAATTTGACCATCAATCTGAAAATATCTTCCTATTCTCTTCTTTTTCCTCCATACTCTCCTAGAGTGTCTTTCGGGTAAGTTAGATGAGATGACTCCTCCCTTAACCTCCTCTTCTAGGATGGCCACTTTCAAACTCTTCCGTAACTTCCCCAACATTAGGTTGTCATTCAAAATATGAAAAAATAATATGAACCAGTCTTCGATGGGTCAGACTGTAGTGGATCGTGATAGGTTCGGAATCTTAGCTTTAAGAGATTCTGGTTGCTCCTTCTATGATCCTCCATCTTTGGTCAAATTGTTGAGAAATTTTTTTGCTTCCTTGTAATATTGTTTTTGTTGCTCAGGGTCATATGAGTGCTTTGGGGAGGTCAGTCATATATTCATGGTCTAGTTCATGGCTCCCCAATCAGCCCCAATCTTTGTTCCTCCTCATGTGACTATATTGATATTCGAGAGGGGGGCCTCCTCTAATACCCTTGGCTCTGCATTGATTAAATTCACTCCCCTTTGTAGGTTGCGCAATTCCCATCTTGTAATCAGTTCTAGACAATCCTCTATTTTATGCCCATTGATAGTGCACTGAGAGCACCATGGTCTTCTTGGTGGGGGTAAACCCCACGCAACATGCCCTTCTTAATCACAATTGTAACAACAAACTGGACCTATGCCACCTGTTAGTCCTTACAATTTCCTAGGCTGAAAAGGAAATCGAGAAGGGTAACCTCAAACCACCTCGGCTCAGTAGCTAGCCCTATTGAGCATTAGAGGGATCTCTCTAAGTCTCTTATTAGTGATATGACTTTAAAGCAAATGAATATTAGGCTAAATATATAATATTGTTTGTGTGTTTGTGAAAATTTGGATTTTAGGGTTTGTTGGACTAGGGTTTGAAAGCCACAAATAGGTCTAGGATATAGGAGTGCAGAAGAAAAAATGAGAAGGAGCTAGATATCAAAAGCCATGGTGTATTTAGATAATTGTAAATTTAGTATAGAAGAGAAAATACAAAAGAAACTAATGAGCATAAACCAACATGATTTCATTATCTTAGGAAGACATGAACATAACTATGAAAACCATATAAACAGAGCTTGAGAAACAAGAATTCTGTATATTTCACTGAAAGGAATCCATAGAAAGAAGAGATATCATGTAGATGAAGATGTTTTAACCATTAAAATACAAATAGAATGAAGTAAAGACACCATGAACTCACTGGGCTAGAGTTCGTTGAAAATAGCTGCAACTATCTCTGTATTCGCTGAAAAGATGATTCATGCAAGCCTCCTCCACAAAAAGTCCAACCCTTCTCTCTGAAAGAGAAATGATACATATAGACTCTATTAGACCACTTGACCACCTTCAAGTGTCAAATTCCTTGGTTGAGGAACTGACTCCAAGATTCTCTCAACCAACATGTGAGAGTGAGAAGGTGAAACTCAAACACTTCTTGGAGAGTTTGTTTAGGAGTTTGCTTCTTTTATGAGGACTAATAAACATAAAAAACAACCTATGATGTACATTTATTTATGCCTCCATCACCCAGCCCTAGTGCCATTACATAAATAGGTTTGACTTTTACTAAGTCAAACTGGAAATAGAGATTTTACACAGTGAAATTTACAAATTAAAACACAGAAAAATGCAGAAGCGCTGTGCCGACTTTGAGTTGATTTTGAGGTGCCTTCCAGAGGTCAAAATGAAAAATGGAGAGAATGGTCAACTGTCCCTTCAAGTATAGTTTCTAGAAAAGTTTTAACTTTTGAATTTAGACCATGGGACGACCTTCAAAAGTCCATTCTCCCAAGGTCACTCCAGGTGCGCAGCGCTTGTCAAAAAAGGGTCCAGAATGCTAGTTTTTTGCCACTTTTTTTGCACTTTTCTCCAAAAATGAGCCACCTCTGCATAATTTTAGAAAATTTGTTTGTATAGGTGTCAAGATATTTTCAAAAATGTAGACCTTTCCTGAAATAGATGCCTGAGGAAAAAGCGCAGCACTTTGCTGCTGATTTTCTGAATTTAGCTCCAAAATTCACAAAAAATCAAAAGTGCTTAGAATTTGCCAAAATTGGCTAGGAGCTGTAAAATTATGTATGTTAAACCTTCATATATTCGTTAGAAAGCATCTCCAAGTTTCCCTCATCCTTTTGGTTCTTTTCGGCTTCTTTGAGATTGTTTTCAAGCTGCTTGACCTTGACATTGGCGATCATGTTTTGAGCCTAGTAGTGGTGTGCCATATGCCTAAGCAACTGATTATCTCCGTTAACCTTTTCAAGGAGCTTATTAAGGTGGAAATTGATGTTTTCAAGCCAAAACTCCCCGTCTTCATTTATTTCCATGGCAACCCTCTCCTCAAAGGTCAGTTCTTCCATTGGTGGCTTTTGTTCTCTTCTAGGTATGGGTTCATGTCTTTGAACCAATACTCTCGATGATTTGGTATCCCTCTTCCACTCTTTGGCAAAACCCTTGGTAGTTGACATCTTCAAAGCATTTTTAATGAATGGTGAAGAATTGATCTCATTTCAGTTTGTGGGCTCATACCTCAGATTCCTCCCTCCTTTATGATGTTTTCTCTTTTCTGATGGTGAAGAATCGCCTTCCATTTTTGAAACCTTAGATGATAGGAAATGGGAAAAAAAACAGTGAAAAGTGATTGAAGTGGTGAAATGAGGGAGTTAGGGAAGGGATATGGGAGTAGGGAAATTTTTGGAAATGGACAGAGGTTTTAGGAATCCTTAGGAAATTAAATGAAGGGAAATGAATGAGGGATATGAACTAGGAAATTTAAACACAGTCCTAGATAGGGAAACTGCACAATTTGATAGATTAGGGCTAGGGTTTGTAGGGAGGTGAAGTGGAATGAAGGGAAATGGTTTTTTGGTGAATGGGTATGATTATTTTCATGCAAATAGAGGTATAGGGGCAGTGATGTTTAGGGTTTCAAATCTCCAACTGATCATTTGCAAGCCTAAATCATGAAATTCACACAAACCCTAGATGACTAAACTAACCATCATTCATTTGTTTTGCCAAAGTAAAAGAGGGAGTGAAATGAGAGTTCTTAATTTATATATGGCTTAGAGCAATATAAAAAAGGAATGAAAGCTTAAAATTTGAATTTGGGTGATTTTTGGGATACTCTGCCCTGTGAGCAGTGTAGTTAGGCTATGCACAACGCTATATTCCAACCTGCTTTTGGAGGCCTTAAACTACTCCAAAGTGTGCACTGGATATCGTTTTGGAAACATCTTGAAGTTTTCTACAAGATGGAATCATCAAGAATGTAATTTGGACACTACATCAGGGAAAAAAATGGATTTTCCCAAGGTCACTTCAATACCCCAGGTTGTCTGTGACAAAAGCGCAGCGCCAACTTGAAGATCACTTTTGGATGCCTTCCACTAATCCAAATCATGATATGAAGGTACCATTGGAAATATTAGGATGTCAGCTACACAATAGAGGCCTTAAGCACTACCAACACCTGCTCCAAACCCTTGAAAAACAATCTTGAAGTCAAGTTATCCAGAAGTGCAGCAACTCTCACATAGCAAGTGTATTTTGGGCATTTCTTTCAAATCATAACGCCTATGCATACAATGAAGGAGTTTTTTTTTCCTTGGACTATAATGGACAAAAAAATCTTTCACTTTTGTAAAATTCTTCTCTATTTGGTTAGAAACATATTTTTAAGCAAACATGTCCCTATGAGAAATGATGAGGCGAGGTAGTGTACTACAACATTGTCTTATTTGAAATAAAACATTACCTTTACCTTTATTTTTCTTTCCCTAAGATGCTAACTCCATTTACCCACTGAATTACATGATGGCCATGTTTTTTTTTGACATATGGTATCATGGCGACACATGGAGTGAAACCCTAGACCATGACCTAAAATGAGGAATTTAACCATTTCATGACCCAAGACACTTAAATGAAGATATGATACCTCGAAGAAGAAAATGACCATGATGAGTGATGAAGACCATGAGTAAGTGAAGGGAGCAGCAATGACCTAGATACAATATCCAGTGACCAAATTTTTATTTGAAGACTCACTGAAATGACAAAAATTTGACTTCACACCCTAACAACACCTTGTAAGAGCATATTTGATCACTGGTGACAGGCTGAACTGACTGACACTAACATTGGCTCTAGCTGGGGATGGAAGCTCCTTGGAGGTGTCAAGAACACCGTAGACCAGGTAGCCTTATCCATTGGGCGTGGAGTCAAAATGCAAAGACCAAACTCAAAGCTAAAAACTGACTAACTAACTGAATTGACTTGACTATAAAAAACACACTGACTGAACTTACTTATGGAAGCAAACCATCAGGATCTTAGGGCCTTCACCTCGAGCTTCAAATCTTGATGATAACCACCCACCTATTGAAGATGTATATACAATCATGTGTAATGATCCCTCTAGTGTAAACAATCCAGCAAATGGCTACTTACTTGAATCCTACTCACACTTTCCTTGAGTAGGCAGACAAAATAAAAGCTAGGCAACTACAAATTCCATATGGATTCAACACTTGTATTGACAAACTTGAAAAATTCTTCCTCTACTGATGACTGCCATTAACTCACTAGAGGATCATGGAAATCATGCAACGTATGCTTTTATGGATGATTTAAAACAGGAAAACAAACCTCATTCCAAATTGTTGATTTGTTTATGTGCTGAAATTGATCACCTTCATCAATGAATGCTACAACATTGACCTTCATTATTGGTTGTAACAAATTTTCCACAGGATCCTGAAAATCATGAAAGATTTGCTCTTTCTAATTTGGAGGAATCAAGAAACATCCTTCTATTGCAACTAGTCGCTCTTCATGATGAATTTTTGGAAGAGTGTGCTCTTGGTCTTCAAAAAAATCTTAACATATAGATGGATAAGTTTCATCTTGAAACAAAAATTCAAGAAATGAAATATTTGAAGAGAAATCTGATTGGCACTCCTCATCAATGTCTTGGTCTCTTGAACACTGTTGAATACCTTCATATAATTCAAGTGAATGAATGTGACCTTCATCAATTGCTTGCTGATCAATATTATCTTCATTCAAAGAAGACATTGTTTGCTGGAAGTTTTCCTGAATACAATTTTCTTCTGCAATATGCTTTAGAACAAGCTCTTCTCTTTGACTACTCTTTTCTTGATTCTTGAAAATCTGATCAGTTTCATTTTCAGCTGCAGAAAGTGTTGTCTCTTGGATATGTTCTTGTGGATCATAAGATTGTTACAAATCAACAAATGATTCTTCAATGATATGCTCAATTACTTTTGCATGATGATTGGCAAGAGAACTTTGTTCGACAGCCACAGCGCCAAGGTATACACCCACAGGATCTAAAATAACCTGTTCTTTTTCATTATTCTCCTCTTCATAATCTGCTTGCAATGTTTGATGACTATTCTCTGCCATAATTACATTGTCTGAAACCTCCATACATGCCAGTTCAAAATTATGATTTGCACGAAACTACTCTTTGAATAGTGTTTCAGTTCCTTTTTCATGCATTTCATCAGACATCTCATCTTGGTCTTCACAAACTTGATCTTGAAATAAAAACTTAGAGAAAGAAGAATCTAAAAAAACAACTGAATGACTATCTTCATACCTCTCATCCAAAAGACAGGGTTTTGGATGCTCATGGAAAACTTTAAATGCAGAAACCACTTCAAGTATAGTTGATTCCTCATGTGCTTCAATAGGAAGAATATCAATTTGATTGTCACAAGAATAAAGGAAAACAACTTCTTGTTCACTATTTCTTTGCAAAAGTAGATGATCATTATCATAGGATGGTTCATTGATTAAGTTTTATGTACATGCAATTTCAGGATTCTGACTTGGACCAATTTCTTCTTGACTGTTAGGATGTAGATCTGTTTCATCTTCAAGCAAAGAAGAAGTTGATGTGTGCTGTGAATGATCCTTTGTATCAAAGCATCTAATATCTGTTATTTTCTATTGGGAAAAATATTCATAAAGGGCCTCTATGATCTCATAATCTAGACATTCTTCATCACCAAAAGTATCTTCTAGGTATTGAATGAAAGTTTCACATGATTCACAACAATCTTCGAACAACAAGAATGAATGATGAGATTTTCCATAAAACTCAAAGAATGTTGTGTAGAAATCTTTAAGAGAGTGTAAGCTACCTGGCTTCAATCCTTCATACCAAGATCTTGCTTTTCCTTCTAGGGTAGCCATAAACATTTTCATCAAACAATCCTCATGAAACCTAATCCTAAGCTTATGTATATGCCAATGAAATTTGATTAGATGCAAAATAGCCTCATCTAGGCCATCCTGATCTTTAAACTTTGGCAGCCCTGTTTTCCAATCTATACCAGGAATACGATTAGGAAAACCAGGAATATGAGCTCAATTCATAGGAGCATACCTTCGAGTAGTTTAATCCATCTTGAAAACAATTAAGACACCAAGAAGTTCTTCAAACTACCTGTTTTTGAACAGTGGAGTCGTCATGAGAACTGTAAACCTTTGGATTCTTCGACAATGGAGTCGCCAGGTGAAATATGCACAACCTTTCTTGTGTCTGATCACTATTCACCATCAACAATCAGATCTGATCCTTGTCGTTCTTTCCCAGGGAAGATATGATCTTTCGTTCCTCAGCAACAATGCCACAAATTTTAATCCTTACAATTTCCTAGGCTGAAAAGGAAATCAAGAAGGGCAACTTCAAACCACTTCGACTCAGTAGCTAGTCCCACTGAGCATGAGAGGGATATCTATAAGTCTCTTATCAGTAATATGACTTTAAAGCAAATGAATATTAGGCTAGATATATAATATTGTTTATGTGTTTGTGAAAATTTTGGTTTTAGGTTTGCTGGACTAGGGTTTGAAAGCCACAAATAGGTCTAGGCTGTAGGAGTGCAGAAGAAAATATGAGAAGGAGATAGATATCAAAAACCATGGTGTATTTAGATAATTGTCAATGTAGTATAGAAGAGCAAATACAAAAGAAACTAATGAGCATAAACCAACATGATTTCATTAGCTTAGGAAGACATGAACATAACTATGAAAACTAGATAAACAGAGCTTGAGAAACAAGAATTCTGTATATTTCACTTAAAGGAATCCATAGAAAGAAGAGATATCATGTAGATGAAGATGTTTTAACCATTAAAATACAAATAGAATGAAGTGTAGACACCATGAACTCACTGGGCTAGAGTTCCTTAAAAATAGCTATAATTGTCTTTGTATTAGTTGAAAATATGATTACATGCAAGCCTCCTCCACAAAAGCCCAACCCTTCTCTCTGAAAGAGAAATGATACATATAGACTCTCTTAGACCACTTGACCACCTTCAGGTGTCAAATTACTTTGTGGAGGAACTAACTCCAAGATTCTTTAAACCAACAAGTGAGAGTGAGAAGGTGAAACTGAAACACTTCTTGGAGAGTTTGTTTAGGAGCTTGCTTCTTTTATGAGGACTAATAAGCATAAAAAACAACCTATGATGTACATTTGTTTATTCCTACATCACCTATCCTCGAAACTAGTGCCATTACATAAAGAGGTTTGACTTTGACTAAGTCAAACTGGAAACTAGAGATTTTACACAGTGAAATTTACAAATTGAAACACAGAAAAGTGTAGAAATGTAGTGCCGAATTTGAGCTGATTTTGAGGTGCCTTATAGAGGTCAAAATGAAAAACCAAGAGAATGGTCAACTAGCCCTTCTAGTCTAGTTTCTAAAACAATTTGAATTTTTGAATTTGGACCAGGTTAAGTCCTTCAAAATTCCATTCTCCCAAGGTCGCTCCAGGTGCACAGCGCTTGTCAAAAAAGGGTCCAGAATCCTAGTGTTTTGCCACTTTTTTGCACTTTTCTCCAAAACTGAGCCACCTCTAAAAAATATGAGCAAATGGGTTTTTAGAGGATGGCAAGAGATTTCCAAAAATGTAGACCTTTCTTAAAATAGATGCCTAAGGAAAAAGCGCAGCGCCTTCTGGAGCTACTAATTTTCTGAATTTAGCTCCAAAATTCACAAAAACTCAAAAGTGCTCATAATTTGCTCAAAATTGGCTAGGAGCTATAAAATTATGTATGTTAAACCTTCATAGATGCTTTAGTGGAATCTCCAAGTTTCCCTCATCCTTTTGGTACTTTTTGGCTTCTTTGAGCTTGTTTTCAAGTTGCTTGACCTTGACATTGGTGATCATGTTTTGAGCCTTGTTGTGGTGCGCCATATGCCTAAGCAACTGATTATTTTTGTTAACCTTTTCAAGGAGCTTCTCAAGGTGGAAATTGATATTTTCAAGCCAAAACTCCCTGCCTTCATTTATTTCCATGGCAATCCTCTCCTCAAAGTTCAATTCTTCCATTTGTGGCTTTTGTTCTCTTCTAGGTTTGGGTTCATGTCTTTGAACTAATACTCTCCATGATTTGGTATCCCTCTTCCACTCTTTGGAAAAACCCTAGGTAGTTGACATCTTCAAAGCATTGTCTTATGAATGGTGAAGAATTGATCTCATTTCAGTTTTTGGGCTCATACCTCAGAGTCCTCCCTCCTTTATGATGTTTTCTCTTTTTTGATGGTGAAGAATCTCCTTCCATTTTTGAAACCCTAGATGATAGGAAATGGGAAAAAAATAGTGAAAAGTGATTGAAGTGGTGAAATGAGGGAGTTAGGGAAGGGAGATGGGAGTAGGGAAATTTTTGGAGATGGACAGAGGTTTTAGGAATCCTTAGGAAGTTAAATGAAGGGAAATGAATGAGGGATATGAACTAGGAAATTTAAACACAGTCCTAGCTAGGGAAACTGCACAATTTGATAGATTAGGGCTAGGGTTTGTAGGGAGGTGAAGTGGAATGAAAGGAAATGGTTTTTTGGTGAATGGGGATGATGATTTTCATGAAAATAGAGGTATAGGGGCAGTGATTTTTAGGGTTTCAAAGCTCCAACTGATAATTTGCAAGCCTAAAGCATGAAATTCACACAAACCCTAGATGACTAAACTAACCATCATTCATTTGTTTTTCCAAAGTAAAAGAGGGAGTGAAATGAGAGTACTTAATTTATATATCGCTTAGAGAAATTTAAAAAAGGTCTGAAAGCTTAAAATTTGATTTGGTTGATTTTTGGGATACTTTGATTTGTGGGCTCATACCTCAGAGTCCCCCCTCCTTTATGATATTTTCTATTTTTTGATGGTGAAGAATCTCCTTCCATTTTTGAAACCCTAGATGATAGGAAATGGGAAAAAAATAGTGAAAAGTGATTGAAGTGGTGAAATGAGGGAGTTAGGGAAGGGATATGGGAGTAGGGAAAATTTTGGAGATGGAAAAAGGTTTTAGGAATCCTTAGGAAGTTAAATGAAGGGAAATGAATGAGGGAGATGAAATACGAAATTTAAACACAGTCCTAGATAGAGAAACTACACAATTTGATAGATTAGGGCTAGGGTTTGTAGGGTTGTGAAGTGGAATGAAGGGAAATGGTTTGTTGGTGAATGGGGATGATGAGTTGCATGCAAATATAGGTATAGGGGTAGTGATTTTTAGGGTTTCAAAGCTCCAACTGATCATTTGCAAGCTCAAAGCATGAAATTCACACAAACCCTAGATGACTAAACTAACCATCATTCATTTGTTTTTCCAAAGTACAAGAGGGAGTGAAATGAGAGTACTTACTTGCTAGATGGCTTAGAGCAATAGAAAACAGGAATGAAAGCTTAAAATTTGAATTTGGGTGATTTTTGGTGAGTTTTGGGATACTCTTCCCTGTGCGCATCGCCTGTGTGCAGCGCAATGTCTCTGTGCACAGCGCCATCTTCCAACCTGCTTTTGGAGCCCTTAAACTACTCTAAATTGAGCACTTGATAGCTTGTTGGAAATATCTTTAATTCTAATACAACATGGGCTCATCAATAATGTAATTTGGACACCCCATTAGGGAGAAAGATGGATTTTCCCATGGTCTCTCCAAAACCCCAGGGTGTCTCTGACAAAAATGCAGCTCCAACTTGAAGAGATCTTTTGGATGCCTTCCACTAATCCAAATAATGATATGAAGGTACCATTGGAAATATTAGGATATACGCTACAAAATATATTCCTTAAGAATTTCCAACACCTTCTCCAAACCCCTGAAAAACTGTCTTGAACTCAAGTTGTCCAAAAGTGCAGCAACTCTCCCATAGAAAGTGTATTTTGGGAATTTATTTCAAATCATAACACCTGTGCATAACATGAAGGAGTTTTTTGTTCCTTGGACTATAATGGACAAACACCTCTTTCACGTTTGTAAAATTCTTCTCCATTTGTTCAGAAACATACTTTTAAGCAAACATGTCCCTATGAGAAATGATGAGACGAGGTAGTGTACTGCAGCATTGTCTTATTTGAAATAAAACATTACCTTTACCTTTATTTTTATTTCCCTAAGCTGCTAACTCCCTTTACCCACTAAATTACATGATAAACATGTTTTGTTTTGACATATGGTATCATGACAACACATGGAGTGAAACCCTAGACCATGACCTAAAATGAGGAATTTAACCATTTCATGACCCAAGACACTTAAATGAAGATATGGTACCTCGAAGAAGAAAATGACCATGATGAGTGATGAAGACCATGAGTAAGTGAAGGGAGTAGCAACGACCTAGACACAATAGCCAATGACCAAATTGTTATTTGAAGACTCACTGAAATGACAAAAATTTGACTTCACACCCTAACAACACCTTGTAAGAGCATACTTGATCACTGGTGACAGGCTGAACTGACTAACACTAACACCACCTTCCCTTCCACTCCTTGCTCCTCCTCCTCCTCTCCCTCTAGGAGTCTCGTTGACTCGGAAGGTTGAGTAGTCTAACCTATCAACTAGAGCATCTAGTTCCCTACACTAGTTGGTGTGGTGAGTTGTAGAAGCACATAATTCATAGTAATTGTTATTGGGAACATTGGATTATTTTTACAATATTGGGCACAGATGAGGGAGGTTTTCGTACCCCCTACATACCTCACAGTACTCTGGTTGGTTATGCCCAAGATATAACTCTTGTGATCTTATTTGTTCGACTCCTACTATGGGTGTAGGACCAGGGGGTCCTACTGGTGAGACATGGTACTTGCGCCTTGCAACCTCAGACATTCTATAGCAACATGACCTTACACTAAGCAGGTTGTACACCATACTTTTGGTCGCGCTAGGAGGGATGATTACAAATCCTTCAACTTCACTATCAGAATCGCAATTTGAAGTTGAAGACCCAAAATAGACGGGTCATGCGGTATCGCTCCCCCCCAGTACTCCTATGGGTATCCTTCCATAGCTTCAATCCAAGTTTCTTGCTCGAGAGAATCTTGTAGTGTATCAATTCTATGTTGTGTCAATGGCGTACGGGTGAGAGGCAATAGTTATTTGATAAACTAGTCCCTTTGATGATTTGGATCTATCAGGTAACTTAGTTTACCAATTGTGTCCTTAAATATTTGCATCAACTCCCATGCAGTCTCTCCCTCCTGTTGTTTTATCTCCCACAACTCCAACAACCCTTGCTGATTGGTTTGTGGAAGTTTAAATTCTTGTACAAATTCTCTTTTAACATCATCCACAGTTGGGTTCTAGTGTAATTCTGACCACTTTATGAACCATCTCAAGGCCCTTTCCCTAAGAGTGGTCTGAAATTTGATTAACTTCACATCATTCAACGTATGGAGGGCCCTCCAGATGGATTTGTATAGATACCAGTGTTATTCTATGTCATCATTCTCCTTGCTAGAGAACTCAGGATACCTTATGAATGATCCCACCATTTTTTACTGAGTCCGTGCTAAGAGCAAAAATCCTTGCAATCCAAGCTGTAGCGATCCTTGTAAACTCGTACCACTACTACTAATTCCACTTCTACTAGCACTAGCTTTATAATTAACATGCACACTATTAACTCTTATAATTTTGATTAACTTAGATAGGAACTTGCCAGGATCGTGATAGAGTACCTAGGGAAGGTTGGGGGAGACACTACTTGAGATTTGAGGAGGCATATCATTGATTCTTTTAGACACATTATCCTCAGCAAACAATCTCCATATAGCAAAATGGATGTCATATTCTAGTCTTTCCTCCAAGCCTAAGTGGCCCTTTCAATCAAACGTCTCCATCTCCACTAGTGGGGGTGTGTCCCTATCACCTTCCAGACCCACTGTGGTTGCGGCTACTTTTGCCCCTCCCACTGAACTTCCTTCCATACTTTCTCCTTCTTCTGGATCTCTCAACGCCGCTCAGGCCTGGAAAAATCCCTTTTTCTTTCCTTTTAATCATATATATGGTCCTTTCCTACTATTTATTCATTATATGTGATCTCCTTTGCACTCTTAGATCCCTGGCCTTTCGAGAGTCATTTGCGTCCATCCTCATGATAGCCTCATAATTCCCTTCTCGGTAGCACCCCTCCCTTTAGGTCCTTCCCCTAGTACTATGTGTTTACACTACCATGCTTAGGCTTTGGAACACTAGCAAGACCTCTTCCACCATTAAAACCTTGATCCATAGGGTAACCTCTTTTAGTAGCTTCCCTCACAACCCTGATAGGAACACGGCTTCAGGTTTCGAAAAGGACTGATGGAATTCTACTGTGAATTCAATAATATACCCTTCCAGTGTGGTCTCTAACTAGAAATATGTCACTTTCGTCAGATCCGTATCAATACGATGTAGCACAGTGAGATCCACTTGAGTGCAAGTATGACGAGATGGGTTTTTTCTACTGGGCTTTCATTTCACCTGCAATCTCCACAACCATTTGTAAAGCTCTTCTAGGAACTTGCAGGAGAAGATCTCATATGGATCACTAGCCGGTTCCAAATGTTAGGGCCTTGACCTACCTCAAGCTAAGAAAGGCAGGTCGAGGGTAACATCAAACCACGCTTAACCTGGTAGCTAGCGCTACCAGGTCGGGAGAGGGCTCTCTCCTTGTCAATCTCAAAGAAAATATGGCAAGTAAGGCTTGATATGACTGATGAATACTAATTTTAGGCTAGGTATGTTTGCTCAGAGGATTTTGTTTGATTTTGGTTGGTTGCTGGATTAGATGGGGAAGGCAGCTTTGGGTCCGGGAAATCAACTCAGATTTGCAGAGGTTTCTGTGGGGTGAGGTAGGCAAGTGTTTTAGCACTTTGAAATGAATGTGATGGTGAGTCTAAAGACTGGTGAGGAGTTGGATAGGGCATGAAAATGTCATGAGTCCTCTTAAAACAACAGAAAACATTTAAAATTAAATAAAACCCCAAGGCAGAGCACTGAACAATAATGGATTCCACCCTTTAATCTTTATTCATTTAGTTATGCAGAAAAAGAGAGATGATGGAACATATACACATAAGATACACTAAATAACAGAGGATAAAACAATGTTAATTCACATTACCACATGAATCCCACAAAATGCTGCAAAACCCTGGTTCATTTCCTTGCCAAACTGCAGAAGTGATTTACAAAGTAGCTCAATGCATACACAAGAGTCCAACCTCACTGATCCGTTCATGCACTAAAATAAAATGGTAGGGTATGTGGTAAACCCTGTGTTTTGTGATGTTTAAAAAGAAATTAGAGATCAGTTAGTGGATATTGAAACCTATGTTAGTGCCTTGATCTACCTCAGGCTGAGAAAGGTAGGTCTAGGGTAACATTAAACCATGCTTAACTTGGTAGCTAGCCCTACCAGGTCGGGAGAGGGCTCTCTCCTTGTCAATCTCAAAGAAAATATGGCAAGTAAGGCTTGAGGTGACTGATGAATACTAATTTTAGGCTAGGTATGTTTTCTCAGAGGATTTTGTTTGATTTTAATGGTTGGTTGCTGGATCAGATGGGGAAGGCAACTTTGGGTCTGGGAAATCAACTCAGATTTGTAGAGGTTTCTATGGGGCGAGGTAGGCAAGTGTTTTAGCACTTTGAAATGAATGTGATGGTGAGTTTAAATACTAGTGAGGAGTTGGAGAGGGCATGCAAATGTCATGAGTCATCTTCAAACAACATAAAACATTTAAAACTAAATAAAACCCCATGGCAAAGCATTGAACATCAATGGATTCCACCCTTTAATCTTGATTCATTTAGTTATGCATAAAAAGAGAGATGATGGAACATATACACATAAGATACACTGAATAACAGAGGAGAAAACAATGCTAATTCACATTACCACAAGAATCCCACAAAATGCTGCAAGACCCTGGTTCATTTCCTTGCCAAACTATAGAAGTGATTTACAAAGTAGCTCAATGCATCCACAAGAGTCAAACCTTGACAAATGACTAAGAAAGTACAAGATATACACATCAAACCACCTATGCTAGCCATCAGGGGTCGAATCCATGAGTCAAGGTGCTGTTTCAACAAGATCTAAGCTAGGAACTGAAAAATAGGCAGTGGAACAACTTGCCTCTAAAACTATGGAAACTGATTCATTCATCCTCAAACCAACTCTAATTGATGTATCTACCTCCTTAAGTCATTTTTCATCATTTTTACATCATAGTACATCAAGTTACATCATATTACATCATGAATTTACCAAAGAGAGAAGAAAAAGTCAAACTGGTAGAAAACTAGGCGAAATTCTGAGTTTTTAAGCAAAATTGGCAAAATTTTGCCTGATGCGTAGTGCCTTGAGCTTGATGCACAACGCCACTTCAAGGCTAAGTTTGAAGGCCTTCCACTTCACCAAATCAGGTCCAAGATGGCTTGTTGGAAAGCTCTGCCTGTCTACTTTCTAGGAAAACTGAAACTTTTGGATTTGGAGTCAATTTGACCCTTCAAAAATCACTTCTCCGAAGACTGGTTCCTGTGGGTCCAAAAAGTGGCAGAGAGGGCATTTTTTAAGTGTTTTTTTACCCATTAGGTGACCTAGATCTCCTTCAAATTTCATGAAAATTTCTGGGTTTTAGTATTTTTCCATGAGGAATCCAAAAATGCAAGCCATTTTGCAAAATTCCAAACCAACTCAATGCGCAGTGCCAGTGGTGCTGCGCATCAGCTGAAAATTCCTGTGTTTTGCATTTAAAAATTGTGAAATGACAAAAATTTCTCAAAATTGCTTCAAATTTGGCAAGAGGCAAGCTTACTAATTGCTTTGCTAAGCCAAGGAAGCTTCAGCCAAAATTTTAAGTTTATCTTGCTCCTTTTTGGCTTTTAAGGCTCTCTTTAACCTAGCTTTTAGGCCATTTATCCTTGTCTTGAAAATTTTATTCCAGGCTAAGTAATGATAAGCTATGTGGCGCAACATGTTCTTCTCCTTGTCAGCCTTATCAAGCATCTTCTCAAGGTGGATATTCACTCTTTCCAATCATGATTCTCGGTCAACCTCTATTTCTTGCTCTAGTTATGTCATCTTGATTTTTCTTCTTTTTTCCACTTGCCGCTTTTCCCTAATGATTTGCAGCTCCATAATTGCTTGTTTGTCCTCCAATTGCTTGTTCTCTTGCTCAAGGAAGTTAATAATCCATTTAGCCCTCTCAAGGTCAAGTGATAAGGCTTGGATTTCAACTTCTTTCTCTTTGATGATCACATCCTTGAGTCTTGAGCTTTGAGAGCCCAAATCAGTGTCATCTTCCTCAACCAAAAAAAAATCCCTGTCTTTCCCTTCATAAGGCCCTTCATCATGCAATTGTTGCTTTCCTTTGTCCTGTACCTATTCAGCTGAAGAAGAAGGCAAAGCCCCTTTCACCCCAAGTGAAGATAGGATTTGCCTGTGATCCAGTGAAGAAAATGAGACCCCTTCCACCCCTGGTGGAGATAATACTCGTTTGGTAGTTGCAAAAAGTCTCCTGGTGCCTTTTTCATAAGTTATAAACATAGGAATGTGAGCCTCTTCAGTTTTGCTTTCAAGCTCTTTTGTTGCCCAAAAGGTTCACCTTCTTCTTGAGGATCTTCAAAAATTTGAGGCCCCTTGAAGATTTCATGGGCAATGAAGGTTTGCCATGGAACTCCCAACTAAGTGAGCTGATGCACAACAATAAACTTTATGACAACAAAGTGATAAATAATATTGAGTTGCTGTGGGTATGGTTTTCTTTTTGCAATCACAGTCATCCTATCTATGTTTTTGCATGTGAAATATGGAATACTCATCATTCTGACCCTGGTGAAGTGCATAAGTAATCTGATATGATAGGCATAGAGTCTGGAGAACCTACCCTCACATGTGAAGTATTTGATGATGAGTTTCATAAGTGGAACATACCGGTCCTCCAAGAACTTGAAAGGAAACACCCTGCTCAATTTACCATGATATTTGGCCTTAACATATTGTTCATAATGCTGCTTGCTAATATTCTATCTTTTGTTCCACCTTTCCCCTACATCTGGCATTCTAGTTGCTTTTGCAATAATAGATGGTGAAAGAGTGAAATTGATCCCAACAAGGTGTACCACATTATTATCCATGTTTATGACAAATTTCCTTGCTAATTCATGATGATACTTAACCCTCTCAACCATCTCACAAAACTCAAAGCAAGATTGGTATCTGAAACAAGTGGTAGCAAGGGGGCAAGTAAGGAGCTCAGTAATGCTAATAAGTATGATCCTCTCTAATAATTTTCCCATCCTTGTGAGGTATCCTAGGCTGTACATTTCTTTCTCTTGAACTGTCACTTAGTGTTTCTTCTTCATAGCTTGACTCACTGTTTCTTGCCATGGTGCTTGGTGCTTGTCTTAGGGAAGTGATGTGATGATGATATGGTGGAAAATGGTAATGAGGGAGGACAAGGGAGATGAGTATGAAGAGATTTTACTAATAGGAAATGGAGTTGGGGAATGAAAGGATAAGTTTTGGGAAACTAGGGTTTAGTGAGGGATTTAGGGTTTGATGAAGGGACTGAGTTGTTTTAGGGGAGTGGGATATGGAAAATGGGATAATGGAGTGTTTTAGGGAAATGGAAGAGAGAAAAGGGTTTTAATGATGTTGGTTGTGATTATGGAGTGAAAGTTGTATAATGAAATGGAAAATAATGAAGACAAGCTAGGGTTAACTTTCAAAAATGTAAAAATCACGAAGAACACATGTAGGATATCAAATTCAGCTCAAGAACAATGATAACTTACTTGTAGGATAGAGATTCAGGGTTTTTGAGGGTTATTGAGTGATTTGGAACGTTTTGGAAACTTTTGGACTAATGCGCAACACATTGGGCCCAATGCGCAGTGCCCTTGCAAATTAACACTGGCAGAAACCCACTGATGCGCAGCGCCCTTGCAAATTAACATTGGCAGAAACCCACTGATGCGCAACGCCATTCTGATGTGCAACGCCAGGCAAATTTGCTTGGAAAACAGGGTTTTTTAACTTCCTTTGCTCAATTTGTCTCCAAATCGCGATTTTTTCTCTCCAAGGGTATCTTGCACAATGAAATTGATGAATAGCACTCCTTTCACTTTATATATGGATGTCTTTTAATTTTTACTTATTTCAAACCCACTTTTCTAATGTCAAAGTCACTTTTCGTCATAAACTCTTTTTTTCATTTGAATTGACTTTTCTTGATCACTTGGTAAACTGATGCATTGATGCTTTTTCTTTTGTTTGCAGTGGCTGGAGTTGGCAAGGTCAGCAAGGGCAACAGCTAGATCTTATTACATATAGAAAACACTTTAAATTACATAAAATTTGTAGATAGAAATAAAAAACTCTGTTTTCACCTCAAAACAGAGTTTTGAGGTAAAAATCATTTATTGAGCATATCATCAGTGAAATTTTTATCTTATGAACTTATAAGACCTCCTCATGTGCCTGCTGACCTTTTATTGAGTTTTTTATGACCATGGTGGCAAACCCTAGACCTAGTGAGACTAAAACCGTAAAACTGGCTTTTGCAAATGAAATGACGCAAAATGACAGTAAATGAACTAAACATGTGAAAACAGGCCAGCAGGTAAATGCCATGAGGGAAATTGACAATGAACCACTACCATCAGTTGATCCATGACCTAATGGAATGCAGCTAATTGGATGGGACACCTAATATACATGCAAAAAGAGAAATTTGATCACTGATGGAGGGATGGAGATACCGACACTAACATTGACTCCAATGGGGATGGTAGCTCCTGGGAGGTGCCAAGAACCATAGATCTCTAGAAAAGCAGATAAGTGCCTTCATCCATTGGGAAATATGGAGTCGATAATTTCAGAAAACTAAAACAAATATCTTGACTCAAAACTAACTCAAACAACTTGACACTAAATAACCAAAGACTGAAGCCAAACATTCAACTTTATAGCCTTCACTTCGGGCCCCAAACTGAATGAATGATGATAGTACATACTTTGCAATTAAAGAAATAAAATGGTATGTACAATGACAAAATGTGATAGCAAAAAACTTCTCAAAGATAATACCGTTTCAGAAGCTGACCATTGACCGGCCCTCCTGGACAATATTCCTCGTTCATTTCTTTGAGTGGAAAAGCATTTTGACCTCGATATGCAGCAATTCTATATGGTCCCTTCCACAAGTTCTCGAACTTGCTGTGTTTTCCTTTATCCTCGTTTCTAGCATCTCACTTTAGCACTATGTCTTCAATCTGAAATTTGTCCGCCTTTGCCTTCCGATCATAAATCTTCTTAATTCTCTCTTGTAGCCTGAAGGTATTCTGAAAAAATTCCTCTCTCATCTGTTGTAAATGGATCATTTGGTTTATTCTCTGCTGAAAATGATCTTCCTCACTGCCAGCTTCCTGTAGAAGTTTAACAACCGGGACTGCGAGAGATGTCGGGAACACCGTGTCAATACCATATACAATCTTGAAAGGAGACATGCCAAATGATTTCTTTTGACTTACTCTATCCGCCCATAGTGCATTAACCAGTTTCTTATGCTAGTTCTTTTTGTTTGTTTCCAGCAGCTTTTTATTGATATTGACCAATGATTTGTTTGAAGATTTAGCCAGTCTGTTACCTTGCGGATAATATGCAGTAGAATGTCCCAAGGTAATTTTGTATTTGCTACAAAATTCAATCATCTTTTTGGACTTGAAAGCTACTGCGTTATCTGTAATTAGCTTGTTAGGACAGCCAAAACATGAAAAAATATTATTTTCAAGAAACTGAATTATTACCGAGTTTGTAGCCTGCCGAGTGGGGATTGCTTCAATCCGTTTTGTAAAATAATATGTCACTGTTAAGATCCACTTGTGCTAAGCTGAAGATATGGGATGAATCTCTCCAATAAAATCTAGGCCCCACTACTGAAATGGAGCATTAACTTCGACTGGCTAGAGAGGTAGAGGCTGCAACTTTCTCCTTCCCTGAAAAATCTGGCATTCATGATAGCTTGTGACAATTTTATAAACATCAGCAAAGAGGGCAAGCCAAAAGTTCCCTGCTCTCAAAATCTTGTTAGCCATTGTCTTCCAAAATAAGTGACCTCCACAGTCTCCTTGTGAAAATCATTCATGACCTGTTTTTCTTCCTCCTCGACCAAACAATTCAGCAAAATGCCTCCGGGATCTTTCCAATAAAGTGCATTGTTCATAATACAAAATCTAGGAGTCTTCAGTTTCAGAGTTCTACCTTTATTTTTAGCCATCTCCAGTGGCAGTGAAAGGTGCTGGAGCACATATACAATATCTGAATACCAAGGAGAATGGAGAAAAATTTCAGATACCTGAACAAGCGAACTATCCTCATCTTCTTCAGACATAGCAGCAATCAGGTTTATGTCCAAGGCATACAAATTGGACTCCGCCATCAATTTTGCTAGACCTTGCCCCTTGATTAGCTTTGTTGGCTTTATCTCCAAGTCATATTCTAACTAAGCTGCAATCCATTTGCCTCACCTCCCTTCTGTATCTCTTTGTACTAACACTCTTTGATGGTTGCGTTAGGGACATAAGCAAGAATATGAGAGTGCAGAACATATACTCGGAAATATTTCAAAGCTTTCACCAAGGAAAGAGCTTGCTTCTCAATAATGTTATATTTTAAGGCTGCATCTCTTATTTTCCTGCTGAAAAGGGCAATTGGCTTTTCAATCTGGTCTCTTTTCTGCATTAGAAATACTGCCATAGTATGTTTAGAAGCGAATGAAAATAATATGAAATCCTATGAATAATCTAGGTTGATTAAAATCGGAGCTGAAGAAAGAGCCAACTTTACGAGGTTGAAAGACTTCATGGATTCTTCGGTCCACTTGACCACACTATATTTCTTCAACATATTTGTAATTTCCCTCAAGTGTTCAGCTAGATTTGGCACAAAACGATGTAAGAAGTTCATCTTACCATTAAATGCTTGGATCTCTTTTTTACTACGAGGAAAATCAATTTTCTGAATGGCTTCCACTCGAGCAGGATCGATGTAGATGCCTTCTTTTGATATTATGTGACCGAGAAGCTTCCCCTCGTCCATGGAAAACAAGCTCCTTTTGAGATTGAGTGATATTCCATATTTTCTGCAATGCTGAAAAACAATTTTCAGATGGTAAAGATGCTCCTCATCTGAATTTGAAAAGACAGTCAAATCATCAAGATACACTACTAAAAACACATCTTTTTCATTTGTGAAGGCGATGTCCATAGCCCACTGAAATGTTTCTCCAGCATTCTTTAAATCGAACGACATCTTCGCATAGTGGAATATTCCCCACGGAGTGGTGAATGTTGTTTTGTCCCTGTCATCTTCATGAACCAAAATTTGATTGTAGCCAGAATACCCATCGAGCAGCGACATACGGGATGCCCCAACTACTCTTTGGAGTATGTGGTCCATTTTCGGCAATGGGTAATTATCTTTCAATGACACTTTATTCAAATTTCTAAAATCTATGCACAATCGAATCTCACATGTCTTCTTCTGCATGGGTACTAAATTGGAGATCCAGTCTGAAAACCTGATCAGAACGATTATACCAGCCTTTTACAATCGATTCACCTCTTTTTCTATTGATGGTAGCAACTTTCGGATTTATCCTTCTCAACTTTTGGCGAAATGGCTTCTGATTTGGCTTAATTGGAATGATATGCTAAATTATACTTTTATCGTACTCCTTCAAGTCTGTATAGTCCCATGCAAATACATCAGAAAATGAAGATAGTAAACTAATGTATTTAGCTTTTAAATGAAGAGGAAATGCCTTTGACAACTTCACCATCTTTGGATTTTCTATTGTTTCGATATTCACATCTTCAACTCCCTTCTCGGTCGGCACTAAGCTTGGTTTTTGGGCTACATCATCTTGATCAAATAATTCCTCTAAAGGTATAAGGCCTTTAGGGATGACATTGTCTTTCAATTGTAAGACTTCCATTTGATTTACCTCGATTTCAGGTTCACTATCATCTTGCTCGCCATCTATAGAAGCGTTTTTATCTTTGTCTTCATTTTGCAGAAACTCTTCAATCTCTTTGTCATCCTGAAACACCTGCAAATATCTTAGATTATCAGGGACAACTGGGCGATGTTTCCAATGAATTTCAAACTTATTGTTTGAATTCATTGGGATCTTTAAGTTACTTGTAGCTGTAGCAAGGGAATCTACAATAACATTTTGTGCACGAAGGACACATGTCAAAGTATGATCTGGAAACAACCTCAAAATATCTAAAACCGCATTAAGGTAAGCCCTCATTCGAGGATGTTTGGCTTGGTATTCACCCTTGACTTGTTTGATTATTAATTCAGAATCGCCATAAACTGAAATTCTCTTTGCATTCAACTTATTGAGGATTTTCAAGCCTGCAATCAGTGCCTCATATTCAACTTCGTTATTGGAACAATCAAAAGCCAATTTATATGAACAAACTCTTACATTACTTGGGACTTTATTTGTTAGGAAAACTGGGCTGTGTATCCAAATACCAATTCCTGCACCATCCTTACCTACTGCTCCATCAAAATCCATACTCCACAAACCGGCTTCTTCCTCCAAGTGCTGGAATTCTACCTGCTCTTCTACCTTTGGCTGCTGTCCATCAATTTTTTGCTACCGGCAGAATGTCGACTATTCAGCGATACATTCAAGCCTTTGTCTCTCTTGATCAAGTACTGCCCTGAAATTTTCTGTTATCTCTAGAATATATTTGACTTCAACTAATTAACTATTTACATCATTAAAACCACTGTCAGAATAAAGAACAAAAGATTCTAAATCTGTATGTACATAATTAATTGGATGATTCAAAGGTTTCTCCTTTCTCGTGATCATATACTTCATCTTTTTCTCCCTATATAATTTTCTCGACTGACCAAACACAGGAATAGTGGCATAGGAGAAATCTAACTGCAATGTCCCTTTGAGTTTTTCACCCCATGACCTAGATAAAAGCATTCCAAATCTAGGAGGAATGTTGGCCACAACTACATCCATGAGAACATTCTTTGCTGGAATCTGATGTAAAGTCACAACCAAATCCTTAATGAGACCAATACATATGACCCTACCAGAATCAAAGGAATAAAGATCATGATACTTTCGAGTGATATCCAAACCCAATTTTTCCATAATTTCCTTTGGCATCAGGTTGTGAGATGCTCCTGAATCAAACATGGCGTTGTGCAAGACATAATCATGCAATCTAAGGCTGATGTAAAAAGGGGCTACATCACTATCCTCAGATTGGCCTTCTAATGCCAGACCAAATTAAAGCTCGGGTTGGTCATCTTCCACATTAACCATATCAGACAGGGGATCTACATTCAAAATCTTTGACACTTGACTTTTATAACTGTTATTCTTCATTAATTCAGTCAAAGGTATCAACACTTTTAACTTAGAAATCTCATTCTCTAAGCTAAAGGCTGTAGTTTTCTCTACCTCTTTGACCGGAGCATCCTTCTTTTCAGACTTCTCCTTTGCTGCACTTGGCTGATTTGACTTTTCATTTGCTGATTGTACTTTGCTGGAAGTAGGATCTGCTGGCTCCTTTCCTTTTTTCTGAACATTTGGAGAATCATTCTTTGGTGGTGCTGCTTCCTTCCACTTTTGAATTGGATTGATCGGTACATCCCTGCTCCTGAGTGAATACTGTCTTTGCTGCACTATCAATGCATTCATATATCCCCTCTGATATTCATCTGATTCTTCTTCTAGGACTGTTTCATTTGCTAATATAAAATCTTCATCTTTCTATACAGCCGGGCTTTCTGAATATTCCTCATCCTCTGTGATATAAATTGGCAAACCATTTGGTGTAAAAAAGTGATTCTCCTCTCCTATTGGATTCTCATCATCATCTGATTCCTGGCCATGGACATAGTTCTGCTATAATGGTGTTTTGACTTGCTATTGAGCTGATTGATCTTGCACTCTTTGCTCCGGCTGTTTAATCCTGAACTGTGGTTGCTGCTAATCATAGAAATTTGGGTTTCTGATCTATGTCTTGGGCTTATCAGTAATGGTTAATCTACCAAACATCTTCTGAAGTTTGCAAAGAAAATGATCTAAGGAAGAAGCTTCTTCCTTTATGGTCACCTTCTTCTCGGTCTTTGTTCTAGCTCTCTTAGCTAGCAGATTTGCCTCAACACTCACTACAATTTTCTGCATATCCTCCAACATAGCCGGGTCTCTTTCTCTCAATTGATATGCCATGTTGGGGTGAAAACCATCGGGAACTTTTTTCAAAGCCAGCCCCATTGGTGGCTTGATATCAGCTGGAATAGCATTATAAACAATGTTGAATCTTACACAATAATCCTGGACACTTTCTCCCACATTCCTCTTTATGATTTCATACTCGGAAAGAATTTGGAGTGGATTTTTCTTTACCTCCCAACGATCCAAAAATTATCTATGAAGAACCGCCAATGTATTGATAGTTCCCACGGGCAGCGCTCTGAACCACTTTCGCACTTTGCCTCCAAAATTTTGCACAAATAATCTCATAGTCGCATTCTCTGCATCTATCTCGTGAAGATCAAAGAAATCGCTCATCCTATCAACATGCTGTTGTGCTGTGATACCTTGGGTAGCATTAAACAATGGAATTTTACTTTGGTAATCAGTAGCCATAACATCCAAGTTCTGTGGCAAAATGAGAGGTGCATATTTGGTAGCCATTGCTCGAGGTGGATTTGAAACTGGCCTTGGGGATGTAGGAGGAGTTGGAATAACAATAGCAGTCGATGTGATGGGTGTATGAGGTGTCGAAGGAGGTGAAGAAATGATAGATGTTTGAGGTGTTGAAGGGGTTGATGAGGGAGAATAGACAACAGATCTCTGATCAGATATGGTGTGCTGCACAGGAAGGGTGGGGATAAAAGGAGTTTCAGTAGGAATTACTGAACTAGACAAAACAATAGATGAACCAAGAGTAGCAGATGCAGATTCTAAGAACTCGGGAATATTGGTAGCCACAATAGAAGTTTGAAGATTCAAAATATAAGCATCAATTGATTTATTTGCCCTTTCAGTTTCAAGATATTGGACAAGCTCCACATTTAGAACAGTAGCACCAACTGCACTTTCAGATTTAGTTTGAAACAAAGATAGATCAAAATGTTCATCAAACGGGAGATCTTCAAGATATTCAAATATAACTGGGCATGAATGAGATCTAAAAACCGGTATCACAGAACTTTCTTACCGGAGAATTCTTGGAATGAGATTTGGGTTTTCATACACAGGAGGAGGATCAGGATCAGGATTGGCCCTGGTATATCATCTGAAAGCCAGTGTGTTAAATTATTTCTAAAATTCAAATTGACATTACAATCTTGTCAGCCTACTGAATTCTAAACTCATCATCCAAAATTCTAGAATTGTTTAATGCACTGGTGTAATAGTTTTCAATTCTTCGCCACTATGTTAGTGCCTTGATCTACCTGAGGCTGAGAAAGGCAGGTCTAGGGTAACATCAAACCACGCTTAACCTGGTAGCTAGCCCTACCAGGTAGGGAGAGGGCTCTCTCCTTGTCAATCTCAAAGAAAATATGACAAGTAAGGCTTGAGATGACTGATGAATACTAATTTTAGGCTAGGTATGTTTTCCCAGAGGATTTTGTTTGATTTTAATGGTTGGTTGTTGGATCATATGGGGAAGGCAGCTTTGGGTCCGGGAAATCAACTCATATTTGTAGAGGTTTCTGTGGGGCGAGGTAGGCAAGTGTTTTAGCACTTTGAAATGAATGTGATGGTGAGTCTAAAGACTGGTGAGGAGTTGGATAGGGCATGAAAATGTCATGAGTCCTCTTCAAACAACAGAAAACATTTAAAACTAAATAAAACCCCAAGGCAAAGCACTGAACATCAATGGATTCCACCCTTTAATCTTGATTCATTTAGTTATGCAAAAAAGAGGATTGGATGCCCATGTTGAGTAAGGATTGCCCCAATAGCATAGTTAGAGGCATCTGTCTCAACCTCAAATGGTTGTTGCAAATCTGGTAACACGAGCATTGGTGCCGTACAAAGGCGATCTTTCGACTTTGTGAATGCCTTCTATTGAGATTCAGACCAAAAGAATTTTTCTTTCGCTCCTCCCTTGGTGACTTGACTAAAGGGCCAAGTAATATTAGAAAACCCCAACATGAACCTGCGGTAGAATTTGGCAATACCTAGAAAGCTGCGGAGCTCTATCAGAGTGGTTGGAGATGGCCAATCCCGACTGACTTGGATCTTGGCTGGATCCACATGCACCCCCTATTCATCAATAATGTATCCTAGTTACTGAACCTGGGTCATGCCAAAAGTGCATTTCTCCAAATTGGCACATAGCTTGTGTTGCCGCAGTGTTTGGAGAACCTGTTGGATGTGGTGGAGGTGCTCTTCCCAACTCTGGTTGAAGATCTAGATGTCATCCAAGTATACCACTACAAATGAGTTGGTGAATGGCCACAAGATGTCATCCATTAGCCTCATGAAGGTTGTAGGAGCATTCATCAATCCGAAAGGCATAACCAACCATTTGAAAAGGCCCTCCTTGGCTTTGAAGGCAGTCTTCCACACATCAGAGGGTTCGATTGGTACCTGGTGATATCCTGACTTCAGATTGATCTTGCTAAAATATTTTTCCCCCTTTAGTTGGTCCAAGAGGTCATCAATCTGCGGGATCAGGTACCTATTATGGACAGTGATCTTGTTCAACACCCGATAGTCAATACAGAGTCTCCAAGTCCCATCCTTCTTCTATACCAACACGATCGGGCTCCCACAGGGTGATGAAATCAGACGGATGTGACCTTTCTGTAGCAACTCCTAAATCTGCCTCTTGATTTCATCATTCTCCAGAATGGAGCACTGATAGATTGGTCCATTGGGTAGCGGCGCACCTAGGGTCAGATCGATGGAGTGCTTGACCTGATAGTGTAGAGGAACCCCTGCGGGGGAGGTGAAGATGTCCTCGTACTCCTCCATGACCTTGTCCATTTGTAGTTGTTATGTGGAGGGGCCCGGTCTGGAGGTCGTGGCCATCGTCTTCTTCTTTCCTTGAGGGCGTATCATCAGGAAAACAAATTTCTAGGTTTTGGAAATGATCTTACTGCATTGTTTTGCATTAACCAGAGAGATGGCGGTAGGCGGTGCTACCTCCAGTATCCTGTACAACTTATTTCCCAATGTAACAATAACAGCACGGGGCCTTGATTCATACACAGCATGTCGCTTCCACAAGTATGGTTGTCCTAATAATACATCACAAACTTCAAGGGGAGAAATGTCACATAATACCTCATCCGTGAAGGGCTTGATGTTTTATGGAAGGCAACACCATTGGCTCACGCGAAGATCACGTCCTTGGTGAAGCCAACTGATGGTGTGCGGTTGTGGATGTGCTATGTTTAGTAAGCCCAACCGCTTCATGACCTCTGCCGAAATTAGGTTCTTTTGGCTCCCACTGTCGACAATGAACTGTAGCGGGGAAACCTTTACCCACATCTGGGAGTGGAAGAGATGCTCCTCCTCCTCTGGATCTTCGGGTTCCTCCTTCTGTATCTTCGTGGTGGCAACGGTGACGTTGCGCTCCGCATCGATAATCTTCTTCCATTTGTCATTCCCCTTGTTGGGTTCTGACTCAGAGTCGGAACATGCATTTGATTCTGAAACCTTTAGCTTGACCACCAGTGACTGCTTGGCCCAACACTCACTTGTGTTGTGAGTGGAGCTCTTATGGAACTCACACCACTTTCTCGTGTCCCTTTTTGGCTTCACTGCATTGTTCTTTGCTTGTAGCTTTGGCGGGTTGTCTTGGGTTGTCCCGCCTTGGCTTTGTCCTTTGTTTTGCGGTTTGGGGGCACCTTTCCCTTGCTTCGAATTCATAGATCCAAAGTCTCGCTTCTTCTGTTTAAACTTTTGCTCGACCTTGATGGCATATCGGTATGTCGTGCCGAGCGAGGAGATGTTCAGGAATTCTATTTCTTCCTGGATGTACTTGTGCAGGCAGTCGCAGTATTTGAGTACCAAATGCTACTCCAAATCTTTGATACCCAACTTTATGCGAAGGGTATGGAAAACATTGGTAAACTCTGGCACGTCTTGGTCCCTTCCTTGCCGCAACGTGGTCCACTTTATGTATTGATCCTCATAGCTTCCGACAAGGTATTACTGCTTCCTGATGGCATCCTGGAATGAATCCCAAGTGGGTGCGGCTGAAAATAGTGAGCCTGTACTTTCATCCTTCAGCTCGCAGTATGTTTCCCACCAGTCCTTGATGTGGGGGGCTACTTTGAGAAGAGTGAAAATAATCTTTTCCCGACTAGAAAAATCATGAACAGAAAAATAACCCTCTAACAGATTTAACCATTTATCTATGGCATCTACATCTATTTGACCCTCAAAGATGGGGATTTCCAAATTAACTTGTACCTTAAAGGGCGTGGCATTTCCAGAGGAGCCGCTGGAAGCCGATGCGTCGCCTCTAGGTAGTCGCTGAAGGATCTGGGCAAAGTTGTCCATCATCATGTTCCTTTTTCGCTCGAGGGCTTCTTCGAGCAATATTTTGATAGGATCTCCTACCCCCTCATCTTTATTTTCATCCACCATGGGAGGCCGTCGAGATTTGCGAGGCTAGTCTTGCAAAGGTTCGACTAGTTCAAGCCCCAATTCCTTATATCCCAACCTCGTTGGGGACATGCAAAGAAAAACAGAGAAAAAACGCAGACCGCTCTGATACCACTGATCTGGATTTAAATAGGAACACAAAAAATTACATAGATAACCATAAACACAGAGATGTAGTGGAAATAATACTGCATTTCATTAATGTAAAGTACTGAAATATGCTTACAAATAGAAATGGAAATAAACCAGCTAGGGCGATGGTAGCTTATCTCTGAGAAGAGATGTGGCGGCTACATGCCTCTAAACTATGTTACAATGAGGCTCGAAGGCCTATTTATTGTTGAGAAACAATGGAAAACCCTAAACATCCAAAACCCTAACCCTAGAAGATGAAACGCCAAACTGTGAGCCCCGTTTGGGTAAATTGGTACATCAAATTCCTAAGGTCGTAACTTTGGCATATGATCTCTGTTTGACGTGCATAATATCTCGTTGGAAAGACCTATCCAAGAACTACAACTTTGGGAAGAGCACCATCAATCCATGGACCCATATTGCTCCCAATTTTCCCAAAAAACGTCATTTAGGGCCTCAAAACGGCTCCGGAAGTTCAGGACACGAAAACCTGCTAAAAATAGTAAGTTGTGCTACAATGAAGGAAACTGAAAAAGCTGGTAGAAACAATGGTGGGGGTCCAAGCGGACTTGGTAGATGGCCACCAACATCCACCTGGATCATTACATCAGGCTCAAGGCTTCTTCCTCAACATACAAGAATCTACCAAGACAGAATATAAGCTTATGGAATGAAAGACATAGAGAATTTCTCATAGCTCCACAACACATGAGTAACAACATCAACAACAACCCTTTTCGATTGTCCTTTCTTCCTTTTGCCTTCTTCTTCCTTCCCTCTACGCACCAACCTGAACTGTTAGTTCCTTCCTAGGCTCTCTGCCTTCCCTCTTGCTCGATTGTCTCCATTCCTCGATTGTCCTTGCTCTTTTCCCACTCGTTTTTATTTTCTCCTTGCCGTCATACCTCTGCAACTATCAGCCTTCTGCAAGTTCCTTTCTTTTTCCTGACTATTATTTCTGCAGCTCTCCAATGACCATTTCTGCTACTTGTCGCCATCCTTTTGACTTCTCTCCAAAACATCTTAATTCTTCCAAAAACGAAGGCCTAAACACTTGACCTTATGGAGCTATCTAGAACATTCAAGAGTGCTAAGTTGACTAAGAGGAGATGGACCTTACATTTTGGATCTAAAACTTAAATTTCAAATATTCAAATTTCATCTCGATGGGACTTTGACTCAAAAAAAATATTTTTTTTTACTACTAAGCATTTAAAATATGGTTTGAAAATACATAATTTCTTAATTATTCATTATGAAGACCGACCATACTTACAAAAATAAACACCATCCATGGTCCAACCACTCTAACTTGAGCATTTCTTGGGTAACTTGACATATCATCTGTTATCTCAAAATCAGGCCCTGGAAGGCTGCTGACCAGGAAGACTTCAAGTAACTGTTTCAAACCAATCTTTTGACTAAGGCTTAGCCTCCTTAGCCTGAGAGGGCTCTCTCAAAGGGTTATTGATTTTGACTATAAATAAGATGGCTAACTCTCTTGAAATAACATTAACAAATATGAAGGCTGGACAAACATTGCATAGGTTTCCATTGGGCTTATGGAGTCAATCATACTTCAGTAAACAATGACACTGCTTTTACATAGAAGTTAGGGCATGTGGCATTTAGATGCTCAAAACACAAATCATAGAAAACCACAGTTTACAAATACACACAGGAAATCAGAGCAGCATAAGTGAATTCTGAGTGATTGTGTATTTATACAACTGTAAAAACATCAAGGACAAAGTAAAACCACACATCTTGAACATAGAAATACTATATGAATCCTGAGAAGAAAAGCAGCAAATTATATTACTGAAACTGAGTTTTTACACAAGCCAAAACAATCCTCTGTTTTATCAAATATCCAACCCTCATTACATAGATGTTCCAGC
This sequence comes from Pinus tabuliformis, assembly GCA_031772625.1. Taxonomy (NCBI): domain Eukaryota; kingdom Viridiplantae; phylum Streptophyta; class Pinopsida; order Pinales; family Pinaceae; genus Pinus; species Pinus tabuliformis. Next base: position 964,020,805 of record CM062805.1, read on the forward strand.
TATATATAGAAAATCCTTATTCTAACTACTTCGAGCTTCCTCCTCCAACATGAGGGGAACTCGAATTCTGCCTATGATGACACCTATCTGCTTTACAACAAACTATTAAATACAATTAATGCTAACTAGAGTTCTAAAGAGTTCTAATTTGATTATGACTCTAACTCTATCTTCTTCGTAGAATGATTCCTTATTGTTCTTTGACACTTGGACTCCTTGCAGTTTGGCTGAGATGGCTGAGATGAGTATTCAATGTTCCATGCTGGCTTTGGATGCTGTGTGCTTTAATGGTTCAGTGATGTTAGGATAAATCCCCTGTTTTTCGGTTCCAGTCTTCCACCCCTTATTCGAATATGCAGCAGCATGTCTTTAGCTCTTTAATATCCCAAAAATATAGAGCACCACCATTTCCCTGATGTGTTGGAGGCTGTATTGATGGACAGGTGTCCCTCTTTCAAAATTCCCGCTCATATTATCAAAATAGCTGCTCTGCGTTTAAAATCATCACCTACAGCAGTTTCGTAGCGCGCTACGAAACTGCTGAATTGTTTAAACAGCTTGCCTTTTTAGATTTTCCAAAGCAACTGCAATTATGTCTCTGTTTGATCCAAGCTCAATATCTGGAAGTGATCTGCTGTTCAAATCGAAAGCTTTTGATCCAGGATGTTTAACACAACCACCATTTATTTCAGCAAACCAGCTTTCTCCTTTAGAAAGTTGAAAAAGCTCCTCAGTAACAAAACCTTCCAGTGTATCAACAGTTACAATCTGGTTGGAGCTGGAAGCCTGACTGCACGAAAGTGAACCATCTTCAACACTGATAAATGAGCTTGTATCTAGCTCCACATTCAGGGTATTGTCATTTTTGAACCCACCCGAGCCAACAGAATCATGAGTTATCAAAATAAAAGGAAGACTATCCATACTTTCTTTATAGAAGGACTCAGCTGTATTAAGAGATTTGATTAGTCCCTTGACAACTGAAAAGTTCAGTTGGGACTCACTTGTCCTTACCACTGCTTCTTCAGTGCATTGATTTGCTTCTTCATAACTGCTAACATTTGTGGCATCAGTACAAGGAGGTTGTTCTATTGGAGTATCTGAAACAAATGTACTACTAACTGCAGAGTTTATTGCCACTTGTGACATTCCAACTTTCAATATGGTTTCCTTTTTCACTAGAGTTCTTTGGGATCCATTTGGGTTCTCATCTATCGGCAAGAATAGGTGTAATTTCGATTGATAGTAGAAATAAATCGAGGTTGCAGCCATCACCAGGAACCCAACAGGAGCAAACAGCTTTTGGGCAGCTACTGATCTGGTCTTTAACCTCTGCGGTACCATGGTAGGTTATCTTCTGCTTACTACACCCTGGGCAGCAATTGGGATCGGCTATTCACGTTCTACATTGGTTCTGATGGGCATTATTCAACTTGCTGTCAATATCTATAGTAACAGCACTACTCCCCTGTTCTTCGATTTGAAGATGATCAATAAAAACATGAAGTTCCACTCTGTCCTTGACATAATCAGCCTTGGCCAGTGACTCTAGGCCTCTGGACACAGACTCATAAGCAAGAACTTTAATAACAAAACTGAACTTTTCACTCACAAAGTTAGTGTAGATATTGTAGTAACTACGTGCATGAATGAATTTAATGAACCAAGGTGTCCAGATCTTCTCCCTTTTTCTCCGGTACCAACCTGTTGTGATCATACCTTCTAAAATGGGCTTAATCCCTTTGCTTTTATGCATATCATACCAAAAGCGGAACTCTTTCCAAGGCTTTGGGAAAAGAAGCTAGCCCCAAGTGCCAACCATCTGATACAAAAATAGCCGAGTATCATTATCCACCTTTAATTTGTTCCCATGCTTACCACCAACAGATCGCGGGCGCTGAAGAGAGACCCCATAGATGGAAGGGTTGGAATTCATTGGATTATAATAGTAATTTGCTATCAGAGGCCTCAGATACCTGTAAAACAATGGAGACAACACCATATGAACCATAAAAATTGCGAAATGCAAGACAGGGACCTCAACCAGGCATTAACTTTGCATTATCAGGTGGCGCATCTTGATTCCACCCCACAAGGACACACACCGCTTTATAGTGTCTTGACACCTGAACGAAGCACTAAATTATCCACTTTTGCCTTACGTTCACACTTCTGGTCTTTCACTGGAAGCCAGTTCGAATTTTTCATCATCTATTGATCTCTTAGACTTTCGTTTCCCCTTCAACTTCTTGTCATGGACATCTGTTTCACTAACAGCATCCGCATTACCTGACTTCCTTTTTTACATTTTTTTATTGGCATTGCTTTTCAGTTTTCACGGTGACTTCTGTAGTATCTCCATGAAAGCGGACGCTTGTCACATAAAGCCAGGTGGCATCTTTCGTTTGCATCTGACATGTTCTTATCGACATAGCTTGCCGTGACAAGATGCTTTCTTTTTTTTTAACTCAATGCATGCATGTGCAATTGGTGTGTGACAACTAGCAGGTAATAAGCTTATCATAACATCTACCTCAGATATATATTGTAGAAGATGGTCTTTATCCACTATATCAAGCTCGACTGCTGTTGTATTAGGAATCCCTTCAATTACCTTTTGAGCATCCTGCAGATATAAAGATGCCACAATAACTTGAACATCATTAACTGCTTCTCATATAGTTTGAGGATTACATAGGAGTCCTGAACATCATCGGAATGTCTCAGTTGTTTTATCTTCAAGCCTGTACTCATGCATAACCCAATTGGTCCGTATACCAGAAGGAACACGCCCGGTGTAGAATATTAAAGTCAAATTTGGCCTTCAATTGATCCTACCTTGACCAGTACATTGGATGATTTTAAGGCCCCATGAATGATACCATGGGAGTGCAAATACTCCACTCCTCTGGCTATTTGAAGCATAATATCTATTGCCCTTGGAAGTGAAAATGGGATTCTCTTGCGAGGAAAAGAATTCTCGTTGATGAAGCTATGAAGATCCTTATGCATCAATTCTGTCACCAGACAACACTCACTTCTGTCTTTATCTACAAACGAGCTTAATGCCTGCAAAAGATTTGGGTGCAGAAGCTTAGACATTGCAGAGACCTCATGAAGAAATATTTCCACATTGGTAAACATATGCCTCATTGCAAAATTCTCTCCCATCCAGATAATCTCTTTGACTTCACCAAAGCTTCCACTTCCAATTCTTCTCTTCACATGCAAGTCTTTGCAGGAAACCTTTAATAGACAACCTTTATGAAATAGATCTTTTTCAGTATCTTGTATTGCAGCATATATTAAAGGCAGACAGACTTCCACTGATTACCCCAGGAGGCTTCTTCCAAGGAAAGAGTGCTCCAGATAAATCCAATGAAACACCATCTGTTGGGGTACTAAAAACCTTATAAGCTGACAACTGTTGATGGATTTTGATGGATATGACAGCTGTGAAAGAATGGCTATGGATTCGAACAAATCCCCAATTTCGTAGCGCAGCCAGTGCAAAATATGAATTATGCGCTATGAAATCACTTAAAGCATGTTGCGCTGCGAAACTGCTGAAAAGGATTTATGTGCCTTTGGCAAACAATTGAACTGATGTGAACAATTTAGAACTTTTTTCTTGAGTGATAACATCATCTATTCCCATTGTTTTCTCCATAACGTCCTTAAGGTTATCAATATTTTTCATAGTGGAAAAAATTTCTTGCTCTATTTCGATTTGAATCGAATTAGTTATTGAAATAGAAAATAAAAACAATGTCTATGGGATTGGAAAGAGGTCCATGAATGGAGTGGAAAAAATTAATGTAATTGGAAAGATGGAAGGCATATATTTGTTGGGTGTGGAGCTTGATTATCTTCTTTATTCAGAGTATCGCCGCATTGGGCCCCATTTCTTAATGTGGCAGCAATGTTGCCCATTTATGTGTGGCACCAGGGGGGCTAGGGGGGGTGACGACGATTATTTGGAGCCCCCCTCAGTGGGGGATCGGGGTCAGCGCCCCCGAAGCTAAAAATAGATGTAAAATTTCCTTGTGAAATGTTGTAATTTGGTAGTCAATTTAGGCCGTTCATTAGGCGGAAATCTGACGGTATAAGTTATGTTTAATTTAGGGTTTTTTTTCCCTAGAAGGAAACCCCTTGCTATATATGAGGGAATTGTATTGTGTCTATGTAGATGTGTATTCTGAGTGAGAAAGAGAGAGGAGATTGTATGAGATAGAAGAGGAAATTACAACGGATCTGTTGTAGGTTGTATCTCTTCATTTTGCTGGATAATATAAAAGGAAGGATTGGTTTTTTCTTCGTAGATGTAGTCCGAATTGGGTGAACCATGCATATCTATGTCTCTCTTGTTTTATGTGTTTTCTGTGTTTATATTTCTAGAATATATTTTATGTGTTCCATTGCTATGTAATATATAATTTTCTAACAAGATTATCATACTTGAATCATGTGATTCATTTTAAATATTATCAATATACATTTGAGAGAGTTTTCTGAGTAAACAACTTGTTTGAATTATTTATCTTTCTTTGATTCTTTAATTATTTGTCCTGAGCCTGTTTTATTGTTTATCTACTCAAAAAGGTCAATTCATTGAGTAAACACTATGCTTGAACAATGGATTGGTGAGAGATTTCAATTCTAGAATGACATGTCTTAGGAGTGATAGTTTCATTAATTTTGATCTCAAATCTTGATCCCATAGATACAAATAACCCCGTCAACAAAAAATAAGTATTTTTGTTTCTATATATAAAACTTGAAGGTGAGATCTAGGAATCTTGAAAGCAAATTTATAAGCATATGATTTCATGAATGATGTGTCATACAAGTTATAGTTTCATTAACTCTATACTTGACTCAAGCTAATCTCAATAGATATCAATGGATTCTAGTAGTGTATTAGCTGGTTTTGGGAGAGTAAGTTTACAACTAGAAAAAAACAACAATTGTTATTGTTGAATATGCACACTTGAAAGTAAGAAACCATGTATAAGGATCTCAAAATGACTTTCTAAACATAAGATTTCACGATGAAAAAATATATTTGGATTCTCATATATTTTTTATTCTTATAATTAGAAAGGCTTCTCTATAAAACAACCAATGTTATAATGAGAGAAAAAAATTGTAAATTGTTGAAACTGATGCTCAAAACCCATAGAGACATGTGCCTTAAGGCATGGAGAATATGACTTGTACTTGAGTTTCCTCTTTGAGAATACTACTTCATAATAATAATGATTATAATAATTATGATGTGAATTGAGCTATGCTTTGATGGAATTTTTTCACCATATATTCAGATTTGCAATGATTCTTTCCATCCTATTTGAAAGTCCTTAGAAAGACATGTTTTAGTAGTGATAGTTATTTTACCTTGACAAAAAATGATTTTCGTAGAATCTATGACTAGGTTTTGACAATGGGTATGAGGGAAAAAATATCTCCCATTCAAGTCAAAAAATGAAAAAATGTTATTAAGTATATATTAGATTTAAAAATGCATATGAAAGTAGTACCAAGGGACATGAATCTGAAAGAACATATTTAAGAATAAGATTTAAACAACAATCAATCTTATCATCAATTGAGGCTACAATAGATATATCAAATCCATCAATAAGCCCCATGTTGAAAACTTGGGGACTCCTTGAATTTGTGAGCATGTATAATTTAATTTTAACTTTTATTCTAATTGCGAAAAAAAATGGTTACATTTTTCCTTTTAATGCATTTATTTTCGCGAGGGTCAATTTATAAAGTGAAGGCATCTTCATTCATTTTTTCCTTTATTATTTTTTGTTTTCATCCTTTATTTTAGACCTTTAGTTTCATTTATAGCTTGATTTTAGACTAATGAGTTTGTCAATTTAAAATTCAAATTTTATTTCCTCATAACAATGTGCTTATTGAATCTTCCTAAAGAGACAACTCGAAGAGCAAAGGAAAGAAATGTCAGCTCTAAAACAAAAGTGTAAGCATCTGGAGGATACGATCAAATACTTGAAGAGATTACTTATTAATCAGAAAGGAGGAAATTCTAACATTCAAAGCAACAAAACTGGCCTCAGTCCCATCAGGAACCCTTAGTGAACAAAAATTAGTAGATTTTCCTCCATTCATCTCTTTTCTGCAAAGGTCTTCCTCTAATAGTTTTTTATGTTATGTAAGTGTAAATTGTTGTTGAAATGGTATGTAAGTATTTATGAGGATAGTTCAATTAGTAACCTCAGGAACAAAAGGGGAATAGCTTGGAAGATAGGGATTGTTTTCCCTCTATTTTTCTTCCAGGAAGCCTCTTATAGGAGTTTATAGGGTAATTTCCTCAAATAGAACACCAAAGGAAACCGCTCACAAAAAGATCATAGATCAGTACATCAATATTCTTGACGTGGTTAAAACCCTCAAAGAGGGAAACAGTCCATGGCCTGAGCCAACGCAGCCGCTTCAGACAATTTATTAATGTAAAAGAAATAAAATTTACATAATCTTCCCTCATGAATGGTCACCTTACAAATGACCCTCCATGCTCTTTAAATAGAGATCATGGACCAGTCGGGTGTTAAGCCACGTATCAAGTGTCAGTAATATCGAGGAGAGAATGAACCGTCGGCTCACTTCATGTCTAGAACATATCGTGACCATTAGATTGTAAGTTACAAAATTACATAGTAAAGAAACACACTTTACCTAACTTTACACTAAACCAAGTTATACTTAACTATTTCCTATGCGTTGGAATATCCTAACATCCCCCCTTAAGAACAACTTGGGATAGGATTGAAGGATGTACAAATATGACACAATAGGAGAAGGAAGGAGGCATTAGAGACTATCCCCCCTTAGTGACAACTTCCTGAACTCCAACCATAAATCGAAGTTTAGTAAACTTTGCCTCTGTGAGAGCCTTTGTAAAGATGTCTACAACTTGATTATCAGTTGAACAATATTGTACTTCAAGAACATGGTCATGGATGAGCTTTCTAATGAAGTGCATGTGTAGTTCAATGTGTTTTCTATGCTAATGTTGGATTGGGTCTTTGCATAGTTGAATGGAACTTTGATTATCACACCAAAGTGTAGTCAGATGCTGCTGCTGAAAGCCAAACTTTGAGGGGATCTGACAAAGCCACAGGGATTCCTTACTAACTTCTACAATGCCACGATACTCTTCTTCTGTTGAAGAAAGAGAAATGGCACTTTGTTTCTTACAAGCCCACATAATAGGTCCAGTACCAAGAGTGAAGACATAACCCGCTGTAGACTTCTGATCATCAGGGTCACCAGCCCAATCGAAATCAGTGAAACCAACCAATAGAGGAGATGCTTTTGCATTATAGTGAATCCCAAATTGAACTATACCTCAAACATAACGAAGTATTCTTTTAGCTGCTTTACAATGACTTTCATGTGGGTTTTGCATAAACCGAGCAATAAGACCAACAACAAAGGAAAGGTCAGGATGGGTATGGGTCAGATACAAAATTTTTCCTACAAGCTGATGCTATAAGGTAGCTGGATTTAAGACATCTGTGGTATATATCTTTAGACATAGTTACTAGAGAATCCAAAGTAAAAACCATTTTTCATCAACGTTTCAAATCCCAACTGGGATCCATCATCAGGACTTTCTTGAATGCTGGTAGAAGAAGAGCTTAATTGAGGTAAATAAATAGTTGTGAGGAAAGTGGATTGTAGGATGAGATGAATGTCGGCTTTGTTTTAAGAATTTTAGATTTGAAGAGAAATATTTATTAATTTATTTAGTTTTTATTTTTTTTAAATAACTTTAATAATATTAATAGTATCGAATCAATAATATTGTATTAAAATTTTTCATTAATATTAATAATAATTAATGTATAAAAATAATTATTAGTAAATTGTATTAATATTAAATTATTAATCTATTAATAATAATAATAATTAATATTAGTACATTGTATAAATATTACCATTTTTAATGAGTTAATAATGGTAATAATAATTTATATATTAAAATTAATTAATATTAATATTAGTTATTGATATTATTAATATAAATATTAAAATTTTTAATAAGTTAATAATAGTAATGATCTATTAATATTAATATTAAATTTTATTACTATTATTAACTTATTAAATTTTATTAACTAAGTTAAATTTTTTTAATAAGTTAATAATAGTAATAATAATCTATATATTAAAATTAATTAATATTGATAAAATTACAAATCAGTATTAATAATTAATAACCACTTAATAATAAATAATTAATTGAATAACCTAATAATTAATGTCAAGACCTAATAATTAATAGTAATAATTACATTAGTAATCATTATTATGAATATTGACTTAGGAACTGTTTACTTTTTAAAATGGTTTAACTAATTAATAGACTTATTAATAGATCTTAATTAATATTTAATAATAATAGTTTATAATAATAGCTTATAATAGCTATTATTATTATTATTTTAAATGTTGTAGATGTAAATGATGTAATTACAAACTAATAATTATTATTGTTATTATACTTAAATTGTTATAGCACAGCTACTAACTACTAACTATTAGAAAGGAAAATCTACCTACTGATTGCTATACCTGAGGTGTATTGGTGACCTTAATTTTTCTGATTAAGGGCATCTAGCTTTCACTAATCTCAATACCATTTTCTCTGTTGAGATTCTATTGATGTTTGATAATTTCAAGAGCTTCTCTAATATTTCGCCTATGATGTTGTTCTTCCCTTGCGATAATTGAGGCGCTTTCCAAGCAGACATGGTGTTTAGTTTTAGAGGAGTGTTCTGCCAAGGCCGAAGTACGAGATCTTTCATTCCTAATATCAACTCCATGTTCCTTGAGTCTTGTCTGCAAGGAGCGACCTGTTTCCCCAATGTGGATTTTTCCACATGAACAATCTATTTTATAGACTCCCTTAAGCTGATGTCTATCAATATTATCTTTGACAGACCTCATACCCTGCCTAATAGTTTCAGGAGCTGAGAATTGCGTGACTATGTTTTTCTTTCTTAGGATTTTGGCAATCCTATCTGTTACTCCATGAATATAAGGGAGAAATACCTTGCCACATTGAGGTTGGTCTTGAGCCTTAGGTTGATGAGATAACACCCTTATTTCAGCTTTCTCTATTGCTCTTTTAATCTCTTTTTCCCTGTAGCCTATACCCTTAAAGGTTGAAACTAACTGCTTCTTCTCTTCATTCAGATGCTTGGGGTCAGAAATTCGAAGGGCTCTGATAGCAAGAGTGTTTAGAACACCAAATTTCTGAGTTGGGTGATGGTGGGAATCAACATGGAGGTAGCTTTCTGTGTGGGTTGACTTCCTAAAAACATTATGCCCTAGAGAGCCATCTTCTTTTCTGATGATGAGAACGTCTAAAAATGGGATTCTCATGTTCTCTTCTAGCTCCATAGTAAATTTTATTTCTGGAGAGATAGAATTTATTTCAAGGAACATGGAGCTGATATTAGGAATGAAAGATCTCGTACTTCAGCCTTGGTAGAACACTCCTCTAAAACTAAACACCATGTCTGCTTGGAAAGCGCCTCAATTATCACAAGGGAAGAACAACATCATAGGCGAAAGATTAGAGAAGCTCTTGAAATTATCAAACATTAACAGAATCTCAACAGAGACAATGGTATTGAGATTAGTGGAAGCTGGATGCCCTTAATCAGAAAAAGTATGGTCACCAATACACCTCAGGTATAGCAATCAGTAGGCAGATTTTCCTTTCTAATAGTTAGTAGTTAGTAGCCGTGCTATAACAATTTAAGTATAATAACAATAATAATTATTAGCTTGTAATTACATCATTTACATCTACAACATTTAAAATAATAATAATAATAGCTATTATAAGCTATTATTATAAACTATTATTATTAAATATTAATTATGATCTATTAATAAGTCTATTAATTAGTTAAACCGTTTTAAAAAGTAAACAGTTCCTCAGTGAATATTCATAATAATGATTACTAATGTAATTATTACTATTAATTATTAGGTCTTCATATTAATTATTAGGTTATTCAATTAGTTACTTATTATTAAGTGGTTATTAATTATTAATATTGATTTGTAATATTATCAATATTAATTAATTTTAATATATAAATTACTATTACCATTATTAACTCATTAAAAATTTAATATTTATACAATGTACTAATATTAATTATTATTAATATTAATCGATTAATAATTTAATATTAATACAATTTACTGATAATTATTTTTATACATTAATTATTATTAATATTAATGAAAAATTTTAATACAATATTATTGATCAGATACTATTCATATTATTAAAGTTATTTAAAAAAAATAATAATAAATTAATAAATATTTCTCTTCAAATCTAAAATTCTTAAAACAAAGTCGACATTCATCTCATCCTACAATCCACTTTCCTCACAACTATTTATTTACCTCAATTAAGCTCTTCTTCTACCAGCATTCAAGAAAGTCTCGATGATGGATCCCAGTTGGGATTTGAAACGTTGATGGAAAATGGTTTTTACTGTGGATTCTCTGGTAACTATGTCTAAAGGTATAAGGTAGCATCAACTTCAGGGGAAGTACAAGTGATTGAAATTTTGGCCCCAAAATGAAAGGGAGAAGGGGATGGCTTATGGTCTTCCATGTGAAAGTGGCATAGAAGATCATAGACATACTTGAACTGGGAAAGGGAAATACCTTCCCTGATTTGCAAGACTTGAATACCAAGAAAATAATGCAAGTGTCCTAAGTCTATCATTTCAAACTGATTTTTAAGGCTGTACTTCACATGGTTTATAAGGCAGGGATCAATACCAGTAAGGATAAGATCATGAACATAAAGAACAAGAATGATAAGGAACTTACCCACTTTCTTAGTGTAGATAGTATTGTCAGAATGACACCTAGAAAAGCCAATATCTAAATGAGGGGCTTACTTGAGACCATAAAGGGATTTATTAAGCTAACATGCAAGGTTGGAGTCTATTTGTATAAATCCAGGAGGTTATTCCATATAGATTTCTTCATGCAAGTCCCCATGCAAGAACACAGATTTAACATCCATTTGATGGACTTCCCATTTGAAAGAGGCAGTAAGGGAAATAACAAGGTGGATAGAGTTCATTTTGGCAACAGGGAAGAAGGTTTTAGTATATTCAATGCCTTCAACTTGTGAAAAACCCTTTAGCAACAAGGTCCAAAATTGGTTCTGTAAACCCATTTGCATCTAAAAAGTTTTCGTCCCTTTGGAAGAGGAACAGGATCCCATGTATCATTTTCCAATACTAAATGATATTCTTCATTCATAGCTGCGTCCCAATTTGGATGTCCTGAAGCTTCTGGAAAGGTGTCAAGATCATAATTCACTAAAGCCTGAGCCAGTAAAGAAGAGGCTCTATCGAACTGAGAATGTGTACGTCGTTGGTCTGTAGGATCACCTGCAAGAGCACTTATTGCATCTCGAGTAGCATGGACCCATTTTGGAAGATGAGGAGCTAAAGGAGGATCATGAGAAGGTGGGGGAGGATTTTCATCCTTGCTATCATCATCTGAAGAAGAAATATTTTTAGAAGTAGAAGGGATAGAGAGAGGTGGCACATCCACCGAACTAGGCTCGCAGGCCGATATATTTTCAGCAAACTTTACATCTCTTCTAATGATAACATTTTTGGATTTAGGTGGAAGAAGTCTATATCCTTTGACATTTTCAGAATATCCAACAAAAATACATTTTCACTCTTAGGTTCTAAGGCTTTATGTTTCTCGGCGGGATTATGGGCCCATGCTTCTCTTCCAAAAACATGAAAGTGACTTACTTCTGGTTTAGTTGAGCTCCATGCTTCTTCTGGAGTGATATTCTTTAAAACCTTAGTAGGGGTGTGATTTACTATGTAATTTGCAGAGTTAATTCCTTTTGCCCAAAAATTAAGACTAAGTCCTTTAGATTGAAGCATACAATTAGCCATTTCCTTTAAGGTGTGATTCTTCCTTTCCACGGCACCATTTGTTGTGGATTATATGGAACAGTATGTTGCATTTTAATTCCATGCTCAGTGCAAAAGTTGATGAATTTGTTGTTAACATATTCTCCACCATTATCAGATCTTAGCTTAAGAATTTGGTGTCCAGATTGTTTCTCAACAAAGGCCTTAAAGGCCAGGAACATGTTAAAGACTTTACTCTTGATTTTTAAGAAGTATACCCAAGTGTGTCTGGAGAAATCATCAATGAAAGTTAAGAAATACTTGTAGCCAGAGAATGAAACAACTAGAAGTGGACTACATAAATCACTATGCACAAGCTGTAAAGGAGCTGAGGCGTGCTAAGAGGCATATTTTTCAAAACTATCCCAATGATGTTTTCCGAGTACACTTCCGGAAAAAACACCATCTCTGCAAGATACCATAGGAAGACATGTCACCATATTTTCCTTACATAGATTTTGAAGGGAGTGATAGTTTAAGCGACCAAATCACTCATGCCAAAGTTTGCTCACTTCGTCATTATGAGAAACAAATACTGAGGGAAGAGTTGATGACCCAAAGTTGTTAAACTTATACAACCTTGTAGAATCATCAGTAATGCCAGTAGCTAAAATCTATATAGGATCTCTTAGGTCCTTAATTACACCATCATGAGGTGAAAATTCAACAGTTTTACCTTCACCAGAATGAGTTATCTGATATACAGATAGAATGTTGCAGGATAAGGTAGGAACACATAATACATCATTAAATTGACCATTGTCTAGATGAATAGTTCTAGTCCCTACAACACTAAGAGATCTATCTTCACCAACATATATATTTTTGGTGTTACAATCATTAAAGAATAAAACATGGCTTTGTTTTTGGCCATGTGATAAGAAGCTCCAGAATCAATGATCCACTCATGAGAATGAGAAGAAGAAGATAAATTTAGTGCATAAGCAGACCGAGATGCTTGAAAACCACATGCAGAAAGTGTTATTCCTGAAGATGAAGTTGAAGTTGAAGAGTGATCCAAATGGATGTTATGATTCTTAATTGCTTCTTCCAAGGCTTCCATCTTCTTAAAGAATTTGGATTCTAAGTGGCCATCTCAATTACAAAAGTTGCAATGTCTATCAGTATTCTTCCCTTTGTTTTTATTTGCCTTATCATTTTGTTGAATTGATTTTTCATTTTGAGACTAAAAGTGCTTAGGACTAGTTGTCTTAGTGGGTCCTAACCTAGGTTCAGAGTTAGTTTTGCCAAACAAATCCCTACACTACTGACCCTTTCGGCATCAACCCGTGAAGTGCGGACTGAAGTCTCACCCGAAGCAGTATGGGGGGATGCTGGAACCAAGTTTCCACACCCAAAGATGAGCGTGATGTCAATTTATGCCCTAAATCTGCCTTTGCGTAGATTGATAAGCCTTTATGGCTTATCGATGTAACTCCCTTTAATCATTTTCTATACCTCCGCGAACGGTTATGGCTGTCCTTTGCAGATCTTGAATAGGTGGATCAAATACTTATGCACATGACTTATAACCCAATAATTATTCTGATTGGCTTAAGTGTTCAATAACTTTAACATACACAACATATTCTTTGTGTAAACAGTTAACAGTAATTGCATTCATGTATTAATATAAACCATGTAAAGTCATGCATCAATACATCATTATTTCATAAACCCATTATAACATAAGGTGCATTCATATAACAAAATTAAAGAGATAACACAAGTATTTCTGCAACAATCTTCTTTATTGATAATCAGTCCAATCTTACAGACTCAAGACTTCCCTGCACACTCAACTGTAGGGGTCCGCGCACTCACCTATGGACTCTACACTAGGCCTCTGTACACACAGCTGCACAACCTTCCTTCTACTCTAAGACTTCTTCACTCTTACTCTTACTGACCCATTACATTCATCTTCATCTTCAGTACTTTCCTTAGACATCCTAAGACACACATATTTATACAATCCCATGGTATGAAGACCATGGGTATCTCTTCAAAAGATGACTCAACTTACATAAAAGAAGGGTAAAACCCTTTATGACCCTTTAACTATCTACGCGCTCCGCGACCACCACTTGTGGAGACTTTACATTTTATACAACAAAACTTGGCCTTTTGCCCCAAAATTGACCCTAGGGGACCCCATCCCAATAGGCCTCCAACACAAAGATCATGACTCACCCTTGAGTCACTCTGCTTGTGCGGAGATATTACTACGATGACCCCCCAACTCTACTTGTGTCACTACCACTTCAGTCACGCTCTGTGCGTGGCTTCCTGTTTGATCTACTCCACCAACTTCTCTATTGACAGTCCTGCACTATTTTCCTTGATTTTCTGTTGCGTGCTCTATAGGCTCACCAACTTCTCCTGAATGTTAGCGAAGATAATGTAGGCCTCGTCCAACCAAGGCCCCAATTTGGCCTTGAGGACCACCTATTTCTTCTGTGCTTCTTCCACCTGTAGATGCAATTGCCTGGCCTCCTGCAACTTAGCAAGGCATTGTGCGGTAGCAACAGTGTGCGTTGTTTCTCTGACTTCATCATATTGTTGCTAGAGTTCGCGAGCTTGTGTATTCAAGGCTTGTGGGGTGGGATATTCCTGCAGAGCCATGACTACCTCCATTGCTTGCTCAAAAAGCACGGTGCAGTCTTCCACCATAACATCCACTGTCACAACTCCATCCTTCACAGCAGCTTCGCACTGTTCCTTGACCTCAAGCAAAGTTTAAGGTTGTGACTTCAACTCTAACTCGGTGATCTTCAATTTTAGCTCAAACTAAACTCTAGCCATTTATGTCTTAGTGTCGCACACGCTTGCAACCAACTTTCTGATTTTTTTCCTCCAACAACGCTTCCTCTGGTATATGTAGCTCAGGTACTATTCTGTAGGCTTCTGCCACTGCGGCTGCAAGCTAATCGTTCTATGCCTCTAGTGCCTCTGATTTTTTCAATGAACATTTGTTTGTTTTTAACTCTATACTTGCTAATAAGGCTCAGTGCACACTACTCCCGGGCCTTAACTTTGGCTATAACACTTGCTTGCAGCATGGGAATAAACTCGTTGTGGAGCGCAGCCAAGTTGAGGACGATTTTCTTCAGAGAGCTGACAATAGCCTTGTTAGTGGCCGCCTCCGCACTCAAAGATCCATCTGACAGTGCAACTGCCCAGAGATCCAGTGACCGAACCATCTCTACTGCTTGAGTGGTCCTTGGTGCCAAACTTGTTGAGGCAATGCTGCTCTACCCTGTTCCTCCCTAAATCCTATTGGCTTGGATTTGTAGCTCACGCAGATCCTTTTGGATGGTTCCTAGTGCCTGCTTTTGTTGCTGCTCAAACTACTGTAGCAGTTCTGCTCTAGTATCCTGCACCTTGTCGCCTATCTCATCTAGGTCGTCATCTGCTAAAGTGATCGGATCTAGCGACAGCTTTGTCACCTTCGAATTCTTCCATGGTCCTTCCTTTCGTTGGTCTCTGTATCTCTTGATCTGGAAGGGAGTTCTCTCTTGCTCCTCTTGACCATTGCCAATCTGCTTTGACTGTTCTTCCTCCTCCTTTTGGGGTGAAGGGGACTTATCACTTCGCTCAGAGCCACGCTCTTCCTGCTCTGCTTGTTTCTTCGCGGCACACTCCACTTCTACCATGGCCTTGTCCTCGGCCTATTTTTTCTGTTTCTCATCCAATTGCTGAACCTTTTGTTTGGCTGCACCCTTCTTCTTCTTCTCTATGGACTTGCTAGTCCTTGCAGCCAGATCGAAAGGATAATTCCAATTTTTCGGCCAGCACTTGATGACCTTGTCAATAACGACATTTGTAGCAAGGTAGGATAGGTTGAACCATTTTTTCTCTGGATCCTTTCGCGCTTGGATGTATACGCTATGTAAGTAAGCTTTGAACTTTGCGTAACCCAAAATCTGGTCAAACATGGTTGGTGACAACCGCGGCTTCTGGTTGATGGCCATGTGGATGCTCGCCTCCATCAACACCTAAAATACTTTGGTCTATGTGACCCACGTAGCATCTTTTGTGGCCCACAGAGATGCAAATTTTGTAGCCTTCGAGAAATCTTTTTCTGCGAGAGGAAATTGGTTGTCCTTTGACAAATCCTAGGTGACCAACACAATCTAGAGCAACAACCATGAATAGTGGAATGTTTTACTCTCGTCCTGTGCCTCTTTGTACTTCGTGAGGAACTCACTACACAGGTAGCACGCCCAGTTGAACTGTACGCCCTTCGTGCACTGTGCTACCAAAGAAACCACTAGTGAGGACACCTTGTCTGCGCAACACTTTATCATAACCTTGCTAGCCAAAATATGTGTGGCAACATTTACCATAGGGTCAGTAATTGAGGTATTCGAGTACCTGCACGGCTTCTTCACAAGTTTGAACTTATCCTTCATCTTCTCTAAGAGGTCACACTCTCCTGTCTTTCCACCAAACTCCTTGGCTGGATTTAACCTTGAATGTGGCAAGTGCGTGATCCGATCTGATGAATCATCATATCGATGATGGGGATCGGCATGTTCAGCCACAAGCACCCTTCATGCACTAGGAACAAGAACTTCTTAATGATGATCAGGTTTATGTTGGAGTGGTGGTAGTGGGGCACCCACAACAGGTTCAACAACCCCGACTGGTTCACTCTGCAAATCCATTCCATAGACGCCAGCGTGGTGACACTAGACTCTTTGTAGAAGACCCTCTTCATGTAGGTGTTTGTAGCAAGGTGGGGGAACCTTTCATGGTCTTCCAAATCCCAATATTTTAGCTTCAAATGCGAGATTCGCGCCAAGTGCGGACCTTCAAAGGTTAGGTTCTCTAGTAATAGGGTGTGTTGAGGAGGAATTGACCTACATCTGGGTCCTTAGGGACCTTCACTTTTCCCTTGCAGGGAGGGATATACTTCGACAACTTAGATATAGGGTCCACCCCCTCAGTGTCTATATCTTCCACGCCCTCCTCAACCTCCATATCCACCACTTTCCCCTTCTCTTTCGCGCTCAGATTTTCTTTTCTATGGGCCTGTGTCATGGCATCCTTCCTTGGTGACTCGCGCACTGACACCGACTTATTTTTGTTATCTTTCCTTGGTTTTGGGACCTCTCTCATTGGTGTAGGCTTTGGCCTAGGCGACCTTGGCGTCGTAGGCACTGCAACTAGAATCTCCATGCTCATCACCTCTGGAGCAGCTCCCTCAGAGGCAATAGTTCCTCCAGTACTAGCGGTTTTGGCGGGACCTGGTCCGAACATGATATCAGTAATAAGATTTCGATCTAACTAAGACAACTTGTCAAATGTGGGGCTTGTGATCAAAGCTTCGAAATACTTGCGATTCATTTTCTCTAGACAACACAACACATAAATTCTAAGGATGCAAAGTGTTTCTCATTGGATGGACACACGTAATTTATAGGCAAATTCGAATTCAAACTCGACCGTTCCCCCCAAAATCCATCCATAAATGCTAGATTGGTGGCAGATTTTCCAAGATTTCACTCTTAAATTCAGCCTTAATTGCCTTAAATGTCATCCCCTGCTCCTCTTAACCATATCCTCACTATCAAATCATGAAAAGATACAGTAACATGCACTTTTTGGCTATGTTGCGCCATTTCTCCCCCTATAACACAACTCCCTTCACACTTCTTCTGGTATTGTGACACCATCCTATTCCGCGCATACCCCTTGTTGCGCAGTTCTACAAACTAGGCAGTGCAGTTTATAGTCCTGTGCCTCCTTGCAACTGCCTGGAGCGCTAAGACTGTGCTACCATCATGTAGTCATTAGGCCAGATCCCCGATGTATGGCTTCAATCGGCTTCCATTTACCCTTCCTGGAAATGGATCTGCATTCAACTTCATGAACTAAATTGCTCCACCATTTGTAATCTCTTTGATAACATATGGCCCCAGCCAGTGCATCTGAAATTTTCTTGGAAACTTATCAAACTTACTGTCATATAATAAACTAAATCGTTTACCTTGAAAGTGCGTAGTTTGATGTGATGATCGTGCCAAGGTTTTTCACGTTCCTTTTGAACCTGCTGATGGAATCCAGCCAAAAACCTATCTTCCTCGAGCTCTGTTAGCTTCGCGAGCCTCTCCTCTAAAGCTCCATGGTCCACCATTCCTATGAAAGACATTATGCGTAGACTAGGCACAATGTACTCCATAGGCATTACAACTTCTACACCATAGACCAACCTAAAAGGTGTTTGACTAGTAAGCTTTTTACAAGTAGTTCTGTAAGCCCATAACACCACTAGTACGCACACATCACAATCATTCCGCTGCGCATTGCACACCTTTGTCAGTGCATTCTCCACTATCTTATTAAAATCCTCAACCACCCCATTGGCTTGAGGATGATATGGCGTATTTTTCTGATGATAAACTTGGAACTCTTCTGTCAATGCGCTGATCATTTCATTTAGAAAATGCATACCATGATCACTCATCAAAATCTTTAGGAAACCTAACTTGGCCAACACATATTCAAACAAGAATTTCACTATTGTTGCCCCTATACAGTCCTTCATAGGTTGTTCTTCTTCCCATCTGGTCAAATATTCGGTCGCGGTGATAATATACCGCACACCTGTTTTCTTGCCTGGAGGTTGAATTGGCCCTACAAAATCAATTGCCCACTTCTCAAATGGCTGCAATGACACTTGCGGATTCAGAGGCAGCTCATCCCTCCATGATGGCCTTCCCGTTCTCTGACATGCATCAAATTCCCTATAATATTCTTTGGAATCTGTATGCAGCGTCAGTCACCACAACCCAACGCATAAAATCTTTTGCGTTGTCACCTTTCCTGCATAATGGCCTCCCGCAGCTCCTCCATGAGCTTTAGTGAGGATACTATTTCGTTCAAAATCAGGCACATAACATCGCAATATTTCGTCCGACCCCATATTGTACAAATTCCCTCCAATAACTAAAAAGCCTATCATGCGCACTACCAATTATTTCTTTTGTTGACTCGTGTCTCCCTCTGGAACCCCTCTTGTAGTCAGGAAGTGGATAATGTCTGCAAAGTGATTATCTGCTATTCGCACTGCAAAGAGCTGCGCATCAAGCAACCCCTCCTCCAAATTGGTGGGCTCCTCTCCTGTTTCAATGCGCGACAGATGATCTGGCCCTACATTCAAACTTCCTGGCTTCACAATCACCTCAAAATCATACTCCTGAAACAACAAAAACCATCTGCATATTCCTCCCCCCCCCCCCCAACATAGGCTTATTGACTAAATATTTCAATGCAGAATGGCATGTGTACATCTTAAAATGTCTTCCTAGCAGGTAATGTCAGAACTTCTGGAGCGCATATACCATAGCCAACCCTTCGCGCTCAGTTTTCGAATGATTCTTTTCAACCTTAGACAATTTCCTGCTCGTAAACTCTATAGGGTGATCCAATTCTCCTTCATCGGCCCGTGTTAGCGCTACTCCTAGCGCAATACATGACGCATCCACATGCACATGAAATTCCTTCTTCCAATCTAGGAAGACTAGGATTAGCATGGTGACTATTTTCTCCTTCAATACATCGAGACTCCAAGGACATTCTTCACTCCAACAGAATGTAGCATCCTTTTTCAGTAGCTTTTCCATAGGCGCGGTAATCTGAGCATAAAGTTTAATGAACTTATGATAGTATCTCGTATGACCCAGTGTTGCACGCAGTTGTTTAACACTCCTTGGCGCCTGCAAGTTGATTATAACCGTGGTTTTAGCAGGGTCCACCATTAATCCTTGCCTACATACCACATGATCCAGCAAAATTCTGAAAGGGATGCAAAATAAGCATTTCTTCAAGTTTAGTGCGATATGGTATCTTCAACATGTATCCAACATTAAGTGTAAGCTAGCTACATGGTGCTTTACTAGTCCAAACACTGTCCAATCTTCAAAATATACCTCCAAAAATTTGTGAATGAACTCTTTGAACGCTGCGATGACTATTCTCGAGAAGATTGTTGACGCATTTTTAAGTCCAAAAGGCATTACCATATATGGAAAACATCCCCACTCAGTCACAAAGGTATTCTTACTCCTATCTTCTAGCGCGATCTTTATCTTGGTATCCAGAGAACCCATCAGTGAATGAATAGGCCTCCTATCCACCAACATTATGCAATACTACATCTGTGAATGAAGTTGGAAAAGTATCATGAACACAAGCATCATTGAGATTCCTGAGATCTATGAAAATCCTTATTTCATCCTTTTGCTTCTTTTCTTGAACTATAATTGGACTCACTCAATTAGATTCCTCCACTGGTTCAATTATACCCGCTGCAAGCATCTTATCCAACTCTAGGCAGACCTTTTCCTTGTATTTGGGATTATGGCGATATGGTCTTTGCTTAATAGGCTTCGCGTTCAGTTTAGTTATTTTCATCACTCCCAAATCGCCTACGATGCCTTTCAAGTCCGAAAATTTTGTGGGAAACAAATCCTGATATTCGCAGAGCAACCCAACAACCTTGTCCACCGTAGCATCATCCTAGTAGTCCCCTATCTTTGCAAACTTCGGTTCCGCCTCTGTGCCAATGTTTACCTATCTAGTTTTCATTGGCATGGTGATATCTAGATTCTCTATCTATGATCCCTCAACTTCGCAGTGGCCTTCTGCCTCTGGGATGTTAATGTTCCTTGGATCCTCCTCCTCATCTTTAATAGTCACATTATAACACTCTAGTGCATGGTGCAACTAGGTACTCCAATCTGGTTGAATCAATTCCAAAGGATCCTGTGGTATTCTGAAGATCGCTGCCTTAACCTCCTGCATGTTGGAATATAATCCTAACATCTACATTTATTTTTTAGCCTAAGTATCCTTGACTTAGCCACATGCACTAAAAATCATGTTCACACTTGGTTTTTGGTAAACTAGCTCGGTTGACCAAATTTCCCTTTTTTTGCCTTTAAAGGCTTAATATTATGGAAATATTGGTCCAACCACTTTCCTAAACCATTTAGATATCTAAGTTCATGTTCACACCTAACGACACCTCATCCACTTGAGTTATTGGAGGATTGGCACCCCACATGAAGATTCCCCCTTAAATCAAGGGATTTGGTCCCCCAGACCATTTTAGCATGTCTTAAAGTTGCTTTCCTTAGGAAATGCGCCCCTCCTCATGCTTTCCTTGTGGGTGATAGTTGGCATAGGTTGTCTTGAGTCATTGTTGCTATTTTAGGCCTCCCTTTAGCTTTTCTTAGCCTTTTCTAGTTTTCTACTAGTTTTTTCCTAGTTTTCTAGATTCGGCAATTTCTATATAACCACCTCCATTTGGGATTAGAGGTTTGGTTGCTCATGTATTAATATTATTCATTAATTTAATACATTGATTTTATGGAGGAAATTCTTTCTCTCCTCTCTTGAATATCAGCAAATTACTTGTGTTTAATTTAACTAGAATTCTAGATCTATCGGAGTTTCTGCATGAATTCTACATGGTATCAGAGCTAGTTCGAATCTAGTGGATTGTACACGGTTTTATTTGCAGGTATAGATCATCAAGAGGCATAGCAAGCAGAAATGAATCATCTCTCAGCCCAAAAAACTTATTCTAAATCCTTTTAATTACTTCGAATGGAAGACAGAGATCACTTTGCTCCTCCGAAGCAAAGGGCTTTACAGGGTAAAAATGGGAACTGAGACTGAACCAACTTCTGCAGTGGATAATATCAAATATTTCAATAAATTAGATGAAGCAATTGGGCTGATATGCCTATCAATTTCTAGAAAACTCCTCTTTCATGTCAGCAGAGCCACTACTCCCAATGTGGTCTGGACCACATTGGAAGGACTATTCGACAAGTAGGATGAAATGAGAGTGCATCAACTGGAGAATGAAGTCCAACTCATTTCAGCAAGCTGCAAGAATACTTCACCAATTTCAAATCCCTCCTCATTGAAATTGATGCATGTGGAGTCAAGAAAGAGGAAGATCAACTCTTCCTTTCGATTCTCTCGAAATTAGGCGCTGAATATTCCGTATTTGTATCATCTTTTCAAGCATCTAAATTGACTCAGGAAAAATGGAAAATGCCTCCATTGAATGACTTAATTGCATCATTGACTCAAGTGCAAGCTAAGTTAGTCCAAATGGGTGCCATCAAGTGTTCAAAGAAATAAGCACTTGTGGCTATTGATGCTCCAAAGAGTAGTGGAAGAGACAAGAAAAAAGGGAAGGGTAAATTTAATGAATCGAAGAAGGAGAGACCTGTACAATCTTCAAAGAGCTCTTCTTTGCCTAAGGGTAAGAAGAAGAAGGGAAGAAAAATTTGCAGATACTGTTCCAAAGGTTTTCATCCCAAAGAAAATTGCATGAGGAAAACAATCGCTGAGATGGCTAAGCAATTGCAGCAGCACAATCTCATCTTGCTTGAGAATGCAAAGAAGAAGGATGATAACAGAACGGGAGATGGGAGAGGGAGAGCACGAGATGGTCATGCTTTAATGGTTATCACATCCACTCCATCAGCTTGGATCCTTGATTCAGGTGCATTGAACCATATGGCTGCATCAAAAGATGAATTTTCCTCCATCAAAGAAAGCACCAGATCCCCAATTTACTTGGGAGATGCCACACCCGCAAAGGTGTGCGGAGAAGGAATTGTAGACTTTGAAGGGGGCTGCTTCACAAATGTGCTTTAGGTTCCCTCACTGTCCACAAATCTTCTCTTGATATATTAGATCACTCATTCCGGCTCTGGAAGGAAGGTGGAGTTCACTCCGGACTCCACAGTGATTACCGACATTTCCACGGGCTCACAGCTTGCACATGGAATTGCAGATCACAGTTCTCGTTTGTATTTATTCTCCCACTTTGTTCCTAAATATATAAGCACTATATTTCTATCACAATCTAATGATATCAGCAGGTTATGGCATGAACTATTTGGCCATCTAAACTATAAGTACTTGCGTCAACTCAACAAGAAAAACATGGTAGAAGGATTGCCCGCTATTAAATTCACAAGCGGTGTATGTCAAGGATACATTCTTGGCAAGCATCCGGAGCAAAAGTTTGAAAAAGGGAAGGCATAGAGAGATTCTTCATCTCTTGGGCTGATTCACAGTGACATAATGGGCCCATTCCTGCAACCTTCAATCAATAATGCTCGATATGTACTCACCTTCATAGATGATTTCTCTCACTTTACTTGGGTATTTTTTCTAAAATTAAAATATGAAGTATTTGAATGCCTTATAGAATTTAAAGCACTTGCTGAATGAGTCTAGGTGTAAGATTAAGATACTTCGTACTGATAATGGGGGTGAGTATGTCAACAAAGATGTCCAACAACTTTGTATTGATGCAGGTATACAACTACAACACACAGTGCCATATACACCACAACAGAATGGTGTCACGGAGAGGAAAAACCAATCGTTAAAAGAGATGGCCAATTGTATGCTACAGTCCAAATAATTAGCTCCTAAGCTATGGGTTGAAGCTATTAATTGTGCAACATACATTCAAAACTGCATTCCTCACAAAGCACTCAAATGCACCACTCCATTTTAATGTTGGATCGGTAAGAAACCGAAAGTGTCGCACTTTCACATTTTTGGTTCACGAGCATGGGCTCACATTCCGACAGATAAGAGGAAGGCTTTGGAGCCTCAAAGTGTTGAATGTATCTTTGTTGGATATCATGAAAGTGTCAAAGGATATAGATTGCTGGACTCTCACATTGAAAAGTTCCTTGTAGCTCGAAGTGTGAAGTTTGAAGAAGAATCACTGCATGATTTTTCAGCAGACCGTGCCAAGGAACTACTTGTTGCCACTTATGAGGAGGAGTCTGAAACTTCTTCAAGCACTTCAAAGTAGCTGGTGGGCTCCAGTATTGTAGCAATAATGATACAACTCCTGGAGCTTCCTATCTCTAATTTTATCAACCCGGTAGTTCGTACAAACTTGGAAGCGACGGTGCTGTATGCACTTGAGTACTAGCTCTTGTCGCAGCTGTCACTTGGTCAGCTGGCACAAGTCCGCTAGGGCTCAAGCCAACTTCTATATGCTCTCAGAAGAAGCTTGCTAAATGATGGACGAAGGCTATCTTAAAGGAAATTAATCTATTTTGCAAAAATGAACTGAAAGCCAACCAAAACATGGAAACCCTAGTAAACCCTAATCTGACTAGTTTAACCTCTAGGATGCAATGGGTGGAGTGCAAGTGTCTGGAAATTATGCCATTACTTCTAATGATGTAAAATGCATGAACTCAAACTACTTCTATGAAAGAGGACATTGTTTGTGTATTTTTTCTTAAGTGGATGGAGTGATTGTGAATTTGTCTCTTATTAGGGTTTGGCTGTGCAGAGGTGGTGCGAAGGGAGAGAAAGCTTGGGAAAGGTCAGGATGGCTAGGAGAGGTCCCAGAGGGTCCCTAGCATTAGTCCACAGAGGTCTACAACATTCGGATGCTCAGCAACCAAGTTTGCAGGCTTCTACAGGATGTTTGCAGGGGATCCTACAGGAAACTAAGGAATTCTACAGGAAGTCTGCTAACTTCTACAGGATGTGCTGTAAGTGGAAGTTTTGGGTGATGGTGAAGGGATGGAATGGTTTGGGTAGATAGGTGAGGTGGAGATGGAACTTGTGATGACTCAGGGGCAGAGAAATAGGACAGAGAATGAGTGCACGAAGTTGGTTGGTGGATAGAAGGATGGCAGCAACGAAAGGTCAAAAAGATGAAGCTACGTGGAAATGGATGAGTTGGAGGGTAAACAAGCTGGACAGAGGCCGAGTAGGCGGCTTGAGGAGAGGTCAAGAAGAAGAAGAAGGAAGTGGAATGATATGGAGCAGTGTAAATGAAACAAATGACTTAGGTCTTGCACCAAAAAATGAGAATTCATTAACCTATGATACATGTGCCATTAAACCTATGAACAGCAATGTAAAACCGAGAAAAGAAGTCGTGCATGGAATGAAAAATGTAGAAGTATGGTTCAATATCAAAAGTGCATGGATGGATCTTCAACGAAAATGACTATGTTGCATCTTGCATGGAAGTAAAAGACTGCGTTTCTTTTTGGTGGTTGATATGGACTACACCCCAATCCCTAAACAAAGATGGCAGTGATCTCTAACAACCTTTTTCTTAGAGCTCCTTTGTATTAAAAACCTCCTATCGAATCGAAGCAGTTGTAAGCAAAGTAACCATAAGCTAATCCTACTCAATCACACGAAAACTAAATCAGCAGACTGTAAATTCGAATTGCATGTCAAAGTAAAGAAACAAAGTGCTGGAACGAAAGGCAAATAACACTACAAAACAGAGGAGGTCTATTGCTCTCAGGTTGGGCCCTAACCTGAGAGCTATAGCTCCCTTAAAAACTCAGAATTAGATCCAAATTTGCTTGCCTTTATTCATAATCAAAAGTCTAATGTCATGCCAAAACTGGCTTACAAAACAACAAAAACCGAGCTGTAACTCATGCTCAGAGATTACAATAGCAATTCCAAAAGTCAAAAAGTTTCTAATAAAGGCTAAAGCCTCCATATTTATACAAAATGAGGATCAAGCTGGCTGCCTTCATTCGTGGAGCTTGGCTGTCTAACTGAAAGTCAAACTGCTGATCCTGTAGAACGTGTTGGCTGCTTTTGAGCTCGGTGGGGAGAGCTGTTAGAGCTCGGAGTTAAGGTGAAAAGCACGAGGGAAGTCATTTAAAGCTGTAGACAACCTCCCTATAAACATGCAATGCCACCTTTGTTGTTTCCTTGTCTCCTTTTGCGTGGTCTTTTGCTCTCTTTAATGCCAAGAACCTGAAATCATCATGTATTAGTCACATAGATATAATGCCTGCCCTTCTTCCTACAAACAACACAAATATACTAAGAAATGAATGCATAAGTGGTAAAAGATGAATGGTTGAACAAGGTAAGTAGGCCAATATGAGCCCAAATTGTACCAAAAATTGGGGCTCATCATCACCCCCCAACTAAACTATTTGCTCATCCTTGAGCAACTTTGCTCTGGCTCCTCGTCTTTGGTCGAGAACTAGAGCCCGGAGCATGCTCTTCCTTTCCTGTTTTTGGTGGCCCTGCCTTTTCTGCCCCTGGTGGTGACGTGGGTGGTGCTTCTTCCCCCTTTTCCATTTCCTTGATCTGGGCTTCGGAAGGCGATTGGCCTATTTTTCGTGTCCAGGAAGTTATTTTTGGGCTTCCCCTCTCGGGGGTGGCTGATGTTTTAGAGGGGGTTCTTGCACTGGGTGAAGTAGGGACATCCCCTAAAATGGTTTGGCTGCTGGGTGGAGGCTGCGGCTTGCCCGTGTTTATCCTCTTACTTCTCCTGGCTTCAGATGGTAGAGGGGTCTCCCTCTCTCTCTTCTCCTTCGGCTTTGGAGGTGTACTGAGGGCGGCCAGCGCAGCTGCTGCCTCCTTTTCGAGAATACCAACCTTCTCTTCCTTGAATTTTTCTTTCTCAGAGCTCCTTGTAGAGGGCCCCTTCTTTTCAGATTTCGGGCTTCCTATAGAAGACCCTACTTTGCCCACTTCCGAGCCTTCTGTAGAAGATCCTTTCTTTACCAATTTTGGGCTTCCTGTAGAAGACCCGGTTTTAGCCACTCTCGGGCTTCCTGTAGAAGCCCCTGCTTTGGTAATCTTCGGGCTTCCTGTAGAAGACCCTTTCTCTATCTTCAGGCTTCCTGTAGAAGCCTGTTTCTCAATGATTTTTGGGCTTCCTGTAGAAGCCCCTTTTTCCAATTTTGGGCTTCCTGTAGAAGCCTTTGTCTCTATTTTCGGGCTTCTTGTAGAAGCCTGTTTCTGCTTTCCTGTAGACACAGGTGTCTCCACCTTCGCTTGCTTAGCTACCTGAGTTTTGCTTTTTGCTTTGGTTGCAGGTGCTGATGAGGTACTTGGGCTGACGTGGACCACCTCAGCTTTGTCCATTCTGCTCTTCAGCCTCTTTTCTCTTGCTGAAAAGATGGGTGTGCCACCTTTTTCTTTGTCATCCTTTTCTTCATGCTTCTTCTTTTGTTCCTTCTTCTGCACTGTGGTCGGGGTCTTCTGGCCTTTTTCTCTCTTTCCCTCGGCCACTGCTTCTTGTTCCTCACTGCTGGAAGAACCCGTTTCTTCGATCAACATTTTAATGTCTCCATCTCTTGTCAAATTCCGGAAGGATTCCCATGAGAGGGGAACCTTATATGAATGCAGCGCATCCTCCAAAAGAAGCTTTATCAGCCCATGGTGGGCTATCTGATCTGGTATGCCCTCTTTTAGCTTTGTGGCACACTCAATTAGAGACTGCAACAGGAAATAAGGGATGCTCAGTTTTTGTTCTACAGGAAGATCAATCCGGTGCCTTAATTCAGTGAGCAACCGAAAGTGATATGCATACACGATGCTAAAACGGCCTTCACAAGTTATATATTTCATGATTTGCAAACTGACTTCATTCCATGGTGGCAATAGACTCGTTCTTCGCACCCCATTTTTGTCCTCCGAGAATTCCTCCTCAGGTGGAAAGAATTCCTTCTTGGCTTGCTGGCTCAACTTTCTTTCTTCCTTATCCCATGGCAAACCCATCGGAAGTTCAGTGATCCGACTGATATATTGCGGGGTGAGCTTGAGGCTTAGACCTCTGAAGTTCACTGTGGCCAGTGTCTTGGATTTCGACTTCAGAGCCTGCAAAAATTCTTCGGCCACTTCATCATCGTAACCCTGCAGCTTATCACAAAAAGATATCCATTGTGCTCGTGTGAAGAGCTCTACCACCCCCTGGTTTTCCCTTAATTTGGCTGAATCAGTGGGTTCTCGTCTAATAAACCCACCCGACATGATAACACAGTTTTGTTAAACAGAGGTGGTGATTGTGGAAGAGGTTTTGGTTTACTGAGACAGAGCGTAGGATATCATGCACATAACCCACAAACTTATCCCTGAGGAACTTTAACACAATTTAATTACTCGACATCCTGTAGAATGACAGTATAGGCACAACAGACAACAATTTCACCGTTTTTTCTATGACCGGACTGTGGACGACAATCTTGCCACCTTTAATAACCAGTTGCATGAAGAGTTCAGGGTTACCTCTTTAATTGGCCACCTTTTTACGTGAGGCACCCGCTTCCCTGTAGAAGACTGCGTTCCTGTAGGATGACAGTGTTCCTGTAGAATGCAGCGTTCCTGTAGAATGACAACGATCCTGTAGAATGCAGCGCGTGGATTTCGGGAGAGACTGCAGTCGGTCTGCGCCTTGAGCGTGCTTCTCAATCGCTCTGATAGCCAAAAGCTCGGCGTATCACACTGCAGAAGGATCAGGATAGCCGCTCGAGTTCAAACCGGTGGGTGATAAATGCATGAATGCGATCGAGCCGATTAGATTTCAAATTCGGCGGAATCCGTGGCGCGGGGGGTGAGCTGTCCCCGCCGGACCGTTGGGTGATGTCACCCCATCATTCAACTGTGCGTTCACTTGCTGCCGCATCAATTCCCGCGGATCTGCCGCCGCCTCTCCTGTTGAACTCGTTTCCTCGATGGGATTTCTCTCACGTGCATGCTGCCCATTCTCTTTGTCATGGCCGCCACCCACACATCCAACTAGACCATTAACTGGCCGACGTGGCCGGCCAAATGGCCACACAGTCGCTCAACCAATTCACCTTTACACCTAAGCAATCAATCAAAGTAACATTCATGCAGTCTGATGGAAGGAAGGGTCGAGACACTTACCTGCGTGGCTGTACACGATGTCTCGGCTCTTTGGACGCTGATGAGTCGATTTACCTGCTGCTGGCGGACTTACACAGGCCCGGAGGTCCATGTTCATGAGCTGCCGTCGATGGATGGGATGCTTCAGTTGCATGCGCCCACGTTTCCCTTTAGATGGCCTGCGCGGTGAATGGTATCCACTCTAGCAGGTTTAACTGTTACAGGACTCCCGCGGGATGTCTTGGAACAGTTCTTCCTCCTTGGGTGCATGCTGCACGACGATGGATGGCCTCACGATCATGCTCTCGGGGCCTCGGGCTGACTGTGATGAATATGGTGTGAGATCTCTAACGCTTTTTTCATTTACAGGTTGCTTTTTTCTCGAGACTCATTGATCTGCTTTGCTGGTGCAGGTACTTGGTTGCATGTCGACAAGGACGGTGGAGCAAGATAACAACAATGTGCATGGTTGACAACCGTGGCATGCATGCGTCCAAACCGATCCTTAGCCATTAGATCGCCTCATGAAATGAATTCTGGCCCGTTCTGAGCTTCTACAGGAAGCTTCCTGTAGAAATACAACGTTTCCTGTAGAAAGGATGCGTTCCTGTAGAGAGTCTGCACCTTCCTATAGAAGATCTGCATCTTCCTGTAGAAACTCTGCATTTTCCTGTAGAAACTCTGCGTCTTCCTGTAGAAGACTCAAGCTGGAATAAAATTGCACATACCTTGGAGAAAATGAGGATTCTTGGAGGAGGTGCTGGTGAGGTGTCCTTGCTGCATGATGAGGACCCTTGGCTTTGAGTTGAGAGGCTTCCTCTCCTCCATAGAACACCTGCATGCAATTTTACATGATGAATCTGCTGACCTTGTTTTTCCTTTTTTCTTTTTTTTCTTTTTTTTTTTCTTTTTTTTTTTTCTTTTTTTTTTGAAAGATAACAGGGGCGCCTCATTGAGGTTTTCGCCCTTGCCATCTACCTTGAGCACCTCAAAGAGGTTTTCACTCAAGGATCTTTTTCCAACCTTTTCCCTTTTTTTTTGAAAAGACAATAGGGGCGCCTCAGTGAGGTTTTCACCCCTACCACCTGCCTTGGGCGCCTCAAAAAGGTTTTCACCCAAGGATCTTTATTATTATTTTTCTCTTTTTTTCGTTTTTTTTTTTTTTTAGATTCTTCAGGGTATGCCCAAAGCAGAGGCAGAACCCTTCTCTATGACCAACACTGCCTTCTCCATAGTTTTGATGAACTCTTGTCTTGAGGGAGGCTTCCTGTAGATCTTCAATCGATGCCCATTGACAAGCATGGGGATGGCTTCCTCATCAATGGTCCTAATAAGCACAGATCCATTGTCATGACATTTTTCCACTGAATATGGCCCTAGCCATCTGGTTCTCAGCTTCCCTTTGAAATCTTTGTATCTGGAGTCATACAACAAAGCCCAATCTCCCGGCTGAAATTGCTTGTCATGGAGATGTTGGTCATGCCACACCTTTCTCTGAAGTTGAACCACTTCTGAGTGAAGGAGGGCCTGCATTCGGTGCTCATCCAGGCCATTCAGCTGCAATAGCCTTTCTTGTTGTGCATGGCTGAGATCTAGGTCCAGCTGAGCTGCCATCCTCAAAGTGTTGTATTCAAACTCAATGGACAGCAAAGCTTTCTTCCCATAGACCAGCTCATAAGGTGTGAAGCCGGTGGTGGTCTTCCAAGTGGTGTTGTAAGCCCATGTGGCTTCAACCAGGCGATCTGCCCAGTCCTTTCTGCTGCTGCTCACCACCTTGGTCAAGATCCCTTCTAATGCTCTATTGGTGACTTCCACCTGCCCATTTGCTTGAGGGTGATAGGGGGTGGAAGTCCTATGCTTGATCTTGTGATGAGCTAGTAGATCTTCAACCAGGTTGGATGTGAACTGGCTCCCTTGATCGGTGACCAGCTCTCTTGGATAGCCAAACTTATAGAAGATGTTTTCTCTTAGGAACTCGGCCACCTTTTCTTCTGTTGCTACTTTGATTGCTTTAGTCTCTGCCCACTTTGTCAAATAGTCAGTACACACAATGATGTAAGACCTTTGCCTCGAAGGAGAGTTGATTGGGCCCACAAATTCCATGCCCCACTTCTCAAATGGCTCAAGAGTCACTTGAGGTTGGAGAGGCATCTCATCCCTTTGGGTCGGTTTCCCCATTCTTTGGCATTGGTCACACTGGCTGACATATCTTCTGACATCTTGATGAAGTGTGGGCCAATAGTAGCCTGCCTGCAGGATCTTGAAGGCAGTTCTCTTTGCTGCAAAATGTCCTCCACAAGGCCCATCATGACAAGTGAGGAGGATATCAAAGACTTCCTCCTCCCTTACACAACACCTTAAGATCTGATCGGGGCCAAGCTTGAACAGATTGCCCCCGATCCAAGTAAATGAGGCACTTTTTCTGATGATTCTGCTCTTCTCTCTGGAAGATAGGTGCGGAGGGAACTGTGCTGAAACAAGGTAGTTTTCTATATCAGCAAACCATGGAGAGAGTACTGAAATAGCAAACAGATGTTCATCGGGCATCTAGTCATCCACTGTTCCATCCTCATCTGCAGACAAATCCAATCTAGATAAAAAGTCAGCAACAACATTTTCTCTACCTGGTTTGTCAACAATGGTCAAATCAAACTGCTGCAATAAAAGTAACCATCTAATAATACGAGCATTCACATCTGGTTTATTCATTAAATATCTAATTGCAGCATGGTCTGTATGTACAAAGGTCTAGTAACCAGTAATATAATGTCGGAACTTGTTCAATGCATGGACCACAGCCAAGAATTCTTTCTCGGTTACAGTGTAATTCAGCTCAGCTTTGGACAAGTTTTTGCTAACAAAGTAAATGGCATATGGAAGTTTTTGCTCAACCTGTCCTAAAGCTGCACCTATGGCTTTGTTCGAGGCATCAGTGCGGATGTGGAAAGGTAGGGCCCAGTTTGGACCTCTCAGGATTGGGGCTGACATCAACTTGTCCTTCAATTCATTTAAAGCCCTCTGACAATCGTCAGTCCATTTAAACTCCACATATTTTGCCAACAGGCCAAACAATGGTGAGGCTAGCTTGCTGAAATCTTTAATGAATCTCCGGTAATATCCTACTAATCCCAAGAAACTCCGAACATCCCTTACCTTTTGAAGAGGTGGAACCTTCTTGATGAGAGCAATTTTGTTAGGATCCACCTGCAACCCTTGGCAAGAAATGGTATGGCCTAGCACGGTCCCTTCAGTCATTAGGAATTCACATTTTTCAGGACTAAGGGACAATTTCATCTCGATGCATTTGGTTAGGACTTTTCCCAGATTGGACAATGCTTCCTGGAAGTTGGCCCCATAAGGAGTAAAGTCATCCATATAGATTTCCACTGCATCATGGACCAGCTCCGAGAAGATGCTCAAGACAGCTCTCTGGAAGGTAGCAGGAGCATTGCATAGCCCAAAGGGAAGAACTCGGTAGGCAAAGGTACCCCAAGGACAAGTGAAGGTGGTCTTATCTTGGTCTTCTGGGCTGATTTGGATTTGGTTGTACCCACTAAACCCATCTAGGAAAGAGAAGAACTTCTTTCCTGCCAGTCCATCCAACACTTGATCTATGAAAGGTAGAGGGAAATGGTCTTTCTTGGTAGCTTTGTTCAGTTCTCGGTAGTCCACACAGATTCTCCATTTCCCATTTTTCTTGGGAACCAACACCAGAGGGGACACCCATTCGCTATCTGAGATGGGGTAGATGAATCCTGCATCCAACAGTTTTTGCAATTCTTCCTTGACAATGTCCTTAAGAGCTGGATTCATTCTCCTCTGGGGTTGCCTAACCGGTTTACAATCCTCTTTGATGTATATATGATGCGTACAGACCGAAGGATGGACTCCTTTCATTTCCTTATAGCTCCAAGCAAAAGCATCTAGGTGACTGGCCAACAGGCTACACAGCTCCTTTTCCTGGGAAGGAGATAGAGAGGAGCTGATCTACAACGTTCTCTCAGGGCTGAACTCCACATTCTTGACTCTGGGAGTGACAGGGTTGGTTGTACAAAGATCCACTAAGGTGCTAGCTTGGGCATCCTCCACCAATTTCTCTAAGGGTAGTGCACTGGAAGGTGGATTCTGGATCAAGGTCTCGATCAAGTCATCCTCGGTTGGGGGGTCTCTTCTAGTGGTATCTAAGGTGCACAGAGGTGCTGAGTACACCTCGTCTTCCTCTCCTTCTTCCAACCAGAGTGGTAAGTCATGCTCTAAGGAGGGTTGGGCAGGAGGGTATAGGACTAGCTGCTTGGACATGGGACCATTTTTGATGGTCATGTTTCCTGCACGACAACTTATGTAAGCATCTGCAGTAGCCAACCAAGGCCTTCCCAAAATGAGAGGATATCCAGTAAGCTTTGCCTTTGGTTACAGAACCAGGAAGTCTGCAAGGTATTCCCAAGAGTCAATAGAGACCAAGACATCCTCCACAATCCCTTCGGGAGTCACGGTGGAGCGATCTGCTAATTGTAGTACTGTCGAGGTCTTCCTCAAGGAACCCTGAAGATTGAGTTTGAGCATGGTATCCCTGGTCATCACATTAATGGCAGCCCCCAGATCAATCAAGGTGTGAGGTATGATGGTGCCATTGATGTGGACATCTACTACAGGACTTCCAGGATCTAGGTACTTTGGGCAGATGACTTGTCCTAGCATCAGGTCAAACAGTTGTCCTATGACATTAATGGTTGAGGCATCTTTCTTCCGCCTGCCTGGGTGTTTGAAGCACTTTTCCTTAACCAGTTTGTTGTATATTGGCACATCCTTGATGGCTTGGAGAAGTGGTATTTTTACACACAACTGCTTGAGCTCACCCAGAAGCTCATCCTCCTCTGGGTTGGGTTGTGTGGTGGCTGTTAGTCTTTCAGGAAAGGGTGGAATAGCCTTTGGTTCACTTTCCTGTTTATCTTCCTCATCCTCTGGGGGAGGAGGTTGGCGATCTGGTAGAGTCTTTCCAGACCGAAGATTGATCTCCTGGATCTCCACAGCATAGGTAGGGCATGAGGTTTCCCCAGTGTATACCTGCTGGGCCTGTCTATTGTTGGGGTTCGGGTTCGGTTGAGCAGGCATTTGAGGTTGCCTTGGAGGAGCAGGAGGTAATGGCTGAGGTTGAACTGGTGGTGGAGGCAAGATGGCAGGAGGAGTGTTGTATTGGGGCCTCCACCCCGACTGAGGTGCATTCCATTGAGGCTGTGGCTGGGCATGTGAATGATATGAATGAGAAGTAGGTTGAGTGGGGTACTGAGGTGGATAAGACCATGGAGGAGGCATGGACCATGAAGGATGAGCAGGGGGACCCCAGGAAGGCATAGGAGTCGATTGGTTGGGGCTGTAATAAGCTTGAGGTGCCCCTTGCATCCCCTGCTGATAAGGTCTAGATCCTTGTGGCCTCCTTTGGTTGAGGTAATAGAGAGGTTCAGTGGGAGCTTCTGTCCCTTGGTACATGGCTTTAAACCCAGGTAAGGTTGGACACTGATTTGTGGGATGGTCCTCCTAACAAACGAAACATACTTCAACCGAATGCAATGGGCATTCATTCTTAGGGTGTCTCCTTGTGCACCTAGGGCAGAAGACAGCCAAGGCTCTCTCAGCTTCTTCTTTCTTCTGCTGGATTCTGAATGTGTCCAGCTGCATGGCAATGGTCTGTCTCACCTCACTCTTGAGATCTTCTAATTGATTTTCAAGCTCATGTTTGGAGAAAGGGACACTAGTTGAGAGGAGGTTTCCCCTACCTCGTTTCCTAGCTGCCCTGGAGTGGTTTCTAAACACAGTCTTGATGTCCTCATAAGGCAGTTGGTAAATGTCCCCCCCAGCTAACATGTGAAGGGTATCTAAGAGGTCTTCAGGGACTCCTCGAAGCAGGACCAACTTGAGGGATTCAGGGTCAAGTGTGCACCTGGCCCGCTTATAGCTTAGTTGGAACCTCTCCTCATAATCCTCTAAGGACTCATCATTTCCCATGGTCATCCGAAAGATTTCTCCCTTGGTTTCCTTAGACCTACAATAATCCCTGTACTTGGTATTGAAAGCTTGCTGCATCTGAGCCCAAGTGGTGATACTATTCCCAGGTAATCCCATGAACCAGCGCAATGCTGCATCTTTAAGAGTTGAAGGGAAGAGTTTCAGCTTTTGCTCATCTTCAGTATAGTCATAGGTTCTACAAAGGACAGAAAACTCAAACAGGAAGGTATCAGGATCTTCAGTAGTCAGTCCATGGAAGTGAGGTAAGGCGGAGGGGCTAATGTTCTTCATTTTCATCTCTCCATTGGTCTCTCGGATGGGGAAGGCACCTTCTATTCTCTCATCTTCTCTTCTATTGTCAGCCATAGCTTCAGATGGAGTGGTCTCTAACTCTTCTTCTACTATAGGATCTTTGTATATCTCTGGATGTTCACCTATAGGTTCTTCTGGGTCACTGTCACCAAAGAAGAGAGAAGGGTGACTCAGTGATGTGGTGGGGGTGTTGGGTAGGAATTTGCCTGATTTATCTCGGTTCCTACGAGGCATGAAATGGAAAAGACTTTCTTTTTCTTTTGATTGTTTTTGCTTTTTTTCTCTTTGGTACCTGCAAAACTGAAACAGATTGATCTACAACTAACTATGAAAGATGCAGAATTAAAAAGCAGGAAAGAACTAATCTACTTTGCTCAAATGAAATTGCAAGAATGGAAATGCTAGTCTACGCTTGCAGAAAGGAAATGCTAATCTATGAAAGCAGGAAATGCTAATCTATGAAAGCAGGAAATGCTAATCTATGAAAGCAGGAAATGCTAATCTATGAAAGCAGGAAATGCTAATCTATGAAAGCAGGAAATGTCTATGCTACTTTTGCAGAATGGAAATGAAATAAACTACTTAGCAGAAGGCAAGAGTAAGAAAATAGAAGAAAAGCAACAATTACTAATACTCTGACGCTTCCCCGGCAACGGCACCAAAAATATGGTGGGCTCCAGTATTGTAGCAATAATGCTACAACTCCTGGAGCTTCCTATCTCTAATTTTATCAACCCGGTAGTTCGTACAAACTTGGAAGCGACGGTGCTGTATGCACAAGTACTAGCTCTTGTCGCAGCTGTCACTTGGTCAGCTGGCACAAGTCCGCTAGGGCTCAAGCCAACTTCTATATGCTCTCAGAAGAAGCTTTCTAAATGATGGACGAAGGCTATCTTAAAGGAAATTAATCTATTTTGCAAAAATGAACTGAAAGCCAACCAAAACATGGAAACCCTAGTAAACCCTAATTTGACTAGTTTAACCTCTAGGATGCAATGGGTGGAGTGCAAGTGTCTGGAAATGATGCCATTACTTCTAATGATGTAAAATGCATGAACTCAAACTACTTCTATGAAAGAGAACATTGTTTGTGTATTTTTGCTTAAGTGGATGGAGTGATTGTGAATTTGTCTCTTATTAGGGTTTGGCTGTGCAGAGGTGGTGCGAAGGGAGAGAAAGCTTGGGAAAGGTCAGGATGGCTAGGAGAGGTCCCAGAGGGTCCCTAGCATTAGTCCACAGAGGTCTACAACATTCGAATGCTCGGAAACCAAGTTTGCAGGCTTCTACAGGATGTCTGCAGGGGATCCTACAGGAAACTAAGGAATTCTACAGGAAGTCTGCTAACTTCTACAGGATGTGCTGTAAGTGGAAGTTTTGGGTGATGGTGAAGGGATGGAATGGTTTGGGTAGATAGGTGAGGTGGAGATGGAACTTGTGATGACTCAGGGGCAGAGAAATAGGACAGAGAATGAGTGCACGAAGTTGGTTGGTGGATAGAAGGATGGCAGCAACGAAAGGTCAAAAAGATGAAGCTACGTGGCAATGGATGAGTTGGAGGGTAAACGAGCTGGACAGAGGCTGAGTAGGCGGCTTGAGGAGAGGTCAAGAAGAAGAAGAAGGAAGTGGAATGATATGGAGCAGTGTAAATGAAACAAATGACTTAGGTCTTGCACCAAAAAACGAGAATTCATTAACCTATGATACCTGTGCCATTAAACCTATGAACAACAATGTAAAACCGAGAAAAGAAGCCGTGCATGGAATGAAAAATGTAGAAGTATGGTTCAATATCAAAAGTGCATGGATGGATCTTCAACGAAAATGACTATGTTGCAACTTGCATGGAAGTAAAAGACTGCGTTTCTTTTTGGTGGTTGATATGGACTGCACCCCAATCCCTAAACAGAGATGGCAGTGATCTCTAACAACCTTTTTCTTGGAGCTCCTGTGTATTAAAAACCTCCTATCGAATCTAAGCAGCTGTAAGCAAAGTAACCATAAGCTAATCCTACTCAATCACACGAAAACTAAATCAGCAGACTGTAAATTCGAATTGCATGTCAAAGTAAAGAAACAAAGTGCTGGAACGAAAGGAAAATAACACTACAAAACAGAGGAGGTCTATTGCTCTCAGGTTGGGCCCTAACCTGAGAGCTATAGCTCCCTTAAAAACTCAGAATTAGATCCAAATCTGCTTGCCTTTATTCATAATCAAAAGTCTAATGTCATGCCAAAACTGGCTTACAAAACAACAAAAACCGAGCTGTAACTCGTGCTCAGAGATTACAATAGCAATTCCAAAAGTCAAAAAGCTTCTAATAAAGGCTACGGCCTCCATATTTATACAAAATGAGGATCAAGCTGGCTGCCTTCATTCGTGGAGCTTGGCTGTCTAACTGAAAGTCAAACTGCTGTAAAACTGCTGATCCTGTAGAACGTGTTGGCTGCCTTTAAGCTCGGTGGGGAGAGCTGTTAGAGCTCGGAGTTAAGGTGAAAAGCACGAGGGAAGTCATTTAAAGCTGTAGACAACCTCCCTATAAACATGAAATGCCACCTTTGCTGTTTCCTTGTCTCCTTTTGCGTGGTCTTTTGCTCTCTTTAATGCCAAGAACCTGAAATCATCATGTATTAGCCACATAGATATAATGCCTGCCCTTCTTCCTATAAACAACACAAATATACTAAGAAATGAATGCATAAGTGGTAAAAGATGAATGGTTGAACAAGGTAAGTAGGCCAATATGAGCCCAAATTGTACCAAAAATTGGGGCTCATCAGTAGCCATCAGAGAAGCCTCTTGGGTCTAATTCAGAGGATGAGGAGTAGTTCATGGCTTCTCCAACTCATCTTCCAACTTGGGCAGAGAAAACCCTGCAAAATGCAAGTGAACTAGTTGGTGATCCTGCATATGCGAGATGGACTAGATCACAGTTTTTTGGGCTCCTCAAGCCCTGGCTGCCACCGAACCATTGATTCCCATAAATTTCTATATGAAACTTGGTTCAGATCCACAATCACACTCTGAGGCTGCTGGAAACCTGCTATGGGAGGCTGCCATGGATGAAGAATAATCTACTCTCATGGAAAACAACACATGGGACTTGGTTCCACTTCTGAAAGGAAGAAATCTTGTTCGATGTTGATGGATCTATCGAAAAAATATTGCTAAATATGGTGAGATCAGAAAGTACAAAGCTCAAATTGTTGAAAAATGATACTCACAGGTACATGGCATAGACTACAAAGAGACATTTGCACCTATTGCAAAAATGGACTCCATTCGACTAGTTTTAGCCATTGCTGCTTCTCGCAGATGGGAAGTTCATCACATGGATGTGAAGAGTGCATTTCTTAATGGATATCTCAAGGAGGAGATATATATGGAGCAGCCACAGGGATACGTTCAGAACTCTTCCCTCGTTTTCAAATTAAAGAAATCTTTGTATGGCCTAAAACAGGCTCCCAGAGCCTAGTATGAAAAGATAGATTCTTTCCTGCTTTCCATTGGATTCATTCGAGAAAATCTGATCCGAATATTTATGTGCTGCAACATGATGATTCCATTTTGCTGATAGTACTTTATGTAGAAGATTTACTGATGACAGGGAACCTTACCTCAGCTATTGATTCGAAAAAATCAACATTGCACGATCGATTTTCCATGACATATTTGGGACTGTTGCACTATTTTCTTGGTCTTGAAGTTTCTCAGTCTACTTCAGGGATCAAGATGGCATAGCCTAAGTATGCATCAGATCTACTTGTCCACTTTCAAATGATAGAATGAAATCCAACAACATCTCCCTTTCTTTCAGGGATCAGATTTGAGGATGCGGGTACTACACCTTTGGTGGACAGTACACTGTATCGACAGTTGGTTGGGAGTTTGTTGTATCGTACTCACACCTAACTTGATATATATTTTGCAGTAGCAGTTTTTTCTAGATATATGCAGGAGCCCCATGAGCTTCATTGGAAAGCTACAAAGAGAATCCTTAGATATGTGAAAGGTACTTCTAGTTTTGGTATCTTTTATGCTGCAGATTGCCCACTTTCACTGATTGGGTACACAGATTCTGATTGGGCTGGCGATGGTACAGACTGAAAGTCCACCTCTGGTTATGTTTTTAGCTTTGGTTTAGGGCCTTTTTTCTGGTCTAGCAAGAAGAAATCCACAATTTCTTTATCTACAGCCGAGGCAGAGTATAGAGGTGCAGTGAATGCAGCTACACAGGTTGTTTGGTTGTAGGGGCTTCTCTCCGAGTTTGGTATTCAGTATCCACTTCTAGTTGTCATATTTTGTGACAATCAGAGGTCCATTCAGATATCAATTGATCTAGTTCAGAGGCAGAGGACCAAGCACATCAAGATTCACATGCATTACATCCGCGAGCTGATCTGTGACCGAGTCATATCACTGCAGTACTACCCCACTGAGCAACAGGTTGCAAACATCTTCACCAAGTCTTTCACTGAAAAGAAATTTCCAGAAATGAGAGCTATGCTTGGAGTGGTGGAGACAACTGAGTAGGCCCTTCTGGCCACTTAGCCCTTTTTTCCTCTTTTGGGTGGGGTTTTTCCCACGAGGTTTTGCCTCTTTCTTCATTTTATGAGGATCTTTTATTTATTGTACCTGAGTACCTAACATGGCATCTTGGATGGGACTCAGTTTAGATAAGGGAATTATGATGAAGGGGGGGTGTTGGAATATAATCCTAACATCTACATTTATTTTTTAGCCTAAGTACCCTTGACTTAACCATGTGCACTAAAAATCATGTTCACACTTGGTTTTTGGTAAACTAGCTCGGTGGACCAACTTTCCCTTGTTCTTTGCCTTTAAAGGCTTAATATTATGGAAATATTGGTCCAACCACTTTCCTAAACCATTTAGACATCTAATTTCATGTTCAGACCTAAGCACACCTCATCCACTTGAGTTATTGGAGGATTGGCGCCCCACATGAAGATTCCCCCTTAAATCAAGGGATTTGGTCCCCCAGACCATTTTAGCATGTTTTAAAGTTACCTTTCTTGGGAAATGCACTACTCCTCATTCTTTCCTCGTGGATGATAGTTGGCATAGGTTTTCTTGAGTCATTGTTGCTATTTTAGGCCTCCCTTTAGCTTTTCTTAGCCTTTTCTAGTTTTTTACTAGTTTTTTCCTAGTTTTCTAGATTCGGAAATTTCTATATAACCACCTCCCTTTGGGATTAGAGGTTTGGTTGCTCATGTATTACTATTGTTCATTAATTTAATACATTGATTTTATGGAGAAAATTCTTTCTCTCCTCTCTTGAATATCAGCAAATTACTTGTGTTTAATTTAACTAGAATTCTAGATCTATCAGAGTTTCTGTAGGAATTCTACACTGCAGCGCCTCATCAATGCATTCAAACCCATCCTCAAAGCTAAAGTTCATCAATAATTACTATCTCAAATTTTCCCATTCTTCGGTGTCATGGCGGAGCTCTGTTTCCAGGTACCAATTCATTACATCCAAAGTGTGACAGAATAAATGCACCCACTCAGGTTGTGGCTTCGTTCCATAAACGTCAGTCCATTTTGCTAAATGATCACACAGATCATTCCTTCCATCATATTTCTCTATTAACCAAACTTTTGGGCAATCAAACTACAATCTCATCATTTTTCTATACTCGCGCCACCCATCAAAACTGTCTTTATGCTTACCCCACCATCTTGCGGGTGTAGCACCAAAGCTAGTGCTTGGAAGCGATGCTTCTCAGACACTTCCCTTTCAAATGAATTCAAACATTTATCTGCATCAGTTAGAACATCATAATAAGGAAAAATTCTTACCTCTGACGATACACAACACAACTATTTAGTCATCATATTACAACCAAGCATGGATACTTCGTGTAATCTGTTATGCCAGTGTTCCAATTCCTCATATGAATACAATGTACAGGAACTTTTGCAGTCCCATGTAATGCATCCATCAGTGGTCAGGTTAACTCAATCTTGATCTTGCACTATTATTTTGTAGATCTGATCCAAATCATCGTTGCTTTCCTCATAATCGCAGATCGGTTCAGTGTAGCACGACCCTTCTGCAGGGTCCAAAGGTAATACAACGCGGAGCAATTTCCTCTCAAATGACATTGTCCACTTCTACAAATTGATTACCCCATTCATTTCAATAGCCAAATCAATTCCAAGGAGCACGGGGTATGGATTGTTTTCATCAACAATCTCAATCAATTCGAAATCGGCCAACGCGCTCGCACCTTCTATGTCTATTGTTACTCCATGCAATCTTCCTATAGGGATAATATTATGTTGGTTTGGCATTCTTGATTGAATTGGAGACCACTGCAACATAGATATCCCTATTCTTTCCCATGTCTATTTAGAAAAAACATTTGCATCTGACCCCAGATCTAAAATGACCTGGTCCATTTCATACTCTCCTATTTGCGCAGTGAGACTTATCTCACGCCTTGTTCTCGTCTTGTGTTTTAATATCTTTCTGAATGCGTGGTGCCCTTCAAGAGAAGTTTCCTTAGCATCACACATGTTTATCAGTTCTTGTAACCCCTTCACAACCCTTCTATCACACAGCAGCTTCATACAAGCCTCCAAAAAGGTGGTAAGCATAGAGGAGTCAACTTCTTCAGATAAATTATGCTGACTTGCCGAGGTAGAGGCCTCAACGAAGCTTTTATTTGCTTCCATGAATGTTTCCCTCGTGCGCTTCAGATCAAATCCCACCTCCTTTTCTGGAGCCTTGTGAACCCACTCACTTTCTTCAGGTTTCTTCCCTTTATCGTCACTAGTGATCATCCCACTTCGCAACACAATATTCACATTAGGATCTTCTTCGCGGGGCTCAACCCTCATCATATGTAGATTCTAGGTAGGTTTCTGAGGCTACGCCTTCTTCTCCTGCATCTTAGCTATGAGTATAGGGAATTCCTCTATTGTGTGTTCAAACTAAGTAAAATATCAGCATGATAGTCATGTCTGGCTTGTGCACTCCTGTGCATAGTGTCTTGGCACTCTGCAATTATAGCAAATAACTTTTCCTAGACCTCTACCAGGTCCTCCTCCTCCTCGGCCTCGTCCACATCCCTAATATCCTCTGTCTGCTCCCCTTGTTCCTTGATCCAGAGGCTGAGTTTCTGTTTGCATCTGATACGTGAGTGTTCTTTCCATCATTAACTCATATCTATGACAGTTATGCTCATCATGGCCTACCGATTTACAAAAGTTGCAGAATAATTGTTGCAGCGTCTATAAAATTTTTTGCAGTAAATGGAAATTGTATGTTACATGTTTTCCCGCTACTTGACAGATAGCACACCACAATGTGGGCCCTGTACTTGGTCTAGCTTGAGCTTCCTGCCTTAGGGGCATTGGCCCTCCTCTTGCCATATAATTTTCAAAAACAGGGCAGTGATCCTTATCATGCCCCTGGCTCTTACACTTGGGGCACCAAACTTCTTCCCCCACCTTATGCTAAGCCACTTTCTCCTTTTTCAAGCTTTGAAACTCTAAGCAAAGATTCTACAACTCCGCATGAATCTATTGAACTCCCAACGCCACGTCCTAGATAAGTATATCACGTAAACTCATTGCAATTTCTAGCGCTTCCACCTGAGTCCCTATCTTTTGTTGTGACAAGGCAATTCTTAAGTGGGGCAAGAGCACAGCTATAAAACAATCCCGGTGCTGACTGTCTGTGAGATTCATATTGGCTTCGTGGATTCCTCAATTCAGTTGCTGATGTAGTTCCTAAGGCATTTCACCAATCCTCATCGCAATTTCCTTGAATCCCACTACTGATTGTGTTTCAAACTTAGGCCTACCGAACTCCTTGTTCAGAGCAGTTTGAGTGTTCGCTAATGATGCCATCGGATTATCAGTGCAGTACTTAATATACCACGTCAATGCATGATATTATAGAGCAATAACAAACTGTGTTTTTTCCATATGATCATCTGTAATATTCTGTGCTATCCACACAGCCTTTGCAATGAACCAAAACTGGTTCGGGTCCTCATTTCCCAATCCCTTGAAAATGAGAAACTTCATCGTATTTGACATATTGAAAGGTGGTGGGGGTGGTGGCAGTGTGGGCAAAGGTTTATGCTACGGAGGTGAAGGTGGAGGTGGTGTGGATGGATGAGGTATTCGCAGGAACCCTTGCCTTATCAACTGGACAACGCTCTGTGGTGAAGCCTGTGCTGCTCCCTCATCGTCACTCAGAGGAGGCTCAATCAACAGGCTATATTCAGGGCCTGTTCTCCCTCTATCCTTGAAGAAATTTCCAGTTCGCGTAGCTCCAAACATCAAGGTAATGGAATAACCCGATTTTTACACAAGAGAATTTTAATCCAAGTATTCAAAGATCTTAAATACTTACCTCGTGGTCCCTTGAAGAAGCATCACTCTGCTTCATTGTAGTTGACCAAGGTATCGACTGCGAATTTTGTCACAAATCCTCCTATGAATCAATCAAGCCAATGATTGACGACGCGTGCGATTTTATCTTCAAAAGCTTCCAATCTCTGCACTAGCTCTAGGGTCCACACTATTGGACCATCAAGCCTCCACCTTCCTTGGTCGTCTGCCAATTTAGCAATCCACTCATATATTTTGATCGAGAAGGCGCAGAAGAAGATTTCGTGTATCTATGTGTATAGGTATCTGTCCAACCACTGTTCTTTCGTCAGGCGTGGTTTTTTGTTTTCTTGCACCGCGAATTCATGGATCTTTCTATCCAACCACTTCTCAATTTCTTTCTTAGTTGGATTCTAATGATGCGACATCACACATCTCTTTATGCAAATCCTAGTCCTGGCAATGAAACCATTTGTTGGCTTAGTGGGTCCTGACCTAGGTTCAGAGTTATTTTCGTCAAACAAATCCCTACACTACTAGCCCTTTTGGTATCAACCCATGGAGCGCAAACTGAAGTCTCACCCAAAGCAGTATGGGGAGATGTTGGAACCAAGTTCCCGCACCCAGAGATGAGCATGATGTCTTTTCATGCCCTAAATCTACCTTCACACAGATCGATAAGAATTTAAGGCTTATCGATGTGACTCCCTTTAATTAGTTTCTATACCTCCGCGAACGATTACGACTATCCTTCGCAAACCCTGAATAGGTGGATCAAATACTTATGCGCATCAAAGATGACTTATAACCCAATAATTACTCCGATTGACTTAAGTGTTCAATAAATTCAACATACAGCAAGATATTCTTCGTGTAAACAGTTAACAGTAATTGCGTTCATGTATTAATATAAACCATGTAAAGTCACACATCAATACATCATTATTTCATAAACCCATTATAACATAAGGCACATTCATATAACATAATTAAAGAGACAACACAAGTATTTATGCATCAATCTTCTTTATCGATAATCAATTCAATCTTACAGACTCAAGACTTCCCTGCACACTGAGCTTCAAGGTCCGTGCACTCAGCTCCGGACTCTACTCTATGCCTCTGCGCACACAGCTACAAA
This sequence comes from Pinus tabuliformis, assembly GCA_031772625.1. Classification (NCBI taxonomy): domain Eukaryota; kingdom Viridiplantae; phylum Streptophyta; class Pinopsida; order Pinales; family Pinaceae; genus Pinus; species Pinus tabuliformis. Next base: position 964,065,347 of record CM062805.1, read on the forward strand.
TCCTTCCTTCTACTCTAAGACTTATTCGATCTTACTCTTACTAACCCATTACATTCGTCTTCATCTTCAGTACTTTCCTTAGACATCCTAAGACACACAAATTTATACAATCCCATGGTCCGCGGACCATGGGTAGCTCTTCAAAAGCTAACTCAACTTACATAAAATAAAGGTAAAACCCTTTATGACCCTTTAACTATCTACGCGCTCCGCAACCACAACTTGCGAAGACTTTACATTTTATACAACAAAACTTGGACTTTTCCCCAAAATTGACCCTAGGGGACCCCATCCCAACAGGACCCTTGGTTGGTTTAGGACCATTCTTTTTAGGATTTTGCTTCTTAGGATTCTTTGAACTTGGTTGCTGCTAGGTGGCTAAGGCTTTCTTAGAGGAGTTTCCAAGATTAAGAAGACCAAGATGTAAGAGTTTTTCTTGTTATCTTATTAAAGAATCACAAAAGGCATCAAAAGAGGGGGACTTGTAGTCTTGTCCTTGAGAAATAAAGGTTTCTCTAGTAGAATGGAAGGTGGAAACAAACATAGAGTAGGCTAGTCCCAACTTAGTAAGAATGGAATAGATAAGGCTACCATCTTTTTTCTTAACCCTAACACCTTCCAAGAGAAGTCTAAGGGTCTTGAACTTGGACAAAAACTCTTAAATGGAAGAAAAATTATTGGGTTCCAATGTAAGCAATTCTTTTTTGAGTTGATATGCTCTAATTTCGTTTTTAATTCCAAAAACTTAATTGAGTTGTTTCATTGCATCATCAGGGGTATCAATTTCTACAATATGGAATCTAAAGTCTAGAGAAATATACATCCGTATCAACCCACGTGTTTGATCTTACCTATTTTCCCATTTGGCTTGTTTATCTTCTTCTTTAGGTGTAGCCTCTTGGCATGAGGCTATTCTATAAAGACCTTTACTTCTAAGTAAATCCTCAATGTAGGATAACCATTGGAAGTAGTTGGTGTTGTCAAGAATAAATTGGCATGGACTTTCCATTTCAACAAAAACTGAAGATGTAGATGCTGAAACTAAGTGTTCCAATGGAAATATCTCGAAAAATTACGCCGATTAAAAAAAACGGCTCTGAAAAAGGCTTTCGGATGAAGAAGTTATGGTTTTTTGAAGAAAAGTTGTTGAAGATGCCAATGAAGTACGTGAATGTGCGGAAGTGAATGATAATGTTATATTTAAAAAAAAATTCACCCCCTCACCCCCCTTTCCAAACCTAATCTAATTAGCTCACTTTAAAAAAAAGATTTTATGTGACCCAATTTTATAAATAAGTGAAAGTCACTTTTACAATGGTGTTTTATGAGCTACCCACTAAATTGTAACTTAAATAAAAGATAAAGAGACTTTAAAAATATAAGTGACTCACTTTTTATAATGGGTCAGAACACTTTTACATAGAGTAACTTTAAAACATAAGTTACATGTGCTTTTTAAAAAAGTAACTCAACAAAAGGAAAGACTTGAACCCAAGACCTCTATTCTCATAAAGTAACTTTGGACCAAGTGAGCTAGTTTAAAAGGTTAGTAATTTTTGGAAAAAAGGAAGGGTTTGTTAAATAGTGAATCCATACAGGTGAGGATGGTTTTAGATAGAGGAGGAATGACCTGTTGTAGAGTTTTGTGAACCCAACATTTCGGACTACAAAGTGAGTCCATCATCAGGGGATGCGACAATAGATAATCTTTAACATTAATGATGTATCCAGAGCTATGTTTATTAATATATATATGCGGGTTATTAAGGAATGATGTGAGAAATTAGGCCGGCATAGAAATGAAAGACGAAGATCTTATGGTCAGTTTTGACATTGTATCCCTTTATACCATGATTCCTATTGATGAAGCCATTGAAATCATGAGAAACCTCACTGATAAAGATATTGTGGATCTTTTGGAACTATGCTTGAAATCTTCGTACTTCAGTTTCAAAGGAAGAATTTATGAACAAACTCATGGTGTTGCTATGGGTTCTCCTCTATCCCCCATAATTGCCAACATCTTTATGGAGCACTTTGAGAGGAAGGCTCTTATGTCATTTCCATACACCCCTGAAGAATGGAAAAGGTTTGTAAATGACATATTTGCTAAGTGGAGTCATGGAAAAGAAAAGCTTGACTTATTCCTCAATCACTTAAATAGCCTCTCTGACCATATAAAATTTACCATTGAAATTGAAAACAACAACCAACTTCCTTTTCTTGATGTCCTTCTAACTAAAAGAGAAGGGTCTCTTAGTTTCCAAGTCTATAGAAAGAAAACTCATACAGAAAGATGATCATCTAAACAACAGTGGTTGTTATAAAATAATAAACAAAGATCCCAGTGAGAAAATCATGCGTGAAGTTATTAATAAAATCAAAGAATCATCCCTAGATGATGTCACTAAAAAGAAAATCATCCCTAATAGTTCCATTATTCCTAGAATTTATGGGGCTCCTAAAGTCCATAAACCGAACATTCCTCTGAGACCTATAGTTAACACCATAGGTTCCCCTACTTACCTGTTGGCAAAACACCTTGCCAAAAAACTCAGACCCCTATCTGGTAATACCCCTTCTTATATTAAAGACTCTTATTCTTTTGTTCAATGGATAAATGGCATAGAAATGAAAGACGAAGATCTTATGGTCAGTTTTGACATTGTATCCCTTTATACCATGATTCCTATTGATGAAGCCATTGAAATCATGAGAAACCTCACTGATAAAGATACTGTGGATCCTTTGGAACTATGCTTGAAATCTTCGTACTTCAGTTTCAAAGGAAGAATTTATGAACAAACTCATGGTGTTGCTATGGGTTCTCCTCTATCCCCCATAATTGCCAACATCTTTATGGAGCACTTTGAGAGGAAGGCTCTTATGTCATTTCCATACACCCCTGAAGAATGGAAAAGGTTTGTAGATGACATATTTGCTAAGTGGAGTCATGGAAAAGAAAAGCTTGACTTATTCCTCAATCACTTAAATAGCCTCTCTGACCATATAAAATTTACCATTGAAATTGAAAACAACAACCAACTTCCTTTTCTTGATGTCCTTCTAACTAAAAGAGAAGGGTCTCTTAGTTTCCAAGTCTATAGAAAGAAAACTCATACAGAAAGATATCTTCATGCAAATTCCCACCATCACCCTAAACAAAAGATAGGCATCATTAGGACCTTAACCACTAGGGCAGTCAGAATATCGGATCCTGACCATTTAAACGATGAACTCAACCATCTTCGCAAAGTGTTTGAACTAAATGGCTATAATAGAAATACCATCAAGAAAGCCATGCACCTATCCATAAAGAAAAATAACAATAATATTAAGGATCAAAACTTATCAATTCCTAAGATCTCCCTTCCTTACATAAAAGGTACCACAGATAAAATTTCTAAAGTTCTCAATAAACATAACATTAGTGTAGCATTCACCCCTGCTAACACCATCAGACAATTATTCAACTCTGTTAAAGATCCTATAAACCCTAACCTTCAGAAAGGTGTTTATGTGATTCCTTGCTCATGCGGCAAAGAATACATAGGTGAAACAGGAAGATCTCTTAAGGTTAGAATCAAAGAACACACTGCTGACTTAAGAAGAGAAAGAATTTCTAAATCAGCCTTAGCAGAGCATGTTCACTCTTCCTCTCATTACATCTGCATGGAAGAGGCCAAACTTGTTAGAAAAGAAGAACATTGTCTCAAAAGAAAAATTAAAGAAGCCATTGAAATAGAAAAAAGGAAAAATAACTTTAACCGTGATGATGGATTAAAACTGAGTAACACTTGGAAACCTTTATTAGAAATCTTAAAAAAACATTGATCTGCTCTTACCCCTTATATTAACCTTCCTCTCTCAAAAATCGGTATAAATCTTAACCATCCTCCTTTAACCTTAAATCATTGGCCTAATCAATCTTAAAATTCAGTATTAGATTTCTTCTCATATATCTTGATAACATTAAAAACTCTTCTTAGTTAATTCATATAGTTAAAATAAAAATCGCCTCTAGGATTATAGATAATACTATAATAATATCTCACCTATCCTATAAGTCTAATTAATTAATTGAAATTAATTATTTGAATATACAAATAAAATAAAAATAAAATAATAATATATAAATAAACAAATAAATAAATAAAAATAAAAATAAATAAATAAAAATAAAAATAATTCAAAATATTTAACTTTATATAAAAAAATTAGTAAACATAATAATTAAACCTATAAAATATAGAATTAATTAATTAACCTATTTATCCTTTCAACCTAATATTAAATTAGTTAATAAATCCTCCTATCTAATTAAACACAATAAGAAATAAATCAATTAATTAAAAATCAAATCAAAAATAATAAACTAATAATAATAATAATAATAAACTAATAATAATAATAATAATAAATGATATTATTAAAAGAAAAATAAATAGATTAAACAAACAAACAAACAAATAAAATAAAACAAATAATAATAATAATAATAATAATAATAATAATAATAATAATAATAATAATAATAATAATAATAATAACAACAACAACAAAAATAATAAATAATAACAAAAACAAATAAATAAAATAAATAAAATCATATATAATAATATATAATATATATATATATATATATATATATATATATATAATAATAATAAATAAATGAAATTAAAATAAAACAAGCTGACCTAATTTCTCACATCATTCCTTAATAACCCGCATATACATATTAATAAACATAGCTCTGGATACATCATTAATGTTAAAGATTATCTATTGTCGCATCCCCTAATGATGGACTCACTTTGTAGTCCGAAACGTTGGGTTCACAAAACTCTACAACAGGTCATTCCTCCTCTATCTAAAAGGAAGGGGTTTTTTTTTTTTGGTCACTGAAGCTTTGGAGTGCGTGCTTGTTTGGGAAATCCCTTTTTTCTTACAGAACAAAAAACCACAGAACCCAAAACAGACATGCAAAAAAAAAACCAAACCTTATGGCTTGAAGTTAGCTTTCGCCAAAAACTATATATTTTCCTCAATGTTTCTGATTTTCTGAGATCACACTAAGGCGCAATGGAAAAGAGCTCACACATGAGAAAAATCCTTCTTTTATGTTTCTGATTTGCCCAGATCACACAAAGTTGCGGGGAAAAGAGGATAAGCAGAAATGAAAGGTATAGATCTGGTAATAAAAAATAGAGAGATAAACCAAAATAAACAGAGAGATCAATAACTTCAACTGCAAATAAATGTTGTATACCTCCAGATCTTAAAAATGACGTAGATCGGGCTACCAGAAACCTTTTCGCGTGAAACGAAAGGGGTTCCTCACTGGAACAGATGCTCCTAACACAATAGAGCATTCCCCTCAGCCCAAAAGTGGTCAAAAACAATGGATCTAGGAAACAACATAAGAATGCAGTTGTACTGGCTTCGGATTTGGATCACCAACGGATGCGGCCCTCAAATAGCTCTGGTACCATGTAGGAATTTACAAGGTAAGTTCCTCAGATAGAACACCAAAGGAAACTGCTCACAAACAAATCACATATCAGTACACCAGTATTCTTGACGTGGTTAAAACCCTCAAAGAGGGAAACAGTCCATGGCCTGAGCCAACGCGGCCACTTCAGGAAATTTATTAATGTAAAAGAAAGAAAATTTACATAAGCTTCTCTCATGAACGATCACCTTACAAATGACCCTCCATGCTCTTTAAATAGAGATCATGGACCAATCGGGTGTTAAGCCATGGATCAAGCGTCGGTAATACCGAGGAGAGAATGAACTGTTAGATCACTTCATGTCTAGAACATATCGTGACCACTGGATTGTAAGTTAGAAAAGTACATAGTAAAGAAACACACTTTACCTAACTCTACACTAGACCAAGTTATGCTTAACTATTTGCTATGTGTAGGAATATCCTAACACCTCTCTCCATTTTTCCTTGATGTAATGGGAGCATGCCTCCCTCTTTTTCTTTTTTGAATAGAAATCTAGTAACTGACTTTGTTAAAAAAAAAAACAATTTGCTTAGTGAAGCCATCAAGGTAGTTTTAAACTAGGTCTCCACTTTTATTTTACCATTTCCCAAATATTCTTTTTAAGGCCATTTGAAACTTTAATGAATAATAAACACTTATCTTCATAATATACCATATCCATATCGACAACTTCTAAAAGCTATTTCACAAGTTTTTCAAATTTGTTTTGATAGTCACATCTTTCAAATATTCTTTCAACTTCCCTTGATTTTTGTCTTGATAAACCCAATGAAGCACTTTGAAATTACTTTTTTACTATTTTATATTTTTTAATTTCATTCATAGGTGAAAGTTCAATCCCTTATCATTAATCACAACAATGTTGATATCAAGAAGATTTTGAATCCTCGAGGTAGATGCATAGTCTCTTTCATGTTTAATAATTTGATTGTGTATTACAAGTTCCCATGGCTAGAATGGTTGTTAACTAATCATCATGTGAGATAAATTTCCTATATAAAATATTATCATGAAATCATTCATTACTAGTATGAAGAAGCCATAACTTTCAAAGTAAAAGTTTCCAAGATTTGATGTATCATGCATTGAAATCCATAGAAATTGTATTTTAAATTGAACAAATATATCTTATTACATTTTGTAAATGCATGTGTGCTTCTTCATTTTATTCTCTTGTCCCTATTTCATTAAAACATTGTATAATTTCCTAAAGGTAAGTCACTCCATCCAACCCCACCCCATTATATCATGTTGAATCTCCTTATAACATTGTATTATGAAATAATGTCTTAGAAGCACCATAGCAACATAATATGTTTTATTTGTACACGAGAAGGTGTCCCATAAATAGAAGGTGGTTCAACTTGAGACTCCCTACCATGCATTCTCCTTCAATTCATGCTTCCAAATCCTTTTGTTATTTTTAGCCTTTCCTTTGTTGTTTTACAAATCAACATGTGGTTGCATTAAATGTAAACAAATGTCCCATGTAGGAATTTACTTTATAACTTTTTTGTTGTTTCACAAGTTAACATGTAGTTGCATTAAATGTAAACAAATTTCTTATGTAAGAAATACTTTACTTTATAATTTAATCACGGTTAGAGAGGAATTTTTTTCCAATGACAATGTAGTCACTTATCTTGTACCCACTATGAATGTTTGTGATTGTTGAAGAAAGATAATTTTTCCTCTGTTACATACCATTTAAATCAACTTGTTTATTTTTTAAGATATAGGAATCGAATTAATTTATCACATTTCCTTCCTCCAATAGTGAATTTGGTTAACTTCCATAGTCATGAAGTTGAATACAAACTCGACCAATAAATTGCTTCAACATTGTAGTATGACCCTTATTTTGTTTATGGTGTTACAAGATATATTAATAAAGTGGGTATGAATTATAAATTTACAAATTATATTATGAAACGTATTTAAGGTATAAATTTACAAATTATATTAATGAAATGGTTTTAATTTATAAGTTTTGACGTCCCAGATTTTACTGGAGCATTAGGGCACTTCGTCATGTGTGCCCATAAGAGTTTTGTGGTTGAAAAATTAGAAATTTGAGATTTTCAATTTTCATGTAAACATATATGATAGATTTGAAAAAGGGTGGAAAATCTCTTTGTTTGAAGGATTCATGTTTCCCTTCTTTAGCAACATCAACAGGTTGTCCAGATGCTTCAACATCCCCATTTGCTACTCTATCTTTGTTTTGAATATTTATGCTTATATTAAGCTCATTATTGGATGCTTCTTCTGGTCATAAAAGTTGATGTGCTTTTTTTTCATTTGTGATCAGTAGCCCTTGAATGTGTTTTTCCACTTATCAAGGTTAGTATACTCAATAATTGACCTTAAAATCTTGGATAACTTGTAAAGTTCAGAAAAGTTCAAAAGGCTCACCCATTTAGAAGGCATTGTAAAATACAATAATCTAGGTTGGTATAACAAAAATTAGATTGAAATCAATGATACCAAGGTTGATGGTTGTGGGTGTAGAAGCAAAGATAGGGACAATAATTCCTCTATAGTTGTAGCTAAAATTCTAATTTATTTGCCCTCATTCGTCAACCATTCTTGCAGCGACAATTATTTTGAAGCTTCATAATGTATTTTTGGTGTCAATTGTTTTTGTATATGCATACTAGAAAATGGGTTTCCAATGATATTGAATTTGACTTTAATTAGATATCAAGATCCATCATTCTGAGATTTCATGACAGTTGAAAAATGTCTTTTACAAATTCAACAATTATTCTTGATATGTGGTTGATATCAGGGACTCAGACTAGTCTACTTAGTATATATGGAAATTTATATCCCAGCGAGGTCTTTAACAGAGTTCAATTTATTCATTGATTATAATAGAACTTTAGGATTATTATTTTGATGGAAATTTGTTGCAGAAATGCAAGGATGATGTATGCTCATATTTTTTGGCATTTTGAATTTTTGTTCCTTGTTTGTATGAGAATGACCATCATCTACTTGATAGCCTAGATAGGGTTTGCATGTGTTCACTAGTTTGGAAGATGAATTGAGCATCCAATAAGTGGTATCTTAGTTTGGTTCCATTTGGGGATTTTTTATTTTAATGAAAGTTTAATTTACCCCCTAGTGAACTTCAACTTGGATGGGTCATTAGACAAATATTTTTAAGTTGACATGGGGTCAGCTTGAGGATGCTACTTAATTGATAACATCTTTGGAAATTAGTGGGACAATGAGAATACTTTCCAATGCCATAGTAGAGAACTACAATGCAATGATATATATAAGTATGATTTCTAAATGTTAATTTATTTATGAATAATAATAACATTTTGAAATTGAGAACTCTTGAGAATAAAATAAATACTCATATGTTTTCATGTTGATTGATTTTAAAGAACACAAGTTGTATGCCAAAATAAAGTTTGATGTTTATAAAAAAAATAAAAAAATCCAATATTAATAACTAGTCCTCTTGTATATAGGAAAAATGGAATCAAACATCCCTTCCAATTATCCCTTACATGGCCTCTCCAAGGGAGGAGCACTGTCAGTTTCCAATAGGCATATTAGACACCATTCTAAGGCGTTTGATGGGTATGTTATAGGTACACATAAATTTAATGTTCAACATGTGAATAATATTTGTTGACATGTGTTTAATGTGGAAAACTATCATCGTCGATAGGTGCATGGGTTAAGCTTGAGGTTGGACGTAATGATTTGGAACCACACGTGCATTTATTGTGTAGGGTATTTTATAAGGATTCAAATATTATGCCTATTTATAGTATTATAGGTGACTATTATGGTTTAAAAAGTCATACATATAGAATTTAGGAAAATATTAAATAAAAAACATGTAATTTATTATTAAAATTGGTAATTTTTTGTGAATATTATCCATTTAATCATATATATGTAAAAAAACATGGAGGAAGGAGCAGGATGGCTTATATTTCACCGCGAAGAGGAAATAGAGACATAACTTTCTTGAGGTATAAGGATCTCTAAAAACAACCAGGCCCAATTTCTGGATTTGTGGCATGGCATGGACCTAGCTTACTTTGGGGGAATTCAACAATTGATGGTTTTTCAAGACTCCATTATTGTTATTCAGTAGGTGAACAAATTAAAAGATAATACATCTTAGCCACTATCCTACATTGAATTAAGTTATTAATGGAAAATTTTGATTTGATTAAGCTTTTCCATGTCAAGAGAAACTTCAACATGGTCGCAGATTCCCTGGCCAACCAAGGAGTTCTCCTATATATTTTGAATATTTATGGAGGGGACTTAACTAAAAAAGTAATTCTATGAGGAGCATAATTGGAATTTTAATGTTTAAGACATTCTTTGGAATCAAATTCGAGATAGGGTGATGGGTGGAAGTTTGCTTAGGGAAGAGGCAATGTTCAAAGGGTGAGGAACATATTACACCATTTGTTGGTTTTTCGGATCAGGTGTTAAGAGATATGGATCCACTAGATCTCGAGAGTTATGCATAATCTTATGGAGATCATTATGATAAATTCATGGCTCACTAAATTCAGACCCTTCGCAAGGTATTTTCTAGGAAGCTATGATTAATGAACTCTAAAATAGTATTTACAAGATTAGCTATAGTGCATGTTACATAAATTTATTATGTTGAATTGTATATACATTTTGTCTCCAAAAATCACTTACATATTTATTCAAACTTATAATTTTTCATCATTTTTAAGTGATGAAGACTCAATGGAACAATTATTGCCTCATGAACACGTTGATGTACATGAACTATAGGTATTACTATGTATATAGATATTTTGCTTGAAATTGCAAATGCCTTTAAGTCACATAAATTTTATGGTGTGGCTCATACATGTTATGTTGAACTCTTAGGTTAGAGCGATGAAAGAAGGAATCAATGAAGAGATAATACCTACAGAGTTTCCACAAGTGACACTGTATCAATAAATATTTTTAATAAGATCTTATTTTTCCACAGGAAAAAAGCGGTAAACTTTTATTTAAAAAATGAAAAGTTACACAAAGCATATGCATTGAAGCATTTCCATAAGTTGCCCATTGGGCTCGAGTGCTTTCGCACACAATGCAACGTAGCGAGGCTACCGTTCATTTTAGAAATAATGAAAGAAAAGAAAAAAGAAAGGAGGAAAGGACAGAAAAACTGGTTCTCGGTAGTGAGTAGTGGACTCACACCTCATGTTTTTCTCCCCTTCTTCTTTTCGACCTTGCGCCACTCTCCTTGAGTGGGCTCGATCGAAGCTAGGAGTAACTGTGTTTCTGCTTTCTGTGGAGCTGTATCCTTGTCTGAATCTGACGTATCTGAGGGGTGATGTCGTTTGATCCCTTCCATACTCAGATCCTCGCTTGTCTTCTCTGTCTGATTTGAATGGACTAGTGAAACCTTGTTGGCTGATATGTTTTCCTTTTGGGTCTCCTTTCCTTGGGAAGGCTCAGAATTCTCTGTGGGGGTAACTTCCTCCTCTGTTTCTGATTCGTCGTTCTCTGAGTCAGGAGGGGGAAATTGCCATCCTTTCCTCTGCTTCCCTTTCTTCTTCTTTTTACTGTTTGCTTTCTTGGCTTCTGGGCATGTACTTTGCAAGTGTCCTGTCAGCCTACAGTTCCTACATCTGAAAGCAGTGTTTTCGTAGTCTAGTCCTTGCAGCCAGTTTTGTTGTTTGTATACCAGCCTTATATTTTCCGGCAATCCTTTACGTAGATCTACTTCCATGCAAATGCGTGCAAAGGTTAGATCCTCTCATCAGTCCTTTCCAGATCTGTTTTGATGTATTTCCCTATGCTATTCCCAATTCCTTCCAAAACTCGTTCACTCCAAAAGTGAAGGGGAAGGTTATATAGGCGGACCCAGACCGACATTTTGGAGACAGTCATTTTGTTTGGATCAAAATCTGGAAACCATGGGGTCATAAAAAGACCCGATGTTCCCCAAAACCAAGGCCCAGCACTAATGATTGTGTCTCTGACTTCCGTGGATGCGAATTTAACAATGAAAAACCCCTTAGGGCATAAGTGTATATCACATTCCATGGTCCAATTGGTGAAGATCCAGTGAAATAGATCCATTGGCTTTGGCCAAAAACTGTTAAATCGGCAGATTAGGGCCTGCGTTTCATATGACTTAACGAAATCTTCAAGTCCTGTAGAATCAAAGTTGAGGGCTGGGGTTTGCCCTAGCTGATCTACTATGTATGGCCTAGGTGTATATCCACCTTGATCTGGAGGGGACCCTGGATCTCTGTTACCCTGTAATATATTTTTGTAAGAGGAGCCTCCCTTGGGTTGATGCTGAGGTGCTGTCTTTTTCCCCTTGTCTCCTCCTGAGGAGCTTGGATGTCCCTGGTCCGGAGCCCCTCCTCTCAGCCTAAGGTTTAAAGCAATGGTTGTTTCTGGGCTAATATCATAGTTTTTCAGGGTTCTGCTATCCTGAAGGGACCACCTACCACTAACCAAATGTTGGATCTGAACAGGGTATCCCATCAATGCCCATATTTGCTGTTTCAACTGCATAATGGTGCTTTCTGCATGCACCCATACTAGACTAGTTTTCCCCACAGGGGGTTTAATAAAAATCTGAAAACAAGTTGATGTTACCTGTTGCCTGGGTTCTGGCTGTTCTAGCTGCCCATGATATTGCGCTGCCGCGGCGCTGAGAAGATCAGAAACCCTAGCCAAGTTATTCTCCCGAGCCGCAAAGCTACATGTCGGATCTACCTTATTCAGGCCCCGATTTACTGGATTGTAAACCAGATCTGGCGGATCGATAACAGATCTAGGGTTATCTGCCAGCGTCAGAGCCTCACTCTCGTCTATGAAATCCATGCCCACAGCTTCCAAGATCTAGGTCGAAAATTCATCAACTTCACGGTAAATGGGAGTAGGGAGACGTGAAACACGCGACGAACACCGCCGCTCCAGAAGCAGCCCTTCTTCTTCTTTCATTCGCCAGGGTTTCACCACCTGCCACATCTATGATTTGGAAGCAGAAGCCACCGCCTGAATGCCTTCATAGAGCTTTGTTAGCCCAAGATCCTCCATGCGCTTCTCCAATCGCTCTCTTAATAAGATCTTATTATGTTTAGTATATTTCTAAATTCCCGAAGTTATATATTTAATTTGATTTTCAATTTTCAATTTACAACAAAGTGATGAGATGATGGAAATTGTTTTCCAAGGAGATGGTACACAATCTCTAATAGGAGCACACATATCCATAATTGTTGTCAAGAATATTTATTTAGATCAATATTTTTTTTATTTTCCAGCACATAAATTTTGATTTTCACTTTTCAAGGAACAAAATATGAAGAGATGAGGAAAACTTAGGGAAAATGATATATCTACATGATTGGGTACTTTTAACAGTTTTGAGTGTTTTTGTTGCTAATTTCTAGTATTATATGTTTGTAGACTAATGTAGCTCAACTTTGTTGTTTTGATCGAAGCTTTTGAGTTTCAAGCTACCTACTTTTAGAGTTAATGTTTTCTTAGTAAAAAATTTGAATATAATAGTTTGAATTTCAACGTGAAAAAAGCACAAAAAATGTAACTCGGGTCTTTCTAATATTGACCTTGCTTTGATTGTGATATTTATCAGATCAAGGTAACAAGATTAGTACATGAACGAAGTCACCATTGTCAATTTTCCCATTTCTCCCTTACATGTCCAAGAACAACTCTTGTATTGACATATTTTTGGAATCATATTTTAGGAACAAAAGATAAGAGAGGTATGATGGAAACCTCACATACACTTTCTTGTACCTTCACTTCCTCCTCCTACAAGAAGTTCAACTAGGATTAGAGTTTGGTTTCCTTATCAATTCAACCATGAATAACAATGTAGGGATAAAAGACTTACATATAATTGAGATACATCTTATTTACAATAGAATATCATTTAGTATATAAAAACCAATGGTGGTTTGGAGTACAGAAAATATATTTCTTTTTCTAAAGGAATTGGTAGAAAGAATCTTGTGGAAACTCACTCACTAACAATGAATCTCTGTAGGGGAGTGAGATTAAATCCAAGTATTTATAGAACCTATTGATCAAATATTGGTACATGTGTCCATGGAAGTCCTTGAAGGGTTCTATCGTGTGGAATATTTGGTTGAATACTTTCTTATTATGTGTTCTTTTTTCATACTTTCAATCTCCTATACTTGAGCATTTCCACTATACTCATTCATAGAAGATATAAATAAATTTGTGGGTTGTTTGCAAAGGGTTTCGTGGACTAAGGTTCTATAATATTTGTCACCACAATGAATAAATGAATAAATTCCTTTTAAATATTTTCTCCCTTGATTATCTTGATGTATACCAAAATATTAAACACAAGCCCATGTACTTAAGTGTATTCTATATAAAATTAGAAAAAAGAGCTTCATATTTTTATGATCTAGATATAAGTAGAAGAAAGGTTTGTTTTTGGTGAAGTGGAGCTCTATAAGGAATCCAATGGAAGCTCTCCAAACTCTCCTCCACTACACTTCCTTCAATTATTATATACACTTGAAGTGTGAAGTTTCCCGTACCTAGCAAAGGGGTTATTGATGCAATGGAAAAAGGGTATTATCATGAAAACTCTTATTCCTAAACCAAAATTTTCCTAGCTCATGCCCTCACTTTGAATCCTAAACAAACAATATTTCTTTGAAATTAAATACTCTAGCCATAAGTTATTTACCCAAAATTTATTGCACCTATTTCAAAGATTTATAGCAATAAGGTGTTGGCTCATTCTTTTCACATCGAAATATGAATATACCAACAACAAGGTTCTATATGTACCTATGCCAAATCCAAATTCAGACTTACAAATTCATCCTTTTCACGAATAACCTTCAACCAATACACTATATATTGAGAATCCCACATTGATACCTAACTCCTTCATCTTCTTCACAAGTTCTATGGACTTAAGCAACTAATTCTCCTTAATAAATAAATGGATAGGCACATAGTAATACTTTTCATTAAGTTTTATCATAAGCTTCCTCAATATTTAAATAATTTCAAAGGCGTTTTCAACCTTTCTAGACTTACTCATTTCTTAGTATCTCATTGTATTTTAGTTTAGCTTATTCAAGGTGCTTGGATTTCACCACAACATATAGAAAACATCTTATGCATACATATTGAGAACAATTTTCAATGTTTCAATGTGCTTAGAAAAGTATATTACTTCATCAACCTTTCCTACTAACAATGTAAACTTTGAAACAGGAACTCATACTGTTACCCGTTTTGTAGAGATAGCAAAAAAGTGACCCGATTGGGAAAAGGGGTGATGCAAAACACACGTTTTTTTTAGGGCATAGTTTTTGGCACTATAATTTTTTTTATGTACATTGCGTTTTAGAATGGTAGTGTTTTTTATGCTGATTTTAAAAAGTGGTAATTCTACACCAGGCCATTTTTTTAAAAGGCTTTTTTTATTATTTTTATTTATTATTTTTATTTTCTAATGTATGAAATGTAAATAAATATTTTGTAAATTTAATAATTTTTGAGGTGGTATTTTTCTTCATATTTTCTTGTTTTTATTTTAATTTTAATTTTTTGTAGTAAGGTGTTTAATGTTTTGCATATTTAAAGAAAAAGGTCGAAATTTTGAATTTTCGATATTCTACATAATTATACAGCGTTAATTAATTTTTCAATCCACATGATATAATTGTTTCTAAAAAACAATATTTTTTAACAATTCACATAAAAATAACCATTTTTAACATAAATATAACTAAAAAACTACACATTTTGATAATTTTTTGTAATTTTTTGCTAGAGATGACATGTCAAAATCACAATTTTTATAGGAAAATTTTAACTAAAAATGGCTAAATAATAGTTTTTTTTTTATGAATTTCATGTCAAAAAAAAAATAATAATCACTGTTTTTTTTAAATAATGATTAACATAAAAATTAATGCGAACATCACATAATACAAATATTGAACGCATAACAACCTTAATTGAGTACTTATTCTTCTCATAAAATGTCAAAGTCAAAACATTACAAGAATAACTAATTAATAGTTACAAAAAATGAGTTTGGTTTCCAAGCATAACTTAAATTTAATCAACAATGTCACGTAATCCAAACTCTTCGTCCTCTAGAGTTTCATCATTGTCTTCTTCTACAATATTTTCTGCTTCCTTTTGCTCATTTTCATCTTCTAATGGATCTTTGATGTTTGTGAATCTCCCAATGTGGTGCTGTGGCGCCCACCCTGCACCACCACGGCGGCCCGCCCACCCCCCCCGGGGGTGGCTGGGCGATTCTCAGAATCACCAAGCCACCCCCGAGGGGCAAGCGGGCCGTCGGGGTGGCATGAGGTGGGGTGCCGCCCAGGTCACCGGGGTGGCGCAGGGTCAGGCTGCGCCCACCCCGCGACACCTCGGCGGCCCGCCCACCCCCCAGGGGTAGCTGGGCAATTCTCGGAATTGCCTAGCCACCCCCAGGGGGCAGGCGGGCTGCTAAGGTGGCGCGCGGTGGTGCTGTGCGACCACCCCGCGCCACCACAGTGGCTCGCCCGCCCCCTGGGGGTGGTTGGGAAATTCTTGGAATTGCCCAGCCACCCCTGGGGTGCGGGCGGGCCACCGGGGTGGCGCGGGGTGATGCCGCGACGCCCACCTCGTGCCACCCCGGAGTGGCTGGGCGATTCCCCGGTGGTGCAACGGCACCCACCCCGCGCCACCTCGCCGGCCCGCCCGCCCCACGGGGATGGCAGGGCGATTGCGGCACCCACCCCGCACCACCCTGGCGGCTCGCCCAGCCACCACCGAGGGGCGGGCGAGCTACCGCGGTGGCGTGGGGTAGTGCTGCGGTGCCCACCCCGCGCCACTGCAGTGGCCCACCCGCCCCTCGGGGGTGGCTCCCGAGGGTCGGGCAAGCCGCCGAGGTGGCGTGGGGTTGCGCCGCAGCCCCACCTCGTGCCACCCCGGCGGCCCGCCTGCCCCCCGAGGGTGGCTGGGCTATCCTTGGAATTCCCCAGCCACCCCTAGGGGGCGGGCGGGCTGCCGGGGTGGGGCTGGGGAATCGCCTAGCCACCACTGGGGGGAGTGGGGGGGCTGTCGCGGTTGCGCGGGGTGGGCACCGCAGCACCACCCCGCGCCACCCCGGGGCTTGCTCGCCCCCCTGGTGGTGGCTGGGCGATTCGCAGCACCACCCCGGTGGCCCGCTCATCCGTCGGTGGTGGCTGTGCGATTCCGAGAATCGCCCAGCCACCCGGGGGGGGGGGGGGGGTGGGCGGGCTGCCGCAGTGGTGCGGGTTGGGCGCTGCAGCACCACCCCGCACCACCACGGCAGCCCGCCTGCCCCTAGGTGGTGGTTGCGACTCGCCCACCTCTGAGGGGAGGGCGGGTCGCCGCGGTGGCCTAGGGTGGGCGTCGCAGCACCACCCCACGCCATCCCGGCGGCCTACCCGCCCCCCAGGGGTGGCTGGGTGATTCCGCAGCCCCACCCCGCGCCACCCCGGCGGCCCGCCCACCCCCCGGGGGTGGCTAGGCGATTCTTGGTATCGCCCGGCCACCCCTGGGGGGCTAGCGGGCCGCTGCGTTGGCATCGGGTGGGCGTCGCAGCACCACCCTGCGCCACCCCAATAGCCCGCCAACCCCCCAGGGGTGGCTGCGTGATTCTCGGAATCGCCCAACCACCCCCGGGGGGCAAGCGGGCCACCACGGTGGCGCGGGGTGGGCGCCGCAGCACCACCCCACACCACCCCGATGGCCCACCGCCCCCCGGTGGTGGCTGGGCAATTCCGAGAATCACCTAGCCACCCCTGGGGGGTGCGGGCGGGCCACCGCGATGGCGTGGCGTGGGTGCCGCAGCACCACCTCGCGCCACCTCGGGGGGCGGGCAGGCTGCCGAGGTGGCGCGGGGTGGTGCTACGACACCCACCCCGTTCCACCATGGCGGCCTGCCTGACCTCGGGAGTGGCTTGACGATTTCGAGAATCGCCCAGCCACCCCCGGGGGGTGGGCAAACTGTCGGGGTGGGCGCCGCAGCACCACCTTGCACCACCCCGGCGACCCACCTGCCCCCCATGGGTGGCTGGGCGATTCCGAGAATGTTTCATTCAATATACAAATAATGACTTTTGAATTCATTTAATGATGTTGTTTGTTCATAATGTCATGGTTTTTTAATTTTATAGTTGAAAATTTTTCAATTTCTTTTGTATCTAGCATTTTATGGTTGAGAACATGTTGAATTTATACTTAGGAAAGAAAAATGTTATTCTACCAAAAACATTAGTGTGTTATTTTACTCATAAACAACTTTGTTTGGAACATAAAAATTCGATTTTACTAGCATTTTTTAAAAATGTTGAAGATTGACCCTAAAAAAAATCATCATTCCAGTATAAAAAAAATCATCATTCTAGTATCATCTCTTTTTCGTTTTCAAGTTGTTTTTTGCACGAAAATTTCGTTTTCACTGCTATTTTTAAAACATGTTCAAAATTGACCCTTTAAAAAAAGCATCGTTCCAGTATACACACTTTTCATTTTTAGCACTGTTTTTGATGTTTTTTCGGGGTTTTTTGCCCAGAGTTCCCATTTTGAGTTTATAGTTCCCGTTTCAAAGTTTACATCGTTTACTGAACCAAGACATCCACATTAGTGATTTTTTCTCCTAATTCATTCACATCTTCTTTGTTTCTATTCCCCATGAATTTTGAAAATAGTTAGCACAACTTGTTTGCAAGATTTGTATAATAAGTCTTTGAAAACCCACTATCTATAACCCCTAATTATTGAAGGAAAGTTGTAAAAATATTCTTTATTTTTAGTGGGTTGTTGGTGGTGGTGAAGAGGCCTTGAAAGAAAATTATATACATTTTATCTAATGATAGGAGATAAATTACTGAGATGTTGCATAACCATGATAAATTTGAAATGGCAAATGAGAGTAGACTTACTAGAGAGATATGCCTATGATTAAAGAGAAACTATCTCCCATATTCCACATTGATAAGTGGTTATCAATATAAACCAACAAAACAAGTATTTAGTCCATTTTCCATCCACCTGTGTCTCCTCTTCTCTTCAAAGTTTTAAGTGATGTTCAATGTCATGTGACTGCATATCTTTATTTTCATCCTTTTCTGATGATTTCATGCTTTTATATGAGAATGAATAATCATTTTTACCTGTACTTGCATTTTCATTATGTCTACCCTTTGTTTACAACTTGGAGACACACCAAGTAGGGTCACCATGTATAATTTGAATATATTTCTTACATTTAAACCTAAGCATTTCTCATTGTCCACATTCTTGCTTCTGAAAATCTGGCTTGAGGGGTGATTTTGAACCCTTTGTTTACTTTCTAGGTTCAAATGTCCACATACCTTGTCTTTAGTATGGGCACCTACAAATTCAAGTGAACTCTTCACACAATCAACCCTTTTATATGCCTTCCCAAAAGATATGCTATAGACCTTTGCTTTTAGATTGAAAATTGATAAATTGAAATAGAAACCTCTTTTGTGATCATATTCAACAAATATGGGGGATCCATTGAACTATGGAATATATGAAATTTGATCCAGCTGCAAGTTGAAAATTGGGTTGTTTATAAATTCAAGGAAATTAAAGAATATCCACTCAGCCCCTTCATGTTTCTCATTTGCAGATAGAACAAAAATAAATTTATGCTCATCAGTGTCTAGGTTTCATCAATTTTGGAGAGGGAATTTCATTTTTCTAAACATCCTTGCTTGTATTTCCAAGTATAGAAACCCATTGGCTACATCAAATTTACAACAACCTTTATTTTAATAATGACTATTTTGAGGAAAAAGGAGGTCTCCCATCTATGTGTAAATTTTCATTTTCCTGTTATTATAATCCCTCAGGATCATGGAATAAAGTTGTCCCCCTAATAGTTATGCACTCTTCTTTTCACCTATGACACAAGATGATTGATCATCTAGAACGAAATATGTTTTATTGGATAATTCATGGATGACATGATTCAAACACATTTCTTCTACAAAGTACAAAATGGATTGTAATTCCCGTTCAACATTATGTTTATTCACTAGTACAATTCTCTTTGTTTCATCAGGCTCAGTGCAAGCCTCAAATTTCAATTATAGAAAATTATGTATTTAACGTTGTAATGGTTTATAAAACCTAGTTCCTCCTATGATAATTGGCCCAAAAATTGCATTCCATGCCCCAATCATCTAGCTCACCTCTCTTCAATTTTTTTTTAACCATGACTAAAATTGATCTTTATTGTTCCAGAAAGTGGAAACTCTTGTTAAACAAATTGCCATTTAACTCTCTTGTGGCATCTACAACTTTGTTATTGAATTCCATGAACTCATTCCACTGGTTATTATCATTTTCTAAACACTTCTTCATCTTACCAGACCACTTCAAGCTATGTTTTGAACCAATTTGCTTCATAGGAACAAGAAAATTTTAAAGGATGGAAACCTATCTTAACGTATAGAGATCTTGGTGAATATTCTATGTTGATTAATAGGTGTATTAAATAACTTGGTTTTGAATATGTCTACACTTGTATAGTCTGTGGTAACCACTATACAAGGATGAGCGGAGCTGTACAAGGACTAGTTTCTGAAATTTACTTGTAAATGCAAATTTGATGAAACTAGATTCTAGATATTTCAATATTGCTTTTAAATATTGACTTTCCATTTACTTGTACTCATTTCCTTATCTCACTGCTTCAATATGCTCTTTTTGTATATAGTATGTTTTAACACATTTTTATCCAATCTCCAGGGTCTTCAAGTCTAGTGCTTCCTTCAAATAATGGTGAATATATTCTTGTTACCTTGGTGGATATAGTGGAAGGCATTTCCTAGCTGGAAAAATTTATTATTGCATATATATACATATGTAACGTCAAAGTATTTAGCCATAAACTTTGTTTCCTTCCAAATATTCACTTTATTCTTTTGCTCTTCAACTATTCCTAATAGGTCATCAAGAAAATGTACATGCTAGAGTCCTTATCACATAACATTTATCTTATTTGTGAGAACATTGAATAAAAAAATGTAATCATTATTCAAAAATATTTTTACATTCATAAATAAATAATTATTCGAATACATACATCCAGCTAAACTTTTCTATATAGGGGAGAAATTAATTTGTTAAGAACATTCACATTTGGAATTAGTCTAGAGTATCTTATCCAAAGACACAAATTGTGAGCTTGTGAGTATTCATCCTTTTCAAAAATACCCTTTAATCAATACACTATATATTGAGATGCCCACATCCATACATAATTCGGCCATCTTCTTTACAAGTTCTATGGTGTTAAGCACCCGATTCTCCTTAATAAATCAATGGATAAACACATAGTGAAATGTTGGTATTCTACTCAAAATGGGATAATTTACCTTACAAAAACATATTTCAAAATGTTGGTATTCTATTCAAAAATGGGAAAAATTGATCTTTCTGGTAACCAATACGCTACCTTCATTACTGAAAAGATATCAGATCACCCACTTTCTTAGTCTCTTGCTGAACATTAGGTGCTCCACCTTGACCCACTTATGTCATATTGTCATTTCCCACTTCACGCAAAATCATATCAATCATGATATTATGCCACTCCATCTGCTAAGAACATTCCCAACTTATTTTTCCATTACTTCTTACTACTTTTGGCCACCAATTGACTTAATGGAAAACCACATATTTTCTTCTATAACTACATTCTCCAAACTCTCTCTACTTGTTTTCCATCCGCCTGCTCACTAATGCAGTGTAACTTTCTTTAAAGACCTATATGTGGCTTTCCCTCCCTCTGTAGTCCTCTCATTACCCTCCATATCCTTATTAGTGACACCCTTCACTTATCAACCCTTTAGTTTTGACACCCACACTGGTCTCTGTCAAAAATTTCTTTAGTCTCTAGGGACATCGATTTAGTGCTAAATTCCTTACTTGTATCTCATTATCATGAATGGTGAATGTAGCCTATATTTCCTCTATATAACAAACTCTTCTGGTTGTTCAATGATTCTCTTACTAATCTTAGTTCCATAATCAATCAATTAGGCATGTTACAACATTATGACCCCATTACATGGGTTTCCTTGTTACCTATTATGTTCTACCATATGTTTGATCATTTTAGTACGTGCTTTCCCCAATAATTTTCAAGTTTTTCGTGTTTACTTGTTTATATGTAGCTTCAATGCACATTTGTTTTTAGGAAAGCAAAGAGTGTTATGCAACTAGCTCACAAAAAATGATAGATCAACGACTTAAAAAATATCCTCTTTGAGGGGGAACCTCCTTTACATTACATAAATGAACAATTCTTGGATGACACAAATGATAAGACCTCCTTGCTATATATAGGAGTCTAAGGGATGACAATATAATCAGAGCCTACATAACAATAATAATGAAATGGCCCAATAATAACAATAGTGGGCTTCTATGGGGCACAACAATAACAGTATGGGGGATACATGGGCACAACAATAATAATAGGGGGATACACTAACAATAAAAATAAGGAGGATACACTAGTATTATAGGGACCTAACATGCCCCTCTCCTTCAAAAAAGTGTTTTCCTCAACACTTGAGTAGTTTTGGATGCTTTTGTATAAAATTCTGATCCTCCCATGTGGAATCTTGAGCGGGTAAGTTCTTCCACTTAATGAGACATTCTGAAATTAATCAATTTCGTAGTTTTTGGGTTCTTGTTTTCGTGACTACTTCAATCTCAAGTATGATTTTTTTCTTCTTTGTCATGTTCTAGCAAAATTATTTGAACTGGGAGCTTGTTGTCAATAACCTTCTTTAAGTATGAAACATGGCAAATTGGGTGTACTCGAGAAGATGTAGGTAGCTCCAATTTGTATTTCATTGTACCAATATTTTGCAATACCTTGTGAAGACCATAATAATTGGTTGATAATTTATTATCATTCTTAGCTTACTTGAGGGACATTTATTTTTATGGTTATAGTCGTAAAAATACCTAGTTGCCTACATCAAATCTTATTTCACTATGACATTGATCCTCTTGTTGTTTAATTTGATTCTGCACTAAGTGGGGTTATCCTTTAAGAGTTGGAGAACTTGTTGTTGATGCTCGATGTGATCTTCCACTTATTGAACCTTATAATTTTATCTTAAAGATGATGTGATGGATGGTGGATTATCTCCATAAAGTGCCATAAATGGGGTCATTTTTGCTACAATATGGAAGGAAGTGTTATACCACCATTCAACTAGAGGTAACCACTTGACCCATTGTGTTTGTTTATCAGATAGAAAGCAACAATGATATCCTTTCAATCATTTGTTCACTATTTCAGTTTTCCCATTAGATTGAGGATGATAAGATGATCTATGAGCTAATTGAGTACCAAGATAAGAAAATAATTTTGTCCAAAAATTTCCAATGAAAATGGGATCTCTGTCACTTAAAATAATCTTTGGGTTTCCATATAGCTTATGAATTGTTTCCATAAATGCAGTAGAAACTGTACTGACTTTAAAAGGATGAGATAATGCACAAAAGTGTGCATACATGGTAAGTCTATCAACTACCACCATGACAACAATCTTTCCTTCAAACTTGCGTAAACCTGTGATAAAATCCATCGATGCCTCATCTCAACACTAACTTGGAATGGCTAAAGGTTGTAATAGACTCGGGGTATTAATTGTCTCAACTTTATTTTGTTGGTAAACTAAACATTCTTCCACAAACTTCTGAATATCATATTAGATTTAATTTCTTGACCCTGTGGTAAGTTTTTAAAAATCCTGAGTGCCCTCCTAAGGGGGAGGTGTGCAATTCCAAAAGAATATTTTGTTTGAGTTGGGAATTCTTACAAAGATATAAGAGATATTTGTACCATAATTAATCATTTGTCCAGCTAAATGTATCATATATACTAGGGTCTTGCTAAAAATTTTGAATGAGTGTCCACACCTCTTCATCATTCTTCCATTCATCCCTTTCTTCGGTTATCAAATCAGGTTGGATAATAGAAATAGCACAAAGCAATGCTTCCACATCCTCATCCTTTCTTGAGAGTGCATCTGCAATAACTATTTGCTTCCCTTTTTTGTAGATAATTTCAAATTCATAACCCAACATCTTTCTGACCCATTTTTACTTCTCTTCTCAAGATAATCTTTGTTCCAAAAATTATTTAAGACTATCATGATCAATTTTTACCTTGAAGTGTCTTCCCATTAGGTAAGGTCACCATTTATTTAGTGCATGTAGTATTGCCAACATTTCCTTCTCATAAATAGGTTTGTGTAAATACTTTCCTTTGATTAGACGACTTTCGAAAGAAATGGGTCTTCCTTCTTGTGTTAAAATAACACCATTTCCATTTCCTGAGGCATCACATTCCACAATAAAGGTTTTTGTGAATTCTGGAGTAGCTAATACGGGTGCTTGGCACATTGCTTCTTTAAGATGTTCAAAGGCCTTTGTTGCTTTTGGAGTCCAATAAAATGGATCTTTCTTCAATAATGTTGTTAGAGGTGTTGTTATTCTCCCATATTTCTTAACAAAATTGCGACAATACCTTGTCAACTTGAGAAATCCTCGAAGATTCTTTATGGTTGTGGGAATTTTTCATTCCTTAATGGCTTTAATTTTGTTAGGGTATACCTTAACACCCTCATGAGATACAATATGATGAAAATATTCCACCTACTGTACTCCAAAGAAACATTTGGAGGTTTTTCCATATAATTGTTTCTCCTCCAATAGTTTGAGCACCTTATCAACATGTTGAACGAGATCCTTCCAAGACTTGTTGTAGAATAGTATATCATGAAAAAATACTAAGACAAATTTTCTAAGGAAGGGTTTGAAAAACGAATTATTCAAACCTTGAAATGTGGAAGGTGCATTAGTAAGGCCAAAAGGCATGACCAAAAATTCATAGTGACCCTCATTAGTTTTGAATGTTGTTTTTAGAATGTCTGCGGTCTTCATTCTAATTTGATGATATCCTAAACAAATATCCAACTTGGCGAAGTAAATTTCTCCATGTAATTCATCCAACAATTCATAAATGATAGGAATGGGAAATTTATCTTTAATAGTGAGATTTTTGAGCTCCCTATAATCTGGACACATATGTCATGATCCATCCTTCTTGTGTACCAATACTACTGGAGCAAAGAAATAACTTTGATTAGGTTGAATTATACCAGCCTTTAGCATTTCTGCAATCATACGTACAATTTCATTCTTTTGGGCATAGGGATATATGGAAGGCCTGATGTTTTGAGGAACACTTCGTGGAATCAAATGAATAGCATGATCATGATCACGAATAGGTGGGAGGCCTTTGGGAGTTTCAAATACCTTGGAATGATTGTCCAAGACTTTTTGGAGATCTAGAGAAATAGATAATTTTGATGTTTGAACCTCTAATGAGCATAATTGTGCAATTAAGCCCCATTATTATTTCTTCAAAAAAAAAATCATGTGTTGATTATCTTTCCTAGTTTCCCTGTGATGCCCCTTAATTCAACTTCCTTTCCTTCCCAAAAAATATTCAAGAAAAAGTCCTTAAAAATTAAAATCTATCGTCCCCAAAGATTGTAACCATTGGATTCCTAATACAACATCATCACCGCCCATTGGAATGGAAAGCATTGGATTATTCAACACATATTCCCGCATGGTTAGCTTGATATTATGACACTTTTCAGAGCAATTTACAGTTCCTCCATTTGTAATCATTACTTGACACTTTGGTGTTGTATATAGGAAGCAATTCAATTCCTTACCTATCTTACAATGAATAAAATTATGGGTACTACCTAAATCAATCATCACTATTAACTTTTTCTTCTTGATATATCATTTTATCTTTAGAGTTTGAGGAGTGTTAATTCCTGCCAATGAATTACAAGATATGGTTAGATTCATTTCTTTTTATGGGGTTGGTTCTTGGTGTATATCCTCTTATTTTTATGTTTCTTGTTCCTTTTCTTTCTCCTCTTCACAATCTATGTAAAATAATTTCATCTTAGCACACTTATCCTTTAGTGTATTTTATATCACAACTATAACAAAGCCATTTTGCTCTTTTTTTCCTCCAATTGTTGTGGTGTCAACCTTGTCGGCTGAGGAAGGCTAGGAGTAGTGACACTTCCCTCTTTATAGTTGTGAGTGGTAGACTTCCTTGTTGCCATAACTTTTCTTTCAAATTTTCTTCCCACCTTGAATTCCTTCTCCAATGAATTAGGTTCCCAAAGGAAAACCTCATGTTGGATGTTATCCTTTAAAGTCCCTATGAAGACATCAATCCTATGCTCCTATGGAATATCATTTACCTTGATATTCAATATTTGGAAGTCCTCAATGTTCTCTACTATTAAACCTTTTTGTTTGAGATTTATCAATTGGCTAAAGAAAGTATTTCTCTTTGTATCTTCATATTGTGCTACCAATTCTTTAGAAAAAGAAAGAAAGAAAAAAATTCCAAGTGACAATTGATTTACGATAACAAATCCATCGATACCAAAAAAAAATATTATTTTTTTAATATAAATATGCAATGCATACCTTTTGTGAATGTGACAGATCATGTAGATCAAAGAATTGATCCATAAGTAGTATCCATGTTACCGGATCCTTGCCATCAAACTTCCTCATATCGATATTTGGAATGTGGTTAGTCCTCAACCCACTATTGGAGCCTCTAAAATCAAAATTTGTATTCCTTTTGTCCTCATCATGATTTTCATGGAGTACCTTGTCACCACTAGGAAGCATTTCTTGTAGCAACTTTGTCAAACCTTCCAGGTCTCTTTTCATTTATGTTTTTAAACCATCCTTCAAACCTTCCATCTTAACATTCATCATTTATTGCATGTCACATTTTATACCATGCTTCAAACCATCCATATTAGCTTCCAGTTGATTTTTGGTTACTCTTTACGAGAGTGAAATTTGTTGCACTTGATCTCGTAATTTTTATATATCATGGTTCATTTCCTCCTCTTATTCATGCATCGTAGTATATTTTTCTGGTTTCTTACTAGGTGTGTCCATTTTTTTGCTTCGAGGCATTTTGGAATAACTTCAAAATGATTTTTCAAACAAAGCTAAGAAAATTTTAAAAAATACACACATTTTTCTTGTTTTTTTAGGAGCTCGATATTGAAACTATTATATCTCTGTAATTTTGGCTCTTCAAGGTCTGAAATTGCGACTTGTGGTAGCCATTTGAGTCTTTGCTCCAATGCCACAAGTTAGACCAAGATTGGATTCTTCGATATAAAGTTATGCCCAATCTCCTATGGTGACCTGATTATGGACTTATTTAGTAAAGTAAACTTGTACGAAATTTCCACGTAGAAAAACTACAATCTGTGTACGTTCAACCACTTTTTATGAAATATAAATCTGATTCTTATAGAAAAAGTTATGATGATTTTCCCTAGGTCACTTGTTTGAGCTGAATTATGGAGCCTAGAAAAACCCTAACTTCTTCGTACCATATCTCATAAAATATAGTGAACCAATATTTAAAAAATTCATGCGTTCAACTCCCACTATGGTCACCATTTTAGCTTCTGAAGCCTTGTAGATTTTTTTTTTTTATAGCAGAAATGTTAAGATGGCCTATTTGAAGCAGCAAAACCCTAGAATCCAATGCTCTTATACCAAATTTTATGCAACTAGCTCACAAAATAAAAGATAGATCAATGAATTAAAAAGTATCCTCTTTGAGGAGGAAACCTCCTTTACATTACATAAATGAACAATTCTTGGAAGATACAAATGATAAGACCTCCTTGGTATATATAAGAGTCTAAGGGGTCACAATATAATCAAAGCCTACATAACAATAATAATGAAAAGGCCCAATAAAAATAGTGGGCTTCTATGGGGCACAACAATAACAATATGGGGGATACATGGGCACAACAATAAAAATAGGGGGCTACACTAACAATAACAATAAGGGGGATACACTAGTATTATAGGGACCTAACAAAGAGTAAATTCAAGTCACTGTTTAGTACGTTTGTGTCAATGTTTTCCATAGATTGCATACTTCTTTGGTTGCTTTGCATGCAGTAATATAGCTTACCTAAGATTTCAAACGTGACTAGGTTGTTAGGATTTACTTGATTAGATGACTACATTGAGATAGACTCTTGTATAGCCAATGGACCAACACTAGAAATAAAGTGCATACAAGCTATCAAGGATATTTACTTCTTTCTCTGTAACTACATGAACAAATTTTACTATTGAATTATTCTTTCTCTATATATGTGATACGATTCCATCATCAATTTACAATGGAATATATGGTCTATTGACAGGGATCAATAATATCCTTGCACATTGTACATTTCTTCCATTTGGCTGGATTCCCAAAGGGCCTTATTAGTTGTGTCACAGGGAAGGGACCTAAAATTGGTTAATTTCTCACAATGCATCCATGTATAGGCTATAATAGGAAATAAAAACTCACTTGTATACTTATTAGTGCATTTTTAAAACTTAAAATATTCACCATCTGCTTGAATATTGTTTATCATTTTCTCTGCATATTGTTGTTTCACAAGAGGGTGACACTGGTATTGCAATTTCCAGAAAGGTTGGCATGATTCCTCATCAGATGGAATTAGGTGGAAAAGGCGTTTGTATTATATTTGAGGATGTTTATCTGGATCTTGTAGCAACCAATGTTGTCAAGGGAGGATTTTCTTATAGGTATTTAATAGTTCAACAATTTTATCAGTGATAGGGAATCCCATTTTTTTCAATTGTGATGACATGAAATATTGGTTGTTCACAGTGGTCAGAGATGTACCACGGTCAAAGTAGTTCTTATGATGGGATAGTTGCAGATATCATCGTAGAGAATGTGAATGCCAAAATTGCAAAGATGAAGGTTGGCCCACCACAAGAAAAATGTGATATCACTCTGATTGTCACATAATCCTTTGCAAATTTCATTGAGGGTCTTGTTATGGATGCCAAGCAAAAGGGAGCCAAACTCTACCAGGTTTGATATCATTTTTCACTCACACTCAAAACACACCCGTAGATATGTGCCAAAAATACCTTATCCTCGTTAACATTCCTTAAAGCATTTCTATATTCCCTAAAAACGGATATTCATGTCTTTTATGACATTCATCTTTGGAAAGAAAATTACCTTTGGAAGAGGTTTTACATGCACATAATATTCAATAGTAGTGATTTTGTCCTAAAAGAGGATCACTTCCCTTTCCGAGCATGTTTTCAAATTTTAACACTTGATCTAGATCTTGCATTAGTTGGTCATTATTGGAGAATTTCAATAGAATATAATACAAAAATTTAATTGGATTTCATATTGTACTGACAGGGTCTGGGAGACAGTGACATTGGTTCTCATGGAATCACAAATAACATCCTCATGGTGACTAAAGTCAAGAGCACTGTCATCAACTTGCCTTCTCCTTCATTTACAATGGGTTGATCTGAGCAATTCGATTTATAATGTAGGGTGTATTAGGATTTTGCTATAACAATGAGTGAGAAAGTTGTTATTATAAGAGAATGTGTCTCCATATAATAATTGAAATGCTGGTATCAAATAACGTATAGCCCTGATTAATAATATGCCCTCTTAATTATTATTAATAAATTCTTTTGGTCAAAATCAATTATTTTAGTGATGGAATTTATGAATGAATGATATTTTAACATCCACGAGACTAAAAATAGTATATGGGACCACCAACCTCCCTGTTTTTTTCCTTTTGCGATTCAATCATTTTCTTACTCAAATTGATGATGAGTTGACCCAACCTTCTAACATTCCCCTCGCTAAAAATACAATGCCAAGGAATTGATGCTAACATATTTCCATAACTTTCCCTAGTGTCTTTGAAAGCTTCACATTCTAAAATGAAATGCTTTTATGATTCCACTACCCTAGGAGTGCGAAAAGTACACAATTGTTCTTCCCAATCTTCTTTAGGTATCTTCCACTATCCCATTTCACACCGAAGTTGATGTGAGTTAGTTCTTCATTGAGCAATAATAATATTTGTTCTCCACAGAATTCTAGCTCCAATGTACTCTTTTTGTTGGAGATCACAAGTAGGCTTGAATTCTTGAACATAGTATGTCTTCTTTCTACCCAACTCTTTTACCCACATATGCTTACAAAACTTCTCCATAATAAAATTCTTTAACTCCTTGTTATTTGTGGGACAAAAATTGAGGTAAATATTCCATTTTTGCATCCATTTTTTGTTTTGTCTCATCCATGATTTCGTTTTTTCACTCATGCCTTTATTGAAGATAACTTTTAGCCATCTACCTAGTCCCATTTTCTCAATTCCTTTTAGGTACCTTATAAGACATACCATAGAAATTTTCTCGATGGGATTTTCTCATGTTTCACTCAACTTCATCTCATAAGGAACCAAACGTTTTTTTTGAATTTGCTCATGATCAAGCATTTTGGGATTTTCTCAATTTGTTTTCATTTTGAAACAGGGATGTTCCTAGCCCACAGTTCACACCCATATAATATCACTAGACAAACTAGGAGTCCAAAAAGAACTTTAATCATTTTATAATCCCATATGTCTGCCTCTTTACATCTGTTTTGAAGTGCATGTAATTCTTTCCACTCTCCTAAATTATTATTTTATTATTATTATTATTATTATTATTATTATTATTATTATTATTTCTTTTTTTCTGTAGTCCTCCAAATTAAGTTGGTTTTTGAAATCAATCCTATGGTATTTGTAGCCATTTAATTATTCAAGAATGTTTCCTTCAAAGAAGAATGTATGTTGGCTCTACTTCCTTTTATTAGAGAAAATAATTACTTCAGTCTTACTGGTATTGATTGCATCCCCATTGCTTTACAAAAATGTTCAAGGGCATATAGGTGCATATGCAATCCATAGGTCGATTTAGCAATCAATACAAGTTCATTAGCATATAAAAGAAGCTTTATCACAAACTCCCCCAACCAAAAACCATCCCCACCTTGTAGATTTAGTTGCTCTTCCATTTTATCAATATATAAACCAAAAAGGGTAGGGGATAAAGGACCGCCTTACTTGACTCTGATGTCACTTCTAAAACTTTCTGAAATTCCTGTTGAAGTTCTAGTTTTGACTTTCACATCTTCATAAATCCTATGGACAACAACTCTATAATGCAAACAAATTTCAATTTCTTCCATTCTACACCACAACTTATCTCTAGGGACCATGTCAAATGCCTTTTTGAAGTCAACAAAGAAGAAAAATACTTCTTCTTTGTCCCCCCAAACCTTTTCAATAATGTGTCTCAACATGATACCATGATATATTGTAGAATGCTTCAGTCTAAAACTCACTTTCCCTTTTTCCATCTTTTCTTTTACTTCTTCCCACTTATTGATTCTATTTTCTACCATGTCCTTGAAAATATTTGAAAATAAAGGATTGATCATAATGGTTCTATAGTTGGAAGAATGATTATTGTCTCCAATTTTAAAAATGGTATTGCTATACTAGTTGTCCAATCTCTTGGGAATCCTTGTCGAATGGCGTTGTTGAATACCTCCATGATGTGTGGTGCCAAAATGTTCATTCCCCACTTTAAATATTCTTCTTGAAGTTCAACCAAGTCCTTTGCCTTCCCTGTTTTCAACTTCTTAATTTATGGTGCCAAAATGTTCATTCCCCACTTTAAATATTCTACTTGAAGTTCAACCAAGTCCTTTGCCTTCCCTATTTTCAACTTCTTAATTCCTGCATCCACCTCTTGTAATGTGAAAATATTTGTAGTTGTGTTGATCCTGGGAGGAGGCCCAGCTCTAATTTTTTTCAGAGTTGTATTGCATAATAAAACCACTTATTGGCTGTAATATTATTTTCAATTTTCTTTTTCCTTTGTTGAAGTTCCTACCAACAAAGATTTAGGTTATTCTTGCCTAGATATATTAACTCTTCTTGTCTTTTTTGCATGAATTCGTCTGTTTTCCTCTTTAAAATCTTCTTGTATAAATTTACATTCATCTTCTTCTCTCCTACATTTTTCAAGGTTGTCCTTGTCTTTTTTCATTCCTCATGAAACCAAGAATTCATTGGAAAATAATTGGATTCTGATTTCCTATTTTTCGCTCTTTTTCACTTCTTAAGTGCACCCTGAATTATATTTGTTAACTCATGACTATTGAGGCTTTGGGAACCAATTTTCTCATTTTGAATTGATATCTCGATCATTTTTTTGAAGATAGTGCAATTTTCTTGTGTTATAAGAATTTCCCCCCTTAATATCGATTGTCAAGAACATTGAGTTTTCCTCCTACATTGTTGTTAGCTTAGAGGGTCGTGACCTAGGTTCATAGTTAGTTACACCAAATAAATCCCTACACTATTGGCCCTTTCGGCATCAATCTACGTAGCGTGGACTGAAGTCTCACCCAAAGTAGTATGGGGGGATGATGGAACCAAGTTTTCGCACCAAGAGATCAGTGTGATGTCTTTTTATGACCTAGATCTACCTTCGCGTAGATCTCTAAGCCTTTAAGGCTTATCACTGTAACTTCCCTTAATCGGCTTCTAGACCTCCATGAAGGTCTACGACTGTCTTTTGCAGACCTTGAATAGGAAAATTATCTACTTACGCACACCATAGATTCTCCTTAGATCAGTATTTACTTATATCTGCCTAAGTGTTCAGTAACTTCAACAGAAAGTGTTATGATCTTCGTGTAATCAATTAACATTAATTGCTTTTAGATAATAAGATAGAACAAGTAAATTTGCGTATCAATACATCATTATTTCATAAAGACATTATTCATCACAACATATATTGCATTCATGCATGACAGAAGTAAAGAGATAAAACATAGTAATTTCGGCAACAATCTTCTTTATTGATCTTCAGTAAAGGCTTACAGACTCAAAATTTCCCTGCGCACTCAACTGCAGGGGTCCACGCACCCAACTGTGGACACTACTCTAGGCCTCTTCACACTCAGTTGCAAAGCCTTTTTCCCTTCTAAGACTTTTGTCACTAGACTTCTTCGCTCGTACCCATAGACAAACTTCGATTACTGCCTTAGACTCTCTAAGACACACCTATTTATACAATCCCATGGTCCGCAGACAATGGGTAGATCTCAAAAACTAACTCAACTTTACATGAACGAGGGTAGCTCTCAACTAGCTACGTGCTCCACAATCACAATTTGTGGAGACTTTTCATCTTTTTACATCAAAACTTGGGCTTTTGCCCCAAAACTATCCCAAGGGACCCCATCCCAATAGGTCCCCAACACAAAGGTTATCACTCACCCTCGAGTCACTCGGCTGGCACGTTGATCTTTCTATGGAGATCTTCCAGCTCCGCCCACACAACTGCTACTTCAGTCGTGCTCTGTGTGGCTTCCTACTTCACTTGTTCCACCAGCTGCTTTGTGGTGTGTCCTTCATCGGCTCGCTTGATATTCTGCTATGTAAGATGCAAGTTCACCAACTTTTCTTGTATGTTGGCCGAGACTATGTAGGCTTTGTCCAAATAAGGACCCAACTGTTCCTTAAGGACTACTTCCTTTTTCTGCGTTGCTTCCACTTGTGAAAGAAGTTTCTTTGCCTCCTGTAACTTTAAGAGGCACTACGTCGTAGCAATGGAGCGTGTCATTGCCCTCACTTCGTTGTACTACTGTTGGAGCTCGCAGATATCTGTATTCAAAATCTTCACGGCGGGATCTTCTTGTAGGGGTGTCACCACTTCTATGGCATGTTTGAACAAAGATGTGTAGTTAACAATCGCGTCATCCACAATAGCGATTCCTTCATTGACGGCATCTTCACGTTGTTCTCGGACTTCAGGCGGAGTGGAAGGCTATGACTTGAGTTCCAACTCCATGATTTTCATGTTGAGTTTAAACTAAACTCTAAAACCTCTGCCTTAGAATCTTAGATGCCTACAGCGATTTTTTGGATCTTGGCCTCTAGTTGCGCTTCCTTAGGGATGTGAAACTTCAACACTGTTTGGCACGCCTCTGCAATTTTTTCCGCCAACTGAGCATTCTACTCCTTGATTGTATCTCATTATTTCAGAGCCTTCATCTTCTTGGAGAACAATTGTTCATTGTTCACCCTATTCTCACTAATTAAACTGAGAGCGCATTGCTCCCGCGCTCTCAATTCCGTTGTCACACCTACCTGCAACGCGTGAAGATATTTGTTGGGGAGCGCTACAATTTTGAGGCCTATGTTCTTCAGAGTACTGAGGACAACCTTTTCATCGGCTGATTCGGCACTCAGGGATCCTTCTAGTAGCGCGATTGTCCTGAGATCCACTATCCTGACTAGCTCGACAACCTCACTTGTCCATGGTGCCAGGCTTGTCTGTGCAACACCCACCTGACCTGTGCCCACCTGTATCCTGCTAGTCTAGATTTGTAGTTCACACAGATCCTTTTGAATAGTACCTAATGGCTGTAGGTATTGTTGCTCGAATTGTTGCAATAGTTCAACGGTGGTGTCACACACTTTGTCCCTGATCTCGTCGAGATCTCCCTCTGTCAGCGTAATGGGATCTAGCGGTGGCTTAGTTGCCTTTGACTTCTTCTGGGGCCCCTCCTTCTACTGTTCTCTGTACCTCTTTACCCAGAATGGAGTGCTCTGCCCTTCAGCACCGCCACCACTCTGTGCTGACTTTTCTTGCTCTTCAGTCTGGGGTGAAGGGGATTTACCACTTCACTCAGAGTCGTGTTGCTCTTGTTCAACCTGCTTCTTTGCAGTGTGCTCCTTTTCTAGCCGAGCCTTCTCCTTGGCCTCCTTCTTCGCTGCGCAGCTAACTTCTGTACCGCCTATTTCGCTGCATCCTTCCTCCTTTTCTCCATCGAACTCCCTGCGTCTTCGCTAGTACCTACAGCCAGTTTAGACAGGGAGTGCCAATATGCTGGCTAGCACTTGATGACTTCCTGAATCGTATCGCCCTTGGCAAGATGTGGAAGATCGAACACTTCTGTTGCAAATCCTTCCACGCCCTGATATAGACGCGGTGGAAGTTTGCCTTGAATTCGACGTACTCTGATAGCTACTCATACATGGTTGGGGACAACTGTGGTCGCTGGTTGATGGCCATGCGAAAGATCGCCTCCATTAAAACCAAGAAAAATTTTGTTTTTGTGACCCGTGCGGCCCAAAGGGAGGAAAATTGTGCAGCCTCCAACAAACCTGCCTCCAATGGGGGGAACTAAATTTCCTCCAGAAGCACCCAAGGAACCAATACAATAAAGAGCAGCAAGCACGTGTAGTGGAAGGTCTTTCTCTCATCTTGAGCCTCACGAAAATTAGCGAGGAACTCACTACACAAATAGCATGACCAGTTAAACTACATGCCCTTCGTGCACTATGAAGCTAACGAGATCACAAGTGTTGGAACCTCGTATGCACAACACTTCCTCATGACCTTACCAACTAGTATCTACATGGAAATTTTCACCGTGGGGTCAATGATGGATGTTATGGAGTACCTGCGTGGCTTCTTGATAAGCTCAAATTTCTTCTTCATCTTTTCTACCAAGTCGCACTCGCTTGTCTTACCGCCAAACTCCTTGGCTAGATTAAAGCCTTCATGTGGCAGGAGCGTGATTCTATGGATGAGCGTGTCTATGATGGGGATAGGTGCGCCAAGCCATAAACACCCAGCATGCACCAGAGTCAGCAGTTGCCTTATACGGGTGGTATTGATATTGGAGCGGTGGTAATGGGGCACCCAAAACAATTTCAACAACCCCGATTTATTTACTTCACGGATCCACTCAACCCACCCCAATGTAGTGACATCGGAGTCTTTGTAATACACATGTTTCATGTAATTCTCTGTCGTGAGGTGTGGGAACCTCTCATGGTCATCCAAATCCCAATCCTCCATCTTTGAAATAGGAACCCGCGCTAGGTAGGGACCTTCAATGGTGATATTTTCCAGCAACAGGGGCGTATGAATGACAAATTTCTCCGCATCCGAGTCCTTGGTGACCTTCACCTTTCCTTTACATACAGGGATATACTCTGGAAAATTGGAAATGGGCTCTGCACTCTCAGCATCTATATCATTCGCGTCCTCTTCGACCTCGAAATCTACAAACTTCTCAGGCTGCTTGTCCTTCTTCTATGCCTGGGTAGGAGAGTGCTTCCTAGGTGACTCGCGCACTGGCATTGGCCTCTTCTTCTTGTATTTATTCAGCTTATGGGTCTCGCGTACTGGTGTAGGCTTCGACTTAGGCAATCTCGATGTCGTAGGCATAGGAGCTAGAGATTCCATGCTCACAACTTCTGGTGTCGCTCTCTTGGAGGCAACAATTCCTCCGGTTCTTGTAGTCTCACCTGGTCCTGACATAGTGCTGCAAATAAACTGTCAGATTCCATCAGGTAGAGTATCAAACACAAAGTTAGTGACCAAATCTTCAAAAAACTTCTGATTTATAAGCGACACACAGCACAATGCAAAACTTCTAAGGATGCAAAGTGTTTTCTGCTGGATGGCCACGCGCAATTTATAGGAGATTTTTAATTCAAATTCAACTGTTCCCCCCAAAATCCATCCATTAATGCTGAATTAGCGGCAGATCTCCAAAGATTTCATCCTTAAATGCCGGCCCACTGCTCCTGTTAAGCTTCTCCTAGCTGTCAAATCATGAACAGTGACCCTAACGGTCATTTTCTGGATGTGCTGCGCGGTGTCTCCCTCCATAGCATAGCTCCCTTTGCGTGGTCTCTGGTATAGTGACATCACCCTTTTCCGCACAGCTCCTCCATCGCGTAGCTCCCAAACTGGGTAGTGTAGTTTATAGTCCAATGCTCCCTTACATCTACCTGGAGCACTGAGACTGTGCTATTGTCATGTAGTCATTGAGCTGAATCTCCTACATATGGCTACAACCGAATTCCATTCACCCTTCACGGAAAAGGTTCTCCATTCAGTTGTGCGAACTGAACTGCGCCTCCATCTTTGATTTCTTTGATAATATACGGCCCTAGCCAATGCATCTGAAACTTTACTGGAAACTTAGTGAACTTACTATCATATAATAAAACCAAGTCATTTACCTTGAATGTGTGCAATTTGATGTGTCGATCATGCCAAGCTTTCTCACATTCCTTTTGGACTTGCTGGTGGAATCCAACCAAGAATTTGTCCTCTTTGAGCTCCATCAACTTCGCAAGTCATTCTTCCAAAGCTTCGCGATCCACCATTCCTATGAAAGCCAATATGCATAGGCTAGGCACGATATATTCCATGGGCATCATAGCTTCTATGCCATAGACCAACCGAAAAGGTGTCTGACATATTAACTTTTTGAAAGTAGTCCTATATGCCCACAGCACCGCAGGCACGCACATGTCCCAGTCATTCCACTGTGAATTACAAATCTTTGTCATCGCGTTCTCCAAAATTTTTTTGAAGGCCTCAACTGTTCCACTAGCTTGAGGATGATATGGCGTACTTTTCTGATGATACACCTGGAATTCTTCTGTTAGCGCGCTGATCATTTCATTAAGGAAGTGCGTACCTTGATCACTCATCAACACTTTTGGGCAACCGAACCTGGTTACCATGAATTCAAACAAAATTTTAGCTGTTGTAGCCCCTGTACAATCCTTCACAAGTTTTGCCTCCACCCATCTAGTCAAATACTCTGTTGCAGTGATGATATAGCACGCACCTATTTTCTTGCCTGGGGGCTGAATTGGTCCTATAAAGTCAACTGCCCATTTCTTAAATGGTTGCAATGAAATCTGAGGATTTAATGGTAGCTCGTCCCTCTGTGATGGCCTACCCATTTTTTGACATGCATCACATGCCCTACAATGTGCTTTAGAATCTTTATGCAACGTAGGCCACCACAACCCAATGCACAAAACCTTCTACGTTGTTGCTTTTCCTGCATAATGCCCTCCCACAGCTCCTCCATGAGCTTCAGCGAGGATGCTATTTCATTCAAAATCAGGCACATATCGTCGAATTATCTTGTCTGATCCCATCTTATACAAATGTCCTACGATTACTAAGAAATCTATCGCATGCACTACCAACTCTTTCTTCTGATGGATGGTGTATCCTTCTGGAGATGTCCCGGTAGTCAAGAAGTGGATAATATCCAAAAAATGGTTATCCGCAACACATACCGTAAAGAGCTACACATCGGGAAGCCCTTCCTCCAAATTAGTAGGTTCCTCCCCTGTTTCAATGCGCGGAAAATGGTCAGGTCCTGTATTCAACCTTCCTCGCTTCACAATTACTTCAAAGTCATATTCTTCAAATAAAAGCAACCATCTATATATCGTCCCCCCCAACATAGGCTTATTTACTAGATACTTGAAGGCAAAATGGTCTGTGTACATCTTGAAATGTCCATCGAACAAATAATGTCTGAACTTTTGGAGCGTGTACACCATAGCCAATCCTTCACGCTTTGTTTTTGAGTAATTATTCTCAGCCTTTGACAACTTTATGCTCGGAAATGCTATAGGATGATCCATCTCACCTTCGCCAGCCTATGTTAGTACTGCTCCCAACGCAATACACGAGGCATCAATGTGTACATGGAATCCTTCTTCCAATCCGGGAAGACCAAGATCAATGCGATGAGCATATTTTCTTTCAATACATCAAACATTCTTCATCCTAACAGAATGTAGCGTCCTTCTTTAATAACTTCTCCATAGGAGCGGTAATTTGAGCATAAGCCTTGATGAACTTTCGATAGTACCCAGTATGGCCCAATGTTGCGCACAACTGTTTAACACTCCTTGGGGCCTCCAAATTGACTATGACCACGATCTTAGCAGGGTCCACCATTAATCTTTGTTTGCACACCACATGAACCAACAAAATTCCAAAGGGGACACAGAATAAGCATTTCTTCAGGTTCAGTGTGATCTGATATCTTCGGCGCGTATCCAACATTAAGCGTAGACTGGCTACATGGTGCTTTACTAACCCAAACATTGTCCAATCATCAAAATATACCTCCAAGAATTTGTGAATGAACTCTTTGAACATCGCTATGACTACGTGGGATAATATCGCCGACGCATTCTTGAGTCCAAACGGCATCACAATATACTAAAAACAACCCCATTCTGTCGTAGAGGTTGTCTTACTCCTATCTTCTGGCATGATCTTAATCTGATGGTACACAAAGAACCCATCAGTGAATGAATAGGCCTCCTACCCTCCAACATTTTCCAATACCTCATCAGTGAACGACATCAGGAAAGGATCATGGACGCAAGCATCATTAAGATTTCTTAGATATACACAAATCCTTATCTCTCCCTTCTGCTTCTTTTCCTAAACTACCATTGGGCTCACCCAATCAGATTCCTCCACTTGTTCGATAATACCTGCCTCAAGCATCTTGTCCAATTCCAAGCGGATCTTTTCCTTGTATTTGGGATTAAGGCGATATCACCTCTGCTTAACGGGGTTCACTTCCTAAGCCCTTGAACATTGGCAACTTCATTGCATTCGACATGTTGAACGGTGGCGGGGGTGGTGGTGGTGTGGATGAAGGTGTATGTTGTGGGGGTGAAGGTGGAGGTGGTATGGACAGTATCCATGGAAAACCATGTCTTATCAACTGGATAGCACTCTATGGTGAAGCCTGTGCTGCTCCCTCGTCGTCACTCACAAGAGGTCCAATCAATGGGTTATATTCAGGGCATGTTCTTCCCCTATCTCTGAAGAGCTTCCCACTTCACATAGCTCCAAACATTAAGGCAATGGTATAACCCGTTTCTCGCACAACAACATCTTAATCCAAGTATTCAAAGATCTTAGATACTTACCTCGCGGTCCCTTGAAGAAGCGTCACTCTGCTTCGTTGTAACTGACTGAGGTGTTGACCATGAACTCTGTAACAAATCCTCCTATAACCCAATCAAGCCAATGGTCAACAACACACGTGATCTTATCTTCAGAAGCTTCCAACCTCCGCACTAGCTATGGAGTCCATACTATTGGACCATCAAGCCTCCACCTTCCTTAGCCATCTGCCAATTTAGAGATCCACTCATATAGTTCAATAAGGAAGGTACAAAAGAAAATTTCATGTATTTCTGTGTACAAATATCTTTCCAACCAATGTTCTTTTGTCAAGCGCAGATTCTTGTTTTCTTCCGCTGTGAATTCGTGGATCTTTCTATCCAACCACTTCTCAATTTTCTTCTTGGTTAGATTCCAGTGATGTGACATCACACATCACATCACACATTAGTTGTAGAACCTTTCCCCTCTAAGACTTCTATCGCTAGACTTCTTCGCTCGTACCCATAAACAAACTTTGATTACTGCCTTAGACTCTCTAAGACACACCTATTTATACAATCCCATGGTCCGTGGACCATGGGTAGATCTCAAAAAATGACTCAACTTTATACGAACGAGGGTAAAAACCCTTTTTGACTCTCAACTAGATATGTGCTACGCGATCACAATTTGCGGAGACTTTTCATCTTTTTACATCAAAACTTGGGATTTTGCCCCAAAATTGACCCTGGGGACCCCATCCCAACAATTGCCTTTCTTCTAACCAAGATAGATTTATATAAATTGGTTTATGATCTTATTTTAACTCCCAAATATGCTCTCTTGTATTAACTTCCTCTATCCTTTCAATTAAGCTTTGTGAACAAATAACATTG
Organism: Pinus tabuliformis; assembly: GCA_031772625.1. Taxonomy (NCBI): domain Eukaryota; kingdom Viridiplantae; phylum Streptophyta; class Pinopsida; order Pinales; family Pinaceae; genus Pinus; species Pinus tabuliformis. The sequence continues at coordinate 964,105,608 of CM062805.1, forward strand.
TCAACAACACTTGCCCCATTGTATGTGTTGCAAGTGAAGTTCCCAGACCTTTTCCATCTATCTAGATCATTGCAGATAATTAAGTTGAAAGAACCACACAACATAAGAAAATCCTCTTCAAAATGATTACTAACTTTATCGTCTTCTAAACATATCAACCATTGAGGATTCTCCTCTTCAATGAATATGATAGGATTGTGATCCTCTTTGCAACAAAGAATACTAGCTTGTTGATTTGTTGTTCTAGAATTGAAATATCCCACTAAAATAAATTCCCCCTGTTGAGAATATGCGACAATATATTGCTTTAAAGTTGTATATAGATCTTTGTTATCCATCATCTTATTTTTTTAAGTTTTTGATACTCGAGGCGCAAAATTCCATGCTACAATTCTTATGTGGTTCTCATTCTCTATTATTTTGAACCATAAATACTATTTATTTGTATATTCTTCCACTATATGAATGTGATTTCCTTCTTTTTCTTTCACTAAAACCAGTATTCCTCTCTACCCTTTTCCATTTTCTGTTGCCTCGTTCCAAACTACTAACTTCAAATAATCGTTTTTGAGCTAATTTATTAACAAAAATTAACACAAGTATTTAATTATCAATCTGGGTTTGTAAAACTTGGAGGCAAGTCCACAGTGTATGGATATCAGATGTAGCCAAGCTTAGAAGATAAAATTTGAAAAGTTAAGGAAGTACATATTACAAATATAAACCTATTTTAACAATTTCTAATTCACTTAGGTAATATGTGAGGGATGAGGATCCTAACTTAGGAGAACTAGGTTGTCCTTCCCTACAATACTACTTTCATGAAGATAAATCCAAATAACTAATTAACAATGGTTTATGATGCAGAAGATGTAAAAGAAGAGGCTCCTAACTAAGGAGGACCAGATTGTCCTTCTTCACAATTCTACTATATCATAATGACCATTGCTTCAAACCAGAAATGAAGAAATAACTTCAAATAAGAAAAGGAGAATGAAATTCAGTTTTAGTTCCAGATCAAATAGAAGGGGAATTTAACTTAAATTCCTGTGTCCCTTCATATGTAGGTTAGAATTAAACCAATATTCATTCAGCAATCATCACACATCTAAATACATTTGAAACAAGAACTAATTTATGAAAACTATGAAAATTTAACCAAGAAATGCACTTAGCTTGGTGTGGGGGCCCTCCACCCTTGCCTTGCACACTTGAAGAAATCTCAGCAACAGCAACTTCAATAGATCAACCAAGCATGAACAAAAAATTGAAATGGAACAGGTTCTTCAATTATCTTTCAGTCTTCAAAGAGTCTCAAAACCAAATTACATAAATTCTACATTAATTCAGCATTCCATAAGCCTTCAAAGTTTTGGCTTACATAGAAGATCATGAAACAAATTGATCTAAAGTATCTCTAACAACTATATCTAACCAAATCCACCTATCCAAGTCGAATCCATCCAATCTATCAATAAAAATATGGAAAATCCCATGAAATCATAAAATTTCCCTATTTCCTAGGGATTTTCTGGATGACTAGTCATGTTTGACCAGCCTTGACTGGACCTGATTTAGCTTGTTTTGACCGAACCAATTGGAATTAGTTCAGTCCTAGTTCCCAAGCTTTCCATTCATGTATCTAGCTCGAGCCCAAGTGTCCTGCAAATATGTCATCCACATAGCCATTACCGGAATTTCTGATTCTATCCAAAAATACTCTTAAAACCCATTTTTTTGCAAAAATATCTAAAAGTTGAAAAACATAATTTATTTGCTTGAATATGCATAATAAGGTCAAAATAAGGTGTATGTGGATGATATATGGTGGAAAATGATGGAAATTAGGTGGATTTTAATAAGCAAAATTTGATAAAAAAACGAGGGCCAACATCTCCCCCTTGCTTACTCTCAAGCATGTCCTCATGCTTGCCTCTGTCTCCTTGACCTTTTGCTTCTATATGCTGACTGGCCTGTTGATGCACCTGTGGCTCTAACCCTTGAATATGAAGCTTTCTCTTGAGCTACCTATAAAAGGATATCTATGCCTTCATGTACTTTTTCTCCTTTCTTGTAGATGACATTCTTTACTTTTTCTCCTTTCCCTTCCTTTGTTTTTCTAAAAAGAAATTTTATGATTTCTCTTTGAAGTGTTGCTCTTTGTAATATTCTTCACCTATCTGAATTTTTTTTTTGGCTTGGGCTATATATTCTGGAGTGATGGGAACAAAAATGTCTCTGATGTGTGATGAGGTTTCACCACCAACACACAAATACACCAACTTTACATTATTCTTCCTCTCATAATAAAACACCATAAATAACACCAATAAATCATTTTGGATGAGCAGCTTCAGAGAAGACAAAAAATAAAACTTGAATTTTGTAATACATTCTGACACAGGATTCATGTCCCTCTCAAATTAGCAATATCAACAATTTCACTTAAAGGAACCAATATCCATTTGCCCTCACATCTTCACTGAAAGAAGCCAATCTTGCAATGTCACATAGTCCGTAGAGAAAACACCAATCAAAAAAATTAAAGCTTCTTTCACTTGTGCAAGGGGTTTTCTTCTTGTATAATTCCACTACAAAATAACTTGTGCCAATCCTTTTTATGACTAGGCATTCACTTTCAATTTAGCCACTGTTTTACCCACGCAATCTGCAAAATAGAGGTCGAAAGAACCACGAAAATATTCCAAATAGCAATGAATTTGAGAAAACTGTCCACACGGAGCTTAATTAGGCTCATTCTAAAGAAAACCCATGTTTTTTTTTTCAAATATCATTTTCCTTTTCTCAGAAAAGACAATGAAAAATAGTGACTTCTTAAAAATTTCGAATTTCATAACTAGAGGTTTTGATTATGAGACTTTACTTTTGTTTTTGTTGTTTGTGAATCAAAAGCTCTATTTTGATGTCTGGAAAAAAAAACAAAAAACAAAAAAAAAAACCCTCTATTAATGTTCTGGAAAATACCCTATCTCTTCCTTTAGAAAATGACCTCTTGATCACTGCCCTTCAATTCTGAAAATGAAATTGAATTCTTGGAAATGAAATCTAATTCTAAAAATGAAATTTGGAAAGTTCTGAACAACTGCTTCCAATTTTTACTAATTATCACCACCATATATCTATTCAGAATTGAATCCGGGCACTTACATCATTCTACAGGTTATATTACCAAAGACCATCTCTTCAGAAATTGAAATCAAATTGAAAATTCTGGGAATGAAGAGAATTTTCATTACCTTCTCTGTCTTGAAATCGATCTTCTCTCTTCTACTGCAAAAAGGAGTCTGATGCTCTGATAATTTTTTTCTCTGATCTTTGATTAACTGCAAGAAAACTTGTTGAAATTTCTGGTGGATGGTTGTTTTACCGTGTTAAACAAAACAATTTCAATTAAAACTCTTCTCTCGGCATTTCAAAATCTATTGGTGGCAGCATGTGGTAGCGTATAAAATTGGGAAGCTCGGTGTCTCCATCCCCCAAAAGGCTCGTGTTGCTGGCTGCTATTCTCAGGCATCTCGTCTTCTTCAGAGGATGATTGAAAACAATAATAATTATTCGGATCTGTAACAATCAATTGCTTAAATGTAAACATGAAATAACTCTCTGTTCATGAATTCATGCTCTATTTTTTGAAAATCCTTCACTGTGCTTCATATTTTTCATAAAAACGTGCCCATGGTGCATGGAAATCATGTTACTATGTATAAAAATATACCTGTTGTTTCATGCATGGAGAGATTTAAAATTAATGAAGAATCGAATCTCTAAGTGATCTTGTGATGACTTGAGTTAATCCTATGTTGACACAGTAAAATTGCAATTAAGACCCCTGTTGAATCGTTGCCAAGGATTTGTTCTTCTCACATGTGGTGGAATTGTTTGAATGGATGTGCAATTTAGACTTTGGAGGTGGTAACATTTGCCATTAATAATAGAGACCTGGTTTGTGGCACCTCTTTAAAATAATTATGAGTTCAATTATCTTCTAAATTCATTCAAAACTCAACAAAATCCGGAATTAATCCTTACCTGATTTTCCTGCACAATCTATGGGATTCAACTCAGCGTTAAATCTTATGTCTAACCACCTTATTTCTCCACAAACTCCTCTGATCTCCTCCCCTATTTATTTTGCTGTTTCCTCTCTGTTCAAGCTCTCTATTCTTACGCAACCCTTCCTTCAATTTTTACGTTTTTCTTGCTTATTTCTCCTTCTACCAGGGTGCTATATGCATGCATATGACTGCAGCGCATTCTCCTCTTCTTTATGAGCTTAAATCTAGCTGTGATGGTGGAAGAAAACTCGAATTTTCTGAGGTCTGTGGTTTAAAGAATGCAGAGGCTTTCACTGCTAATCGCACAGGGCTTGTCTCTGTATTCAAATGCATTTGACCGTTTTGATGTTTGATGTGCCGACCTCTAACCAGGATTAATCCCTCTGACTATTCCATGTGCCTTGCTCCATGGTGCCCAAATGGGATACCACCATACCATCGAATTTTCATTGCATGCCTATCGAAATAATTTCGATTTGGAATGGAACCTTTTGCATTTATCATTATACCTTTAGTAATATGCATGGTTCATCATTTCCATTATCCCTATTGCATTTGAATTCATTTTGCATCATGATTATAACTTAGGTTCATCCATTTTGTTTGTTTCATAATTACATCTCCGCCCATATACCTTAGCTTATATATGATTGCATTCTCAAATATTTAGCTTAAGTTTTGACCTTTGTTTATTTTAATTTTAAAAATGACCAAAGAATGGTCATATTTTAAAATTAAATGTTTATCATGAAACTAACCTTTTTCTTTCTTTTTGTAGGTCAAAAGAATTTGATATTTGAGCCTTTCATTTTTTATCTTTATGTTTAAGAAAATTAGGGTTGATGTGATATGGTACATGGAATATAAAATGAAATATGGTATATGGAATGATAGTTAAATGGGTAGGATAATGGATATGGAAATGAATATGAATAGGAATATAGTGGTAGAATAATGAAGGTAGTGAAATGTAGATAATGGAGTAGGATAAATATGGAATGTAAAATGATAGTGTAATAGAATGCATATCAAGTTAAATTAGTTTTAACAACTTCTAGAAAAAGAAATTAAAAATCGAAATTTTGAGAGAAAATTTTTTACTTACTGTACTTTCCTTTTTGCAACATAGCTTGATATTCATACTGTTTTGATGATGATTTTTATTGGTTCATCCAAATTTGGCTCATGATGATGATTCTTCAAAGATACATTCAGATGAAATGTAGAGACTTATTTTTGCTTTCATGTTTTCACATCTGATATTGATTCAGGATCTTCAAATGTTGATGTTGTTTAGGTCCCTTCTGCAATTTGTAAATGATGTTTCAGGTCCCCTCTAACATGTAATTTAGGTCCCTTCAATACAGCTGCTCAAACTATTTGCATAGTTTTATTACGAATCTTCCCCCTTGCTTATTCTGAGACTTGTCCCCAAGTCTTGCTTATTCTGGAGGATGATTTCTGAAAAATCAAACTGAAGAAATGGTAAAACAAAATAGAGAATTCATATTGGCCAAACAAGTTGGTTTTCTGATATGAATTCGAGTTTTTGTTGTGCCAGTTTCCTGGATTTTCACAACCAAACTCCTTTAGTTTTTTTGATCTTTTTCTATTTTTTTTTATTATTTTTATTATTTTCGTTTCTGGATGGAAGTGGGGCATAATGGAGCAGGGAAGTATGAAAATTTTATGAAAATAGGTTATATTGAAGTCATGATTTAGTAATAAATGGATAGATAATAAGTATGGACTTCAACATGCATGATCACTGAGCTTAACATACAATATGGATGATGGATGGAATCATGAACAATATGGCTTATGAAAGACTTCTTTGGAAATTGGATGTGACTTTTCAAAAAAAAAAAAACTTGACTTCTTCTTCTGATGATTAGCTTCATGTCCTTTTCCTCGATCTCAATTCATGTTGTAGGGTTTGTTGGTGTTGTTGGTCAGCAACTAAGAGAAAACTTCACAAATTTGAGTTTCATTGGATGAACTCAATATCAGGTGAATTCCCATTTCATTTCCACTTGAACATTTGTATTCATATTCTGAAATATGAATTTAAAATTTCCTTTGAAAAGTACTTCATCCATGGAGTTCACTCCTTCATTCTTCCTATGACCTGCAAAAACATAGCACTTGCCTACAATACAATATTAGATGATGGAGGAAGAGAGGTGTACAGTCTCTCTTCTTCCAATAAATATGTAAATCATTACAATCGTTGCTTATAAAACAAGTCCAAAGTTGATATACAAATAAAATGCATTTATTTACCCCTTGAGGAATGGTGGCCAACCTAGACCTCCTAGCGGTATTTTGTTTACAAAATATTCATTTTATATCCAATTAAAGTGATTCAAAATAAAAGTTGAAGTAAATTCATGTGGATACTTCTAGTATAAACAGGTTTTCTAAATTATTTAAAATGATATCTGAAAAATGATGAAGAGTTACCTGTTTGATAGAGCTGCTTGTGAATTTTTTACTAGACCAACAACCACTATTTAGAGTGTAACTTTTTCGTTAAAGATTGAATTGATGTGATTCCACTTGGAGATTAAATTAAATTCATTTTTTTCTTTCCAGTAGAAACATGTTTTAAAAATAATTAGGTTTGATATCACAAAATTGGTGATGAACATACCTAGGAGGCAGAGTTTTACTATGCTCGTTTGAAAACATGGAGTCATTAAATGTGGCATATCTTTCCATTTGACCTCCAAATGGGATGATTAAAATTGTGTATTAAAATATACTTGAATATATATCTCTCATATAAACAGGTTTTTAAAGAAGATGATTTGGTATGTCAAATATGACAATGAACAGTGAAGACCTAGAATTGTCACCATGCAGATTTTTTGAGAAACAGTTAGTATTTCAAGAATAACTTTTTCATATGATACCTGATTGAAGTGATTCAAATTGATTTGGAAACTAGATTCTAAAGGATATCTTCCCTATGAATTTTAGGTAAAAATGTTTCCATTAGACACCTCAAATATAGGATGTACTAACTATGTCCTCAACATTTCACTTGAGACCTGGTTTTGATTTTGATCACATTTTTATTTGTGATATAAATTGAAAATTTCAAAATATATTCCAAAACTATATTTCAAGAGATATGTAAAAAAAACATGATTTAAAAATTATCTTATATGGTTACCCAAAATATGATTGTTCTTACTGCATTTTGCCATGTAGTCCTTTCAAATGAATATTGAACAATGATTTGAAGAAATATTCATGAGAGTTTGAAACAAAATTATTATGGAAGTCTTATTGTGAATTCATTCTACTTGTTTATTTATTCTATTTTATCCTATTCTATTTTAGCAAAATAATTCATTCCCTCAAGTATAAGATAATTTCCATTGCATCCATTTTCGTAACAAGATCATAAGTAAACTCGCATCCAAATTTGAAAAATATACTTTGATGAGTGTTTGGACACGAAAATTTATCTGATCATAAAGATTTGATGAGAAAGAATGTTGAAGAATGGAGTAGTGTTGTGACCTAATGACTAGTTGAAACCAAGTTTTAAGATAATCTTTGTTTGCTTGGCTCTCATTAATTGACATAGCACAAAACTCTTCTTGTGGTACTTATTCAAAATCTTGTATGCACAAGGGATCTTGTGATATACATGCTAGAAATTCTTCAATTTCTGGCTCTAATGTTTGATCTTCATTACATGTGATCCATGACTCATTCACCTCCTCACAAAGATAGCTAGAAGAAAGTTCTAGATTCTCTTCCTGTGGATCATCTTCATGGATGTTTTATTGCTCTTCTATCCTTTGACATAAAGATTCATCCCTAGTGAGCATTCTAAATTGAGGACAAGGACTTGAGAATAGTTTTGTGGTGGCATACCCTCCTTCTCGAAATGATTTCTTTAAAATCATTTTTTTTAGATCTTGTCTTACAAATGGATTTTGTAGTTATTTTTTTTGTTGGGGGTTTTGTTTTGGGAATCTACTTTTAGGATCTCTATTTCTAGGCATAAAGAAACATAACTAAGAGAAATGTATCTTAACTAATTTTTTTTGTCAATTTTTTTTAGTGTTTTTGTTTATCCTCTATTTGACTATGCTGATAATGCCTCCCTGACAATGGCACCAAAATGTTGAGCTAATTTATTAACACAAATTAACACAAGTATTTAATTATTAGTCTGGGTTTGTAAAACTTGGAGGAAAGTCCATAGTGTATGGATATCAGATGTAGCCAAGCTTAGAAGATAAAATTTGAAAAGTTAAGGAAGTACATATTACAAATATAAACCTATTTTAACAATTTCTAATTCACTTAGGTAATATGTGAGGGATGAGGCTCCTAATTTAGGAGAACCAGGTTGTCCTTCCCTACAATACTACTTTCATGAAGATAAATCCAAATAACTAATTAACAATGGTTTATGATGTAGAAGATGTAAAAGAAGAGGCTCCTAACTAAGGAGGACCAGATTGTCCTTCTTCACAATTCTACTATATCATAATCACCATTGCTTCAAACCAGAAATGCAGAAATAACTTCAAATAAGAAAAGAAGAATGAAATTCAGTTTTAGTTCAAGATCAAATAGAAGGGGAATTTAACTTAAATTCCTGTGTGTCCCTTCATATGTAGATTAGAATTAAACCAATATTCATTCAACAATCATCACACATCTAAATACATTTGAAACAAGAACTAATTTAATAAAACTATGAAAATTTAACCAAGTGCACTTAGCTTGGTGTGGGGGCCCTCCACCCTTGCCTTGCACACTTAAAGAAATCTCAGCTACAGGAAATTCAGTAGATCAACCAAGCATGAAAAACAAATTGAAATGAAATAGGTTCTTCAATTATCTTTCAATCTTCAAAGAGTCTCAAAATCAAATTACATTAATTCTACATTCCATAAGCTTTCAATGTTTTGGCTTAAATAGAATATCATGAAACAAACTGATCTAAAGTATCTCTAACAAATATATCTATCCATATCCACCTATCCAAGTCTAATCCATCCAATCTATCAATAAAAATATGGAAAATCCCATGAAATCATAAAACTGCCCTATTTCCGAGGGATTTTCTGGATGACTAGTCATGTTTGACCAACCTTGACCGGACCTGATTTAGCTTGTTTTAACCGAACCAATTGGAATTAGTTCAGTCCTAGTTCCCAAGATTTCCATTCATGTATCTATCTTGAGACCAAGTGTCCTACAAATATGTCATCCACATAGCCATTACGGGAATTTCTTATTCTCTCCAAATATACTCTTAAAGCCCAATTTTTGCAAAAATATCTAAAAATTGAAAAACATAATTGATTAGCTTGAATATGCATAATAAGGTCAAAATAAGGTGTATATGGATGGTATATGGTGGAAAATGATGGAAATTAGGTGGATTTTAATAAGAAAATTTTGATAAAAAACGAGGGCCAATAATCGTCAAACATAGGAGGTTTGCAACCATCATGTTCATGAGTCTCTGTGAGACAAATTATGTATCTACCTTCTGTAGTAGCCCATATCCCAGGTCCCCTCCTCCAAGGATAACCTCTACAATTCCAACAAACTAGACTTAGGTAGACCTAGGTAGGATTTGATTGCTATGAGGTTTGGCACACAAGACTCAAATTTTAGTCGTCACCCCTTTTCATCCATGTTTATCCTGTTGTTTTCCTCCCTATTATAGAATTACTTGTTTTTTCTTTACTGCCAAATTGATGCCTTGTTTTTCCATGAGACCCAAACAATGAAATAACCACTTTACCATTGTACAACCATGCTTGTTTCCCTTCATTTCATGTTTCTCTAACTTTTTCCACTTCTTCTCATCTCTCTTCTTGTTGTTTGCTAGTTAAATATTCATCTAGGAAGAAGTGTAAGCCTTTCAAGAGTTTCTTTTTGGTTAAGGGATGGTTTTTGTCTTGCACACTTGCCATGATGACTTTTATGGGTCAAGGCCTCTCTTCACATATCTTTCCCACCCTCCTTGCTTGGAAATATTTTCCCTCTCCACTGTAATTTCTCTTTCAAAAAGTCCCTTGTAAAATTGAGAGTGCTTTCATTCTTTCCATAGTCTCTTATTCCCCTGATAATAAATTTTGTTTCCCTATCTTTTCTTTCTTTGTGTTCTCTTTCATGTGCTCTATGAGTACTTACATCTTCTTTTTCCTCCACCCTGTAACCATTAGTGTCCTTAGCTCTAGTTTTGATTTATTTTGGAATGTATGTCATCTTGTTCTCTTTTTCCTTATTTTCGGAAAGGACTACTTACTAAGCTATTTGTGTATCTACTTGAGTTGTTTTAGAGATTATTACAACCTTGTTTACTACCATTGATTCATTCCTGGTTTTCCATGTTTCCTTCATGTTTTCTCATTCTCATTTTCCTGCCTCTAAAGCATATTGTAACATTGTTACCTTCTCTTTGAAAATTATATTACCTTCCATTAAACATCGATTTGCAAGTGTGATATCTGAAATTTTTTGGTCCCTTTCCTGTTCTTTGGATTCCAAATTTTCCAGCCTTATCCCGACCTTCATCAGTTCTTGGACATAGAGATCTGATGACCAAGTAAGAGGTGTAGATGTGGGACTGTAAATGGTTGAACCTTCTTTATTTTGATTATGTTATTTGTTTTCTTTCTCTACGATTGTTTTCTTCTTCTTTGTTCCCATTTAAAGTGGGCTAGCCTGCACTTTAAAATGCCTCGATATTATTTTTCATTTACCCAAATCCACTTCCCCGTTTTGTCAACTGAAGCAATTTTGACTTGGCCCAAATGATTTGTTTCCACAAATCTAAGATTTCCTTGATATTTTTAATATTTAATATTGATTTTTTTTCCATTTTGGGATTTCAAAATCCACTATTTAAAATTGAAGCCGAAAACGTGTCTGACAGGTAGTTTCAAAATTAGCCTACCACCCCTACAGATTGGTTTACCCTGAGTGTTTGTGGTTGAATGAATCAAACAAAATCACAAGAAATTTTTTCGTCAGAAACCTCTCTCCACTGCCCGAGCCTTGCAACACTTACCCTTGTATGATCAGACTTTTATTTTCTCTGTGTGACATAACAGCTGCTAGCAACACTTTTGTATGTCTCATACTTTTAATCAATGGCCAAACAACCTACCAATAGGTCAAGAATGGAATTATACTTGACTATTTCCCATGGTTGGAATAAGATGTCTTTGTTTGGAATTTACTCCAATTGTTTAATTAGACCACACATTGCCTCCGGCTTGACAAAATCAGAGCGACTTGCTTTCAAATTTAAACGACGTTCATGGTGAAAATATGGCATTTCCTTCTATTTAGAAATTAGTCATCTTGTCTAAATTTTCTAATAAGAATTATAATAAGAGTAGTTTAAAGAGGCCACAATTTTTCCTAGAAAATAGTGGAAATTCTGGCAAGATGTTGTCCAAAATCTAGCAGAAATTTTGGGAAATTTGGCTTACAGTTGTCAACCTTAAATATTTTGGGTACCCTAGACATTTTTTATGGTGTTTAATCCATTTCCACCATCAAAAAATTATTTAAACACTCCTTTGATAATATTTTTTGAAAAAAATAATCACTGGGTTTCGGCAAAAAATGACTTGCAAAATCATGGCCTCGGTAGAAAACACCATTCTGATACACAAATTGTTCCCCTTTTCAATGATTTTTGAAACCAAATTTTTTCTACCCGTGAAATTTCTACGCTCCTCACAACTTGTGACATGATTGTGACTCAATATGGTATGCTTATCTTTCAATTGGTGAACGATCTACTTTTTCACATTTTCAACAATTTGCTTTATAATGGTTAACCATTTATCACTAATTCTATTGACAATTTTCTTTTGCGTTTTTGCATGGTCATTGATAAATCAATAACTCAATTTTTCAGGAGCTTGTTTCATTAATAAATCAGACATGAGCTTGTGTTTCAAGTCTACTCACCAATTTGATTTTCAAAAGTCATTTATAAATTGGATGGTAGAAAAAAATAAAAATAAAAACTTCAATTGACAAAAGTACATTATTTTTACTTTTATCACTCATAAGTTTTCCCTAGAAGTTATCAAAAGAAGGAATAATCTGAGGTAACCACAAAACAATCTTCAGAATCAGGTTCTAGCCAACCTAAGTCCAAAGAGGGCTCTCTCTTTATAATTTAACTTTGTTTGGGTGAGGATTTTAGGCTAGTTATTAGTGTTCATAAGGTTTTGATTTTGGTTGGGTGGTGGAATTCTAGGAACAAATGGATAAAGCTAGTTTCTTCAAGCCATTGGGCTATGGAGTCAATAAAGGGATAACATAACTGTATTAGATCATTAAAGGGAATGTTCACAAGCCATGCTAGCAAAGAAAAAGACAAATCTTCGAGTGTTGATGGATGGAATGATTCTAACTAGGGTGAAGGGCACTTAAGAATCCTTGGACCGAGATCAGAATGAGGAACAGAGGATGATCATCAACAAAGGGCAATTAAGAATCCTTTGCTACATAGACCAAAAGGAAAACTACAGAAGCTAAGGAGCAACTAAGAATTCCCTAGCTAAGATAGTTTAGCAGAAAACATTAAGAATGTAAATAGTCAAGACAGAGTGCATTTAAGCAAGTTTTGAAATATCATTCCTAGTTTAGCATTCAGATTTCATAGAACACATATGATTATTAAGAAACATAAGGAACAACAACAATACACATGAGAGAATACTTATTTGATTTTCGCTTTACACAAGAATCCTGAAAAATATCTGAGGCTTTATTCCATGATCCAACAAGCCAATCCAGTTCTTTGATACAATAGGACTTTGATTTGAGAGAAAAGTCTACAGAAATGTCCTTGAATCCACCCCAAATACTTCGAAATGTGAAGTATTTATACAAAAATTAATTACAAAATATCTCATAACAGTTTGGGATTCAATTTAGTCAATAAAAATATCTTGAAGCATGAAGATAGAGACAGATGGAAAACTGAATCACGCTGTCCCTTTTATTGTGGTAGTGCTGGTTATTGCAGTTGAGTTGTAGCCCTCTAAGTTGGCTGATATTTGTAGCATTTCTACGCTGGAATCATCTTTTCTTTGATCTTTCACTGATACTCTTTAACCTGCTACTCTTTGACCCTGCTGACCTGTCTTTTACCTGTTTTACCTAGCTGCCTTCAGATTTACTGTGGTAACTTATAGTAAATCTGTCATTTTTTCTCACCATTCATCCTCAGGTAACTTTGCTTTTATCATTGTTTTGTATATTTCATCTGCTTCTATGTTTTTATCAAAATTGGGCTCGGTGACAAACAAATGTTTCACCTCATGCTCTAAAAAGAACAAGTTTTCAAAAGTGTCATATAGTACTTTCCCTGTAGGCAAGGCTTTGATACCTGAAGTACTAGCTTGTTCCTTAGCCAATTTCCTAAGTCTGTTTGTATATTCCAAATGGGTCATGAGTTTATCATGGATGACCATAGGACTAGGAACACCTTTTTCCCTCAAAATTTGAATTTTGGCCATAAACCTGTCAATGGCCACCTGCATGATATGGCATTTTTCTTCTAAGTTAACCTTGAGGTTTCTTTCAGAAAGAACCTTTTTGACTTCCAGGATGGCTTCAGTCCTATCCTCTATACCAATCTCATTTAGTTCATGTCCATTCTTGCTGTTCAAGAAGTGGATGAGTCGATTGGCATCCTCAGGCATATCATCCAACTCTTCCTTTGCCTTTCGAATAGCTCTAGTAGCTACCTTTACTAGTTATGTTTGCTCAAATATAACTTAAATTGATGGCCAAATATCATTGACAGAGTCAATGATATTGGCCCAAAGCATTTCTTTGGTCTGTCCTAGTGGTTTCTGCAATGTCAAATCTTTCTCTAGGACTTTAATTTTCTCACCCATCCTTAGGGCTTTCTGTATTTCTTCTCTTTGTTGAATTTGGGCAAGCTTACAGTCAGTTTCTAAGCTTGCCAATTTCTCCTTGAGTCTTTTGAGCTCTGTTTCCTGGATGGACATTTCCTCCATGGCTTTTACTAGCTTGGCTATTTTCTCTGTAGATGTACCTACTGTTGTAGATTCAGTTGCGATTGGCAATGTTGTGGCAGGTGGAGTTGTTGGTGCCAAAGATGCTGCCAATGTAGAAGGAACTGCAATTGTTACTGTGGGAATGGCAGTTGTGGAAGTTGTTTCCAGGTCACTTTGTTTGGACTGAATCAAAATGTCCAACTCCTTCTCTGTCTCTTTCAATTGGTCATTTAGCTTTAGGACCAAGTTCATGAGCTCTTCATGTCCTTTTTGTGCCTCCAGGACTTTTGCTGTTTGTGGGTGATGTAATTGTGGAATATTGAGTTTCTTCTTAAAAGCAACTATGTCACTATTCTTCTTCTTTATCAATTTTTCAGTGGCATTTACATCTTTGGGATCATGTCCCAATTCAATGACTAATTCCTCTAAGGACTTGATTCTGGTATCTTTGTCTTATGAAGAGGCCTTCTCCAATTGGAATTGAGCTGATATGTTATTCAGGGAGTTTTGCAATTGGTGGGAAGCAATGGCTTTCCCTGTCAAGGTGGAGTAAATCATCTCCCCTGTTTGCTTGTGCAGCTCAATCTGGTCAATAGGATGAATGTCCTTTGCCAGTACTTCGAAATCTATCTTTTTGAAGTCTGTTGTTGTTTTTGGTTGCTGAGTAGTGGGCTTCATAAATGTCATTTGAATCTTCCCTTCTTTTACATCATAGGCTGACATAAGCCTTGTTTGATTGGTAGGGGCCATCTTTAAGTACTGTGCATAAGTTTGGGCTTTTAGCCTCTCATTTCTGGCTTTTATGTCCTTGTATCTTTCTCTGATGTCTTGGTCTCTGTTAGCTGGCATCCTGAATGAGGACACTTCAATACTCTGCTACCTTTCAAGCATCTGAGTGTATGATGTGGAAGGTTCTAGTGTGCCCCTATAGGGAGTGTCATGCTTGCTTCCTTCTCTTTCTGTGCTAGTGGCCCCAACTGTTTCTTCTGTGAATTCCTGTTCAGAGACAGGATTTATCCTTTGTATTTTAACCAAGCTGGTCTTTGCATAGGCATATGACGTGGCTTTGCCTGAAGTAGTGGCCTATTCCCTATTTCTTTTGAGGTTCTTCTCCTCATTTAGAGGAGTTTGCAAGACTAGGGGTGTACTCATGATTGGCTCTGGTATACATGTTTGAGTTAGCTCCTCTGATAGCTCTGGTTGTTCTGACTCTTCTTGTACCTGGGATTCTTCTTCTACATGTGATTCGCTTTGTGCTTGTGATTATCCTTGTGCCTGTGATTCTTCTTGGGCTTGAGATTCTCCTGGCACATGTAGGAAAGAACCCTCATCAAGCTATTTATCTAGATCAATCAGTGTGTTTTCAATAGAAACTTCAATGCTATCCCTGTCCACTAAAGTGTTCTCCACCCATTCCAATTGATTTGCATATTTTTCTATTTCAGGGATTCGGTGGTGAATGTAGGGAGCCATCTTGTTTTTCGGTCTTCTGTTGCAGATGAAGTCCAAGGGATCATATCTCCACATGAAGCTCTATTTTATATTAAGTCTCATCTTCATTTTCAGATCAAGTGGTGTTAGAGCTTTAGGTTTGCTAAGGTTAAACAAGCTTGTGCTGGATTTTTTTTAATGCTAACTAGGTCAAAGCTCAAACAAAGAAAATGAGAACTTGTTGAGGCCAATCCAGAAATTGGAAGAGTCTATCCTCGGAGGAAAAATGGCCGAAGAGATTCCCTTGGGATCAGAACCTTAGTTCATGGACAGTTTTATGACCATGAGAGCCATGGTAGAAGAGATGTGTCAGGAATTTAAGAAGGGTCGAGGTGAATGCACTTCAACACCTGAACAAGGCAAAGGAGTAGAGGAACCTATTATAGTTTCCCATTCATAAGGCAAAGGGAAAGGGGAAGAGCATCCTCCATCAACACCTCCTTCTAGCCCTGAAAATAAAAAGAAGAAAACATATTTGATTAAATTAGATGTAAAGTTTGATTTACCAATCTATGATGGAGAATTAAATGTAGAAAAGCTAGATAACTAGATTATACGGATTGATGTGTATTGCAGGGTGCAGAACATCGATTCAGAAAGGAGAAAAATTCAGCTAGCTAGCCTTCGCCTTGGAGGAACTGCCCTAGTGTCGTGGGAAGGTAAGACACAAGATGATTTGAAGAAGCATGGCAAAATTATTTCTACCTGGAGTGAATTTGTTTATGCCATTAAAAAATAATTCTATCCACTAGCTTATATGCAACAAGCAATGTTGAGTTGGCAAACTCTTCGCCAATTAAAGGGCCAAAGTGTACAAAGTTATACCCAGGAATTTAGAAAAAGAGATTTAATTCTAGGCATTTCTCTAGACTCACCTGAAACTTTGTTGAAGTATATAGGTGGTCTGCATAGCTATTTGAGGCACACCATTCTCATGTTTAACCCTACTAGCATAGATGAGGTATCAGTTCAGGCTACACATCTAGAGGCTAGAGGCAAGAATGTGAACCCATAGATTGGGGGATCATTAAAACCCACTGCAAGCAAGAAAAAGGAAAATAAGAAGTAGAAATGGAAAGAGAGGAAGGAAAATACTATAAAAAAAGACAAACCTTCATGCACTCACTGCAAGAGGGATGGACATGACGATGAACACTGCTGGTCTTTGCATCTGAAGCTGAAACCCAAAAAGTTCGGTGGTAAGAAGAAGAAGACTATTGCTGCTATTCAGAAAGACATGGGGTCAGACTCAGGTAATGAAACAATAGTCACAGCCACAGGTATAAAAGGTTATCTACTTTAGAGAATCCAAAGATCAAGAAGTAGGTGCAGGAGTTGCTCAAAAAAAGGGTTCATAAGACCAAGCAAATCACCACGTGGATCTCCAATCGTGTTGGTGAGAAAGAAAGATGGTTCGTGGAGGATGTGCATTGATTATAGAGCACTGAATAAAATAACGATCAAGGATCGTTATCCTCTTCCTCGCATTGATGATCTATTAGATCAACTGAAAGAAGTTGTTTACTTTTCCAAGTTGGACTTGCATAGTGGCTATCATCAGGTCAGAGTAGCAGAGCAAGATGCATGGAAGACTGCTTTCAAAACAAAGCAAGGGCTATATGAATGGCTGGTTATGCCTTTTGGCTTAACTAATTCTCTTGCCACTTTCATGAGAGTTATGAATGATGTATTTGATTTTGTAATTGTATATTTAGATGACATTCTTGTTTTCAGTAAAACATGGGAAGAACATTTGAAGCATGTAAAGTAGACTCTAGATGTTTTGAAAAAATAAAATCTCTATGTGAAGTTATCAAAATGTGAATTTGGCAAAACATCTTTAAATTATTTGGGTCATATTGTAGGGGGTGGTGAATTGAAGATAGATCTCTCTAAGGTTGAAGTCGCTGTGAACTGACCTCAACCCAAATCTGCTATAGAAGTTAGGAGTTTCCTAGGAGCAGCACAATATTGGAGAAAGTTTATTGCTAACTTTTCCTTGATTACAACTCCCTTACATGCTTTGATAAGATTGAACAAGGTGTTTTAGTGGGGAGGCAAACAGCAGAAAGCCTTCAACACCTTGAAAGAAAAAATTAGTATAGCACCAGTACTAGCATTGCCAGATCTTCAAAGACCATTTGAGATTGAAACAGATGACAATGACTATGCCATGGGAGCAGTGTTGATGCAACACGGTAAACCCATATGTTATCATTCTGAGACATTTACTTCTATAGTAGTTAATTATCCCACATATGATAAAGAATTGTATGCATTAGTGCAGAGTCTGAAAAAGTGGAAACATTACCTAATGGGCAAAGAAACAATTATACATACAGATCATCAACCACTTCAATATTTTCACTCATAGACTAAATTGCAACAATCAAGACACTATAGGTGGATGGGTTTCCTACTGTAGTTTCATCTTGTCATCAGATATAAGAAGGGAATACACAATAAGGTTGCAGATATGTTATCTAGACCAATCATAAATGCATCTACTATACTTAAGCATAACTCAGTATTGCATGAAAGCTACATTGAACAATATGCTCAAGATGTAGATTTTAAAGATATATATGCAACTTTAAGTCAAGGAAAACAAGCAGAAGAATTGGATTATCATGTTAAGGACCAACTCTTATATCATTTGGGAAAGTTATGCATTCCTCAAATTGAAAGAGTTAACATAATCCGAGAAGCACACACTTCTCTAATATCAGGTCATTTTGGTGTAAGTAAAATAGTTGCACAGTTGCAAAGGTTCTATTATTGGCCAAAAATGCATGAAACAGTTTCTAGATATATTAAAGGTTGTACCATGTGTGCTACAAGCAAGCCCAGTAATAGAAAATTAGGCTTATACACTCCACTTCTAGTTTCTTCTCGTCCTTGGGAAAGTGTTTCCATGGACTTTGTTGGGGGACTGCCAAAATCTAGAAAAGGTCATGATTATTTATATGTAATTATGGACAGGTTCAACAAAATTTGTATTTTAATACCTTGTAATAAGCAAATTACAGCTGAACAAACAATAAAGTTGTTCTTTCAGCATGTATGGGTTCATTATGGGTTACCCACTTCCATTGTATCTGATCGAGATTCCCGATTTGTTGGGAAGTTCTGGTCAAGTATATGGGAGTTAATGGACACCAAATTAAAGAAGAGCACAACATTCCATCCACAAACAGATGGCCAAACAGAGGTGGTCAATAGGACAATGATCCAGTTGCTCAGAGGCTATTGCAGTAAGCATCCCAAGCTTTGGGATGAACATTTGTGTTATGTGCAACATGCTTACAACCATGACAAGCACTCTTCTACACAAAGATCTCCTTTTGAGACTTGTTTTGGTTTTACACCAAGGTCTCCCTTGGATTTTGTATTTAGTAAAGACATAGCAGTTGATGGACACAGTGATGTGGACAAAGCAACCAAGTTCATTGAACAGATCCAAGAAATTCACCAGGAAGTGTAAGAACAACTAGAAAGAAGATAGGCCAAGTACAAGGCAAGGCATGATAAGCATCGAATTGAGCATAGCTTCCAAGTTGGTGATCAAGTCTGGCTGTAAATCAGCAAAGACAAAATGCAAGGTGAAGGTAAGAAGCTAAAGCCAATAAGGTATGGGCCTTTCAAGATACTTGAGAAAATTGGTGAAAACACTTTTTGCCTTGATTTGCCAGCTTATATGCATATCTATTCAGTCATTAATGCATAGAACTTGAGACTATATGAACCTTCATTGATTGAAGATCCCGAAGAGCAAAGTCAGTTGCCTTCTATTCATGATCTGTTGCCTGAATATCTCAATGAGTTGCAGGAAGACACAGTTCTGGACAGGAAGGTGAAAACTACACGCAGAGGGGATATTGAGTACCTGAGAATTGGACTCAAAGGTTCAAAACTAAGCAGTGCAAGATGGATAGAGATTGGACAAGTGAGGAAGTTGTATCCTCACTTGATTGATGCTTAAAAAACCAACTTTTGGTGGTCCAAAAGCTTTTTCAGTGGAAAGGCATGATCCAGAATGGATCCAAAACACCCTCTAAGTCTTCAAACATTCAAAACTATCCCCTGAGAAGAACCTTTTAAAAAGGCAAATTACACTATTGGGAGGTAAAAACATGAAGAAAATAGTGAATTAATGCCTATCAGAGGTCAAAGGAATGACGCACAGGAGCCATCGGATCTGGCCGATCAACGGTCCAGATCCAATCGGCATATCGCAATCAGCGGTGGCAGGTGGAGGATATCGAAGCCTATGATATGACAATTGTGATCACGATCAGCGCGGGTCAATGAGGACCATCGATCAAGCACACAGATCGACAGCCCAAGTTAACTCACGATATCGCAATCGGTGATTACAGAGGAGCGCTTGCAAATGGCCCAGGGGTCTATGCGATATGTGATTGTGATTAATCGCATCGCAATATCACATCAGAGCTACACAAAGGAGCGGGGCCAATACAAATATGGCTTGTGACAGCCAGACCCGATAGGGTTATAGGCGATATTTTATATATTTTGAAATCCAGAAAATGGCATTTTCCTTTGTATTTCACATTTCTGCCAAATAAATGAATTGCAAAGGAAATGTGCCCAATGCGATGAAACTGGACCCGAAAGGGTTTATGAATGCACATGTATAACATTTCAAGTTCACCATAAAGCCATTTTGCAAGATTTTCAATGTTTTAATGTATTTTTCAAAGACAAAGGGAAACCACGAAACGAGCGGGATTTCGAGTGGGCCATAGGCGGTAAGTGGTTTTGGCCAGCCTCCACCCAAGCCCATACACTGGCTACCACGTGGCTAGGTGCCAGAGAGGGGAAGCCACCCTTTTCGGGCGGTTAACCCCCATATGCATGAGCCGCCCGAAATAGATCTCAACCGTTGGATCAAGATCACTCAAATCAATGGTGGAGATGTGATAGCGATTACAGGCAGTCTCGATAGGAGTATAGAGCAGATTTAAGGATATTTGAAGTCCGATAAATGACAATTTGGTGAATTTTCCTATGTTTTTAGTATATTTCTTTGTGTAAACAAAGAACGCTAGTTTTGGGGATTTCAAAGGCCAAGTGGTCCCTTCCATTGCAGAACAGGTGGCCACCTTCCCAGAAGATGTTATGCCATGATTGCTAACACTCAGAAGGGGATTCAAGCAGATAGAGGCCAGGAGCCAGAGAACCCGAGAAGGGGAAACGAACAGACAACACCAATTGGCTTTAAAGCCACAGACTGGCATTGACAGAGACAAGCAGTGCTAAGACAGAGAGAAAACAAAGACAAAGAGCGAGTCTGTGTACTTACAGAGGCTTGAGGGATTCAAGAAAACTCCTGTTGTTTTGTATCTATTGTGTTGAGACTCAATTTGAGCTCACATTTTGTAAAACTCTACTCTTGAAGACATACTAGAGAGGCCACCACTGAAGGTTGGACCAGGAGAAGTAGCCCAAGAGTTTTGGGTGAACTCCATATTAAACTTGTTGTGTTTATGTGTTCTGTCTATTATGTTTCTTTAACTACTTCCTTGTCTATGTTATTCACAATCTTATCGATCCATTGCACTAAGTAATGTAGGAAAATCCATGCACATGAGTCTGTAATACCTTAAAAGTAATCTAAGATCTTCATCTCCAGATCAAGAATAGTCTTACAACATTCATGATACATTACACAGTTACAATGGTGAGACAATAGCTCTAGTAGTGATACATTAAATCACTCCTTGCTTCTCCAAAGGATGATCCTCTCTCCTATTTCAAGCTATAGAAGCCAAGGCTAGATCTCCAAAGTCTATGACTCCAAAATCCCTTTGCTTGAGTTATGAGGTTTCTTTTATAACAAGAGGAATGAAATTTTATATCCCCTATGAATCTTGAGTTACTCTTATGACTCTTGAACTTCTAATGTGATATTTCGGCTTCTATATGACTTTTGGAATTTTCCCAAAGACTCTTTTGTCCATATATGACTATTTGACTTTTCATATTCCACTTATGACTCTTGGAATTTCACATATTACATTATATCCTTTCCTTTTAATATTTACATCATTACATCCACAAATGATGTGGCAATATACATGACATTGTGATGAGACTAGTACAAGTCACAACTTTACAATGGTGACATGGAATTCATGGTGAGATGGAAATGCCAAGTTGTTTTTCTTGTTTCTTTCTCATTAATCATCATGAGAGGTTTGTACAATACTTCATCTTCATGAAATATCTACTTTTTTCTTCTTCTTCACCCTCCAATGGGATAAAAATATGGAGTCTTCACTATGATCTTGATCATCCAACTTATGTTGCAATCTAGTCTCCCTTCATCTTCTTGTTCAATGATTAACATGTCTTTACTACTTCAGAAGTGTCTTCTAGAATTGTCTCGTTCTCCTTCTCTTTTATCATCATCCTGTCATGTCAAGATCTAGTACCTACAACTGAAAATCACTCATGACAAGATGACATCAGTCTAGAAAACTTTAAGTCTATTTTATGTCATGAAAATCACTAATTGAGCTAAAACTAGGCACTAGACTAGGAAGAAGCCTTAGGGATATCCTAATGCACAGTTCCATAGGCCAAGAATGAGGCACCAATGCTTATGACTGTTCAATGCATAGCACTAGGGGCCCATGAGACAAGATTTCACAGTTGAGGGTCACAATGAGGTACACTTTCCCATTGTAACTACGAAATGTGAAATTCAGGAGAGAGAGAGAGAGAGACAAAGGATTATGCAGTTTAGGAAGCTATGAAGATAGACTACTAATTACAACTGTGTAATGCATAGAAGGATACTAGCTAGGAGGCAGGATTGCATGCAGTTCTTGGGCATTGTGATTACGTAATGTGTAGTCCTTGGAGGCAATAACTGCACATTGCATAGTTACAGGAGGGAGAGATGCATGCTTGAGGCTTGTAACTGCAATGCATAGTTCAAGGGGGGAATTTGAGCTCAAGTTGGTCGGGCATTAAACTTTATGGAATTTGACTAAGTGTGGGATTAGTGAGGCAAAGATGAGACCAAGGTAGGACTTGAACATCATCACACACTTGGAACAATCGACGAAACAACACTGAACACTTAGTCACTCATAATAAACATGATCCCCTTAATGTGACTACAAAACAACATTCTCCTCCAAGCGCGACACTTAGGATACAATTTGCAGCGACAATGATGACACTAGTGAAAAAATGATCAAGACTTGAGGAGTGCGTCTAATTCATGTCTATATGATGGATAGGACACAATAGTGCAATATATTTCATTAAAAATTCCCTCCAAGAATGTACAAATGACTTCGTTTGACTAGATGCGTCACTTCCCTAAACAAAAGATGACACTTGCGAAAGTAAACGAAAAGTACAAATGAAACTTGCAAAGGATTAAAGAAAGTGAAAACGACACATGAGAGAGTGAAGATAACATTAAAATAATAGTTGTTAAAGTGAAAGAAAGCAAAAAATACAATCGTGAATGTGAAAGTGACACTTGAAAAAACAAAGGTGCACCAAAGCGACAGTTGAGAGAACTCACTGAAATAGAAGTAAAATAATGATTATGATGATGATGATAGTGGTTAACGTCCACTAAGACCAAATTGATCTATCGGACCTATAATTTTCTTAGTTTTTAATTGTCTAGCTCCTCGTCTTTCTTGGTGAGATTGATGTTGTAGCTTTCTTTTTTTTCTCTACGGTCTTCCAACTTCCTTTATCTTGCATCTCCTTTATCTCTTCTGGTTCTTGGGACATTGGTGTCTTAGCTTCGCGATCTATTGTGTTCGTCCTTTTGAAGATAGTCAGAGAAGAAGTTTGGTCTAGGAGATCTGCTTTGCTGTTAAATGAAGATTTATTTTGTGCGGTATTCAAATCCTCATAACTGTTGATGCTTGAGGGGTTGTCGAGTTCACTTTTTTGTTGTTGAGCGGGGTTTTCTCCCTGCCTGTCTTGAGATTTGTTTCTTTCTTGCCCGATTTCTTGTGATTCAGAGTTTTCTCTAGAGTATTCTTCTTTGATGACAGTGTAGTGTTCCTTTTGTGCTCCTTCCCACCATGTAGATTTGTGGGGTTTTTTCTAGTAGAATTTTTTTGGGAGGTGTTACACAAAAATATTTGCAGTCAGTATGGGTCTATCATCACTTGTACTGTCCTCCTAAGCAAGTCTCAGACCTCAGCTCTCCAAATCAAGCTTTAGAAATGAGAGAAAGACATTAAAAATCAATGTAACTCTGGTTCCGCACTTTCTCTCATGGTCACCTGTGGTCCCGCACCTTCTATGTACAAAAACTGCGGACCTGCCCACTCTGTCCCTAACGGTGTAGGTGCGGACCCCTGTGAAAGTCAAAAGGCGCAAGTTTTATCTTAAAAAACTCACTTTGGGTTAATTCTAGAGGTTTCTAGAAGGAATTTTGACGTGGATTGTTCGCTCTGAGGTGGTTCATGCATCCCAAAAGAGAAGGAGCTAATCCCTTGATGAGAGGAGCTATCCCTTTGAAGGAGGGCTTTATCCCTTTGAAGGAGGACCTAGTAACCTCCCTCCATTGCACTATAAATACAGGAATTGGGCTGGTTGCTAGAGAGGTTAGAAGCTGAACATTTTTTAGGGTAAATGCTGGTGAAATCAAGACTTCCTAGTTAAGCCTAAAGAGGAGAGATCACATACCTTTTTTGGTTTCATTGGGGAGTGAGTGAAACTTGTCAAAGTAGAGGAGACTTCTTGCTGGACCCTGGGAGGAGCTTGTACAGCATCAAGGCAAAGGTTGTAAGGTTCTTCTTCTTTTGAATTAATACAATCAAACTCATTTTTCTCAACAAGTATCTTATGTTATTTGTTTCATGGACTCCTTGACTTTCATGTTAAATATATTTTATGCAATTGGCTTTTTAGGTGCTATTTAATTTGTTTGCTTTGTTTGTGTTTGCAGATTCGCGAAAAGGAGCTCATTTGGATCGAAGGAGCGAGGGCATCCACAAGCTAGCGTTGGACCTAAGGTAGGCCCTAAAAACACTTGTTTGCTATTGTCTATCAAAGCATATTTAGAGAAAGATAGTGTTTGGTTGGTTTGCTTGTCATTAGGTCTTCTTTAGATTCTAGGAAGGTCTATCTTGTCCGCAAGATCGACTTATTCCATGTGACAGAATTGCGACTCCGCTGGGGACTTGATTGTTTTCCTTGTTTTTACTTTGACCTAAGAAACTCTATTTTTGTTTCTGTTTTTGGCTTGTTGTGTGTAAAATTGGGTAGAGTTTGTAGATCCAGGGTTATTTTTTGTTTTTCATAGCTTTGGGAGAGGACCGCACCCTAGCCGTTTGACACAGTGCGTACTTACCCACAGCTTGGCTTTTAGCACAGAGCGGGACCGCACCTGTGCCAACTGTGGACCTGCGGACCCTTTCAAAATTTTGAAAACCCTAAAATTTCCTCTGTCAGTCAGCTTAGTTTGTCTTTATAAATTGTTATCCACTGCCCAGACCTGCATATAACTTGTCAGAAGCTTTCCTTGGATTGATTTTGTCAGTGTTAGGGTTTTAGGTGAAATTCCTAGGAGTTTTGCTTGTTGGTTTTGTTTTTCATTTTGGTTGTGTAGTGGCTCTGAGCTTAGAAGCTGTAGGGACTTTAGATTACCTTAGTGTCTACCAGCCTTCTTATGAGTCTGACCATGTATGAAATCTCCCCTTGCTGAGGAATCCGCTTTGTATTTTCTCATTTCAAAACTTCGAAAAGCTTGTGTTTGAGATTTTGGCTTTTCATTTTTTTTTTTTTTAAATAAAATGAAATTGGTTGTTCTTGATTGATTTGTGATTCTGCATGAATTAGTCCTTAGCTTACATCTAGCTGAGTAAAACATCCTCTAAAAAGACTTTTAGTAGGCTTTGACTTCAAATAGGTTTTTATAGTTTGTAGCTCTCAAAGTTAGTTATTTTTATTAGTTTTGAGTGTTTTATTTACAAAATATAAAAAAAAAAAAAAAATAATCTCTTTTGAAAAAGTTTGTTTTTTGTAGTGATTGAGTGCTTTGAAACGAAAAGGGAAATTTTTGTGAAATAATTAGTTGTCTCATTTTGAGTGCTTTGGAAAGGAAAGGCTCTTCTTTTAATTTGTTTGATTGAGAAAGATTTGTGTTTACAAAGTATTTGCATTCTCAAACTCTTTCTTAGTTTAGAAGTTCATCGAAGAAAAAAGATTGTTTGGATCATCTTAGGTGCATTTTTAGTGATTTTGAGTCGAGTCTTCATACCACGAGTTTCATCTCCGCACCTTTGGACTTAAACAAAAACCACTAAAATTAACGCTTAAAGTAAAATTCACCTAGTAACATTTTTATTTCTAGGGCTCTGATACACCAACTTAGCTTATGCTAGTGTCTTGGAGTAGGAGAGTAATTAACTCTCCAAGACAGTAAAAACAAACAAGTAGCTGTATCTTGTGGTAGGGAAGAAATCCAATTGTTGCATTTATGCTCTGGGAAAGCTCCTCTTAAAGGAGAAGCATGAGATTGTGTCTGAACTAGTGTGGGAATCAATCCTTCCTCATTGGGAACGACGCCAAATATTCACGTATTACAAACGGTAAACCTCGGATTAACCATTGTCGAGGAGCCTGGGGTCACTTATTGGTAAACCTTGGATTATGTCAAGGAGCCTTCAAGGGGATTGAGCTTGCTACTCTGCCCTTGCATGCGTATTGGATCGTAGACTGTTCCCCCAGGTGTATTTGTCTCAGTTGGTAACCTTAGTGGCCATATTCTTTAGGACTCTTCCTAAGGTGACAGTGGTGGGAAGATCCCACTGTACCTGGAGCAGACGTCGGCTAGACTCACTTGGATTTTCTGGGGGGTTCACTTCACTCGAGACGGTTAAGTGGAGGAACTTGTGCCAGTCTATTCATTAAGCAGGTTGCCGGGGTAACTGTTCCAACCGCCATTTTTGTACTGAACTCTGCGACGTTGGATTTCATCACCAATTAGTGTTTTCGGTCTGGAAAGTTACTGTTTGTGTGTGTTTGATCTCCTAGATTCTTTAGGTGTATGATTCAAATTTGTTTGGTTCTTTAGAGACTTTAGGTGCTTTGTTTGTGTGAAGTAGTTAAAAGTCTTTAACTGTGGCTGAATTACCAAGACAGTCCCGTAGACTTCGGGGCCAGTCTCCTGAGATTATAAACGTGGCTGAGTTACTGAGGAAGTCCCGTAGACTTCGGGGCCAACCTCCTGAGGAAGTACCAAGCCAACTTGAAGGATTAAAAGTCCTCGTAACTCCTAGAGATAGTAGAGTTGGGTCACCGGAAGAAGGAGAATCTTCTTTGATAGTACATCCTGATTTTCAAACGCCAGTAGTAGAATATAATCCGCAGTCAGTGTCTGTCTCCGAAATCGTTGGTAGCTTTTCATCTACTAGCGATATAGGTGAAGAACCCGAAATATCTGAGCCTGAAAGTGAATTTTCTGCTACTCCGACATCGGAGTTTGTTTCTCCATCTTTTAGTGGTCCTGGTTCACCTAGGGTAGAAAGAGTAATCACTCAAGATCTTCCTTCTGGATTGATTTCTATTGAAGAACTTGCTCCGGAAGAAGAAGAAGTAGGCATCCCTATCCCTGAAAATCAACCTACTATTGAATTAAGGGAGCGTGAATCAATTTTTTATAGTCCACCTAGGAGTAGTTCTTGGTATCTTTCTTTGACTAATTATTTAGAAAACTCAGGGTTAAGTTTTTCACCACCTCGTGCTCCTTATCACTCAACACCTAGAGGTTTTTACACTCCCGTCAATATGGCAAGACAGTCGTCCATGTTTACTCAATCGCCTGAATCCTTTTTGTACGGTGGTCCATCTGTTCCCTCTGGGTATCAGTCTCTTTCTGGTACTTTTTTGGGAGCATCTCCTCAACCCATTGAGCAAGGGTTATTAACTGGAAGCAATGGTACAAAGTCATTGAGCGTAGAAGACATTCTTATGATGTCAGGTTCCATTCCCAATCCTCAACCTCAAGGTGGCCAGTTACCGCCTGGGGGGCAGCCTCAATTAACGCCTGGGGGGCAACCTCAAGGTACACAATTTGCATCTGGGGGGCAACCTCAAGGACAGTACATACCTACGGGACAGTACGTTCCTCAAGGTCAACCCCAGACTCAATATGTACCCCAAGGTCAACCCCAGTATCAATTTATACCTCAAGGTCAACCCCAGTATCAGTATGTGCCTCAAGGGTATCAACCCCAAGGTCAATACTCGAACCAAGGTTTCCAACCACCCCAAGGTCAAACGTTTGTTCAAGGAACGGGAAATGTACCTTTCAATTATCAATCCTACCCTCAACCCGATTATGGTCTTCAGTATTCTCAACCAGTTATGGGTCAGTACCCCAGAATGAATATAGTGTGGGATTCATCGCAAACCCAACAGGTGTTGCAGCCAAGTGTACAGTTGTCATCTCAAACTGGACAACCCTTAGTTTCTGGTACATCCCAGCAACCAGTCCAATCTAACATTCAAACTTCTGTACCTTCGGTAGTTTCTCAGCCTGGGCCTAGTACACCTCGTACTCCGCCTCAAACGACTGCTACAACTGCCGCTACATCTGTTCAATCTACCCCACCTACTTCTGGAGTATCGACAGCTCCGGTTTCTACTGTTCCTGTATCTACTCCTCAGACATCTTTACCACCGTCTGGATCTACGATTCAAACTTCGGTTCAGATGCCTATAGGACAACCTGGTTTAAGTACGGTTGTCACAAGTCAACCACAATTCACCTATCAACCGTACCAGGGACAGTACCAATTCGGTCCTGCTGTCCAGCAGCCAGTTTATCAGTATCAACCGTATCCTGGGTACACTTATCAACAACCTCAACAACCCCAGTACGGTCCGGTTAATCCTGGTTTTCCGGGAGGATACAATATCCCGAATGCGATTCCTATTCCTAGTTATCCTGGATATCCTCCTCCTGGGGCTGGTCTCATGACCCAGAGTTTTAGGGATCCTAATCAGCAGTTACCATTTATCGCAACTTTGGACTTGCCTGACTTGTCACGCCTAACGAACGATCCCATTAATTATCTTTCGTTTTGGCCGCCAATGCCGAATAAGTTTCCCAGTGACATTCCCAAGTTCGAAGGTAAATCAGGAGAGGATCCGTCGAACCATGTGATGACTTACCACCTCTGCTGTGCGTCTAACTCCATCACAGATGATTCGAACTGTCTTAGACTTTTCTAGCGCACTCTAATTGGTCTCGCGGCCAAGTGGTACATTGAGTTACCGCGAGGCACTTTTTATAATTTTAGTCAGTTAGCTACCTCGTTTCTAACTCATTTTCAGTTGCCAGTCCGATATGACAATGGCACGGAATTGTTAACTTCGCTAAAACAATCAACATCCACGTACATTTCAGATCATATTCGCGAGTGGAGACGTCAACGCCGTTTAGTGAAGGTATTTATTCCGAATCAAATCTTGGCTGAGTGGTTTGTAAAATCTTTGTTGCCAAAAATCACTGAAGATGTTGCTAAAGCCAGAGTTGTTACTGAGGAGCAAGTCATTGCTCAAGCACAGTACCTTGACTTGGTCTATACTCAGTCAGGTACGTTACATGAAAAAATCCCCGATCTTCCCAAGTCAAATCAAATCGCTGCAGCTCCTTCGGGATCTCATGCCGCCGATGGTATGATCGGCACGGTTAACACTAAAAGTAAGAAGAAGTCTTCCAAGAATTCTTCTCCTATCATAACCTTGCCTGATTCCCCAACAGGAGATTCTTCTGCAGAGATTTCCGCCGATATTCACGTTGTAGAGTCATCTACAGCCAAATCAAAATCTGGTGGGAAGAAGAAAGGAAAGAAGAAGAATAAAACGGACAAAAGTTCAAAGTAGAAACCTGAAAAGGTGGAATCCAATGACGAAAAGCGCAAACTTCGTTATCCTTGTCTCATTTGTGACAATGAACATTTTACAAGAGACTGCCCTCATCGTGCAGAGGTTGCGAAGATTGTCAAGGGTTCCCAAACTTTTTCTGTTTTGAAGGATCCTTTTTCGGCTCAAGACAGCAAGATGATAGGTTCATCCTCGAGTGCCAATGAAGAACCCATACTGATGATGTCCCATGTTAGGATTGCGACTCGATTGCAAGATTATGGTAGTAAGAGTCCTGTTGATGGTAAAGAAGCAGAATCTCCTCATTCTAATCCATCAACCTCAACTCCCGGTTCCGATCCACTACAGATCGAGAAACCTAATCCAGACTTAGTAATCAAACTGCCCACCAAGGGTATACTTCGAAAGTCAGCTTTCAATCCACATGCGAGAGTGGCTCAGAATTATAACATTGTTGAGGATCTAGTTGTTTCACCCTCAGCAATGTCGGCTTTGGAAGTGCTGCAATCATGCCCAGCACAACGTAAATTACTTTTGTCGGCTATAGGAGCTGTTGATATTCAGGACCCGAACCTAATAATTTTCGATCTATAAAATAGTACACCACGTTTGCCTCATCAAATGGCTTTCCAGATACCAGTGATAGTAAAAAACAGGCCTATTCATCGGATTGTAATTGATGAGGGAGCTTCAACGTGTATTATGTCGATACAGTGTTGGAGATCGCTTGGTTCTCCTTCACTAAATCAATCCCCGACGATTCTAAAGGCCTCTGATGGCTGTGGGTTTCATCCTTTTGGCATTCTACAGGATTTGCCTATAGGGGTTGAAGGAAAAACCGTTAGTCTAGATGTGGAGGTGGTTGATGCCCCTCTAGACTACAACCTTCTCTTGGGTCGAAGTTGGTCTTACGCTATGACAGCGGTCGTTTCATCGGTCTTTCGAGTAATAAAATTTCCACACAATGGAAAGATCGTGACAATAGACCAGCTGGCTTACTTTTCATCCAACCCAGCCTCTTCGGAGAGTATTCAGCATGTTGGTAAAACGACTATCCCATATAAGGATGTTGGAGTAGGATTAGTTAAAGATGCTGATTTACTGGGAACTTTTCCTTTTCCTCCAATCAATGCATCATCTTCATTTGCAACCATTCATATGATTACATCAGACACCATTGTTTATGATGATCCTTGGATCATTCCTTTTGAATCTGAGATAGACTCATTTGGTGATTCCATGCCTTTGAGTCCATATGAAATTGCCTATGAAGCTGTGCAGTCGTTTGCTGACTCGTTTTCAACCAGAAATGACTTAATGAATGTGGTCTATGAGGAATCACTTTTCACATCAACCTCGTATTTAGCTACGTTTTCTGAACTTGTTCACTCCCATGAGCAAATTCGTGAAATCCTATGTGTAGATGATTTACCATGGGAAGATCTCCATCACCGATCTTTGTTTTTACCTGAGGATGACCGTTTTGAAAATGATTTCTCATCAATATTTACAACCGAATATGTCAAGGAACCTCAGAATCCAATGAAACATCCCGATTCAGAGTTAAATTTGGGGAAAATCTCTCGAACTATTCCTATTGACATTTCGGTTAAGCCCGGAATTTTTGAAAACATTCATATAGGTGCCTCGTGTACAGATGACGAAATTCAATTATATAAGGCCCTATTTCAAGAATTCCGCGACGTGTTTGCCTGGTCCTATGAGGAAATGCCAGGAATTGATCCTACGATTGTTGTCCGGCAACGTTTGCGTCAGATTCACCCGCGAAAAGCTGCTGCAATTAAAGCAGAAGTTGAAAAACTATTGAAAGCAGGTTTCATTTATCCGATCCCTTTAACAAATTGGGTATCGAATATTGTTCCGGTTAACAAAAAACAGGGAACAATAAGAATATGCATCAACTATAGGGACATTAATCGAGCCTGTCCAAAGGACAATTACCCAACTCCCTATATCGATCAAATCATTGATGATTGTGCCGGCAGCGAATTATTTTCCTTCATGGACGGTTTTTCTGGATACAATCAAATCAATATTCTACTTGCCGATCAACCAAACATGGCTTTCATTTGTCCATGGGGGACATTTGCTTATTGCAAATTACCTTTTGGGCTTAAGAATGCCGGAGAAACTTTTCAAAGGGCGATGTCTTATGCGTTTCATGACATCAAACACATTGTGCAACCCTATCTCGATGACTTGCCTACTCATTCATTACATCGAGCTGATCACCCCGTCCATTTACGAGCAATCTTTATGAGGTGTAGGCATTATCGGATTCGTTTGAACCCACACAAATGTGTCTTCTATATAGAAACGGGTCGATTGCTGGGGTTTGTAGTTTCGAAAGCCGGCATTCGCGTTGATCCCTCGAAAGTTGAAGCTATCATCAAATTGTCTCCTCCTTCGAGTCCTCGCCAACTCCAAAGTTTGCAGGGGAAAGCAAACTTTTTACGACAATTCATTCCTAACTACATCAAGGTTACAAAGGGTTTTACTCGGTTGTTGAAGCAAAACACTCAATTCTATTGGGATGAGATATCTCAGAAATCTTTTGATGCACTCAAACACGTGTTGACCCATGCATCGTTGTTGCATCCTCCCAACTACAACCAGGATTACTTCTTGTATCTCGCTACCTCTCATTCCACCATTGGGATGGTCTTAGTTCAGGAAGATGAATCAGGAACGGAACATGTGATATATTACCTCAGTCACACGCTAAACCCAACTGAGCTAAAATACTCGCATGTGGAGAAATTGGCATTGGCAGCTGTGCAAGCTGTCCAACGTTTCCGTCACTACATTCTACTACGTAAAACTACGGTAATTTCGGATTGCAACCCTATGCTCTACATTTTGACCAAGCAATTACTAGGGGGCAAGTACTCTAAATGGATCGTTATCCTGCAAGAGTTCGACTTGGAGTTTGAGAAATCTAAGTCTAAGAAATCTTTAGTTTTTGCGGAATTAATGTGTGACTTCCCGCGTGCTGACACAGAAACTGTGGCGAAGGAACCCATTGCGGACGAATCCTTGTTTCTAATCAGCACTTTAGATCTGTGGTATGGGGATATCATTGTTTATCTCCAGACCCAATCCTTTCGGCCAGAAATTTCAAGGTCAGAACGTCGGAAAATTCGATTCCAGTCCCAACAATTCAGGATTATCGGAGATACTCTTTATCGCCGTGGGGCAGACTCTATTTTTCGACGTTGCTTAACTCACGAGGAAGCTGAAAGGGTTCTAAATGACTGTCACTCTGGAGCGTGTGGCGGTCATATGTCTGGGTTTGCCACAGCCCAAAAGATATTGCGCGCTGGCTACTTCTGGCCGTCTTTATTTAAAGATTGTATTACGGCGGTCCGAAAATGCCACAACTGCCAGATTTTTTATCGTAAGATGCGCGCTCCACCTGCTCCTCTCCATCCTATAATTGTCGTTGGTCCTTTTGCCAAATGGGGTATCGATTTTATTACATGTAACCCTCACTCGGCCGGGGGGCATGCGTATATCATCCTTGCGGTAGATTATTTTACTAAGTGGGCCGAGGCGATGCCTACATTCGAGGCAGAGGGCAAGACGGCTGTAATTTTTGTGTTCAATCATATAATTGCTAGGTTTGGTGTCCCGCAAGCGATAATCACTGATCATGGGCGTCATTTTCAAAACGTTATGATGACCGAACTTACAGGCCAGCTTGGTTTACGTCACGATAGTTCAACCCCTTATTATCCACAAGCGAATGGTCTGGTTGAATCCATCAACAAAGTTTTGGTTATCATGATCTGACGAATCATTGGGATTCATCGGTCGAATTGGCACAACATGCTATTTTCAGCGCTTTGGGCGTACCGAACTTCAGTAAAAACATCAACAGGGTTCACTCCTTTCCAACTAGTCTATGGTTTGGAAGCCGTGTTACCCATTGAATGCGAAATCCCATCACTGCAAATGGCCATCGAGTTACTTCCAACCACTTCCAAAGAGGAAAAGCGTTTGTTATACTTGGCTCAATTAGATGAGAATCGACATGATGTTGCATTGGCAATCGAGACTCACGCAAAACGAATGAAAGCTCAGTATGATCGAAATGTGACCCCTCGAAGTTTTTCGGAAGGAGATCTAGTCTTAGTGTATGATCAAGCTAATGATAAATTAGGCGCTAGAAAATTCGTTCCTATGTGGCATGGTCCCTATGTTGTCAAGCAAAAACTAGCCAAAGGGGCTTATGAATTGGTAGACTTTGATGGGGACTCTTTGGGTAAACCCAGAAATGGCCTTTACTTAAAGAGGTATTATGCTTAAAAGAATGGGTACGGAGATTTTTAGTTAGGATAGTTTTTCTTTCTAGCTGGTGTGTTTTAGTTTAAACAGTGTGCTTAGCTTAGAGAGTGTTTTTCATCATTTTTCCTGCTTATCTTGGTTTTACTCTTGATATTGCAGATGTCGATGCCTCTCCAAACATACATTGGTTTCGCTGATGGTGCTTGTCGTAATACACGGAACATCTCTTCTGCAGCTTGGGTTATCTATTCACCCTCTGACGAGTTAGTATCTATACATGGGGTAAGCCTCGGTCAAACAACGAACAACATTGCCGAGTACAGTGCAGTGATTGAGTTATTATCTGAATCTATTTCATTTGGGATTCGGAGTTTGATAGTGAGGTCAGATTCTGAACTCGTTGTATTACAGCTTAATAGAGTGTATGCCATTAGAAATCTAGTGTTATTAAGATTATTTTTGAGAGTGCGTCTCTTGGAACGTGAGTTTGATTACATTGAATATCAGCATATTCCAAGGTCTTTGAATACATTAGCAAATGCAATTGCTTCTCGAATGTTAAATAGACATTTGCAATAATCATACATGTAAATTTAAAATCATTCCATAACATGATTAACAAGATAAAGCCGGTAATATATATATATATATATATATATATATATATATATATATATATATATATATATATATATATATATATATAGGAGTGTGTCAAAAAATACATCGTCTTCGATCATAGGTTGAAAAACACCTTATGATCGGCAAAAATGATAAGTACAAAAAACAAAAATGTCACATGTGCCCACTATAGGCGATCATCCTATCACTGGTGATGATCTCTATAAGAAACCACTGCACGGGCCACCTTGCAAAGGAACCTCCTAAAAGGTCCCGGGACTCCAATCACATAGCGCTGAAGTCGACGAGGAATGTCGTCTATAGTGGTCTCAGGAATATCTCCTGTCAAGCGCTCGAGATGACCCTCCAACTCGGCCAAAACCTCTGCTGACTCGTCCTGTGGGGCTGGTGCGGGTGCAACTGGTTGTTTTCTCTCGAAAGGCCGGAGAGCGGCTGGTCGCTGTGGACCCACATCTGCATTTTAAAATTTTTACTATCAGTTTTGAAACAATGGAAAAATAAATAAAAAATTAAAATAGGAAAATGTTGAAAAGTATTTTACCTGACTCATCCCACTGCTCTCCTGATGGAAGAACCATGTCTAGGTCACCACGAAAATCTATCCCAGCATAAGGAAAGTCCTGAATGGAAAATACCTGGTTTTCCAGCCATTGGAAATACTCAGGTTTGAAACGAGCAACCTCTGTCCTCTCGTCCAGGTGACGGGCCATGATTGCGACCCATCGCATTAGTTTGGGCTCTCGAGGAAGCCCAGCTCCAACAGTAAGGTGTTGTGGGATCAGCATAGGAACCCTCTCCAGTCCAAAACTCACAACCAAATCCCCATAACCAAAGGTCTTTAGTCGTCCGTTCTTGGCCCTGGTCAGTTGGCCTTTCACATTGGCCAACACGGCATCGCACCAGTTGAAGATGGTGCCTCGAAAGCAATCAACTGCCATATGCATCTGGGATATGGTGGCAATATGTAATGCGGCAGCTTCGCAAAGTCTGGTGATGGTAAACGCAATCACCATAAGTTCAGGACGGGATATCGTCTTTATGTCTATCCCTTTGTCTCTAGCCTAGCTGTTGCAGTACTCTAACCGGAGGCTATCGACAGACTGGCCACCTGGCCTAGTCCCGTGCAGAGTCAAGTCTTCGCCTCTCTTAGGCAAACCAGTCAAGAAATATATGTCTACCGGCTCGATTTCGAGCTGGTGGCCACCAATGAAGAAACACTGGTCCTGTATGCTCCATCTGTCAACCAGCCACTGTAAGAAATCCACCTGAGCCCTCATGCCAGGAATGGCCCAGAATTTATACAGTCCGCACGCCCTCAAAGCATCAAGAGAAGGCTGATGATTCCATGCGGTAGCATCCACGTCCTCGTGCTCTCGTTCATGCCAATCTAGCATGATGTGCTCTCTGCATCAAGCATAAAGATTAATTAAATTGCTAGGAAATATTTTGGTTGGTCCATTTTTGAGAATTTTTGGGTTCAAAACCCTTGCGACGGGGTACGCACCCTCCGGGTTAGACACAGTGCGGGGGTCCGCACTTTGTCTACACGGAAGGTGCGGACCCCGAGCTTTTTCCCAATGGAGAAAAAGTCGGGGTCCGCAGGCCCGCAATGGTAAACCTGCGGGCCCCTGCGCACGGGTTTTGCGCCTAAAAACCCTCCCAAAAAATGAAATGAAGGACTAAAACAAAAAACTAAACGGTTGAAAATGAAGAGTAGGATGATGTGGATTACCTGGAGAAGACGGCGCTCGATTCCGACGGTTGGATTTTCCGAAATCTTCACGGGAAGTTTTCTAGCCAAAAGCACTATTTTTCTCACCCAAATTCAAACGGTAAAAATGAATTGGCAAAGGCCCTTTTTATAAGTTTTTTGAGTAAATAAATCGCAAATTTGTTTATGTTTCACTTTTAAAAGGTATTTTGCGACATTTTTATCCATTTCAAACAGGTATGAGTAATGTTTGCGTTTTTGTGCAGAATCAAGGATTATTCAGGCGAAATCTAGCATTTTCAACAGAAAAACATGTAGAGTCATCTTTAAGCTCTTTTCTGACTCCTAAAACATGAAAAGATTGCCGAGTGTTTCTTTTAAACTCGTTAAAATGGAATTAAAAGACGGTCTACTTACAACTCTTTTCCGACCGTAAAAACATGAAAAGATTGCCGAGTTTTGTCGTTTCAAATTCGATATTGGTTATAAAACGACGTGTCATTGATCGCTTTTTTACTTTTTCGGGTCAAAGGCACTAATGACGAAAAGTACTCCTTGGTCGTAAAAGATCAAGCGGTTCTCTCAAGTATTATTTTATACTTTTTCGGGCTTGGGAGACACAAATGTACGAAAAAGGTCAACCCTGGAGTCTTCTTAAGTTTTTTCAGACTCTCTAAAATTGAAAAACACCGAGTTTCTCCTATAATGGACTCGTTAAAATTTCACAGTAAAGGACCTGTTCAATTACAAACAGGAACGAACCACTCCTTCTTAGGGTTCAAATTTAAACTAAGTTGAACTCATCCGAAGGATGAGCTTATAATCAAGCAAATGTTATCCTCCTCAAGCTTGTCAAAAATAAAGAGGTACTTGCCAGAAATGGTGGGGGAAAGAGAGAAAAATGAGCCTGTTTGTCATACTTTGTAACCACTCTTGAACACGATACTTTTATTCACCTGGGTTGGGAAATCCTTTGCCTAACAGTTGATCAAACCACATTGAAAGTCTTCAGCCGGTTTCTGGGTATTAACTTTGGGTCAATTGTCACCAAACCATCTGTCGTGTCGTTATGTGTTCAAGAGGTCACTGCCAATAATCCATTCATCTACAAAATATATGTCATCCATCTTGACCATCCCTGAGTCAGTCTTTGCAACTAAATTTCTTCAACTTGATCTATGATTTCGTGTTGTGGGCTTGCCTACGACGGATCACTTTCTATCGACATTAGCTCATTATCTAGAAAGATGATCTAAGAATCATCAGTACCTTGAGATCTGCATGCATCAATGGTAGATTTCTCGCCTTTGACGACAGTTTACATCATTGACTTTCGATCAAAGGATTCCGTGACATGCTCGACATCAACACATCTATTCGCATCTCATGGACTGTACTGGGTACTTTGAGAGCCATTGACATTACTAGTGGTTTCTCTCACACTTGTTAACAGTTTACATCATTGACTGGTAATCAAGTGGTTTCTACCATGTTCGACATCAACACATTCATTTGCATGGATAGAATCGTACTGTTTCAGGAAGTAGAAATGAAGACCCTGGATCTAGTTTCCACAATCCAGGCTGTGAGGAATTTTGTATTCATTATATAATGGACTATTCATAAACAGATGGTTGCATCCATACTGTGTCCACATGAGTCTATACTTGTGATGTTTTACAAGATCATTCCTGTATCAGAGCAGTAGTTAGTTTTTCTAGTCAGTTTTTATCTGAGTATGGGAATGCCTACCTCAGCGATGATATGATCTCATATATATATCTTGCATTGAATGTTTTTACAGGTTCCAACCGGGTTCTCCACAAGATGATCCTCGAAATGATAAAATACTTCACTCTTCCTAAATGATAAGAAATCCTCATCTACTACAGACTTCGCACTTTAGGGGGCAATCTGTTACACAAAAATATCGTCATCATGATTATTTGCAGTCAGTATGGGTCTATCATCACTTGTACTGTCCTCCTAAGCAAGTCTCAGACCTCAACTCTCCAAATCAAGCTTTAGAAATGAGAGAAAGACATTAAAAATCAATGTAACTCTGGTTCCGCACTTTCTCTCATGGTCACCTGCGGTCCCGCACCTTCTGTGTACAAAAACTGCATACCTGCCCGCTATGTCCCTAACGGTGTAGGTGCGGACCCCTGTGAAAGTCAAAAGGCGCAAGTTTTATCTTAAAAAACTCACTTTGGGTTAATTCTAGAGGTTTCTAGAAGGAATTTTGACGTGGATTGTTCGCTCTGAGGTGGTTCATGCATCCCAAAAGAGAAGGAGATAATCCCTTGATGAGAGGAGCTATCCCTTTGAAGGAGGGCTTTATCCCTTTGAAGGAGGACCTAGTAACCTCCCTCCATTGCACTATAAATACAGGCATTGGGCTGGTTGCTAGAGAGGTTAGAAGCTGAACATTTTTTAGGGTAAATGCTGGTGAAATCAAGACTTCCTAGTTAAGCCTAAAGAGGAGAGATCACATACCTTTTTTGGTTTCATTGGGGAGTGAGTGAAACTTGTCAAAGTAGAGGAGACTTCTTGCTGGACCCTGGGAGGAGCTTGTACAGCGTCAAGGCAAAGGTTGTAAGGTTCTTCTTCTTTTGAATTAATACAATCAAACTCATTTTTCTCAACAAGTATCTTATGTTATTTGTTTCATGGACTCCTTGACTTTCATGTTAAATATGTTTTATGCAATTGGCTTTTCAGGTGCTATTTAATTTGTTTGCCTTGTTTGTGTTTGCAGATTCGCGAAAAGGAGCTCATTTGGATCGAAGGAGCGAGGGCATCCACAAGCTAGCGTTGGACCTAAGGTAGGCCCTAAAAACACTTGTTTGCTATTGTCTATCAAAGCATATTTAGAGAAAGATAGTGTCTGGTTGGTTTGCTTGTCATTAGGTCTTCTTTAGATTCTAGGAAGGTCTATCTTGTCCTCAAGATCGACTTATTATGTGTGACAGGAGGTTTTTGGGCAATTTTTGGCTAGATGGCCTGTCTCAAAGCAGGATCAACATCTGAAGAGGACACTTTCATAATCGAGTTTATGGTTCCACACATAGTCTTTACTTGTTAGGTTTATTTCAGTTGGGAATCCAGCATTGAAGTCCATTTCCACACAAATGCGTGCATAGGTGGTTCTGGCATATTCCTCTGTTTTTGGGCACCTGCAGTAAAATTTCACAATTGCATTTCCAATGGCTTTTAGTGAGGAGAGATTCTAGATATGCAAGGGTAGGATTGCAAATCTCACCCAAACTGGTGTTGAGGTTATGACTGTTGTTGAGGGATCAAATGATGGGTTCCATGGCTTCATGAATAGGCCTGAGTTTTCCCAAAAACAATGGCCAGAATATAGAATACATTGTCTGCTTTCAAGATTTTCAAAATCTACTATAAAGAAACCCCTAGCACAGGGGTGGATATTAATTTCATTAGAAATGACAGGCTTGCATACCTCCGAAATCCAATTGTGGAGAGATGTCAGTCACGGCTAAAAACCATTGAACCGATAGATTAGGACACTTTCAGAAAACTTCAAAGCCTCATTGAGTGAGGCCTGGACCACTTGGATAGTGGGAGCTGGGGCTTCACCGACGATATGGGCAGGAGCTTGCCCTCCAGAAGCAGACAGAACTGAGCCAGCAGCTATTTTCGCAAAGCTGGGAGCCATATTTTCCCGTAGAACCCAGCCGCAGAGAAATAAGGTAGAAGATTAGATCTAGATCTAGCTGTAGAAGATTGAACAGGTGGTTCATATATGAAATTGGTTGTTGCCTTTGATAACTCCACAATGTGAGACAACGGAGAGTGCCGAAATAAAAGTGAGGGAGTCTATCAATGGAGAGTGCGCATTGAATGTCGACATGTGTTATGTAGTATATTGTGCTTATGTATTGCATAGACACTGTCACTAGTGATTGCACAAGCCTTACCTTAAAGAGCTACGTAATTCCTATCTAAGATTGCATGGCAAGATGTGTGTTTGTGAATGCATAAAAGATAGAACATGTGTGAGCAACTGACTTTGAAACTTAGAAGAAGGTTTAATACTTTGAGAAAAAGTAGGCAACCATGAAGTGACCATGGAACGACAGATCACAAGATCCTCAGCAGGCTCCAAAATTCAAGTGTAACCAAAATTTTGGAGGGTGTTTGTCGCAGTGACAACAAGTTTGTAAAACCCTAGGATTGAATTTGTTAATAATGATGAAGAATGCAAGAATGATCGATGAAGAATAAGCATTAGGGTTTGGGATTAAAACCTTATCAATTCAAAATGAGATATAAATGAAAATCCATGGGCCTATGGATTAATTACTTCACTAACTCATGAATGAGTTGACATCTTGGTAATGAGGTTGATTTCCAGGATGGATTTAAAGGTGAAGAGGGAGTTTTCACAATCTCAAAAAGATAAGTATCTTGCATTTCTTTGTTTTAATTATCACTAACATTGAATTGTTTTGTAAACCTTGGGTAGGGTTTTGGAAAAGAAATCCTAGGGCTTATGAATCAAATCTTGGACCCAATTTCTTCCATTTAAAAAGATTAGAAATCTTGTTAATCTTTATTTGCAAAGTGATTGTAAAAGGACTAAAGATTAAGAAGGCACTGAAAAGATAAATATCTTGTGTTTTTCCTTTTACTTTTAAATCATTACTAATGATGTGAACTCTTTACAAGGACTCCTTGTTGATGATATGGACTAAATTATAATGATGTGGATTTGTTGATAATGTGGATTTATTGATAATGATAATGATGTGAGCTTGTTGATGTGGACCCATTGATAATGTAGATGATGATGAACTCTTTGATGTTAGAGACTCCTTGATGTGAACTCTTTGTTGATAATGATGTGAACTCCCTGATGATATGGATTTATTGATGATGAGAACTCCTTAATGGCGATGCAATATCTTCGATGATGGCATGGAATATTTGATAATGTGATGATATTGACTCTATTTGAGAAGGCTAAGATCAAGAGGGAGGCTCACACACTCTCAAAAGATAAGTATGATCCTGATTTTTTCTATTGATAATTTCATTATGATTCTCTTGGCTTGCTGGGTTGTTTTTGTTGTTCCATAACTGAGGTTTGCAGGTACATAATCATGACTTCCAAGATTTATAAATCATTGGAAATTATGAAAGAAAAATGTGACAAAAAGACTCATCATAGGCTTAGAGGGAGCAAACTAGATAAACATGATTGAAGCACATTTCTATGAAGAGGACTTCTATGTAAGAGGGAATTTCTTTGCTAAAAGCATAGCTTGATGATATATTTGGCACAATGGACTGTAGGTCCATCGATATCTCCCTAATGAATGATTTGGAGAATTTGTAAGACTCTGATGTTTACTTGGTTGATTCAGTGATTGCTTTGTTGTTACCTACTGGATTCAATTATGGTCTGCTAGATTCTACTATAGATATTGATTCCTGCTTCTATGAGAAGCCACTTATCATCTACTGGATTCGACAGTGGTGTTGGTGAGAAAAGTTCCCTAAGGTAAGGGTTGACAACCTCAATAGAGAAGAACAGAAAAATAAACAAGAAGCAATCAAGCAAGCATGATAAACATGTGAATTATTAAATGTGGACTTGGAAACTTACCCAAAGGTCCTACGTTTGATGATGTTCTCATAGGTTCCAAACTCTCTGTTTCCGCCAGAATCAAGAAGGCCTGCAAGTCAATTCAGAGAAGCATATACATGATATATAATTCAATGTGATACAATATATGTTAGATCATCATATATAAACATAGAAATTGTGATTCATGA
The DNA here is from genome assembly GCA_031772625.1 of Pinus tabuliformis. Lineage (NCBI taxonomy): Eukaryota > Viridiplantae > Streptophyta > Pinopsida > Pinales > Pinaceae > Pinus > Pinus tabuliformis. Next base: position 964,147,583 of record CM062805.1, read on the forward strand.
GAGAATAACATATTAGGAACAATACATGAGTTTCTTTATTGATAATCAACACTAGGTACAGGAAAAGTACAACACGATTCAAGACAAAGCATTAATGAATCCTTCCTCCATATCCATCCATCCTAAGCCACAAAGACAACCTCTCTAACAAATGCAAGGATATGTTATAAAGATGATGAAAATCTCTGCAAAGGAAACAAGGGTTTCCATAGAGACTGCGAGTGCAGGAGGAACGGGAAAATCAAACTTGATCTGGGAGAAAATTGGGTATAATGTCGATATCCCTTCTCTTATGTCTTTTAGGCATACCAAAGGTGTGTATATATACCACCTGAAATTCGTTAATTCATTTGTGCTACGGGCCCCTGTAGGTGGGCTCTCGATAAAACCCATGAACCCCACCTAAAAAATAGCATATTATTTTATCTTTTAATATTTAAAAAGGTATACATAAGGATTCAGTTATAGAACTCACATATGTACACGCTTTTGAATGGGAAAAGTTATGTATGGAATTTGAAATATTGTTTTTTAATATAGGATCAAGTCTGCATGGGAAAAGGTTACCCAAGGCCATACAAGAGCATCAAGTCTACAAGAGTGCTAAATGATGCTATAATAGATGCCCCCTAATATATGAGGTCAGAAGGGGTACATGATGGCCAAAATATATTAAGTATAGAGAGAGGAGTCATTTGAAAACCTGGGAGGAGATCATTGAACCTGTGGAAGGAATCAAAAAGAAAACTCATGTCTGAGGCAGGGATACCCATGCTCAGAAGTAATAAAGCATGTTCGTTGATCAAGTATAAAGCAGATCCAGAATGTATACATAAGTGAACAAAAGGAGTTTTAGAATACATAATGGATCATCAGATCATAGCCGCAAAAGAACATGACGGAGCTATGTCTCAATATCACATATAGAAGAATATTCGATCAATGACACAAGAAGATGGTTTGATCAATGATGTTGCATAACTGATCTTCATAAAAGTACCAAGTCATAAAGGTAGAATAGTGGTACTGCATAAAATCAGGTGCCAACATATAGGATTTTGTTGTGAAGAACAACAACATATAAGGGTGGAAGGTATCACTGGTAGAAAACTGAAGGAGCTATTAAGTGAACCAAGATGTTGACATAACTTGAGGTCTTCATCGACCATAGATGGTACATTTCTACACTATGGGAATAAATGAGCTAAGGCGACCATGTGAGAAATCGTTTGATTATCGGTCATTGATGTATATCATTAACAAACACAAGACAAATCACCAATAATGATAATGAGTGTCAAGGTACCCCAGTAAAATCTAACAAGTGTGAATAAATGTGTTGAAGTTGAACACTTGAAAGAATCTATCAATTAGGAGACATTGTTGTATTCTCACTGTCGATAGTGAAGGAGTCTGCCACTAATGACTGCAAACCCTAAGGTACTGAAAAAGAGGACTCTAGACATTATTCCCAGAGCAATGAGTCAGAGTCAATGGGAAAAGATCCGTTGGAAGGAAGGAATTAAGGCATCCCACATCAAGCAGCATGAGTTTAACCCGCAGGCCAATAATTTGGAAGAACTCAGACGAAGAGAGATGAATAACCGTTTTGAAGTACATTTTCTATATACACAAGATGTGGCTAGCACACGACATAAATCCTTTGAACCAATCAATAATGAAAGTTGACATAGAGGTGAGGAATCCACCAATAGGGTCAAATGGAAACCAAGATACTGCACGAATCCGAATGTGTGATAATGTAAGCTGACGTCGAGCACAAGGGAAGCCACTCAGTCAAAGACCCATGATACTGATTGATGCTAAGCACAAGGTCACCTATCAATGATTTAAATAGGGACAGGGTATAACTCTAGGTTTACTCTCAAAGAAATTTGTCGAAGTTGATAAGAGCAAACCCGCTAGTAAGAAGTCAGTGGGGACATCCTTAACCAACACGAGTGAAGGACAAAATAGCTAATGTGATACTGAAGATAACTTGACAAACTGGGTATGGGAAATAGAAATCAGTCAAGAGACACCACAAAATGGCTGACAATAGGTTTACTTCCCTCGAACAAAAGCACGAATCAATGTGACTTTATGGCAGCGTAAAATAACTTTATATAACTTTACAACCTAGGAGGAATTAAAAAAGTCTCCATATGATTGGAAGAGATAACCAACCGGAGGAGGATTGACTCATGAACAAGGTTATGACTTCCCCAAATCCAGACTAAGTCCCATCCCAATGGAGGAAAGACTCATTTTAAGTTATTTGTTCAAGGGCGATACAACTAAATCTAGCTGTCATCAAATGATGAATAAATTGTCTCGTTCCCGCTCTTTTTGGAATATTTGATTTTTTAGTCTTTTGCATATTTAAAGCCTGAAAAAGAATAAAAAAATGCCTATAGTATAGTGGAAAGAACGCGTTTCAAGGGAAAGTGCATTAGTTCCTGGGACTGGAACATCCTATGCTCAATACAAGGTGGTGGATGCTCATCATTGACACTTGGGGAATGTTCTTTACATGGAAAAATAGGTGTCAAGTTGCAAAGGCTAATGAATGCATGGTTTGAACTTGCAAAAGGTCATCGTCAAAATTTGCATATACATGAGTCCAAATGAAGCCAACTTAAGGCCAAAAGGTACAAGCAGTTAAAATTCAATGCAGTAGTACAACTTAACACATGGGAGCCTCTAGGGTATAAAGCCATAAAATAGCGAAGAAGAAGAAGAATGAGGCTTCAACACGAAAGTCATGGCAAGACTAAAGAGGACCCCCAAGCCTACACAATACTTGCAACATGGGTGACATCTATCAACGAGCCCATGGAAGGAAAGGCTCTACCACTATGTTATGACTTTATAAGATGACGAGTGAAAGTGGTTAAAAATCAAAACATAATGGGGTCAACCCTATGGATAAATATCGCAGTATGAGGTCAAGATGCATAATGTAACGAAAAAGTGATATGTCTTAACCTATATGCCAGCTTTAAAAATGATACTTACCACGATAGGTCAGTGATCATGGAGTCCAAGTGATAGAAAAACATCACTAAGTCTCCATTACACTGAAAAAAAACCTTTCCCAACACTTCAAGAAAAAATTCAAAAGTTCATAAAATTATAAAAATAAAAATTTTGAACTTTAGAAAAGTAGGTTTTCAAATTTAGCTATAAAAGGACTTTTTAAACTCATCCAAACTCATTTTTACCATTCAACTGTTGAGAAGAGGGCTCTTGGAACAAATTTGGGAAAACCACATCAATCAAATCCTCCAATGAATTTAGCATCTATGGTCTCCAGGCAATTCTAATCCTTAAATTCATTCAAAATTGATCCAAAATTTCGAGATTTTAAACTGATTTTAAGAAGATATTTTTAATTTTAAATGCTTCTCGGCGTGTACACAAGTCAACATCTTGAAATCCATGTATAGAAATCCCTATACGCGAGTTTTCAGAGGAAATGTCACATACGTATGCGACTGTTATTTAGAAAACTAGCGTACATGCAGAGAAAACTGAAAATCATAAATTCTAATGGATAAAATATTTCAATTTTGCAGGATGTCAATCATTTATAGAGAGAGAGAGCATAAATATGTTAATAATGCAGTTTTGGAAGATCAAGAATTGTTGGTTGCTTAAATTGTTCATCATGCCTAATATGAAGACACAAACTTGATTGCTAGAGATGTTAGTTCATTATTGGGATGCAGGGTAGTGAATGTTCATCATAGATGATGTGCCTTTACAAAGAAGTAGAGGACATATACGTCATAACAGGGATTTCCCGAAGGGGTGAAGCATTTGATCTGAAAGGAAGGGCTCATGGAGGTCTTAGCATTGAAGATTATGTTTCTGTATTGTGCACCAGATACCAGCAAGGTTGGATCACGAGTTTTGACCAAATAAATCATGAACTTGCCAATCAAAATCATCATTTTTACTATTTCTAGGTTAACAAGTTCAGCCTCACTACATCAGGCTTCATGACCTGCTATGTTCTTGGTAGTGGAATGCTTAAGACCAATTTTCTATGATTGGTGCACAGTGCTCTTGATTAACATGAAGAAACAATTAACTTCAATTAGACAAGGTAAGATGAAGAAATTTGGATATGGTAGCATCCTTTGCACGTTCTTATTTGAGTGGATTCCGATGCTACAATCCAGAGTAGCTACCGTCATCTATAGTCCTAGAGATCCCAGGATGGCCAGATGGGCAGATCTGATGAAGCGACTTAGTGGAGGCGAAGTCACTCGGGTGGCCTTTGATGATGAGTTCTTCCACTAGTGGGAGAAATAAGTCATGGCCATAGATGACTACCCCTATGCAGGTGTGGACTTCTGAGAGGACCCAAAGCTAGCACTTCCACCAGAAGCTACATGGGGCGACATTGGTAAAATGTTGATTTTAAGTTATTTGTTTTATTTTTTTGGATTTTTTAAAATGTAATCTCAAGAAATTCAAAATTTTTTTTCGTGAAACAAAAATCTTACCAGATTAAATGATCATGATACACATGTTGTACCAGTGAGACCTATTGGTCTACCGAGGCATAGGAGTCGCGCCAGAGATGTGTAGGGAGAAGTAGCTGAGTATGAGAGAGTTCTTTACACTATTCAAAGGAACTTAGAGAGTCTGACTCGCCAGGTTCCCATGGCAATAGTAGAGGATCTCCTTGAAGCTATATAGGGACGAGTGCATTAGGGAAATTTTGAGGTCTAAAATGAGCCTCCTAAGAAAATTTTACAACTAAAATAAAATTTATAAGAACTAATAGGATTCAAGATGATGATGTTAGCCATGGGGGATGATTCACCATTTTTGGAGTAAAAAAGTAAAAAGATCAAAAAATAATAAAATAATAAAACTATTTTTTAAACTTGTATTTTCAACTTATCTCCCTAAGGTTTTACTTAAATTTCGAGCAGGAATACTCATTGAATGCAAAATTTAATTCCTCATCTAAGGAGTACCCATGTTGCATACTTTCTATAGACCCTGCTACACGAAAAATGAGAAATAGATGAAAAAATGTGATTGGAATCAAATTTTCATGTATTTCTCATTTTTCTATAGCAGGGTCCATCAAATATATGCAACATGGGTACTCCTTGGATGAGGAATCAAATTATGCATCCAACAATTGTTGCCGCTTGAAATTTGAGTAAACCCATAGGGAGATAAGTTGAAAATACGAGTTGAAAAAATAGTGTTTTCTTTTTTCCCTCTAAAATTTGATGGTGTAATCTAATCTTATTATATTATTTCGATTATTATTTTATAATTTTCTTTAGGAGGCCCATTTTAGACTTCAAAATTCCCTTAATGGGTTGGAGTACCACGAAAGTGGGTGTGACTCTTCCAATGAGTGGCGAGTGCCATCGTCTTCTTTAGAGATGCTCATATAGAGCAGGTCCCACAGCCTCAGATTTTAGATCACTGGTCTTTGTTATTATGGACATGATCGGGCCTAAGCCCTAATTTTGTATGACATTTGTCCACATTTTGTAATATTTTGACATACTCTATCTATCTATATACAGAGTCTTTGTGATGATTCAATCATATATACAGATGATTTTGTGATATTTTTTATTTTAATGTGATGAATGCTTAATATTCCACTCCAATGCTTGGTTAGCTATAAAATAAACAAATGCATTATCTGATCATGGAATATGAATAAAAGTAATAAAATTAAGTGACCTTTGTAATAATCTCACTCTCAGAAATTGGTGATGTAATAAAGGATCCCTTATGTGATAAATGTGATTTCTACTGAAATTTTTCTTACATTTCATAATATGGATCACAAAAGCCTAAATTCAAATTTTATTTAATTGAGACACAACCAGTTGTGAATCGAAATAAACCACTAATAATTCAATACCATGAGATACTTCTTCAAATAGTAAATTAATAACGACATTGTATTCAGACATATTATTAGAAGCATGACCAATACATATGCCTCTTGACACTAAAAATTGACCATATGGATAATTATTACCCAAGTGGCGGAAGCTAAAAACTGTCTGTGTCTACTAGCACCATCAACGAATTCTAAATACACCAAATCACCCATCGAAACTTGCCAAAGAATATAAAAAATATCATCATCACCACGAGACCCATAGACAAAAATAAAAGATTATGTACAATATTTACAAAACAAAGAGAATGTTAGGCAAGAGCCTAGGCATAATACTTCTTAAGATAGAGCCCATTTTTGGGCTCCGACAACACATTTCCCTCAAAGTCGACCAAATCATATGAAACTTTCTTTAAGACCTTGTTAACAATATAAGGACCATACCACATAGGTTTAAACTTTCCTACCCCCAACGTATCTTTGTCTTGGCCATAAACCAAAACAAGGTCACCTTTAGAGAAAACCCTAGGTCATACAGTCTTGTAGTACTAGGGTTTTACTCTTCTCTTATGAGCTTCGTTCATTGTGGATGCATCCCGACATTTCTCATCCAGATGTTCCAAATGAATGAGACGTTATTCAAGACCTGAAGTGTCCGAAAGAAGCTGTAATGCTAATTTAAGAGATGGAATTTGACATTTTATAAGAAAAATGATTCCAACCCATAAACCAATTGAAAAGGAGTAAAACCTATAGCGATCTTAACAAACATCCAGTATGCCCAAAGTGCAGGATATAACATGATATGCCAGGACATAACTTGATTGATTGTCCTTTGCAGGATGGTCTTAAGGGATTTCTTGACGACTTCTACTTGTCCATTTTCTTGAGGATAATAAGAAGACAAATGCTCCTGCCGAAGTCCCAACTTCAAAGCCAACTTAGACATCATCTTATTTTATAAGTGACTACCATGATCAATGAAAATCTCCTTAGGAATACCGAAGCATGAAATGATTTGGTTGAACAGGAAAAGAGTTGTTGTCTCATCATTGTTATTGAAAGTAGGCATATCTTTGAACCACTTGGTGAAGTAGTCTACTACTACGATGATATATTTGTGGCCCTTAGCCAAAGCTAGGTTATAAGTAGTAAAATCAATACCCCACTTGGTAAATGGACCGACAGTGATAACAGGAAAAAATGGAACTGGATGTGCACTCATTTTATGAGTATAAACTTGAAAAGGGTGGCATTTATTAACCGCTTCAATACAATATTTTAAAATCGAGGGCCAGAAATAGACTGCACGTAGTGTTTTTTCTGTTGTGGCAAGCCCAAATAGATGACCCCCACAAGCTCCATTGTGGAAGTCATTCAAAACTGGCTCAGCTTCCTCTAAGGTTAAACAATGTCTAAGGATTGAGTGAACCCCTCAACAATATAAAGTATCACCAATGATAAGATAATTTTTAGCCAGGTGACATAACTTCCGATGTTCATCCTTAGAAGACTAAGGGAACTTTGAATTCTGGAGATATATAATGATATATCAGTACCAAGGATTTTGTGAAGATGAGAAAAATATGCTCATTAGGAAATGATTCTTCATAAAAAACATCTCCTTCACAACTAAATTCTGAGATCAATTCTGCAAATACCAAGGATTTATTTGACTTACCTGACATAAATGTTGGGTGTGTGTTATATTCTTTGCACATCTAGTTTCACGCACGGGGGGCCGACAACCCCCTTGTTCATTGTGTTGAGCACAATAGGGGGGTCATAGTGGGGAGGGCGCCCCCTGTACGAGGTCTGGGGCAACGGCCCGAGAATTTTTTTTTGGACCCTATATTAGGTGGGTGGACCTACCTATGGTTTTGGGCATACTAGTTTTTTGCCCATGGCATTTTGTAGATCCGGTCAAGGGAACTACATTTATGTTAGAATCCAGGGTTAATGGATTAGGGTTTATGAATTCTTCGACATGTATATATATGTATTGTAACATTGAAAGGAATATAATGAAAAATCAATCTAGTAGTCCTAGTTTTGGGATCCAGGGGAAAATATCCATGTATTTGTTTTGTGTTTCTCGCCATTGTGTATTTTTTGTTTTTAAGGATTCGTTTGTAGTAGTTTCTATATAGGGTTAAAACCTATGATAAAATTGAGATCAAACTCTTGCAAAATGACAAATCCATTTATTATATTTCCCCCTAATCACTCGTCTACTGAGAACAAATTGAAATGGATTGACGTGAGCCAATATAAAGGTTTTTCTAAGTAAAATGTAATGACAGAACCATTGGACAACATGAACAACTGCCAAAGCCAACTTCTCTACATGAAAATACCTAAGTTCAGGATCAACTAAGCCATGGATTAGATAATAAATCACATAATCCTTAAGGGAATTTTCTTCCTGAACAAGAACCATACCAATGGTTAATCCTGTTGCTGCAAGATACAAGAGGAAAGCTCTGCTATAATCAGGTGTAATCAAAAGAGAATAATAGGTTATTTCATTTTTCAAATCATCGAAGGAGCGTTGAGCAAAGTCATCCCAAATAAATGGGACTCCTTTCTTGTGTAAATTCATAAACCCTTTTGTGATCTCAACATAATTTACAATAAATCTCCTTAAAAAAATGGCTTTTCCTTGGAGACTCTGAAGTTGACGAATACTCGACAGGAGAGGCAACTGAAGTATTGCCTTAACCTTGAAGGGGTCTACACGAAGCCCTTCATTAGACATGATGAATCCCAATAATCGACTAGATGTAACCACAATAAAACACTTATTTGGGTTCAACCGAAATTTGTAGTAATGACATCTTTCAAATACTAAACAAAGGTGCTTCAGATGTTCCATTCTCTTATGAGAGCAAGCAGCTATATCATCCAATTATGCTTCAATCATATGCTTGATGCCATGGAAAGCATTGGACATGGCCTGCTGAAAGCTAGACCCAACATTTTCTAGGCCAAAAGGCATTTTCCTATATGCAAACGTACCCCATGGGAAAATAAATGTTGTCTTATGTTGATCCTCAAGATGAATTGTTATTTGATTATATCGAGAGAATCCATCCATGAAGGAAAATATTTTCCAACACACTCATCGAGGATCTTATTGATAAATGGAGTGGGGAAATTATCTTTAGGACAAGCATTATTCAAATCCCTAAAATCAACGCACATGCGGATTGTTCCTTTCTTTTTATCAACAGAGATCAGATTTGAAACCTATTCAGTCAGAGGAACAACGTAGATGAAACCTGCCCAAAGCAGCTTCTCTACCTCAACCTTAATAGCCACAAATTTCCCAATACTAACTGGTTGAAGCTTTTTTCATACAGTCTTTGCATTTTCATAGGTCTTGATCTCATGCTGAACTATTGAAGGATCGATTCCAGGAATTTCTTCATAAGACCAAGTGCATACATCTTAAAACTCTTTAAAGAGATTGGTATAGATTTTGATTTCTTCACGGGAACACTAAGCTCCAATGAAGATATTCACAATAACATGGGGGTTCATGTAAATGTTCACTGGAATTGTTTCTGAAATACTAGACATGTTACCTTTAGCATAAATATGTGATGGAGCCAAAAGGGTTATGAACATTTCCACTAGAAAAAGGACTAGACAAGTTTGATTCAACCTCACACAATTTAGGGAGAAAATAGGACTGATGATGCAAGTCATCCCACATTATTTCTACACCAATCATTGCTTCTAGGATTGCCTCATCAGATGGTAAAACAATATCAAGGAAATCCATAGCTGAAGTAGAATCCATTGTCCAGACCGAAGCCACATCCACATATTCATCCTTTGATGGGAGAGGGATGGGATCAGAATCTACAGAAATCACAATAGATGTATACATAATTTCCATTGTAGATATTGGACAAGCCATTCCACATACTTGCCTCTCTTCTGATGTGGCAGAAGGAGTGGGCAAGGGCCAAGGATCAGAAAAATAATGAGTTCTAAAAGAAGCATGTCGAGGAACAATCCCGGAATATGAAATGGAATTGACATGAAAAAAAGGAGATGGAAGATCAAAATTTCCCATCAATGAACAATACATTCCAAATCCTATATTCTCAATAGGTTGTTTGGTATTCTTTACCAAGGGAACAGTGGATTCAATAGATGCATTGGGATTGTTAGGAAAATAATCTAATTGATCAAGCGTGACAATTATCCCTTCATGAGGGAAGCATAGGATGTGAAATAAATATGAGGAAATGGCATCCATTGCATAAACCCAGTTGCGACCCAATAAAAAATTGTAATCAGGATTAGCATCTACTATATCTACTTCCACATTAGTAACCTTGCCCCCTACACAAATAGGAAAGGAAGGTAGAATTCCATGAGGCCTATGAGAATGACCATCGAATGTAGTTAAGAGAGTAGGAGAGGGAACAACCTCAGGTGACCCAATAGCCTTCCAACATGACAGATATGATGCATGTGGAATCCCCTTCATAAAGTATAGTTCAAAAGATAGTCTTCTTCCGATATATAGATTTAATCTAGAAAGCCATGTGATAAGGGAGTCTAGTCTTAACATTTGACATATCAAATGTGACTACCATAGAATTATTAGGGTCTACTTTTTCGGTCGCAGTGAGAAAAGCACTCATCTATGTAGGAAGCGAATGGAGTACCTCTAACACCGACATGCAAAAGGGGCTCTCAGCTAAATCTTCAACAACAGAGTAGTTTTGAGTAGCCCTCACATTGGGATTATAGGTCTAACGTTTTGAGGAGCCTTTTGGCATCCTAGGTATAGGATCTATGATGGGCCTCTCAATATGTAGAGGTTCGGAGGTATCCGACACAATTTTAGCTTTCGAAGGTTCAACCTCTCCATAATCATGAGCTCTCATTGAAATTTCAACGTGAGACTTAACCATATATACATTTGATGTAGATTCCCCATCCTGGTTTCCCCCTACAGGGGTTCCAGTACTAGCATTCACTCCAGCAGATAGTTGTTTCCCTTGAGGAAAAGGGTTTGTAAGCATAACCTTGGAACTAGAAGAACCTTGTTGAGCTAATAAGCGTTGAGCATCCTGAATCTTGGGGAAAATATGGATAAGGTGATCCCAATTGCATAACTTACATGGGAACTTAGCCTTCTTCTTATATTCATTTTTTCCCTCACCAGTGTCATCTCTGGGTTTATTGCCATTTCCCTTCCCTCCCTTATCGTTTTTCTTCCCACGTCCCTTTTTCTTCCCATCGGATGGTTTATGTCTTTTTGGATTTGAAGATGGGACAATGTTAAATGCTAAAGGTTGAGAAGGAATAGACATAGTCGTCGTAGTTTGTGGTGCAGAATCATATTGTAGAGACAATTGTTGTAATTGATTCAACAAACTAGTCACATTGCTATCAATCAACCTTATAACACCATCGGCATGGGGACCCACTTTCGGTTTTGCGAGGTCGATTTTCGACCTTGGAGAAGCATGCAAAATATTATAAAGAACCCACAACTGGTAGTAGATGAGATCTAATTTTTGGACTTTGAAGATAACATGTTCTTCAGTGAACACCCTGGAAAGTGACACATCCTTAGAAATATCTGGTTGCAATGGTTTCAACAAACATTCCAGAAGGAATTCATCATGGATATAGGCCTCGATAATTCTCTTCCTTATGCGCCACTTTTGGATGTGGTCAGAAATATGTGTAGCCTTGTCCTGCTCAAAATTATCCAAAAGCTCAATTCTGACATCATAACAGATAGGAAACTGAAAACGGTTTAGAAACATTGTGGCTAAATCACCAAACGTAGAAAATGTACCCCCCATTAACTCGATGTGCCATTTATCCGCATTTCTAGTTAAAGTGCATTGGAATAATCTCAACCTAATGAATCATCAATCAGGGAGTTAGAGGAGCACGAGAAATGGAAAGTGGTTATATGGTCGGCCGGATCCTCACCAGAATTCCCTTCAAATTTAGGAATATCAGACATAATTTTAGTAAGGACCGGAGGCTAAGCCTGGTTGTAATGGATCAGATCATTTGTTAATTTCGAAAGATATGGAAAATCAAGTGTTTCCATCAATGGTATGCGGGAAGGAACGGGAGAATTCCAAGTGGAATTTCCAAAGTTCGAAAAAGAGTATCTTGGATTTGGAGTGGCATCAGGTTGCCACATATTACTCGTAGAAATACCTGAACCATAAGGAAAGCCTTGTAGTATAGGGGTATACACTCCCTCCTGCAAGGTTGATTTCCATAGGAATAATTCCTCCTAGCGGAACATTATATGAAGGGGAAAGACCCTAATAAGGATTCCATGCACTAGCTAAAGGAGGAAAAACTTGTGAAGTATGAGTAGTAGGGAAGGGCATACTCCCCCGTTGAAAAAATAAATGGGAAAAATTCCCTGCCCCAAAACCACTCATAGAAGGATTTACCAAGCCTTGCTTTCCTTGAAAAGGATTAATGTTTTGAGCATGACCAGGGAAAGGCATTGATCCTAAGTTCAACGATGGATTGGAAGGAGGAACATGTCCACTTCCAAATTGAAAAGGCATTGAACTAGTAGCCATCAAAGTCATAGATGTAGAAGCAGCAAAGGGTAAAGTAGAAGATACAAAGGGAATCCCACTAGATGGAATCCTGAAAGGATAAGATCCCATGAAAGGAGTTGAAGGTTGGGTGCCCCCACTCAGAATCGGGATGGAGGTAGAGCCAACAACTACCATACTAGGTGCAATAGTAGATATAGGAATATATCCTCCTCCTACAACTGAGGAAGGAGTATGTACACCAGTAGTATCGGCAGAGCCACTAAGATTAGCCATTGAGAAGAAAGAATGAGAGTGAATCGTGTTAGCCGACCTATGAGTTAGATTACCCATGTATGAAACAACAGAAGGAATATGAGAAGGAAGAGGTTGCGTATGAGTCTCGGGAGGCTCTGAAACGTCTTTGATTTCTACTTCGTCTTCCAGCTAGAAGAATACTCTATCAAGCACCAAAGTGTTACCATATTGATTATGGACTAAACTAGGTTCACCCTATGAAATGAGAGCCCTTGGTGAAGGATCTGTCTCCTTTGCGTTCGCTAACACCGGTTCAAAAGAACCATCAGAATTACTCCTACACCTTCTAGGTGAAAGCAAAACACTCATAGGTGAAATCCCATGAAGCCTTCTAGACCGATGAATTGATCGGTCAGCCACTTTTATATATTAAGATAATTTAAAGACTCAAAACACCTATGGCAAGCTAGGAGCACAGAGAACTCACTAAAAGGATACTAAAGATACAACCAAGCAAACAACTTTCAAGTATTTTCGCTCTAGGTGATTAGGACCAGACATCAAAATACAAGAAATTGAAGATAAGGATCTCCCGAAGTTATTTTAGGATGATGAGGGCCCAAGCCTACTAGTGAAGATATCATAAACAAATACGCTGACCTCCAAACAATATCCTTTGCCAGTGCAAGTACCCAAGCTTCGCAAAGGCACCCTCAAGAAGTACTATGAAGTCATGCAACGTCTTCCTCAGGTACCATGGGAATTCCCCCCCCACAGTGATCTGTGTGGTCCCTAGGAAAGGAAACTAGGGTCACTAGTTGGTGATTAGAAGTCGGGTGGAACAGTTGTGGGAAAATGATCCAAAAAGTAGGAGAGGGGGTATCTTTCTTTCCTTATCTTCACACGTCCTCATGCTTAACTCATGTGTTAGAAGAGATTTTCCGGACAGTTTAATGAGACTATATTTCCACTCTTTAGTAAAATTCTATACTTTCAGTTCAAGTGGCCTTAGAGAGTTTACTCTCCACACACCTATTCCAAGGCCCTAATGTCCTAGACTAGTTGATGTTTCTATGAAAAAAATAAAAAGTCTAGTTCATTTTAGCTATGCATTTATTTTAAGTGGTTTTTATTTAGGAAAAAGGGTAGTGGAAGTGAAACTAATGATGTTATGATGAAAAATAAATCAATAGAAAACCTAGGTTACATGCAAATGCAACACTTATTTTTCTTCAATGAAAGCAATTTCTACACGGGTTCTACGAGAAAACTAAGAAACCAAAATTCTTGTTCTTTTCTTTTAAGCACTCACACATTCAACACCTAATGAAAAACTAAATGATGTCTACAATGCAACCTACCCTAATGCACACTAAAATGTAAATGCAAGATTCAAGTAAATCTCACAAACAAGAAAATGTGAACTCAAAAGAAAAAGCCAATTAACCAAGCAATAAGAAGAAAGTACCAAGAAAGAAACACTTCTGATGTAAAAAGACTCTTAGCCCTAAAGCAAGAATTCACACATTTGTAAAAGACCCAAAAGTAAAAAAATCAAAGAAAAAAACCTAAAACAAATGTTTTTCTTTCTCTTCAAAATATTTAAAGACTACAAGTTTCAGAAAGCAAAAGCAAGTATCAAATTCAAGACCAACAACAAGAAAGACTCAAATCTCACTAGCCATTAATAATCCTTGTTGGACACCTAATCCTCTAAGGGTTGGTATGGAAGTGAAAAATCAAAGGAGTCCAATAGATCACTTGGTATATGAAGACCAAGGGTCACAAGAATGTAATATAAATATATATCTTGCAAATATGAAAAACATCTCATGCTTATTCTTCATATCCGATCCATTTTATGTTCTGTCTCTAACATGGTATCGGAGCACTCCTTTGTTGTTTAGCCTCATAGGCCCTTGTGTCATGTCCCTTCTCAAATAAATTAGTCACAGGGTGCAGCGACACAATTTTTGCATCATTTTTGGCTTAGGAGGAGGACCCCACATGCAAAACTTAGAAACTATAGGCAATTCGACTTTATTTCTGGCAGCTAGTGGAATGCGGGGACCACCCACATGCATAATTCGAACTTGTCCAAGGAATGCGTTGGAGGGAATTAGAACTATTGGAAGGAGGGGCCCACAAGAGGCTAAGGGGGCCCAAAGTGATAAAAGAAGAAGGAGCTCTCCTTTTGCACTATTATGATCATTTTGAAAAACAAACTTACCATGTACGCTTTGCTGCTTAGAGAGTCTACAGGTTGTTTAGCCACGAGTCTTCTGCGGGGAGGATTCAACCTCTACTTCGGGGGACTATCCATGCCCTCCCTAGGGAGGCAGTTCCATAGAGATTGTAGGATTCCCAACATCGATTTACAGTTCACCCATCCACGTAGAGGAGGAGACTACATGTTTTCTAGGCAGCTAGAAATATGCAGAAGAGGATTGAGACAGGCAGGTGGTCTCTACCTTGTTGGGGGTTTTGGGAGCATTAAAGATAGAGGGCTGAGGACATTTTCTTAGAGTTTTGCAACCAGCCAGTCAGTAGTTACATTAGTATGCATTTCTAGGCAAAGGGACTGCGTAGTGGCCTCTAGCATCAATTTCATGGGGCCTAGGAGAGCAGTCATTCAGACCAAGGATCATTCGGGGAGCAAGGAATTGACTATCAAAGGTGAATGTTTCCAGGTGGATTTGCAGGCTATTTCCTACAAATCGAATTTGGTAGTGGTAGTCGAAGATGGGCTCCAAGGAGGACGAAAATCCAAAGTCAAAATTAGAGAAATTCCCTTCTGGGTTTTTCTGGGTTTTGTCCAAGGACTCTAAGGCTGAAAGGGAAGAATTTTCTAGGTGGTTTTTGGGAACATTCCAGCTGGCCGAAGTCAACATATCAACAGTTTACTAGGACACCGCGATGTAAAGTAGTGCAACAACTGAACATCCATCATTTCATCTATTCCATCACTTGGGTTTGATCCAGCTTGTCCTTGAGACAAGCCCAGGTGCACCACTTCATTTATATATTGTACTAGTGCTCCCATATTTCATAACATATGGCTCAACAATTCCATTTTTATAGCGTTTCATGGGTATTTCATGTATGTTTTTAATTTTGTACCACTGCACTGTTTATTTATTTGGAATATCACTCAAATTCTTCTTTAGGAACATTACACATTGACGCAACATCTGCATGAAGCTTTAATGCCTTCCTTCTAAGAATTTCTCTCAGACTATCCATCATACCTATTGCTTGAGATTCTATTTTGTACACATAACACACAAGACTCTGAATCTGATTTCCTGCATTCTTAAGCTTCATTTGACCCCGTTTCATCTCTTCTTCAGCGAGTGTTTCCCTCTCCTACAACTTTATGCTTTAGTTCTTCAATAGATCAATTGATTGTCTAAAGTCCTTCACCTTGTTCTCTGCATTTGCAAGAAAAGACTCTTCACTTTGGAATTGATCAATGGTATGGAGAAATAAAAATATTCTTGGACTTATTATAAGAAGAATACCAATGCCAATAGCAACAATACATGTTGATAATGGGTATTCACAAGCAATAAGTGCACCCTCTTTGAGTTTTCCAAAGAAAGAATATTCGTAAATACTATATTGGCTTCTTAGCTTTGGTAAATATTCCATCATTGTTCTGTAATGAACAGTAGAAATCGCATGCAATTCCCCAAATTGGTCCCTTGTCGATCGAAGTGCAAAGTCAATGGATTCCACCACTGCTCGCTTCAGTTCCTGGGCTCGCTTCCCTGTATAGACATGCCAAGGCTTCACCACCTCAAACTTTTGTATCTCATTCCCTCATTTTTTTTCCTTCAGTAATTATGGATGGAACCTCCACACTCTTTCTTTTTGTTACAACTGCAAATGGAGGAGCAGCATATAGAACATGTGTGGTGATAGGCTAGTTTTATGAGTTTTTCAAAATTTTCATCCTGCATGTAACAAACTAGGCGAGAAAGAGATAGCAGTGGATTGTTGGTTTTGTTCATGAACAACCTATTTAAAATCACTGCATTGAAGCGGCTATTGGTCATCCAACAAGACTGTGTTCTTTCCAAGTGGTTCACGAAGTGAAAGCAAATCGAACATTCATTGAATCAAACTTCCACTTCCACAAGTGCCCAAAATGCAAATGAAAATTTTTCTGTCATTGCATTAATAATATTTCTTCTTCGCTCGGCCTCTTTCAAGAACCAGAGATATTGCAGGTAAGTTCGCTTTCTGGGTTGCTGAAAATTGTACCGTTTAAGACCTGTTGTTGCCCGAAATTCAATCCCGCCACAAAATTACAGGGAGGAAAAAGATTAGCATCCATGTTCATTTTGGTTTGAAGATGAAATTCTTACGATAATCAAATGGGTATCCCTAATTTCCAGGGGTCCAATGGATTTATTTGCCATTCTACCCTAGTGATACACAAAATTCAACAATTCTTCCACAACCAAACAACAATATTAAAACACAGATGCAGGAATTGAGACTGCAACTACTTTGTTGTAGTTGTTGAAACCAAGTTCCCAATGCAACATGTAATGATCATGTATTGTTGATGTGTGTTGGCATAGCTTGTGTACTCTACCAGCTTCATGTCAAATGGTTCAAGATGCTTCATATATTTCTCCACTACACATATGAGATTTGGAGCAGCGTGGTCATCTCTAGTGGTCGTTTTTTAGTGAGCAGCGTATGATCTAGAATCTTGAATGGTTTTGTACTTTTTTGGACATGTCACTGAAGATCCTCTACGTAGTTTCCATACTATCTATTACTATTCTTTTCCACTACACTGACACCTGCTCGTATTCTTAGAATCGATCTTGTTTGAATCCATTATATATTGTGTATTCATTGCATCATATTGGTATGAATTAGTTCATGTAAAAAAAATTTGCGTTGTATAACTTTGACAAGAACACTTCATGGTTATGATATCGTTAAGCTAGGTCAAACAAGGGAGTTTCCAACATGCATAAGAGTTGCAGTGTCGACTGAACTTAGAGGGAAAGTTTATTAGAGTGGAGAAAATACCCTAGCAAACCTTGGTAGAAGGGCATGTTAAAGTTGCCCTTAACATCATATTCATAGTTGAGTTTCTCATAGGTGAAGGACACTCATATTTTTGAGATAGTATTTCCTATTAAAACTATCAATTTGATAATCCCTTTTGTAGCTTGAGTCTATTATTGAAGAATAGTCCTTAGAAGATTCATCACCACTTTCCCATTTTATTTCTTTGATCATTATCATTTTGTACTGCAATAATTGGTGGTTGGAAACTATTGTTGATTGGCGTATTGTTCTGATGCGGATTTGCAACAACACTGTACATTTGGTTTCTTAACACTTTGCCCATTTGTTGAACGTGAGGTGTTAACTAAATGGCTGGAATTACTGAGTTATTAAAGGTTCTAGATACACTCATACTCTTCACTATTGAGTCTGGTACCACGAAATTCATCAAAGACACTCTCACAGATATTCAAATCTCCCTACAAAATGCACAAGACAAAACTAATTTTTTGGAACTAGAACCTCAGTTTCAGTGAGAAGAATTAAAACATAAGAGTTTTCATTCTGAACCTGTTTCTATTTAGAAAATTCAGACGGACTCCCATCAGCTTCCAGAAAATAATCATGAGATTAATATTGATTCAGATGTAGTACCCAGCTCAAGAGAAGAGTTACATGTAGAAGCAGAAATTCAACATACGTTTCCCAAGCCCATCATCAGACCTTGGGAAGAGCTTGTCCATAACAAGCACAAAACTAGTCTTGGATATGACAAGGATGTGTCCTTTCATATTCCAGATTACTCAAAGCCCATCTAGTTTCAGAGTGTTGGATTTCTTTATGACAATTCATCTTCAGTTGTTCCAAATTCTGGTCCTCTTCCATAACAGCCACAATAGATTGTTAAATTCCAACATTGTGACCGAGTTTTCCATATGAAAGATCACTTTTTTTATCTTCATCCATGTGAGCACTGTCATAAAACCACTCATTCTTCAGACAGATGCTTCAAAAACAAGCCTCCTGCAAGAAAAAAGATTCATCTTGGATGGATAGCTTCGTGGCAATGGGCTTCAATAACCAAGAAGATATTTCAGTCATATGTCAGAACTTGTTCTTGAGTATTGAACAATCTTGCAGTTGAGTTTTCACCATCTTCTCACCTTTCATCTGACAAGGGGGTAATTGTTGGTCATATACAAGCTTCAAAGCCACATCAAGTGAGCATGAGCCACAACCCGCCATACTAGATTCAAAGGTGTAGCCAAAGATAGAGATGCCCCTGAGCGTGCCTTTGGTTGGTGGTCAACCTTAAACCATCTATGCGGGGTTGAGACCTCCCTTTTCAAGTTCATATTCTCCCTCTTCAAAGAATTGGGAACACTTCCTCTAGCAGAAGACTTCAACTTCTTGCTATTTTTGGAAGAGTTCTCAGAATTTCATTAAGCATTCTAGAGTTGGTGGTCATCCTTAAACCATCGTAGGTTGAGACCTACCTTTTCAAGTTGAGGTTCTCCTTTTTATGCAGGTTGTAGACCGACCTTCTTCCAAGTTTAAGGTATCCCTATTCAAAGCATTAAGGAGCACTTCCTCTAGCACAAGACCTCAGCTTCTCGCAAGATTTGGAAGAGTTCCAAGAACTGTACTAAGTGTTCAAGTGTTGGTGGTCATCTTTAAACCACCAGCTTATGCCAACATTGCAGAGAGCACATTCAACGTAGTGCTTCCATTCATTTTTTCACATTTTGTGTTATGACTCTCTTATTAGACTCATACATACCCCTTCATATTAAGGGGAGAATGTTAGATTCCTAACCCTCTAAGGGTTGGTGTGGAAGTTGAACAGTCAAAGGGAGTCTAAGAG
This sequence comes from Pinus tabuliformis, assembly GCA_031772625.1. Classification (NCBI taxonomy): domain Eukaryota; kingdom Viridiplantae; phylum Streptophyta; class Pinopsida; order Pinales; family Pinaceae; genus Pinus; species Pinus tabuliformis. The sequence continues at coordinate 964,167,177 of CM062805.1, forward strand.
ACCACTTGGTATATGAAGACCAAGGGTCACTAGAATGTAATATAAATATATATCTTGTGAATATGAAAAACATCTCACGTGTGTTCTTCATAACTGATCCATTTTATGTTGTGTATCTAACGATCCCAAAAATTAAAAGACTAATGTGAATAAGACACAAAAACAACTCAAGTGATTTGGTCAAGAAGATACAAGAAATTCTGGAAATCAGAAAGATTTCAGGGAACTGACATCTCTTATGTACACAAGAATTGCAAAAAAAAATTCAAACAACTAATGAAAAGAAAAAAACAAGCCAACTTCAAGAATATGAAAGAAGAAATCAAGAAAATTGGGTTATAAACAAATTGCAAGAGCAACCAACTATCCCAACAGTACAGAACAATCAGACACTTCCCAAAGAAAGTCTAAAATCCAAATTTAAGTATAAAGGCTTCAAAAACTACAAACCCTAGGTTGACATAAGTTTTTCACCAAAGAGATGGAAGAAATTGACAACAATTGATAAAAAGATGATTTCAAACCTCATTTAAACAAGAAAGACACAAGAAAACATGGTCAAACCCCCGTCAAAAGAGAGAAATGAAAAAATTCAATTTTTCAATCTATACGCGACTGTGTAACTCTAGAAACGCATATGTACACAATTGTTTTTGAAGAAATTAGTGTATACACAGGTTTCTTTAGAATAAAATGTGTATGTACACTTCTATATACAACAAAAGGAGCATATAAATGGAAAACTAGGGAAAAATAAAAATATAGCCTTGATCCAAGAGATCAGGATGAATGGCCAGAATGCCTAAGAGTCAAGAAGGCTATAAAAAATCAAGAAACAACAAACCAAAACACATATCAAAGAATTACAACCCTTCTAGGAAATACTTGATGGTATTCCCGAGTGAAATTGCTAATTCTGTTGGTGGGAAAAGTTCCCTAAGGTAAGGGTTGACAACCTCAACAGAGCAGAACAAGAAAATCAACAAGAAGCAGTCAAGCAAGCATGACAAACATGTGAATTATTAAATTTAGACTTGGAAACTTACTCAAAGGTCCTACGTTTGATGATGTTCCCATAAGGCCCAAACCCTCTGCTTCATCCAAATTCGAGTAGACCTGCAAGTAAATTTGCAGAAGCATATACATGATATATAATTCAATGTGCATACATAAAAGATATGTTAGATCATCATATATAAACATAGAAATTGCTATTCATGAGACAATAACATATCAAGAACAAGACATGAGATTCTTTATTGATAATCAACAATAGGTACAAGAAAGGTATAGCTTGATCCAAGCCAAAGCATCGATGAAGCCTTCCTCTAGATCCTTCCAGCTTGAGCCACGAATACAACCTCTCTAACAAATGCAATGAGATGTTATAAAGATGATGAACATCTCTGCAAAGGAAACAAGGGTTTCCATAGAAACTGGGAGTGCAAGAGGAACAAGAAAATCAGACTTGATCTGGGAGAAAAATGGGTATATTGTCGATATCCCTTCGCTTATGTCTTTTAGGCCTACCCAAGGTGTGTATATATACCACCTGAAATTAGTTAATTCAGTTGTGCTATGGGCCCCTATAGGTGGGATCTTGGTAAAACTCGTGAACCCTACCCAAAAAATGGCATATTATTATATTTTTTTCATATTTATAAAGGTATATGCATGTACACAGTTATAGAACCCGCGTATGTACGCACTTTTGAATGGGCAGTTTCTCGTATGGAATTTGAAATATATTTTTTTTAATATAGGATCACGTCTACATGGGAAAAGGCTACCCAAGGCCATACAAGAGAATCAAGTATAAGTGAGTGCTAAATTATGCTATAACATATGGATATTAACTCTTTCCTCTATGAGAATCCATTGCTAAGTTCTACTATTGTTTATTGATAGTTTCTAATGTTTGTTTCTGAGAGAAGCCCTGGCTTAAGCTAAATGAAAAATTAAATGTCGTTGTGTTTGATAAAGAACTGAGATCCACCATGGCTACATTTCTGATGTTGATCTGGTTGTTGATGTTTATATGAAGAAATTGGAATGATTGTGAATCCCCTTGAAGAGGGAACACTGATTACATAACATCATATTATGGACCATCTCCTATAAGTTATGTGTGATGAGACCATGTGGTCTGGGAGATGTATTGATGATTCCTCCTATATTAGGTTATGTGTTGTGAGACATTGTTGTCCAGGACATGTATTCATGGTTCCTCCTATAGGTTTTGTGTTGTGAGACCTTATGGTATGAAAGATGTATTCCTCCTATAGGTTGTGTGCCATGAGACCTTGTGGTCCAGGAGATGTATTCCTCCTATAGGTTATGTGTCGTGAGACATTGTTGTCTAGGAGATGTAGTGATGATTCCTCCCATAGGTTGTGTGTTGTGAGACATTATTTTCTAGGAGATGTATTTATGATTCCTCCCTTAGACTTTGTGTCATGAGACATTATTGTCTTCGAGATGTATTGATGATTCCTCTCGTAGGTTGTGTTCCACGAGACATTTTTTTCATGTATTGATGATTCCTCCTGTAGGTTGTGTGTTGTGGGACCTTGTGGTCCAAGAGATGTATTCCTCAAGTAGGCTATGTGTCGTGAGACATTGTTTTCCAGGAGATGTATTGATGATTCCAACTATAGGTTGTGTGTCATGAGACCTTCTGGTCAAAGAGATGCTTTGTTTGTTCCTCCATTGGGTTTTTTTCCATGATACCTCGTGGTCAGGGAGATGCTTTGAGATGGATGCTATGTATCTTTCATTATGTTGTGTTTGAGAGAAATAAAAACTTGGATTGTGTTATTTTCCTTAGGTTGTGGGGCGTTTGGTCAAGAAGATTGATCTTAAGAGAGAATTAAAAGCTACATCCCTAGCTAAGAGGGAGTGTTGAAAAATAATGTAGCTATGGTCGACATTTTTCATTGCAAAAAACATAAAGAAGAAATTGATTTGCTTCATTTACAAGTTGACCCAAACAAACCTACAAGTCGACTCCAAAGGGATGTCCATGTCGGCCCATTAGGGCTAATTAGCCCACATATGATGTCTATATATATGGGCTCATTAGTACTCATTTCTACCTAACCAATTCATCAAACATCCAATTTTCAATTAGAGAAGTAATACCACACATACGTAGGACAAAAATATGACTATTACAATTGCGTTGAATTTATTTTGGTATTTACATTAACTAAAGTTTGGCTTGGGATTATTCACATTCATTCCACCACAAACCTAACCTCTTTGAAGGCTGAATAGCTATAAAAAGTTCTTTTATTCTTGGGACTATGATTTCGCTCCTTTTGCAAGTTGTTGACCTAAATTGACAGGGGGTTTTTTACAGTGAATTTGGATCGAGCCTCTATGGACATCTTAGGACTATTTTTTAGCCTCTTGTGATAGGGACCTTAGACCAGAATTTCAGCCTCTTTGGGAAAATCTTATTCATTGGACAAAAGTTGATTATCTCTCTTACTATTGGAAAATTTTGATTGGTATTTCACTGAAGACCGTTTTTGGATTTGTTGGAACAAATTTGATATAACTTTGATGGACATAATCTCTCTCTCATAAAGAAATAATTTTGGGTTTTTCCCAAACTGTAAACCTACTCCTAGTGTCTCTTGTCTCTTGTTTATTGTATACTATCCATTGTCTACTATGATCTCTATTTATTGCTCTTGTGGAAGAATTAATGGTTGAAGTTTTTCATGTATAGCTACTTATTGATTAAAATATAAATGAGGAATTTTTTGCATGAATAGAAGATGTTATAAATTGTGAAAATCTATTCTAGCCATTGTAACACTAGAATTTCAACATCTTCGTCAAGTAAAATTGAAACCAAATAAATGAGAGCACAATTATATGAATCAGTGAATGCCTCTGTGTGTTGAGAGTGGCTTGAATTGTTGGAGAGGCATCCAAACAGAGTTATATAGTGTTAGTAAGGGAGGCCAGAATGTCGTGTTCCAGAAGCAGAAGGAATATTTTTTTTACCATCCATAAGCATATGTGTGCCACCATGGCATGGTTCCAACCATCAAAGTTCCAACTTCCAGGATATCCATAATCCGACAAATTTCTTAGCAAGTTGCCACCCTCCACATGACACTTTATTATAGTGCTCGTTTTTTTTAAACTACTAGAAATAAAAATTTACAATTTTTTTGACGTGTAATTTTATCTCAGCACTTTTGGGACTTTACTAGAACCCGCTTGATGGGCTACAATGGGTTCAATTTTGAACCATGGTAGCACTTGGTTTTTACTCTTTTACTTCGATTTTATTGGTATCCTTATCAAAGTGGTGTGATGGGAAAAGATACTATTACATTAGATATTTTTCCTTATAGAAAAAATAGTGGGAAAGCAAAGTCGTTTTTTGGTATCTACATCAAAGTGGTGCCATTGGAAAAAAATTATTAAAAAGGAAAAAAGGGGCAATTTTTCTGTACATCAAGCAAATCCTAGTCCATAGTTGCATTTTTTTAAGAATAATAATTAAGAAAAAATTCTTAAAAAATGCAAATCTAAGTAGTCTCTCGGTTTAATATGATATATGTGTAATATGATATATTGATTATTTTTAGAACTTTGAGAAAGTTACTATAAGAGTAACAAAAATTATTATATTGTGAATATTTATAAGCATATTATATAGCCACATTAGTAAATATTAGGGAAATATTTAACTATCTTTCAGAAGCAATTCAATATTTCATATATTGTGTTGTATATTTGAAACTTTAATTTAAGGATGGATGGATCATCCAATCATATAATTAGAGATGGGATAAAGTTAAAACTTTGACTTGTAAAACAAAATTAAATGGGTAGGTGCACAGAATTGGTTTCATGTTGGTTTCCAAATTCATTGCAGATTTTTGAAATAATGTAATCATGTTTTAAGAATGGACACTTATCCATGTTTAAGTAGCTTCAACTTTTGTCAAAACTCCATGTAGTCAAAATTGCCTCCTAGACAAATTGCATTTGATTTTTATTTATGTTAAAAATCATACACATATCATAAACATGTATATGTTGTTTTGTCTACAAAAGTTTAAAAAACCACAATTTTTGTCCATTATATTTGTTAAGTTATACAAATTATGTAAATTTGTAGAAAAAAATGTTGTGTTAAACATGGTTTTTATTATTTTTGTTATGAAACAAAAACTTGATATAAACCCAATCTCTAATCGTAATCACCCTTACAAGATCTATGCACATTAATTAATCATCACTTAGATGAACTCATAAACCCAATTGATGAGCTTAATGACGCTAGCCATATTACTGAGAGTACATTAATTTTTTGTTTTTTAAAGAAATGTCAACAAATGGATTTGCAGATTTCTTATTCTACTATTGCAATGCTAAGCTAATCTAAATTCATGTTTTAAGTTGTACTTGGAATTTATAATTTTAATTATATCAAACTGTTTCATGGTTATTACAACATATATTTTGATAAATTTTGTATCCATTTTTGTGTGAACTTCAACATCGATAGGAATCATGGATTATGGTTGTGTTTGATTTATTAAAGTTGTTTATTTCATTAAATTAATAAAGGTAACATGCTCATGTTCTATTGAGTTCCATTTTCCAAATGAATTGAATTCTAATTGGGAATTATCTTTGGGGTTTAATATTAGACTTGACAAGGGGCTTATAACCCTCATCAACAAGGTTAGACATATAAGGGAGATATAAAATAAGGTGAAGGGGACTTCATGAAGGTGATCTATCACATTAGGGTAGTAATTGAGAGATATTTTATTATTAGCTAGATCGTATATGAATATAGCACAAGGAACCACTACACAAGGGACCCCCTAGTAGGTAAGCATGTATGTTACTAACCAACTATGAAATAAATAAATAAAAATGAATTATAAATATATTATTTTCTCATTTTGAATTTCTTTTAGATTAGTGTGAGAATCTCAAACACCCATTATTTCAAGTAAGTTGGAGAAAGAACACCAATAAACATATGAAGTTTATAACAAAAGCTAATTGATAAAAATATATTATTATTTAAAATGGGAATAAGAAATATCTTATTTAACACACACACACAAATAAATAATGAAAGGGTAAAGAAATAATGAACAAAACTCATTACACATATATAAATAAATAGATACAAAAAAAAGTCTTTGTTTCCTTAAATTCAAGAAAACAAAATACATAGGCTATAAATTTATAGCCCTATAGGTAGTATCTAGGAAAAAAGAACTAGATAATATAATTTACATGTACATCTATGTATAAAGAACCATTCATTGTTTCATTTATATGAAATGTGTTAGTAGAAAATTTTCAAAAATAGTATGATCTTCTATCGATAATTTCCATTGTTGTTTATTTTTCTACTCTTCATTTCTTTCAACTACAATCGAGCTGCTATAACCAAAAGACTATATTGGGCATATACAACATCTGAATGACAGTCTTGAAAAACAATGTGGTCTTTACATTTTTTTACTTTTTCAAATAAATGTCCCATTAACACCATTGAACCAACTAGATATGTATAATTTTAAGGATCACTAAACTCTTGCATCAATGTAATTTTTGACTTTGTGCATCGCAATAAATAATAATGTGTTTTCTCTATATTATCTTCTAGTGCAACGACAACAAAGAAATCACCTTCTCTAACCATATCAGAAATATGATCATAATCCTTGTTAATGACAACCACTTCATTGTCCATCTCTGCATTGGTCATCCTTCCAAATGGGGCAATGCTCTCAATTATTCGTGTATCCATGGTTTGACATATTTGTTATTGTGGTTTACACACTCATCGATGGACTCTATATCATCAGTACATGTAGGAAAAAAGAAAAAGTACTTTCGTTTCTAAATTAAGGATATATTTGTCATATTATCACTTCTAATGGAGTGAAAACCTCTTTTTCCATGGATTTCTTGACAATTATATGGCAACAATATATCGAAATCACCGATCGCAAAGTTCCAAAAGTACCTGCTTGACAAAAAAAAATCATGTAAGTCAAGTTTCTTGAAATAAATATATCTTTTCGATAGAAATACACACCCACACACATGCACATGTATATATTTATATACATGAATCTATACACTTACATATACACATGATCCATACTTTGATTCAAAACATGGATTAAATGTTGTTTGCACCAACTAAGAATATTAGATGAATCTACAAATCGAGAATCAGAGTGATCTAATTGATGCCTCCTAAGTACACATTTTATGCATGCCCTAGCATCATCATGCTCTCCTTTTCCATGCCCCATATCAAAGAAATTCCATGTATGACAAATGCTAGTTTTCTTATGAAGATGAGACAACCATAAGAATGATCATGTTGCTTTAAATTGACTAACACAACCATCTAACCATACCCAGTGTTCTTTAAATGTGATACGTCGTCTCAATAATTTTTCATAAATAACATTAAAGAAATGTTGAACAAAACATATATAGTTTGTAGATCATCACTAATGTAGAAATGGTACTCTTTAACCACTTCATAATTATTTTCATTACTATCGGAACCATTGATACCAAGCTCTTCATGTGCATTCAAAATATACACAAGTATAGAGACCTAGTTTGAATGATAATATTCACTTTGTATGTCCTTCTGTGGAGAAAATGTGTAATTCTCAGCAAAATCATCCACCGATAATGTTGTTCCCTTTGGGAACACATCTTGTAATTGCTTGAATTGTAAGCCCTGTCATCGTGTTATATGAGAGTGCTCAATATACTTATATATTTTCTCCACAAACTTTTCCATAAAAGATGTCATGAAAATTTCATCTTCAAGTAAACCAATATATCTTGGTGTTGTCGTTGAATTTGTAACAAGAGTGTACCTAACATATTCACAACTTCTCCACTTCATAGTGATATTTGAAAATCGTGAATCTTGGGATCAATAGGATACTTAGCATCACAGATTGCCAAATGATAACATTCTTTTCATTCTTTTCCCCCAACACATTCTTTCTTATAAAATAATTGGTCATTTTCTCGTGCACATAATATCTTAGATAAAAAATTATGAACACTTAGGAAGGGGATCATTGGACCAATATTGTATGTCAAATTTTAGAAATGTCTTATAATATAATTGGAATTCTACATGGCATAGATAACAACAAGTGTCACGAACAGTGATATGCCTGGCATACCATGGCTTAAGCTTCACAAATTTGCTAAGGGAAATCTTCACATCAGCATTACTCTCCATAAAATTATGGAATAATTCCACTTGACTGACCTATGTTATATGTTTGGCATGAGTCCCATAAACCCCACTTGATATACAATGTCACACACTGTCTTTTTCATTTGGTGACACACAAGAATTCAAATGCCAAAACTCTTTCATCCTATCTCTCACATGATCTGGAAGTTTATTTTGATAGGATTGCCTATAATATTAGCCCAACATGCAAGTTCATAGTTGTCATCTAATTCAACCATAAAATTTGTATTCTTGCATAGACTTTTTCTTGAAAATTTTTACATTATTGTTCTTGTTAACATCAACCAATTTGATGCAGTTCTTTTTCGACAACATTTGTGAACAATGCTCTATGAGCACTTTTGCCATATTGATATTGATTTTTTGCAAGTGTGCCAAGGGATGATGTCATATTTTTTTATACCAACTCATTTATCTGCACCTCATTGGAATCTCCAATGCCTAATAATTGAATTGCATTTCTTAGAGCTTTGTGTTTCAAAAATATATGTAACATTTAAGCTTGTGCTATGATAGATTTACCTTAAAAAACTTTTTAATCACCACATTTACTTTATATCGAACTGTTCATTCAATCATTGGTGGACCCATTTCTTTAATTTTAGTTGGATGCATATTCTTTAGAAAATTATCTTCAAAGACAATGTTCTTGTAACTTACAATTAAATTTCCATGTTTTTCTAGATGTGGTAGGATCTCGTTGCGAGTTAGATGTTGTCCCTGCATAAATAAATATAAATTTATAATTTAAACTTAACATTTACAAGTTGAATATTTTTAAAATATTTAAATGTTGACTTTGAAATAATTTAATCTAAAGACAACAAAATTCAAAATTTAAAACATTAATTGACTCACTAGTACTATCGACATCAATATTGACTTTTCCATTTATGAGGTTGATATTCTTGTTGACAAGTTCCTCGACATATCTCATTTCCTCATCATTTTCATGTACATCCACATCTCTTTCAAGCTCTCTATTTTGTACCTCCACATCTCCTTCAGGTTCTCTATTTTGTACCTTCACATCTCCTTTAAACTCTCTATTTGGCACCTCCACATTTTTTTCAGGCTCTCTATTTTCCCTTAGCGTTGTCCTCTTTGCTTGTAGTTTCTCATTTTTTCATTTAAATAAGTTCTTGTGCTATTTCACTTTCTATTGTAGCGGCTACAACCACCCTCCAAAATTTTTCCTTCGTTTTGTTTTGGAGCCTCCCTCCTTAAAATATTAGTAGCTTGTCTTGCACTGCTCAGGTACTTGTGTTTCATTCAAGTTTATCTTTCACTTTGCAGCTTGTGTTCGCTTACTTTCTATGTTGATTAACCACAAGATGACCCCGTGGCTTGGTTTGTGCTGTCTTAGAAGACTATGCAGTCCTAGAGGGCAGCCTACCTTTCTCTTAGGAATTGCGCAGAGAAGCCCGACATTCAGCCTTTCTCTCTAGAATTGCACAGAGCAGCCCGGCAGACAACCTTGGTCTCAGTGAGCTTCGGCTCAGAAATTACACAAACCCAGCTAATAACTTGTCTTCAGCTAGGAAATTGTGTAGGACATGAGAAGCAGCCAAAGCCACTTAGCCAAGGAATTGCACAGAAGCATTCCATCAGCTGTTGTCCGATGCATGTGCTGGAAAGTTGCCCGGTTCCCTCCAGAACTGCGTAATTTCTCCATGCATGCATGGCATCCTTTCCCCCCCAAAAAAAAGTAAAAAGAATCCCTAAAAAATAGGGATCTATTTTTAGCACTAGGAGTTACACTCGAGTGTTTTTTAGAAACTTCCCTCCACTTGTCGCTTTTTCCTAGATTTTTTGCATGCACGTCATAAACCCTAAATCTATCGAATCTATTTAATCAACACCACAGACCTCATTCTACACATTCGATCTTGGATCTCTGGCATTCCCAAGGCATATAGGAACCTGTGGCACAATCAACATAGCTTTTTTGAGTAAGTTGTGATTTTCAAGTCTTTTGCTTCTTTTTCTGTCGCTTTTGTTTCCTTGGATTGTGTGCGTGTTGGTTTGCATGTTTTACTAAATGATTGTCGACATTTTATTTTGTTTTAACTTGTAGAAGTGTTGTTTCAAGTTTTGCATTGTCTTTCTTAAGCGTCACATACATAACATTGTTTTTGCACTCACGGTCGTCATTGCGACAACTCTCCCCGCCAACTTTGTTGTTCATCTGTTTGACTGATTCCTGCATTGGTTTTGATTGCATGCATGATCATTCACTCCTATCTGCACCATCCTTCGTTCATGCATTCAGATCTACTCGTTTTCAAGTTTCCCTTAGGCAGATCTGGGTTGCCTTGGCTTAGATCTAGCTTTGCCCGACATGCACTGTGCATTCCTGGATCTCAAGGCTCTGCCTTGGCTCCAAGAATTTCATAGAATCTGCCTGTCACTGGCCTCCACTTTTTCTCTACGCAGTTCTGGGAGACAATGCCCAGTCTTGCCCACTGGGATTACACAATGCACAGTCATAGCTAGCAATCAAGATAGACTAAACTACACATTGTGCAGTTCAATCCCACAACCAGCCTCACTGAACTGTGCTTTACGCAGTTCTAGTCAACAACACATCTCACTGGTAGCTGGGACTGTGCAATGTGCAGTTCGAGCTGAAAATCTCCCTGTCTTTGAGAGTCACTATTGTGCAATCTTTCCCAGCAGTCACCCAGCTTTTTGCATGATCGATCCTTGAAGCGCTTTGTGTTTTTAAATTGACATTTTCTTGGTGTGAGTGTCCACTCGATCCCCACGTACATCAATTGTTGAGTAGTCTCTTAGCAGTAGATGCATCATGGTTTCGAAGAGAGATGGATCAAAGGACATAGTAGAGAGCAACATTGGAGACGTGGTTGAATAGGTGCCAATAAACTTGCCCATATATTCAAACACGTAGTTGTTTGTCGAGGAGGACATGAATATCACATGGCAAGAAATAAAGGACATATTTGCAGGTAGTTTCAAGGAGAATATGGAAGATCGATAGTCTATGTCAACATTCACAAGTCAGGCTTGTACAAGGTTGCATGCAGGTACCCCACCTTCCCGTGTGCGGATATCATTCACTGGGTTGTCTCACATACCGATCCCGAGACGATGACATTGAGCAATACCAATGGGACACAGCTTGCCACCTTCAAGTCAGAAAACTACCATCATATGTATCACTTGTCGTAGTCGGTGAACTACATGGATGCACTATTCTTCACTCCCAACAACAATCTAAACACTAGAGACATCATGAAGCATTGGGTAAAAGATCCATCGAAGTTCAGGACGAAACCCAACCAAGTCTACAAGACGAAGTCACTCAGGAAAGCTTACCAACTCCTGGTCATCTTCGCATGTCGCTTGTATGGTCAAGAGAGCACGAAGACCTTCTCGTAGAGTTGGGTTGTTATGTTAGATCAGTTGGAAAATGAAGGAAGGCCTTTCAACTGGTCGGACATGTTGGATCTTCAGTTGAAATTGCATGTGTCTAATGCCCAAAATTTTCCTAAGGATGGACAATAAATATTCTTTATGTCTGCATATCTGCGTGATGCAATCTGTGCCCAGCAGCAGTTCCTTGGCATGGGTTGGACATGGACACCATCAGAGGATGTTGTGAATGTTTATTGCGAGTTTCTCTCTTAGTGGAGCTACCGAGGAATCATGGCAAGGTTGTCTGACTACTTCATCGCCCCATTGTATAGAATGATATTTGAACAAGATCCACCTTGCATGTCCCAGGAAGCAATACAAGAATTTCTTAACATTACAGATTGGTATGCCTCACCCAGTGGTACCTTCATCAGGATGTTTGGTGCGGAGAAGCCTCCACATGAGTGACCAAGGTTTTCCATAGACAATTTGGTCATGCAAGAGGTTTCATACCACATCTCCACAGGGTTATCAGTAGGACTGCACAGTAGGAAGAAGGCACCATGGCCTACTCTTCCTTTGCGGATTGGGTTGTACGAGATCCGTACCTTGAAGGATGCGGATGTTGAGGCCGAGGACTTGAAGAAGTTCGGGTTCGACACCAAGAGTTTCAATCCATATGATCCCCACTGCATATGCAAGAACCACTATGTGAAGGTGTACTACCCATGGATCTATGGGGCATGTCATTGGCCAGAGGAAGATCCTTGGAGGTACTGCTATAACTCCTCTAGGTTCAATGAACCAGTTAGCATGGTTGTATAATGGAAAGTAGCACTACAGGCAGTAGCACCACAAGAAGAAACAACAACAGCAGCATTGAGCAGCAAACCGACGCAAGACAAAGGTAAGTGGAAGATTGTCGAGAGCGCTGAGGCTAAGAAAATCTATGAGTTCAAAGAAGATACTCTTGTTGAAAAAGTAGCTTTGGAGATAGAGGCAAAGAGGCGACAACACGAAAGGAGAGTAGAGCGAAAGAAGAGAGAGAAGCAAAGGTTGGAAGATATAGAGAGGAGATTGCAAGCGACAAAGAAGAATTTGAAAGAAGAATAAGACCTCAAGAGGAGAGAAAGGGAAGAAAGGTAGAAACAATAACATGAAGAAGGATAAGGCGCACTGACAGAGCAAACTACATAGATACAGGTTGAAGAAGTAGAGCAGCCATCAGATTATGAACAGGGTGAGCAGGTGCAAGTTCAGGAACTAGCTCAGCAAGTTGAGCAAGTAGTTGAGGTGGCAGACATGGAAACTGAACAATAGCTACAGGACCAAGACACTAATCTCATGTCGAGAGCATCCGAGGTTGCACCACAGTCTCCACCACCTCCAGAATCACAACCAATTTTCTCTGTACTTGCTGGTATTGATGAATTGAATGGATGCCTTGCAATTTTCTATGGTGAAAATTCTCTTGGAGATGGATTCCTTGGATTGATTGAAATGTTTCTTTGGATAATTTTAAGTTTCATGCTTTATCTTCTATATTTTGCATATTGTATTTGTGAAGTAATATTTGTGTTTTATGACACGACTAAATGTTAAATCTATGTTGAAAGATTGCTCCATTATAACATGCAAAATTGTTCTCTTTGAAACATATAATCATACCCTCATTGTGAATTCCTTATATTTAAATTCTCCCATCGCAATGAAAATAGTTAGGGTTTAAAAAGTGGATTCCCTAGTCATCCCCACTTATTTCGTCAAAACAATTCTCATTGAATTTAGCCCTAAAGACTCATTAAGCCCAATTAGGATAAGGCACTAATCATAAGTTGTGTTGATCACCCTCTAAATCAATTAAATTTTCTCTTCTTTACCTTGGTCATATATGTCTAGGGTTTTCATGTTGAAAATTGCATAAAAGTGAAATTTTGTTTGGTGTTTATGGTTCATTAAGTAGGAATTGTGTCAACAAATAATATAAAAGAAAAAACTAGCATTGTTGCATGGTAAAACCCTCCTCTTTAGGGCTGACATCATCCTTATTTATTGTCTATGTACGCTTTTAGCCATAAAACTCCATTAATAAACTCTAATCCTTGGTGTCTATTTGAAGGCCTTGTTCCCTTTTGTCAATTATTCATTAAGAGGACTTTTTTTTGTCTATTATATGACATAATATACCCTATAATTGTGAATCAACTAAACCCTATCCTATAAAAATAATCTATTTGGTCTAAGAATAAAGTACTTGTACTTTCACATAGAATATCTAAGCCCTCTAGGCTTAGTCGATGCTTTATCCCATATTATAAACCTCTTATTTATCACTTGGAGCCATAGTAAGTGAATATCATTTAGGTGATTTGAGGAATCCTCTGTTATGGTCAAACACCACTAAAGAGTAGGAGAAAGGTTGTTGAGGTGACAATGGCAGCTCTCTTGTTTCCCTAAGGCCTCATTCTTCCTAGTGGGGCTTTGCACTAGGCACACTAAATCTTGTGGTAACAACAACCAATACTATGAACAACATCAACATCAAGGACAATCCATTTTCTAACCCACATCCTCAAGAAACATCATGGAAGATCACTCGTGCGAGAAGTACTATCCTCAAGAAAAAATAATATATGAGTATTTATAATATCTATTAACATATTTTCAAATTATTCATGAAAATATGTAATTACCACTCATTCCAATATGAGTAACACTTTGCAATGCAAACACTAGAAGAATTGAAGGAATATACAATTTTGCAACAAAAAGAATGGGTAACTTGTAGAGGATGGCTATAGATCTAATAGATTGGTCACAAAAGACAAAATCCACAAAACATGATATGGTATAAGAGGAACCGAGCCAACAAGTTCCCTCACTTACCCTTGGAAGCGTTTGGAGACCAAGGGCCTCAAGATAGGGAGATGTAATCCAAATTAGATCCACATGAAGATGATTTCCTATCAGCATGGGCTCTTCAATAATTGACACTGGCAAGGTTCAAGGCTACAAACAAGGAAGGAAATTGGGTTGTTAGTGTGAAGAGCTAAATTGCATTATAATCAATGTCTATCCTTGGATTAAATTAAATCATAAGGCAAGCATATGAAATGTAAAGTTGGAAGGAGATAATAATAATAATAATAATAATAACCTCTTCTCCAATGTAATAAAATAAAAGAGAAGGGAGGAGAAACAAGCTTGGGGAAGTTGAACGATTTGGGATTCTTGAGCTTCTAGCTAGCCCCAGCTGATCCATCTTCTTATATACCATGCCCTCACAAAGGAGGAAATCTTCTTTGGTTGATAGTAAAGAAAATGTTGCCCGAATTTCCATTTGGAGCATGAAGATGAACTAGAAAGCCTTTAACATGCATAGTTCCAAATAATAAAGAGCTTGGCCAAAGATAATTGAATGTTGGTTTTCCCGTTTGGTTTCCAAGACAATTGCTACAGCTGATTAATAGCCTCGTTCATTTGTATGGATTTCAATGGTCTACAATTTGGGAATGTATAACTAGCTCTAATCAACCAAATCACCATATTTATATGTATGAGTGGAATGGTTTAATGTATGTAGTATAGACAAAATTAACAAGGAGGATCAATTTTATTACTGGCAATTTAAATGTCTATGCATTCGAAGACAGTGCATTGTGTATTCTTGCCCAATAGAGTAGAGTTCAATCCATGGTTGACTTATTTCACAACAAGGCATCGATTATTTCAATGGAATCGGTTTATGAGAAGTTTTATAGAACCACAAAACTTAATTATTGGTTGTAATATTTGAGTTTCTTTATATGGAAAAAGACCATATTTAATTCGAGTAAGAAAGGTATCCATGTTTGTGTTGTGAATGGGCTATAATTCCATTGACTACAGATCATTATAAAAGCACAAGCATTAATAAAACAATCATAAAGAGTGAGATTGTGTAGAATATTCATTACAAACTCAACAATAATTTCTCTACGCTAAAGTTCCTTTAGTTAGTTCCTATGTTGCAAGAAATGTGCCCCCCTGCATATCAATCGTGTTTCCATATCGAAATGTTGAATTGAAACATCATTGAAATATGTTTAGTTTGTATGAAATGTGTTTCACATGTGGAAAGCATGTTTCATACAAACTAAAATGTGTCTCAACATTTGTACAATGCGTTTCCAAATGAAATTTGTCTAATTTTGCCTTGATTTAAGTGTTAGGATCCACATTATTGGATTTAATGCTTCATCAAAGGTTAATTATGAATTAATGAGACTTTTAAAAATGTTTACGACCATAAATATTTCATTAAAAGAGGGCTTCATTCGTAGTTTGCACCAAATTTTTGGCAATTAATGGTAATTTTGGCAACATCCTTTATCTTTCATTTTCATCATTTTACTTAATTTTTTAATGTTATCATTAATTGTTTCGAGATGTTTGAATGATTCCAACCTCATCGGACTTCATATGGAGAAAGTAGAATTTCATATCCCATTGAAAATTCTTTAACAATTTTTAGAATTTGAAGATTGGTAAGATTGTAGTATTTTTGTTTCATTCTATCATGTATGAGGGTATGGAATGTGAAAATTTCTTGAATGCAATTAATTGGAGATAACTTCACTATTGCATTCTTCACAATAAAACCATTGTGGAAATATAAAATACGAAACTGAGAAAAATGATGCACACATAAAAAATTAACATCATTGTTTTTGGAGAATTGTCATTGGAAAAAGCCCGAAAGGAAAACTACTGCAACAAATGAGGATTTTATTATTATGTAGTAATTTGAGAGAATTATTACAACTAATTTCCCAACTGGAAAACCTCTATAAATATACTGGAAAATATTTAAAAGAAAATCTTGTATCCCTCTACAACTCATTTGGCCCTCTGCCAACAACTCGCACTCTCCCATGCTATTTGCACTACCTCTGGGAAATGTGTATTGATGTTCAAGATAAATTCGTACAACCCCATAACTACCTCCAGGTGAGTCAACCTGCCTCCCTCTACCTCTAAAAACAAATAATTCCACCTTCAGGACGTTGATCCAAACACTAGCAACTGAAGCGTAGCTTCCTCTGGCAACTCGTATTGGGAATTTGGCTAACTCACACTATTGTATTCAGGCTCTTTTGCAGAAAACTAGCCTCCTCTTTCCTGTCACCTAGAAACTGGAAACATTGAGGAAATCTTCCTCCAAAGTCTCTGCTCCCAAATATTTTTGTTCTCTCTCTCTGATGCCTTCCCTTGCTTCAACTCTGCCCTTGTTGAATACCAACAATTGGGTAGTTGAACTTCTCAACTCATAATTGATGCCATCTCCAAGCCCTTTGACTTTCTTTTATAATCTCTCCTTGGAGTCTCAACAACCATGATTACATCTCAACTGACATCTAAGATCATCTTGACTTCATCAATGGAAGTCTTTAGAGAAAACTCGAACTTCCTTAATTAACTTTAATTAACCACATTTCCTAAGTCAGACTTAGGAAATAATTAAATTATGGCTAATTAATTTAATTAAGGCGTTTCCAAGTCTTTTCTCTCGAAACCTTTTCTGGGTTTTGGAGATCTCGTGTTATTTAGCCTCTTAGATATCATCTGAGGCTATAACCCCTGTCCACTGCCACATAAACTAACACTCCCTCTTAATGAAGAAGGTATTCTCCATTATACCCATTTGTTCTCTGAAGTAGATAAACTTGACTTTCCCTAGAGTCTTCGTGAGTAATATCATTCACCTATTGATCTGTGGGAGCATATTGTAGCCAAACTACTCCACGCTGCTACTTTCTGACATCTATGAAACCTCCTTCCTTCACATCTTCAAACTGAATTGAATCCTTATCACTGGAAATCATTGTGAAGAAATTACACGGTTGTCACTACCTACCATGCTAATGCACATACTCTGATATAACATTGTTGATGCCTCTACATTGCCTTTGTGTCGCTGCGACCACTGCAAATGTGTGTCGATCTCCTCAAAACCTGAAGATTCAAACTTCCTTAGGGTTGTTTCCTCTGAAGCTAGACTCCTTTTGAGTCTTGATCTCCCTCTATAAATAACTAGGAAATCTCATTGGATGGAACTACACCTCGCACTCTGTAACTAACCAATTTTCATTGCTTGTGTCACTGCAATTAGCTTTGCATCTGTCTTTTGAGAGTTTTCTTGCGCCTGGTTGGCTATGAACTATCTCTCAAGTAACTAATTGCGCCTAGTTTTGGCTCAGTAACTACATCTCGAGTACCTGATTACGCCTGTTTTTGGCTCTGCAACTCTCTCTCGAGTATCTAACTACATCCTGTTGACATTGAACTTGTGTACCTCTCATATCATGATTGTTCCTCCTACCACTTTACTATTGTGGGTTCCCCTAGAAATGGTACTGATCCATTTGAAGAATAGATAACAACTAGATCTAATTTGTTAATCAAGCCCTCCATGGCTAGATCTAGACCATGGACTGGAGAACGTGCAAACACTATATATTTTTCCCAAGAAAAAACTTATTACACATATGGTGAATCAATCACCTAAAATAGACCCAAAATCTATTAATAGAATGTTCTTATCCCCATCTAATGAAAAACAAACCTTTGGAAATATTAAGCACAATATAAAAAAGCATGTATCCAGCACATACCACAAATCAATGTACACTGAATACCATGAACTACACCCCAAAGTCTTTATTATGATTCAAATAAACGTTCCCAACGGGAATGTAGTGTTACATCAATTCTTCTCCTGCAATTTTTTAGCCAAACATCATATGACTTTTGATTCAAATGACTCTCTAATTTATAGATAAATCCTCCAAGTGGAAAATAATGTCTAGTTGTCTTGATCTTCATCAAAATAATCTTTGTCGTTGATAAATCTTTAATGGTATTTTAATCTTAGCTATTGAAAATATTTTTATATTTGAGGAAATTTGGAATTTCTTATTTAATTTCATTTTTCTTAGCTCAAACTTAATTATTTTGAGCTAATTTCCTCAAAACCACCAAGGTCCAAAAGTCCAATTTTTTTTTTGAAATATCCAATATTCCCTTGGTGGAGGACCTCCAAAAATTAATTCTTTCAAAACCCACGAATTTTTCCACTTAGAAATTTTTTTTTCTCTAGACATTTAATTTTGACACTAATTAATTAAATTTTTAGCTTTGGATTTCTATTTAGTTTTGCAAGAAAATTTAAATAATTGACACTTGAGGGGATTAATAATTTTTTCCACCCTCTAATATTTTAGCTATGGTGTCTAAGTATAAGGGACCACGCACTAAAATATTTTTTACATAATATTTTTACAATTCAAATCTTAAAGATGGAATACTCGTTCGACTTAGACCCTTAAATTATATACCCAATTTAGCGACACAATATGATCTAGTAGACCAAGCGATTTGTAACAAAATAATTTAATCAATTAGCTTAAATTATTCCCATTCACTTTTACATAAGATTCGACTAGAACACTATGACTCAATTAAGATTTTGATGAAGAATTCCACCTTAGCTTTGGGGTGAGTTTGGAGAGAAAAACTTTTCTAACCCTTTGAGTTTAGAACCATAGATGAGTCAGTGAGACAAAAAACCTTCCCGGATAAAACTCTTGCCAAAGGCTTACCTAGGTTGTTACATATATATACGGTCGTATTGTGATAATTTACATTATAAATTTGCAAAATGGGTTTACAATGACTCAATAAAACTGATGATTGATGATATGATGCTTGAAAAATATTTGGCATATCTTCTTCCTTAGAACTTTGACAAAAGGTGTGCAACATTTGTCTCCATATGGGGACATGTTGCTTCCATGAAGTAATGTGAGAATCCCATAATCCTGCATCCAAGAAGACAGAAGTCCATCAAATACATATCCATTTAAAATTCAAATCATCATGCGTATATAGAAAAATCTACTCTAACAAACTGAAATATACAAGACATAAATAAATGCGTGAAATAAACTATCTAATGACATAAAATAAAACAGAGTAAGGTTAGAGATACTATACAAACAATGTCTTATGTTATTAGATGTCATCAATATAGTGCATACTGAGCATCTGTCGACTTTTTGGCAAGTCTGTGGGGTGTTTCTCGAACATGTCATGCTCGATCCTGCATATCATAGGACTCAGTCTTATCTGAATATTGAGCTTCTCTCGGCCATCAAATGCATCAAATCACTTCTTTTTTCTTTTTTTCTTTTTGGTGAGTTGTGATGTCAACAATGAGACCACTGTAGGTTTCTTGTCTTCATCTTGAAGATGTTCAAAGGTGACACATAAGCCTCGTATTTCTTAACCATGACACTTCAAGTTAACCCACCTTCAATGGGAAAAGCGACCTCCTTGCGACGAGATGGGAATTGATTCGACAGACTAGGAAACTTCTGAGTTCTGAAAAACCCTTTTTGCTTCCTTCCTAGAACCTTCAGTGTGAGTTGAGGTCCCAAAACCTGTATCTTTTCCATCATTTGCAGCGTATTCTCAAGAGTGGTCTTTTCAATTCTGATGGCATCCATCTAGTTAGAGTGTTCAACTTTCATAACACTGATTTCTTTGGCATGGTTTTCTTCCATGTTCAACAACTTATTTTGAAGGCATATCTAACCAACTTCCATGATGACCAAACAATTTTGTATGGTGGCTATCTGATTAGAATAATTAATCTACATGGTTTTCAGTTCCTCATTGTGTTTTTCTTCTATGGCTAATAACCTGTTCTGAAGGCTAACTTCTTTGTCTTGAATATAGATAATTTCTTTCTTATTATTTTCCTAAATGGAGCTTAACTCTTCAACCTGCTTTTCTTCGATAGTTATCCACCTTATGTGCATGGATCTCATTTTTCTAGAGTGATCAACTATGAATTTCTCTTGATTAAGTCTCATGGCTTCTATAATTTGAGTTAATTCATTGAAAAGATGTTTATCATTCTCTTTTTCATCATCAATATTAATTTGATCCTTCGTCCCTGCTTTTCCATTATCAAGGATTCTTCTTGCGACAACACAAGTGGATTCATCACGAGAGCAGTCACAAGGTTTGCAAGATGGAAAAGATTGACGTAGTACATTCTCTTGACACCTTTCTATGATATTTGGGTCTTTTGCAAGATTACTATCATGCTTCTTCATAGTATTAGAGGCACAACGCAAGCCCCCTTGATTTTCATATATATTTTTAAAAGTATCTATGATGGCTTGTAAGGAGTTGAAAGAATCGTCAAGAAAATCACAAAACCTATTCCTAGCATCACCTTCCAAGGAAAGGACAAAGATGCATCTTGATGTCTTCATGATTGTATGCAATCGCATGAGCATACCTTTCTAGACAAACTCTGAACCTTTGGATTTGCTTTGTAGCAGTGACTGCATCATTACTCATGAAAGAAGGTAATTTATTAATAGCCATTTCCGGAATATCATGAGGAATGTTAGTAAAATGAAAAGGGGCAAACAAGTCAACCATTATTACCTGCTTAAGGGGAAAAGGTGGCAATGGATTTTTAGAGAGAGACCCTTGTTCAAGAAAAACAAGAGATCCACAAGAAGCGAGCCTTTAGCAGAAATTCTTACAAGAAATGAAAGAAATGGAGTCGCCACTTGAACATGAATCTAGCTCCAAAAGCCAGAACACATAAAGTCGAAAAGTTAGTTAAGGATCAAGCAAATGGATATAAAGGAGAGCTTCTTGTCTGAGAAAAATGAATGCTTACTAGAATGTAATTTGTTTAATCGAGCTTTGAGAGCAAGGTTAAGCAAGTTACGAGGATTTCTTCTAGTATAAGCTTTTGTGAATGGATGAATAAGTGGAGTCGCCACCCAAGCAGGAAACCAACCTAAATGTCTAGGTGCTAAAAGTGCAAATAAACAACATGAAAGGATTAGTGAGAGAAGAAAGGATAAGGTGATGAAAATATGAAGAATGATGAAAGGTGGAAGATTGGGAAAATGTCGTTGAAGCACTAAGAACAAAATAAATTTATCTCCGACGATGGTGACATAAAATGTTGTTGCTCAGATTGTACATGCACCATGACAATGACTCAGGGAAGGAGTTGTCACTCTGATTCACGCCCACTCCGTTCTAGTTGTCTCCCAACAACAAGCTACGAGGGGTGGTCCCTAAAGAAATGAGGTGATGAAAAACAAGTTGGGAACCAACATGCATGGGAGACACA
This sequence comes from Pinus tabuliformis, assembly GCA_031772625.1. Classification (NCBI taxonomy): domain Eukaryota; kingdom Viridiplantae; phylum Streptophyta; class Pinopsida; order Pinales; family Pinaceae; genus Pinus; species Pinus tabuliformis. The sequence goes on from CM062805.1 coordinate 964,189,061, forward strand.
ATTGAGTGGCCTAGCTACTCGGTTTAATTTAGAAAGATTAAAGATTCAATTATATTTAGAATTGAGACAAATGCCTTATGGAGTCAAAGCTCTTCCTTATTATAAATTGTGACCAAGTAACCGGATGGACAATTGTTGCTTATATGATTGACTAACCTATATGCGATGCAACTCCTAAGACCTAAGTGCGATGCAAGGATCTTGGTTAATTTTAGATTATATGCCTAGTCTAAATGGAACCCTTCCCTTAACTATTTTGAGAAACAATCTTCAAAGTAGGTTGTGAGATGAAAGCCAACGAAAAACAGACAATCATTTGATTAATGATACCTCCCATTGTGTTCCAACCACCTAGTGCCTTTGATGCTACAAAGAATGTGGCTCTGACGACTGCAAGGTCATTGTGTTAAACACTAAGAATGGTTGAATTCCTCAAGTTGAATGAGAAAATTAAGGGTTGTCCTATGAGTCTATCAACCAAGCTTATGCTTGGAGATAAGTTGTTAACTATAACTACTCTTAGAATGAAATGTAAGATGGATGAGTGAAGTTCTTAGCTTAAGATTGTTTTAAACATTTAAGTACTTAAGTTATGATTATTCTTTATGACAGTAGTATTTAATGATAAATGAAAAGACAATCTTAACCACACGAGAATGTGTCAAATACTTAAGTGTGAAGCAGATGCCAAAGATAATCACAAAGTTCTAATGACTACGAGATGTACACATAATAACTTAAATCACACTTAGTCAATATACCAATTGCAAGATTATTAAAGACAATGCAACAATTGAAACAATTAGAGATCTTCAAAGACATTTCAACCAAGTAAATGCCAATGATGATGCCAATATCAAATCCACAAGGTTCCAATAATGAAATATGCTTAAGAGTAAACCTTAAGATGTTAATCTCACAAGATAAAGACTACAATTACTCAAGATTCTTAAGATTATGAACTTAAAGTAGAGCACTTATTCAATAATGATTCAATCACAATGTCAATTTGATCTTAATGCCAAAAGTAACATAAACAAGATTTGGAAACTTAGAACTTACGTGTGTGAGTGTCTTAAGTGCAAAATTTGTCAATTATTAGAGCTTAAGACGAGACAGATGAATGTTAGATTTCCAATAATCAAAATCAGTAGTAATGCTTCAGAATTATCAACACTTGTCATTCTTATGACAACCACAATAAAATCACTTTAGATTCGAGAAACAAGCCTATGATAGCCACAGATGATTAATAAGATGCCCAACACTTTTCTAATGTAAATTATGAGTTTTAGCCCACTTTAAGATGCAAATATGATCTAGCACTTATGCAAAAAATTTCTAGCAAGCCAAAAATTTAGATCTAGGCTAGATCTTTAATGCCCAAGTGGCCAAAATTTTAGAAAAATTATATTTTGCAATTTTAAACTATTTTGACAAATTAGACATATTTCTAGGTCAATTATATCACTGTTATGAATCATAATTTACAGTTGTAATAAAACAATGAGAAATTAGGGTTTAGAGAGAAAACCCTAGGCCAAAAGCCTTGATGATCACTTTGTCCAAACTTGCCACAATTTTGCAATGAAGTTGCCACTTGCAAATCAAACTTTTTGAGTCAAATGTCTGCAAAACCCACCAAGTATTTAGTCAAGAAAATTCAAAAAATGGATTTAGGGCAAACTAGGGCTAAGATGAGCTAAGAAGAAGGCCAAAGGCTCAAGAAAGGCTAGCGGCTAAGGAAAAGAGGCTAAAGAGGGCTGAAAAGGGGTCAAGAAGGCCAATGAAGGGAGAGCGCAGGGAAAAGGAGAGAGGGAAATCCCTAAAGGACTTCACTGGGGAACTATGACAAAATATGGCCTAAAAAGGCCACAATTATCCTATGAGGTAGTCGTCTAGGGCTTAGGAGGCAACTGAGGCCTTCTAGGCCCATAGCTAGGCCTTAGAAGGCTTAAAAACCTTAATGCTAAGGCTAAAAGGGCAGGCTGAGGCCCCTAGAGGATACGACCAGCCTTTAAAAACCTTCAAATGATGAAGCATACGGAAAAAGGGCTGATGCAAGGGGGTTTAGAAGCCAACACTAACCTTGAAAGCGCTGGATTCGGGTCCAAGAGGGCTAAAAATTAAAATGCCAGCTTAAAAAAAAAAAAACAAAAGAAATCTTTTAGATCTGCAATTTGGCTCAATTTCTTCAATGGTTGGCCCTACAAAAAATCTTAGAGACTCCCATGCAAAAAAATCTCCACTTGATCTCCCATGCACAAATAGATTTACATTTACCCAAAACCCCAATATATACAAAAATTTTAAAACCCCAAAACTCTAGTTAAAAACAAAATTATTTGAAAAATTTACAAATATACAAGGGTTTTAAAATAATTTTTGACAAAAAAATTAGACTTTTTCTTTGATAAATGGCTAATAATACTTTAGAAAAGATAATGCACACTATAGCCTTAATGAAGTTAGATCAATCATATAAATATCTAGAGTCCAAGCAAGGTCAGTTCATGCCCACAGTTTGTGAACTTGGAGACCAAGGATTGGGGAATCTGCAAACACTACATATTTTTCTCAAGAAAAAACTTGTTAAACATATAGCAAATCAGATCACCTAAAATAGACCAAAATTTTATTAATAGAATTTTCTTATTCCATCTAATGAAAAACAAATCTTTGGAAATATTAAGCACAATATAGGAAAGCCCGTACTCAGCACATACCACAAATCAATTAACACTGAACACCATGAACTACACCTCAAAGTCTTTATTATGATTCAAATGAACGTTCCTAGTGGGACTGTAGTGTTACATCAATTCTTTTGCAACAATTTCTTAGCCAAACATCATATGCCTTTGACAGGAATGACTCTAATTTATAGATAAATCCTCCAAGTGGAAAATAATGGTTAGTTTGTTTGATCCTCGTCAAAATAATCTTGGTCATTGATCAATCTTTGATGATCTTTTAATCTTAGTCGTTGAAAATATTTTTATTTTTGAAGAATTTCCAAATTTCTCATTTAATTCCATTTTTGTTAGTGTTGACACCTAATCCGAAACGGATGGGTGAACTGGACAGTCATCTAGAAGATGAACTGATCCGTTTTATTTTTGTATATAAACATGAGTTAGTTAATGAATAAGATATCAATTCTTTTCTCCTGCTCAACCTGGAGTTACCCTGGCCTGACATGGTATCAGAGCTCAGGTCCCAGTCCCTAAAATAGTTGTAACTCCTGTCTTGAGAGCTGCTCAGTCCTGAGCGCTACTCTGCCCTTGAACGTTAGCGCTACTTCTGCTGTTGTCCTCTGTCTCTCTGCGCATTAACTGCCAATGCCTCTGTCCTGACATTGACTCAGTCCTGACATTCGCATCCGTTTTGAATGCCTCTGTCCTGACATTGACTTAGTCCTGACATTCGCATCCGTTTTGAACGCCTCTGTCCTGACATTCGCATCTGTTTTGAACGCCTCCCGGCTTCGAGATCATTTTTGAAACTTGGAAATGGGATTTAATGCAACGTCTTCAGTCTTCTGCAATCCTGGATGCTTGAAAGGCACGTTACTATTATCCACAAATATATTGTATCTGTCCTGTGGCCGAGGTATGCTGGGAATGTGAAACGGCACCCGGCTACGCCCACCACTGGTTTTCTTATCCCGTGAAAGCACTTTCACGCCTCCAGAAATATCCCCCTCTGCCGCCGTGGCCTTAGCACCCAGAGCCAACTTCCGCTCTCTGCATTTTCTTCTGCTTCCATAAACCAACTGAAAACCACTCTCTATGTCGTCCACACTACCCGGTTACCACTATGATGCTCCTGTCGAACTCTCTTGAATTTGTCCATGGAAACGTCGACGCGTTCGAATATATTGTCGTGGATATTAACTAACCAGTCGTATGCTTCATCCGGATCAGCTCGAAAACTGGAAGAATCGCTGAGATGTTGAATAGATGAGGCCAGAGGACCTCTGACGAGGTTTTGCAAGTTCTGAACCGATTCTTTGAATGCAGAGGCAGAGTTCTATCCGCGGCCCACTGGATCATATCATTGCAGCAATGCCGCGGTTTTGGGCATACGATGGCGACAGCATTAATGCTCACGCTTAATGCTTATCACTTGATCTCATTCAAAGCAAGCAATATGTTGCACCATTGAAGGGGTTTGTGCATATATCGATATATGCGAATAGACTGCTAATGATTGTGGTTATGTATTGAGACCGATGCCGAGCCATAGAGTTATGTATTGAGACCGATGCCGAGCCATAGAATTATGTATTGAGACCGATGCCGAGGCATTATATAAACTGTATTGAGAACGATGCCGAGCCAAAACCGAAATGCTAAAGGTAGATACACAGAATACTGCAATGTGCCGAGAACAAGTGAAATGTATAGAATTACTCTGTAGCATGTGACAGTTTTTGGTTATAAAGGAACGAGTGTCTTAAACATCTAAAGATTGATATTTTTTTGGAATCTGTGGCAGAAGGAATAGGCTAGAAAAGCTTGCAACAAAACTTTTAGTTTTTTTTTTTTTTTTGTCATCAAAAGTTCCTTTTATCAGCAAAAGTTTCTCTTTTCATCAGAAGTTCCTTTTATCAGCAAAAAGCAAAAGTTTTTCTTTTCAGAAGAAGTATTTTTTTAAAAAATGCATTCAATCATCTCTATGGTCGGAATAGTTCTCACTGGCAAGGAGAACTATTCTGAATGGTCTCGGATGGTAAAACACACCCTCATCTACAATTAGTTGTGGAAGGGAGTGTGTGTCGGAGAAGAAGACAAAGACCCTGTGCAGCCTACATCAGACAAAGAACTCGCCATATGGGAAAACAAGAACAACAAAGCCTATGCATTGATCGCAGCATCTGTAAATGAAGAAGTAAGTCGTCATATTTCATCCTATTCCACTGCCTTTGAAGCTTTACAAAAGCTGAAAGAACTCTATGATACACATTCTGCACTTGAAGTTGTTCAGCTTATGATTAAACTCTTCACTCTTGAACTGAAAAATAATGATCCTCTTGCTCTTGCATCTGAAATAAAGTCTATAATACATGATATTAAATCCACTAAGGTTGAGTTGGATATCTCTCTTATTGCCTTTCTCAAAGCACTCTATCCTACCTACTCTAATTATCTTGAGTCTTTACAAGCAAATGGAAATCTTAAAGATATAACCTTTGACACTCTTGTGAAAAAGTTTGCTGAAAGAGAGAAAGCTTTTGGAAAGAAAACAGTCCCTGAATCTTCTGAAGAGACTGTTTGCCTTGCTCATAAAAAAAAGCATCCTGCTCAAGATTCTACAAGAGGAAGAGGTGGACGAAGAGGAAGAGGAAGATACTTCAGAGGTAGGGGGCAGACATCCTCAAGCAGAAAAGGCAGATATGCATTGCATTCGCTGCAAACGAAATGGATCACATGATGCTTCTACATGCAAGCTACCATGGGACAAGATTGAGCAGAGAAGAAATCAGCCAGCAAGGTCACTCCATTCACATGTTTGATGGCAAGCTTGAGGTAAGAAAGGCATCTGACCACTCACTTGTCATGAGGGGTATAGAAGAAGAAAGACTTCTTAAACTGCAAGGAACCTCTGCTCATGCACAACATTTCTCATATATTTCTCATCATGAAGAAGGTGCACTTCCATCAAGTTTATTATGGCATGCTAGATTTGGACATTTAAACTATGATAGTCTCCGCTTGTTGAAGAAAAATGGTGTTGCTGGTTTGCCTACAATTCCTAGAAAACATAAGCAATGTGATGCTTGCATTCTAGGAAAGCATAGCAAACAGTCTTTTCATGATTCACATTCAAGAGCACATAGGAAGCTTGAACTCATTCATTCAGATTTATGTGGTCCAATGCCTGTTTCTTCTACAAATGGAAATAAATATATCATGACATTTATTGATGATTACACCAGAATGTGTTGGGTTTATTTTTTGAAGAACAAATCTGATGCTTTTCAAACATTCAAGATTTTTCATAAATGGATTGAAAATGATGCACAATCTCATATTGGGTCTATTCGCACTGATAATGGAAAAGAATATACATCAAATGAATTTGAACACTATCTTCGCCAACATGGGATTAAACATCAAATAACTGTGCCTTATAATCCTCAACAGAATGGTGTAGCTGAAAGAATGAACAGAACACTTTTGAATATGGTACGCTCCATGCTTTTCTTCAAAAATGTAAAGACAATGTTTTGGGCTGATGCTGTTCTATGTGCTGCATATATAAAGAATAGATGTCCATCTAGTGCTATAAGAAACAAGACTCCTTATGAATTATGGTATGGACATGTTCCTTCGGTAAAACATCTCAGGATTTTTTGGTTCCACCTGTTATGCTTTAATACCAAAGGTACATAGAAACAAACTTGGTGCTAGAAGTCGTAAGTGCATCTTCCTGGGGTATTCAAACACATCTAAAGCATACCGCCTCTATGATGAAGTAAATAAAAAGTTTGTTTTATCTAGAGATGTCATTTTTCTTGAATCATCCAAATCTGACAGTGTTGTTGAGCGGCAACTTGATCGCTTGGATAGATTCACAAAACAGAAATCATTCCAAGAGTTTGATAATCAGATTCCACATCTTGAAGGGGGGATTCCTATACTAGATCAACATGTGGAATCTCCTTCTGAACAATCTCCCCTGCATGACACTCCAACAACGGATGATGCTTTAAGTGATGTAATTGATAGAATTGGGAGACTTAATCTTGATTCAGTCCCAACTCAATCAACAAAACAGCCTGGACCATCTCAGAAAGGTCCCCCAAAGTGGCTGACAAAGACACTTGAAAGTGTTCACCCTGATGAAATTGGAAAAACAGGAACCAGAAATACAAACCGACAAGATGGAGGTGATGTAGATAACTCTAATTCACCTGTTGATATGGATGTTACTTATGATTGTGAATTGAACTTGTCTACAGATTTTGAACCAACTTCCTTCAAAGAAGCTGCTTCTCATGATGAATGGAAAGAAGCGATGCAGAAGGAGTATGATGCCCTCATAAAGAATGGCACTTGGAAGCTGGTTGATCCTCTATTTGGAACCAAACCAATTCGCTGCAAGTGGGTCTACAAGAACAAGTACAAAGCTGATGGCTCACTTGACAAGCACAAAGCTAGGCTTGTGGCAAAAGGTTTTGCACAGAAGGAAGGGGTCGATTATGAGGAAACTTTTGCTCCCACAGCAAAATGGGCCACCATCCGGACACTCTTTGCACTAGCTGCTCAGAACGGTTGGAAAGTCCATCAAATGGATGTAAAAACTGCATTCTTGAATGGAGACCTAAAAGAGAATGTTTTTATGTCCCAGCCTGAAGGATTTGCTGTGAAAAGACATGAACACAAAGTATGCAAACTTGTGAAGTCCTTGTATGGCCTCAAACAAGCACCACGAGCCTGGTATGAAAAACTAACTGAGCATCTTCTGAAACTCAACTTCAAACATTTTGATCTTGATGATGCAACTTTATTTGTCAAGAAAGTTGGCAAAACAGTTGTATATCTTGTGGTATATGTAGATGATCTTTTAATGACAGGGAACAATGAAAGCTATATTGCATCCATAAAGAAAGAATTAGGAAATTTTTTTGAAATGACTGATTTGGGCTATGTTCATTACTATCTTGGCATTGAAGTAATCCAACATCCAAAGTCCATATTTCTTTCTCAAAAGAAATACATTGGAGATTTGTTAAACAGATTTGGTATGACAGAGTGCAATCCCCTTTGTACTCCAATGGAACAAAACTTGAAGCTCACATCTATTGAAGGAAAGGAATTTGAGGATGCAACAAAGTATAGACAGCTTGTAGGAAGTCTCATCTACCTCACTACTACCAGACCAGACATTTCATTTGCTGTTGGAATCCTCTCCAGGTTCATGCAAAAGCCTTGTGAGGGACATTGGTCTGCTGCAAAAAGAGTTCTAAGGTACTTGAAGGGAACTCAAGACCTTGGAATCAAGTATACACAGGTGGACGACTTCAACTTGATTGGATACTCTGATTCAGACTTCGATGGAGACAAAGAAACTAGGGTATCTACTTCAGAATATGCTATGAGTCTTGGATCAGGAGCTGTCTCCTGGAGATCACGCAAACAATCAGTACCAGCAGATTCCACAGCAGAAGCAGAATATGTGGCAGCAGCTGAAGCAACGAAATAAATTGTGTGGCTCAGGAAAATTCTTGAAGATTTGCAAGTAAAACAAATACAATCAACTCCACTCATGATTGATAACACATCTGCAATAAAGTTGGCCAAGAACCCAAAGTTCCATGATCGTACTAAGCACATCAATACTAAATATCATCTGATCTGACATCATGTTGAGGCCAAAACAATCCATCTCCGTCATTGTTCCACAAACGAGCAAATTGCAGACATCTTCACCAAAGCGCTTGGAAGAGAAAAGCTTGAAAGATTCAGAATGATGCTTGGACTCACCAACATCCCTTCAGATTAAGGGGGGGAATGTTGACACCTAATCCGAAACGGATGGGTGAACTGGACAGTCATCTAGAAGATGAACTGATCCGTTTTATTTTTGTATATAAACATGAGTTAGTTAATGAATAAGATATCAATTCTTTTCTCCCGCTCAACCTGGAGTTACCCTGGCCTGACAGTTAGCTCAAAATTAATTATTTTTAGCTAATTTATTCAAAAAATTGTCTTTAACTTAATCTCCAAGGTCCAAGAGTCTAATGTTTCTTGAAATATTCAATATTACCTTGGTGGAAGACCTCAAAAAATTAATTCTTTCAAGACTCACAAATTTTTCCACTTGGAGAATTTGATTTCTTTAAACATTTAGTTTTGACACTAATTAATTAAATTTTTGGCTTAGGATATTTATTTATTTTTGCCAAAAAAAAAAATTTAATTGACACTTGAGGGGATTGATAATTTTTTTCACCCTCTAATATTTTATCCATGGTGTTTAAGTATGAGGGATCATGCACTAAAATATTTTTTACATAAGATTTTTACAATTCAACTCTCAAAAGGGGAATACCCGTTCGGCTTAGACCCTCAAATTACATACACAATTCTACGACACAATATGATCTAGTAGACCAAGTGATTTGTAATAAAATAATTTAGCCAATTAGCATAAATTATTCCCAAATCACTTTTACATAAAATTCGACTGGAACGTTAGGACTCACTTAAGAGTTTGACGAAGAATTTCACCCTAGTTTTGGAGTGAAGTTGGAGGAAAGAAATCTGTCGACCACCCGTGTTTAGAAACAATGATGTGTTAGTGAGATGAAAAATCTCCTAGGATGAAACTATTGCCAAAATAATAGGCTGAACTAAGTTGCTACATACATATATGGTCTTACTAACATCATTTACATTATAAATTTGCAGAATGGGTTTACCATGAATAAATAAAACTGATGATTGATGATATGATCCTGAAAAATCTCTGGCATATCTGCTTCTTTGGAACTTTGAAAAAAGGTGTGCAACATGGTAGAAGAGGAAAAGAAAACAGATTTGTTTTCAACGAATTCTTCTATAAAACCATGTACATAATTAATATTTAAGAGACATCAGAATTGTCCTTCAAGTTGGAGGACGAATTTGCTTGCTTATAGACTCAACTTCACAGGGTGTCTGGTATATAGACAGTGGAGTGTCAACTCACATGACAGTGTGGTGCAAGGTAAACTTGGCATAAACCATACTTAGCAAACTGATTCCAGGGTAAAACCGCACATATCCACAGTATGCATTTATCAATAATGCATCCACAACTGTCCCAAATATTTAACTTTACAATGGAGTTAAATCTTCCGACTATAAATGGTCAAGTGGCCCTCTTATACCATTCCTTTATAACAGAACTTCAATCACCCCGCAGTAACCCTCTATCGGGACTATATTAAACCTTTAGAACCTTCACATAAGAGTTAACGAAGCCTTTTCTTCATTTCCCTCCATCGTTATATATATATATATATATATCGCGCTATATTCCTATTACAAAGGAAATATACACACAAACTTACCTTTCTACCTTAGTACAACTTTTGCACAGTTTTCAATGCTCCACCTTTATCGCTATCGCAATCGCTTATCGACGTCTCCACTTATATGTATATCAATACCCTTTCCATTCCGATATGTAGTTATTAGAGACATTAATATATATATTGAGTCTTAAAAGACTCGCACAACACTTTAACATAATACATAGGAAAGACGAGAAATACAAAGGAAATCCCGTGCCAACTCATGTACTAGACTTCAAATGTTATGTATTTGTGTTCTCAAATACCTTCGGGTCCGCTCCTTCCAAGTCTGTCTGCTTATAACCCCGATCTCTACCAACGTCGATATATTATCAACGTCGATCACCGATTATCGCTGTCGGCGATATCACAACACTCATACTGTTGACCTTTGTCACCTTCAATCGTCGATATGCGATTTAATCATGACCGTTGATCTGGCCACAATCCAATGGTCCATGATTAATCGTTGCTCGCTCTTCGCAATTCTCCAAGGCTCATTCCGATCACTTTAAAAGGGTCTTCCGCCGATGTGATTTCATCACAGCCGTTGATCTATAAGATCTAACGACTACTATTCACGTTTTCTTCAATTTCTCTCTGTGCTTGAGTTTCTTCAAAAGCTCCCATCCTTGTTGTTTTCGCTGCGCGACTCTGATTCACTTCCCCACTCTTCTCTTTGATTATGCCTTCGATATCTTCTCAGCGTTTCTCTATGGGTTTCTATCTCGCCCAATTTCACTTCGCTATTCTACTCGAACAGTCCTCAATGTCTCCTCTGCGTGTTCCGCAAAACTCTGCCTGCACACCTCATGTAACAGAACCTACGAGTTCAATTCATAATTCATCACAAACACGCAATTCACACTCTATTGAGACATTCAGAAATAACTCTGTATATATATTAATGTAAAAGCAAGATTACATTCGAGACACCTTGGTCTCGCACACACAGACGCCTGATTCTACTATTGGTGGTCTCTTCCTCTGCCCGTAGGCTTACATATGTTTATATGGAAACTTTGGATTGGATTACTATGAAGGACCTAATCCCATCCTTTAACAAAAGCCCTAAAGCTCTCTGCATGCATACATATGTGGCAGATAAATAAGTCTCCTCGAGACTTTATCCCTTCTGTCTTTTCCTCTGTTTTAAAACAGAAAAGCCCTCTGTTTTGCTCAATGGTCCACATCTATTCTCCATTTAATGCCTAAAAATTCTCTCTTGCTCCTAGAGAGTTGGATTTGACTTCTACTAGTCATGTTCTCGTTTATTTATTTTGAGATCATTTACATATTCTCCCACTATCTAATTAAATCGCACTTAAAGGCCTAAATTTTACTTTGACTTGGAACTTAGGAAAACTATTTCCTAAAATGCATGACACCCTATGTCTACTATTTACATCGATTTTCCTTGGGCTGAATGCTCCTACATCATAGTGGTTAGAGAATATTTCTCTAGCTACAATGAGTAGATGGACTTCCAGATTATGATGGGAAACAGAACGAAATGTACTCTAGTGGGGATAGGTACTATCAATTCTCAGAGGGAGTTAAGAACAAGCACTAGCGCTATAGATGTACTGCATGTGCCAGGATTAGGTATGAACCTAATTTCAGTATCTCAGCTACTATATAAGGGATATGACGTCCACTTCGTAGGGAAGAAGGTGTTTGTCAAACACCTAAGCTGGAAGAGGGTGAGAAAGATTGGAGTTCAAAGCCATAGGCTGTACAAGTTGCAACTCGACTCTCCAATGGCACTAATAGGCACTGACAGTAGCAGCGGGAAGGAACTGAATGAGGTACGACATAGGAGAATGGGAAATTTACACCACGAAGCACTCAAGATGCTTAGGGAGACAGTAACAGGGGTTCCAACACTTGGCACGGAACACGATAATGTGTGTAGAGGGTGTGTGCTTGGGAAATATGCTAAGACAACATTCCCACAAAGTCACAACGGAGCAGATGGCATGTTAGGACTTGTACACTCAGAGATTTGTGGCCCGATGTTCACTATATATCTCAATGGGGCCGAATACTTCGTCACCTTTATTGATGACCATTCCAGGAAAACTTGGATCTACTTCTTGAAGACCAAAGATGAGGTCTTTGATCGTTTCAGGGAGTTTAATGTTCTCGTGGAGAATACGATAGGGAAGAAGATCAAGGTGTGTTAATTTTAGGTATGTTTTATGCTTAGAGCAATTTACTTCAATTTTTCATATTAGCCCAATGACAATATTCAGATTAGAAATCACAGCAACATGATAGTAAAGTGCAGATAGAACATAAACATGACCAGCAGAAGACAAGCGAAGATAAGAGGACACAAGATGTGGCACCAGCCAGGGACAAACCCCAATGTGGGGAAACCCTTGATTAATTCTTCTTACATTCTTCAATAGTTCAGTAGAGAGAGACAATACTAATACATTTGAAGTAAATACTTGACTTGCCAAAACATGAGATTAGACATCAGAGATCTCCACGAAGAAAATGACACAATGAGGATGGAATTCTAGTACTAAAGATATGCGGCAAATGATAGGCATAGAACAACTCAACCAATTACCCAAAATATTGAAGCTTTCCTTCCATAAGACTCTCCTTCCTTTGCTGCTTCACTGATCATGTCAAATCTGCCCATCTGGCAACTTGTATATGTTGTAAGGATTGAAGCATATCTTGTCAACCCTGATCAATGGTTAGGGCACAAACTCAGTGTGCTTCAACATCCTAAACACCCCCACAGTCCACCTATATATAGTGGCTAACCTCCATATAATCCATCCATACACACGCTTCCTTACAACACTGCTATATTTCTGAACAAAACACTTAGGGACATTCAACTATTGGCTATGGCCTGCGGCCTAGCCTAGCAGAGGACTATAGTAATAGTCTCTCCAAACAATGATCCAAACAACCCTTATATAGCAACCCCTAGCTCCTCCCTATTGTGGATACTTCTACCCAACATATCGAACAACTTGAACATACCCAAACAGTACTGAAATGGCCACGCTATCACCTACAACAATGTGGCATTATCCATTATGTCAGCGGGTAGGTGACTATCTAAGGCCTCCTTCTGGACATCAACTAAGCCTTCTTATGACAGATGTTATAACTGCCTTTGACCATCCTCCTGTAGATGTGTATTAGGGTCTAGATGCTACGGAAAAGGATCACCCTCTAGCTGTGAATTAGGGCTCAGTAGACTACAGATTTAGGGCACCTTAGTACAATGTATAAGGACCTCTTTGAACAGTAATGTAGGCCTTCACATGCAACTGGTTAAGGCCTCTACAACTGCGACTTAGATCACCCTTTAGGACCGTGGCTAGGGCAACAATAGTCCTACTTAGACAATGGATTAAATGTCTCCTCCTAGGACTGCGACTAGGTATCTTTTAGGGCATCCTGAAACAACGGATTAAGGTCTCTTCTAGACCTGCGGTTAGGGCTCTTTAGGGCTTTCTTTGACAGTGTTAAAGGCTCTCCTTGCAGCGTTATAGAAGCCTCCTTCACTGCGTAGATTAGGGTTGTTGATTGACCTGTGGCTAGGGTACTTGGGCTCCTACCAGACTATGGCTATGCCTTCTTTGACTGCAGTTAGGGCATGGCTAGAGCACCCTCTAGGACAACATATTCTCCTCTAGATCTCTCCTTCCACCGAAACCCAAACAAGTGGTGAGAGAGATCACAAGAGATGTGTGTGTCCCAAATGACTTGACGTCCTCTTCTATTTATAATTAAACGTTGAGGATAGGTTGGGGTAATTTGGTTGTTGGCCAACCTTGACGAATTGTCACATAGCACAAATAAATTCATATCTCCATGAATACATGTCAGAATCAGATGATCTTTAGATCAATCCTACACCTCTCAACGAGAGGAATCCAAGAAAAATATCAGTTGTCATAAATAAGAAGACCCACATGGATTTTGGCCCTAGTTGCCAATTTTAACACTCCCTCTCAACTAGGGAGAACTCCATCAAGTAATCTATCTGTCAGTCCATACCATCTCTGCCATCAATGTAGTGCCCTGCACTGAATTCCTATGCTCTGCTGAACTATGAAGAAGAAGAAGTGATCAAGAATGTATCATACCATTCTCTACTGACCCGAAGTCAGTCCCATATAAAGAGAGTGTCTCATATCACTCTTATTGATCCAAAATCAGTGCCAAATAAAGAGAGTCTCATACCACTCTTACTGATCCGAAATCAGTGCCAAATAAAGAGAGTATCTCATACCACTCTTACTAACCCGAATTCAGGTCCAATTGATCCCAGATCAATATCATCCTAGCATAGGGAGTATGGTAGTACATGATGCGTCCATCGGTAGTACTGTGGTCCCTATCCTCATTTCCCTACTCATTGGCCAGATGAGAGGTACTTCCCATGAGTCCCAGACTGCATGGGTAGGATGTCTCAGTAGGAGAAGGATAAACCACTCATCCTTCCTACATGTCGCCATGGGGTATCCCAGGGGAAGGCTGAACCACTCACCCTGTACATAACAAATCACTAGGGGAAGGTTGAACCACTCACCATATGATTGTGTCCCAGCAGGAGAAGGATGAACCACTCATCATGCCTACATAGCAAACCACTAGGGGAAGGCTGAACCACTCACCCTATGGTTTCTCATGGCTCCAAGAAGTATCCCATGCCCCCTAGAGCTCCCAGAGCTCGATATATCATATAGGACCCTTAGGAGAGGGTCTCTCCACGACTCCTAGTCGTTCTTGGAAAGTCAAGAATTTGATCTTTCCCAGGGGCTTCATCTAAATATTGGCGACCTGTACATCAGTCCTAATGTGATGGAGCTTTATTGCTCCTCATTGTACCATATCCCAGATAAAGTGCTACTTGATGTCTATATGCTTGGAGTGATCATAGAACACAAGATTCCTAATCAAATCCCACTCTGGTTGTCACAGAGGATCACGGTGGTATCCAACACATGTCCAAACATCTCACTGAAAAGCTTCCTCAACCAGACAGCTTCACACGAGACCTTACTCGCAGCTATGTATCGGCCTCAGTAGTGCTCAAAGCAACCAACTTCTGCTTCCTGCTCATCCAGGATATCCAGGCAGAACCCAAAGAGAAACATCACTCATAAGTGCTTTCGCGATCCTCCACACTGCTTGCCCAATCAACATCTGAATAATAATGTAGCCTCACAACTCTAGCAGTGTATCTCAGTCCATGAACGATTGTGCCCCAAAGATATCTCAGAATATTCTTGGCATCAATCCAATGTGGGTAATAAGGCTAAACCATATGTTGGCTCAGCATGATAACTGCAACAAAAAAATTCTGGACGGGAGTTCACCAAGAACATCAATGCTACTATGGGTAGATGAAACTGAGAGGCATTTCCCAAATCAGGTCTAGCAACACTATCACATAACTTCTTAAAGTTAAGCTCCATCGGGTTAGTCACGGGCTTGTAGTCCATCATTCCAAATTCGAAATCCATCTCCCTCTTACTTTTTCCAAATGAGAGGGTTTGTAACTGTCAGAAAGAGGTTGTCCTCATAAGGTACCAGTATGAGAGGTTTATCATCCACAACCTTAAAGCAATGGTTTGGATCGGCTTCACTCCTAGTGAATCTTACTTCATCAGATGGTTGTCAATCCTCTCATACCAAGCCCGGGGTGCTTGCTTTAAATCATAGAGAGCTTTCTTCAACCTACATACAAGAGATTCTCAATCATGAATCTCAAACCCCTTGAGTTGTTTCACATTTGTGGTCTTGTTATTACATGAGGGGAATGGTCCCATTGTAATATTTTCTTCGGTACATCTCAGACATGTACCTTCATGCTCTTCTTTGAATTTAGGCATCCCTGTCACCGTCTGTCTCACATCGGGTAGGGACTTACAATGAAGATGGGCAGACCTCTGGTGCCATTGAAGAGATGAGTCACCCGTCATGGTCCCCAATGGACTTCTTGCAACTTAATACAAATTTCCAACCCTAAACCCAAGAGTAAAAGCATCTTTAAATTCCTTTTCCAAGCACGTACCTTTCCATTGATGAATGCCACCTTGTAACCTATGTCTTCCATTGCCGAAATGGACACTAGGTTCTTCTTGAGATCAAGTGCATAAAGAACTTCTTGTAAATGAATCGGGTTACCCTGATCCAATTGAAGAGTATCATTCCCTATACCCTTTACGGGATGCGTGGCATCGTCTCCAAAAATAATCTCCAAGTTTGTTTCCTTCTCTATCATATTCGGTGAAGTGCCTTGAAGCACCACTATCAATAAGCCAATTTCCCAAAAAGTCCGGAGGAGAGGCAGTGTAGAGGGCTGATATAAGATAATACTCCTTTTTCTTATTAGAAACAACATTTGATTCTTCTACCTGGAGTTCCTTCCTTTCTTGGAGGGTTAACCATTTCCTTGATGTCCCGCATTCCTTTTTCCTTTGCCATTGTACTTGTCATTCCTCCGATCATTGAAGATGCCCTTGGAATGATTGTGATCATCATCATGTGATGTGTCCCTTCTATTTGGACATTCCCTCACATAGTGGCCAGACTTATTGCAAGCAAGACATCTGCCCTTCCTTCCACCCTTAGATCCGCACTTTCCATTGAAGTGACCTTTAGGTAGGCCACCAAATGCCCTGTCAATGGAATCTCTGATAATCTTCTTTGCTTCGACTTCACCCTTCGTGTATTTGTTCTTTGGAGCAGTTGGTGCATTTGATGGAGGCTCGGGGATTTTACCCTTCACGTAATCCAGCACTTCTTTCTCTCAGGAAGTGGGATGAGGAACCCATTGAGCCTTTGACCTTGTCCAACTGTCTTCAGTGATTGCTCTTTCACTCTTGCTTGGGCTTTGTCTTCATCTCAGCTCTGATACCATGTTAATTTTAGGTATGTTCTGTGCTTAGAGCAATTTACTTCAATTTTTCATATTAGCCCAATGACAATATTCAGATTAGCAATCACATTAGCATGATAGTAAAGTGCAGATAGAGCATAAACATGAGCAACATAAGACAAGCCAAGACAAGAGGACACAAGATGTGGCACCAGCTAGGGACAAACCCCAATGTGGGGAAACCCTTGATCAATTCTTCTTATATTCTTCAATAGTTCAGCAGAGAGAGATAGTACAAATACATTTGAAATCAATACTTCACTTGCCAAAATAGGAGATTAGACATCAGAGATCTTCACCAAGAAGATGACATAATGAGGATGGAATTCTGGTACTAAAGATATACAGCAGATGATAGGCATAGAACAACTCAACCAATTACCCAAAATACTGAAGCTTTCCTTTCATAGGACTCTCCTTCCTTTGCTGCTTCACTGATCATGTCAAGGTTGCCCATCTGGAAACTTGTATATGCTGTAAGGACTGAAGCATATCTTGGCAAACATGATCATTGGTTAAGGCACAAACTCAGTGTGCTTCATCACCCTAAATACCCCCGCAGTCCACCTATATACAACGGCTAACCTCCATACAGTCCATCCAACCACACGTTCCCTTACAAGGTTGTTATCTTTCTTAACGCAACATTTAGAGACCTTCAATTGTTGGCTATGGCTTGCAACCTAGCACAGCATAGGACTATAGCAATAGTCTCTCCAAACAATGATCCAAACAACCCTTATGCAAGCCCTAGCTCCTCCCTATTGTGGATACTTTTTCCCATCATATCGAACAACTTGAACATACCCAAATAATACTGAAAAGGCCACGTTGTCTCCTACAACAACGTGGCATTATCCATTATGACAACGGCTAGGTGACTGTGTAAGGCCTCCTTCTTGACAACAACTAAGTCTTCTTATGACGGCTATTAGAACTGCCTTTGACAATCCTCTTGTAGCTGCGTATTAAGGTCTAGATGCTGCAGAAAAGGATCACCCTCTAGTTGCGAATTAGGGCTCAATAGATTGTAGATTTAGGGCACCTTAGTACAATGTATAAGGGCCTCTTTGAACAACAATTTAGGCCTTCACATGCAGCGGGTTAAGTTCTCTCCAACTGTGACTTAGATCACCCTTTAGGACTGCAGCTAGGGTAGAAATAGTCCTACTTAGACAGCAGATTAAATGTCTCCTCCTAGGACTGCGGCTAGGTCTCTTTTAGGGCATCCTAAAACAGTGGATTAAGGTCTCTTCCAGACCTGTGGTTAGGGTTCTTTTAGGGCTTTCTTTGACAGCGTTAAAGCCTCTCCTTGCTGCGTTATAGAAGCCTCCTTGACTGCGTAGATTAGGGTTGTTGATTAACCTACGGCTAGGGCACTTGGGCTCCTACCAGAGTGAGGCTATGCCTTCTTTGACTGCAGCTAGGGCATGGCTAGATCACCCTCTAGGACAATGTATTCTCCTCTAGATCTCTCCTTCCACCAAAACCCAAACAAGTGGAGAGAGAGATCACAAGAGATGTGTGTGTCCCAAATGACTTGAAGTCCTCTTCTATTTAAAATAAAACGTTGAGGATAGGTTGGGGTAATTTGGTTGCTTGCCGACCTTAACGAATTGTCACATAACACAAATAAATTAATATCTCCATGAATACATGTTGGAATCAGATGATTTTTAGATCAATCCTACACCTCTCGACGAGAGGAATCCAAGACTGTGGTTAGGCCTCTTTGAACAACAATTTAGGCCTTCACATGCAACTAGTTAAGGTCTCCCCAACTGCGACTTAGATCACCCTTTAGGACTGCGGCTAGGGTAGAAATAGTCCTACTTAGACAGCGGATTAAATGTCTCCTCCTAGGACTGCAGCTAGATCTCTTTTAGGGCATCCTGAAACAATGGATTAAGGTCTCTTCTAGGCCTGCGGTTAGGGCTCTTTTAGGGCTTTCTTTGACAACGTTAAAGCCTTTCCTTATTGCGTTATAGAAGCCTCCTTGACTGTGTAGATTAGGGTTGTTGATTGACCTACGGCTAGGACACTTGGGCTCCTACCAGACTACGGCTATGCCTTCTTTGACTGCAGCTAGGGCATGGCTAGATCACCCTATAGGATAGCGTATTCTCCTCTAGATCTCTCCTTCCACCAAAACCAAACAAGTGGAGAGAGAGAAATCACAAGAGGTGTGTGTTGCAAATGATTTGAAGTCCTCTTCTATTTATAATAAAACGTTGAGGATAGGTTGGGGTAATTTGGTTGCTCGTCGACCTTGACGAATTGTCACATAACATAAATAAATTCATATCTCCATGAATACATGTCGAAATCAAATGATCTTTAGATCAATCCTACACCTCTCGACGATAGAAATCCAAGAAATATATCCGCTGCCACAAATAAGAAGACCCACATGGAATTTGCCCCTAGTTGCCAATTTTAACAAGGTGCTTTGCT
Source organism: Pinus tabuliformis (assembly GCA_031772625.1). NCBI lineage: Eukaryota > Viridiplantae > Streptophyta > Pinopsida > Pinales > Pinaceae > Pinus > Pinus tabuliformis. The sequence goes on from CM062805.1 coordinate 964,208,509, forward strand.
TAGATAATGGTGGACAATATATTGATATAGACTTAACAGATTTTTGTGCAAAGGAAGGCACCAGAAGAGAGTGGACAACTCCATACAATCCACAACAGAATGGGGTAGTGGAGCGCAAAAAAGAAAAACTATAGTTGGGGTTGAAAAAACAATGTTATATGACCAAGATTTGCCCAAGTTATTGTGGGAAGAAGCATGTAACACAATAGTGTATATTCATAATAGGAATCCTCGTAGAGCATTGGGGAAGAAAACACCAGAAGGGGTCTTCACATGGAAGAAGCAAGATGTTAGTCACTTCAGGATCTTCGACAACATTGCTTATTACCATGTGCTAGATGAGAAGCGCACCAAATTGGATTAGACTGCAGAGAAGGGGTTCCTCATTAGGTATAGCGAAACCTCAAAGGCATACAAGATCTAAATTCATAGCAATAGGAAGATTGTAGTGAGATGGGACGTAAAGTTCATGGAGGACCGAGGTTTCAAGAGATCTCGTGAGATGCCTTAAGGTGACCAAAATCAACTCGCTAAAGCTCCATTGGTCCAACAACAGGGGCAGCCAGTGGGACCACCAATGGGACAGTCACAGTGATCCAATATAGTGACTAGTACTAGCATTTCCTCAGGTGCAGGAGATGTAGTGAGATCACAGCAGATGGAGCAACATAGGTAGGATGAGGAGCTGATTGAGCCTCCCACTACTAGTGGTCGAACCAACACAAAAGCTCGTTAGACATTGAGAAATGTAGAGGAGTTCATTGGAGCTCCTAAGATGAACAAGAGAGAACACAGACAGTCTGAAAAGTACCAAGCATTAGTGGCTCAGGTTGCAGAACCTTCCAACTTTCAAAAGGCCACACCACATCAGGTGTGGGTAGATGCCATGGTTAAGGAGTACAACTCTATCATGACAAATGATGTTTGGGAGGTAGTGTCGAGGCTTGAGGACAAGTCAATTGTAGGTTCTTCTTGGATCTACAAGATCAAGTACGGTATAGATGATATCTTGGAGAAGTACAAGGCTAGATTCGTGGCAAAGTGGTATGCGCAGAAATAATGGATAGGTTATGAAGATACCTTCAACCCAATTCCCAATTGCCAAATACACTTCTATTCGATCAGTTATATCCCTAGCAACTCAAACGGGGTCGCAGATTCACCAAATGGATGTCAAGACAACGTTCTTGAATGGGGCAATAGAAGAGGAGTTATAGATAGAACAACCAGAGGGCTTTGAGACTCATGAGAGGCGCACACGTGTGTAGACTGAAGAAATTTCTATATAGACTCAAGCAGACTCCCAGGGAATGGTATGGTTGGATTAATAGCTACTTGCAGCAGATGGGATTCGTCAAGAGTGACACAGAGCCCAACCTTTACTATTTGATGGTAGAGGATGAGGCACTCATCCTAGTATTGTATGTGGATGATCTCTTCCTGATAAGGTCATCATGGCTCATAGAGGACTGCAAGAGGAACCTAGCAACAAAGTTTGATATGAAGGATTTGGGGTTGATGCGCTATTTCCTAGGATTGGAAGTGTGGCAGAAGGACGGGTAAATATTCCTTGATCAAGGGAGATATGCTACAGATCTTCTGAAGAGATTCAAAATGCAGGATTGTAGACCCATGTCTACGCCCATGATCACCCACTGGAAGAAGATAGGTGTAGCAGATGACGAGGATGTTGACCCCACCTTGTATAGATAGCTCATTGGTTCTCTCATGTATTTGGTGAACACTAGGCCAGATATCTGCTCCGCGGTCAATACCCTCAGTCAGTTTATGGTGGAATCAAAGAGGGTGCATTGGGAAGAAACAACACACATTTTGAGGTATGTACGCGACACGATAGAGTATGAGTTGAAATAAACCTGAGGGGATGACATTAGATTATGTGGGTTCACAAATGCAAATTGGGCAGGAAGTTCAATGGACAAGAAAAATACCTCAAGGTACTGCTTTAGTGTTGGATCATGGATGGTTTCTTGGTGCAACAAGAAGCAAAAGTCAGTTGCACTGAGTTGTGCTAGTAAGAATGTTCAGGTAGAGGATGGAGGTGCCAATGTCTACTGTGATAATCAAAGTTACATCAAGCTCTCTAAGAATCCAGTGTTTCATGACAGGTCGAAACACATCGACATTTAGTGTCATTTCATCACTGATTGTGTGCAGCGTGGAGCGGTCCAACTACAATTTTTCCAAAGATGAGCAGGTTGCAGATATACTCACGAAAGCTCTAGGTAAAGCTGAGTTTGTCTATTTCAGAGAACAAATGGGTATGGGGGGGCATCTGTTTCAGTAGCACAGATAGAGTATGCCTCTCAGTTGCAGTGGTTACAATAGCATCAACAACAATTGAGAGGGAGTTGCAGTGCAGATGCAGAGTTGGCAACAGTATAGCAGTGTCAGTGGCAACACAGATGCAGCATCAGAGTTGCACAGTGGTTAGTGGATAGTGACAAGCAGTCACAGTGACCAGACATTAGCAACGTATGGAGGATGATATGGAGATAGGGTGGTGGAGCAGTTCCGCACTAGAACACCTTCCTCGCTAAGAGGGAGTGTTATTTTTGTAGCATTATATGGTGTTCTAGTCTCGAGACTTTGTGGAGAGGCTAAAACACAGGCGTTCTCCAAAACCCAGAAATTGTTTCTGGAAATTCCACCTAGAGATGGCTAAATTAAATTAATTGACCATAATTAAAATTTTCCCAAGTCTAACTTAGGAAAAGTGGTTAATTAATAGGAATTAATTGAGAAAGGTGTGAAACATCTAGAAACTCACATAGATTGACTAAGAAATAATCTCAGCCATTGATTAGGATTTAATCTTGGTCATTGGAGTCCCAACTGGAGATTATAAGAAGAGGTTGATGGGTAGATGGAGGATACACCAGTGCAGATACTTAGTGATCTAGGCAGTTCAGTTTTCCAATGCAAGTGATTCAGCAGGAGAAATCGATCTAGTAGTTCGAGTAGCAAGTGGCAGAGGGGCAATAGAGTAGTAATTCGAAAGAGATTCCAGTTCCGTGAGTCAGAAAGAGGAGGCTGAAATTATTCTCCAGGAGGTTGTGTAGAGCCTCAATTGAGTAACTCGATTCAACTGAGGAGAAGCTCATTTTTCAGTTTCAGAGACCGGGAATATTTTCTAGTGCGACGGAGAGATAGTTTACCAGACAACAATAAGTAGGATGACTTGATTTGCAGGAGTTTCAGGCTAAGTGTGAGAGGGTCCGTGCTAGGGTGACACAGCTGGGTGGACAACTTGCTTTTCAAAGGAAATCAGGTGTTAGGATTGCTTATTAGGGAGAGGGTAAAATCCCTCAGTATATCTTTGCCAATATTTCTCTTGGGTAGAATCGCCAGTTTTGCGACATTTTATTGTATTAAGAAATTATGTTGCTACATAATAATAAAAACCCTCACTGCTGCATCAGTTTTCCCACATTGGGTTTTTCCAGGGACAATTGTCCAAAAATAATGGTGTTATAATTTTTATGTGTGCTAGCATTTTTATTTCCAAGGTATTTTTATTTGTGAATATTGCAATGTGATTAATTCGTTGTTGTTGTAACAATAAACTGCATAATTAATTTTACCGTTAGAAGAATTAATTCGAGTTGCTACAATAAAAATTACAGTAGTGATTTTTTACACTCCTCCAGAGTGAAGTCACTCCATAGGAGCTCCCAACTAGAAAGTGTGTCTTGCCCATAAATCACTTCGACGAATGTACGCCACTCGGAAAATCCATTGAGTGTTGTGCACACCAGCTCACTATCTGATGGTTTCTTTCCAACAGCTGCAAGTTCACCTTTGACACCCTGAATACTAGTGAGATAGGATGTAACTTTCTCGCCCTTTTGCATCTTGATTGTTCTTAGCTTCTTCTTAAGAATCATTTTACGATTCTCAAATGGATCCTAGTACAACTTCATGATGGCATCCCACATGTCTTTTGTTGTAGTCTTCTTTGCAATATGTAGGAATATATGATATCAAACTCCATCTATGACCATCTTCTTGGCTTTGGCCATATCCTTCCTGTATTCATGTAACTAGATAGGATTTGTTGGTTCAACTACAACTGTTGTTACAAACTCCTTCAAACCATGCTCATCCGATAGGAATTGCATCCCAGCCTTCTAGTCGCCAAAGTTGGAGGCTCTATCCAACTTGTCGTAATATCTAAGCCCTGTTGTGACCATCCTTGGGAAACTAAAATACTATAGAAATAAACTAAGAAATATCCTTCTCCTTCCAGCTAATTAACTTGACCTTCTCCTGCTACTCGCACTCCTCCTGGAATGTGCAAATCTGCTACAGGAAAATTCACACTTCCCCCTGGTGTCCTTCCCTGAACTTCCACTACTTGGTTCTTCACCTCTGGGCAACTCGCTTTACCTCTGGATGTCATTTTCCGGCACTAGCACACACATTGTTGACCCTGAAATACCCACTGAATGGATTGGAAAATTGCTTTGCCTACTATGGCCTTCTTCTGCTGGAAATTACAACCTCCTTTCCTGCAACTAGAAAACTGAAACCCTCAGAGAATTTTACTGGAAATTCCCTTTGTGTGTTTTTCTCTTCCTTGCCCTGCGCTGTTCTAATGCTACAAAATCATTGTGCTAGATCTGCTCTACAAATCACTTATCTTCTCTCTAGAAACCCTTTCCGGAAATCCTACTGCTATTGTTGTAAGGAAAATCAAACTTTTCCTCCAACCTAGGCTGGAATCAAATTTTTGCCTCCATGCAAAATGCACTGCCTAGTTGGCTTGTGCAGATTTGGAAATTGTGCTTCAAACCTCCCTCTGAATCTACACAGATCTCACTTTCTTTTGCCTATAGCTTCTCTGATCTGATCTTCTGCTGTGAAAATTCCTTGAATGCAATTAACTGGAGATTTATCTTCCAACTATTAGCAATTTATTTGCCTTTTGTAATTTACTAATGGAAAATAACGATAAATTCACTATTGCATTCTTCACAATAAAAAAACTGCAGAAATATAAAATAAGAAACTGAGAAATAGATGCAAACACAAAAAAATTACACAATTGTTTTTAGACAATTCTCCCTGGAAAGACCTCGAAGGGAAACCCAACATAGCATATTGAGGGTTTTATTATTATGCAGCAATTTGAGAGATATTACAACTGGTCACCCAACTGGCAAACCTCCGAAAATCCACTAGAAAAATAACTGGAAGACAATCTTATCTCCCTCTAGAACTATTTTGGCCCTCTCCCAGCCATTGGCACTCTCCCAGGGTATTTGCACTGCCTCTGGGAAATGTGCATTGTTGCTCAAGAGAAATTTGTATAGTCCCGGAACTGCCTCCAAGTGAGTCGTCTTGCCTACCTCTGTCTCTGAAACCAAATGGCTCTACCTCCGAGACACTAATTTGACAACTGGGAACTGAAACGTGGCTTCCTTTGGCAACTCGCACTCGGAATATGGCTGACTTGCACTGTTGTATTCAGCCTCCTCTGCAGAAAACTCTACCTCCTCTTTCTATCCCTTGGACACTGGAAATACTAAGGAAATCTTCCTCCGAAATCTCTGCTACTCCCTTTCTCTGATGCTTTCCCTAGCTTCAACTGCGCCCTTTGCTGAATACCTACAACTGGGCATTTGAACTTTTCAACTCATAATTGATGCCATCTCCAAGCCCTTCAACCTGCTCTTATAATCTCTCGTTGGAGTCTCAACGACCACGATTACATCTCAATCGATGGCTAAGAGCATCTTGACTTCATCCATGGAAATCTCTAGAGAAAAATCGAACTTCCTCAATTAATTAAGTTTAATTAACCACATTTCCTAAGTTAGGCTTGGGAAATAATTAGATTATGGCTAATTAATTCAATTAAGGCATCTCCAAGTTTTTTTTCTCGAAACATTTTCTGGGTTTTGGAGATCTTGATTTCCTTAGCCTCTTAGGCATCATCTGAGACTAGAACACATGTCCGTTGCTACATAAACTAACTTGGAACTGGCACTTATTCAAGAGCAACAAGTTCTTTATGTATCTTAATGTTAGTGATATTTCTTGTTAGACTTCTCTGTTGTGTCCTCAGTGAAAAGGTACCCTTCACTCAAACCAAATTCATTGAATAGACATGTTAAGCTTTTCATCCCATATTTTTAAAGCATGGATTAGGTAGATTCATTAAAATTTGGTGGTGTTCACTAATGTCCCTAGAGGATTGAGATAGAGGAAAAAAGTGATACTAATGATGAAGATCTCAATAATAGCGATGGTGGAACATTGTTTGTCATTTAAATGCTCTTGCTCATTTATTCATAGTGATTTCTTTCTAAATTCAATACAATGTGAAATCTATATATATATATATATATATATATAACGTTTCCCAGTTTCCAAATTTTTGGGGGGTGATGTTTCCAGTGCATTTCCGTTTTAGAAATGTATACCCATTTCACTGTAGCATGCAACTTAGATCTGGACAAACAACACTGCATAGCATAGTATGAATAGGTAATCAGGGCACCCAAAATGGAATTCAACAGCTGTATCTGTAGCAGCTCATCCTCCTGACATAATACTCATACAACTTCATTATACAAGATTTAGAGAGACGCCATCCAAGAGTTATGTGCATTGTAGAGTAACGCGCTACAGGTTAATATACTTGTAATGATTAGTCCCATAAACTTCAAATTTCAAAAGGCACACACGTAGCAAAATTGGCTACCCAATCAGCAGAGCCTAGAATAAGTTGAACAGAAAATTCTAATTTATACCCTTTCTCTAGCAAAGAATTTGTGGAGCTCCGTTATCTAGACAACCATAAGATGCATGTGACAAACAAAAAGTCCAGAGAATGGAACAAGTTGACCTCAAAAAGATGTGAATCATATTATTATGAATAACTTGTTTACAGTCGGAGACTATAAATGATAAGATATTCATATAACAATTGTTTTATTTTCACCCTTTCCCATTAAAAGAAATTTTAAGACAAAAGTTGATCACATCTTTAAATGAATGACTATTGGAATGATACAAATAATCATATTAATCAATAATATCAAAGTGTTAAAATAGGAAATAGGCATATGAAAAGACTATTCATCAGTTGTCTCTGGGATACTTGGTCCAAATATGTCAGGACATCCTTCCCAACAAGCATTTTCTCTAGCTTCCCAGTAACCACCAGAATACTTGTAAGTGCTTTGGTCATTCTCCCTTCTGAACCAACGGGGTTTCCATCCCTTCTCTTGCAGTTTGTAAGCCTGCATGGATGTGACAATTTCAGAACATACACTATGTTGAAGATATTTCACATTATTTTCTTCCATATCATTACCTATCTTTTCACCCACCACCATGCCTTTGTTGCAAATACCATTATAGGAAAAACAAATTTTAAGGAGCCCCGAAAGAATAAAGTTGTCTTCTAATTATTTGATAAATCACATCACTAAATAGTCTACTCAGTAAAAACGGTAAAATATTCGAAAATAAGCTTTACTTCTTGTCACTACATTTACAATTATCTCAAGATTAGTTTAGAGGAAAACCATCCTGTAGGTCCTCCAGATATCTTTCTAACTTGTTCTAGTCCATCTGCAAATAATTTCAGACTAGCCAACTGCCTACCCATTTTTACTATTAACACAAACAAATTGGCTCAGCTTGTCATATATCTCGAGACCATGTCATTCTCAACAGGGAACATATCACTACCTTCAACTATCTACATACTTAATATTCTCATATCTTATAAATGAGATATAAGTATATATGTGACAAACAGTGCAAAACACTTTTTGAAATGTCATATTTTTTTACTGCAATTTCTACGTAATTATAAGTAAAACTTCCTTAGAAAATTCTAACCCAAAAGACCAAACTGTTAAAATATTGAAAAAAATTGGTGGTTAAACAGCATTTGGGGAACTTCAAGACGACTCTAGATGCATGACAAATAGTCTCAGATATATTGGGGAGTGTAGTTAACTATGTAGGGATAGATAGATCTCTAGGTAGTTGGATAGATATGTGTTTATGTATGATATCAGAAACAATATCTTAGATAACATATACATTAAATGAAAGTTCTATACAGATTTTACCATACACTGCACGATGAGAGAAAATTAATCGACACCTAATATTGAAAGGATGCAATTCATGTGCATGCACTGTACCTAGGGTTCACCTTATTGTATCATTCCCTGAAATGCCCTTTCTGTCTCCCTTCATCATAGAATCAAATGCCGGGATATTCAGGGGCACATCACTCTATGGTGTTGCAAATGCGAATAAACTCTTTGGCATTACTTAAAATGAAATTGCTAGCATATTTCAAGTCAACTCAAGATGTGCGATAACTTGTTTATGACAATATGGGTAGCTATGTAGGGATAGATAGGTCGGATAGATATGTGCATACATAAAATAGAAAACATAGTATCTTAGTATCAGTGAAACATGAATCTCCGATCACTCACGATTAATCATGAGTCAAACTCTGCTCTTCCCTCAAACAATCCGATTCAACTCTAGGTGAGTCAAACTCGCGTTGACCGAGTTTGACTTGTGGTCAAGGCGAGTTTGACTCGCGACTCATTGACTAATTGGGATTTTGGCGACCGAGGCGATTTTCAGCCCTCAACTCGGCGAGCATGGGTTTTAACTTTTAGGGATCCCACATTTTTCGCTGTGTGGTTTAGTTACGTTTAAAATTAAAGGTCGGTCTGTAACTTACTTCTCACTACTCAAGCCTGCAACTCATACATCAAGAAAGTAATAGAGTCGTAGTGTAATAGAGGTGTAGTGTGCAGTGTGCTCCAGTGTAGCTTCAGCATGTGCTCTATCAGAGATTTTAGTAGCAAACCATTATCGTATCATTTCAGCAGCAATCAAGAGATTTCAGTCACTGCGTTTTAACTGATTCGTATGCAGTATTTTGTAAACTTTTAGAAGCAGATGCGTTTGGTTCTATGTAGTCATTGGTTAGGAATTAGGACTTAGTACTTTGGATCATGTTTGGACTCATAACATATATGAGATACTTATTCATTCATGATATTTGGGACATCTATTGATATTATGCATTATTTGGACTCTGGACATGGCTTTGTTGAATATCAATGAAAAATGTTGTTGTTGTTTTTTTTTTTTTTAATTCAATATGTGTATATCTTTATTTATTTAATTCACTGATTTTTTCCCGATTTTTCCCCAATCTGATTAAAACTACTCTCTTTTGCCTCACCGATTTATTGCCGATTCCGAGTCTGGTAGTATACACATTACATGAAAGATCTAGACTGCTTTTGTCATTGTGTATGCTGAATCGCTGATAGAGAAATTATGGATACCTCTCACTGAAAGGATGCAATTCATGTACAGGCACCATACCTAGGGTTCACTTTATTGTATCATTACCTGAAATACCCTTTTGTCTCTCTTCATAGATCCATTGCTAATTTTTAAATCATATTGACAGACCTAAGAAATTAGAATCAAATCCAAAGATAATCAGAGGGACACCACTCCTTAAATGACGCAAATGTGATAAAGCTCTTAGTGTTACTCAAGATGATATGGCTAGCATGGAAAGACTCATAAACTCTAGTGTGTCATGAGTTCCATGTTATTATCCTAATGGTGACATGCAGCTCCTATCAGGCAGCAAAAGATAGTTAAACAACACAAAGCTACACTAAAGGGAATGTGATATGTCTTCATCTCAATCGTCTTCTTGTAAATAAATGTAAATAAAAACAACAAAATGATATAATCTTGCTCTCCATCCACTACTATGTTCTAGAGCCTTAGGTTTTCTTTCATTTCAAAATGGCCATCTTAGATACTTTTGATCAAATACAAAAGGTGCTATAAGGCCTCAGCATTGCTACCTACCAAAATGTGGGTAATCCCATAAGAGAAAAAAATCTTCTCCTTTGGACAGCCAGCCAGCCAAAATCCCTACATTTGCTCAGTACATTATGATATGCCATGACCCTCCACCATTTGCACAAGTTAGACACCTCTCACCATATGACATTCCTCTTGAAGGAAGGTGGGTCATCATTGGGCAAGTACTTTAACCATTTTGCAATCATGTGCTTTTACTTGATGTTTTGGGCATTTTAACATGGATTAAGGGGAGATCTGGATGATTGACTAATCTCAAGTATAAACTAAGAAACCAGATTCGACCTCTCCCCCCCATCCTGTGTCCTGAATCCCATGTGTCGGACACGATTCTTGAGGGACACGTGTCCGATTCGTGGCTTGAGCATATCCAACTATGTAATGTTCATTTTTATGGTATTCCTTATGGCATGGATAGAATGGACCTTCAAAGTTGGGGGCAAACAGGTCACAGGTGCAGGTTGGCGTCCTCAGCAGGCCCAGGGGCTTTTGGAGGGGTTTTGAAGAGTTTTTATGAGGTTGATGGAATTCACTTGGTATATTCCACCATCTGCACAATTTGCCTTTCGTTCTGTGGCATTCCGACAAATTTCAAAAAACACAGTTATTAATGGGCCTAACTCAATTAATTACGTTTAATGTGGCATTTCGGGAGGAATACTTGACTGAACACCTTAGTGTAATAGCTCGTTGGAACCAGAATGAGAAGATCTACATGACGGGATGGTTAGAAGTGATTTTTAGCGACCTAAGGAGGCATGGTGGCCAATTTACCCTTTTCCCACATTAAAAAAAATATTTTAATTGAAATAAAAGAGGGAAAAGCTCCATGAATAAAATAATGATAAAATAGGAGGTTCTAGAGGGGTCCATCAGATTTAGAAAAGAGGAGGAGGCCATTAGAGGACATCTTGGATTTGACATTTCTTCTTGTATGAGAGGTTGAGAACCCGGTTCTCTACTTCATTTGTAGCCCTAGGACGGAAACCCTTGAGTATGTTGTTGAGTGTTGGATGAAAACACAACTCTCTTTGAGGAGACTTCACCTAGGAGTTTCATCGAGCTTCAGGGATATTGGAGTGAGGATCATTCAGGTCCTCAATTGGTGCTTCATCGTCTTTCAGTTGATTCAGTGGCAGTTGTTGTTGGAGGGAGAGTGCAGTCGTTGTGGAGTTTTGTGGGATCAGGATCAACATAACAACGAAATATTTGGAGGTCCACTCAACTATCATCTTTCCTATTTTATCTCAAATATTTCCAGTTGTACTCTGCATGATATATTATAATAAATGAAGTTGAGTCATTTCTTGTGCTTCATTTTTTTATGTTATTTGAGTTTATGGGTTTATTGTGCTTGTATCATTTATGGGTTGTTATTTACTAGTGCATTTTGGTATAATCTCGTGGGTTTTTGGCAAAAATATCGGCTTAGAATTTTATAAAGAAATTTCTCAGAAAAATACCTCAAAATTCCCAAAAGGGGCATTACAGTGGTATCAAAGTTGGTGTTCCTGCCAGCATGGGGGTTTGCTTATTAAAGACTTATTAATTGCATGTGTTGGAGCAAAAATCTCAATTGATTGCTAGAAGTTAGAGACCATCTACTTATCACAGGTTAGTAGTATATCAGTTATGGACCGAAATTAAATTCGAAGACCAAATATTTGTCATCAAGTTCCAAAGCCAGAATTATCACATGCAAGGATCAATTTTGGGCCAAATCAAGCGATTGGAGGCTAGTTCAAGAACCAATCTTGAAACAATTTTTGGCTGAGTTTATACTCATCGAGGCTAAGAAAGTCGATTTGCGGCTCGTTGATTTTGTTGGGCCAAGCCATAAAGGGGGCAGTGTCTCGTTTTCGAGCACCTGTGTAAGATCCTATGCTATAAGGGTGTTGAATCAAAATAATTTGGGGCCTATTCTTCTCGCCAGAGGGGCCACTTTCAAAAGTGGAACGTGTGTCTATCGTTGACTATAGTAAAGGGCATGTGATTCTTTTTTTATGTTTATTAATGCTGTAAATATATTTGAAAAAAGTCGTCCAAATTATTATACTTTAGTGGGCCATGACATATTAAAGCGAAGTATTATCCTGTGTACGCCAATTGTAATTAAATGGTTCCAATAGAAGTTGTGATTTACATTATAGCCCATAAATAACATCTATGGGGGCCAAATTCCAATGCCTATAGCATTGCTCATGTATGGAGCATCGACCTAGGCATGAGGCACTTTGTTGAAGCCGATTTCTTATTTCCGTAACCCCTGAGACAAATCATTGTCAAATTACTGGCACCAGTCAATTTGTTGATATGTAATTCCCCATGCATACGTAGCAACTGATCTAGGGGGTTGAGTATATTGATTGGTCATTCTTCTGGTCACAAACAACACCATATAATCATTGTGCAACAAATTCGTGAGAAGGTCGAGCCACTGAGAGCCACATGCATTGCTGTTACAGAGCGATTATAGACAACAGGGGCTGATTCCTATTGAATTTGTGAAGCAATTTCAGAGGCCAAAATTTGTCGATTGTTGAGAGCTGACTTCAAGCAAGGCCGCAATCAAACTCAAGACCAAGCGTGGCATTGCAGATAGAGAATTGTAGTTTGGGTGAATTCAAACTAGTTGGCTAAAGTCAGAAGCAGAATCTCACTTAGAATCTAAAGACCGGGTCATTGAATAGTTTATGATGTGTGTGGAGTGCGTACCCTCGGATGTGCTTTGAAGACTGATTGGATTACTAAGCGTGTGACTACTGAGCATCTAAAAAAAAAGAGGCTCTACGATTAGCAGAGTTCTATTGACTTGATGCAGAAATAGAGAGTGTATAGCCTGTATGTTGAACTTGAAGATCGATAGCGGCCTTTGATGATGCAGAGACAGAGTATGGGTTCTGTGTATATGGAGGAGACAGATTTCTGATGCTAGTGCAGGCAGTGCAATTTGGAGCCTGTGTTTTGGATATATTAAATGCCAGAGAGAAAATATAATTAGAAGTTGAGGCACATTCCCTTCCATGGGACACAAATTTATTACTTGTTCAGTAGGCTCTTGGTGCTTATTTGTAACTGTAGCAACGGGTTGAGACAGAGAGTACAAGGGGAGATCCTTTTCTTGTGGAAATTATTGTTGAAGACATGCAAAGAAACTAAGTATCATTTGAAGGATACTTCATTGCCATTCAAACCAAGTTCCTCTGTAATCCATGTTGCTATATATTTCCTTTGTCAAGTAAATTAATTATGTGTATATATCAGCTTGTTACCAAAGCAATAGGTATGCCAGTGATTTATGTTAATTATGGGAATGATGTAATATCTGAGTCGCTGGTTTGAAATTAAATCACATGTCATAAACCGAGACTACCCCTACAAAAATACAATCATAGATTGTTGGCAAAACCATTGGCAAAGAAACTCACATACTCTTAGAGAACTCTGAAAATATCAAGTGTGAATTTTACAGGGAGCTTGAAATTTTCAAATTTATTGGCTCATGGATGAGTTACTGAAGTAGCTCGCGGCCCTTAGCGCTGACCCTCTTGTTAGAAGAAATTTGATAAGGAGAATTTTTGGAGGGTTCAAATCTGGAAAAGATGATGAGGAGCAAAAGAAAGAGCAGTCTCCAGAACCCCCAAAGAAGAGAAGAAATCATATGAGAAGAGTAAAGATGTGTTTTACATGTCAGGGAGAGTGGACACTATTGAAGAATCTAGGCAAAATGAAGTTAATGAGATTCTTCTAGTCATGATAACTATTTGTGTCTCTTTATATGAGACGACATGACTGCGTTTTATCTTATTTGGAGGTCGACTTCTTCAAGAGGGATTGTACTTGTCTCTGGAGGGCTTCTATACTTTTCTATAGACTTGTATATATTACACATAGGCTCAAGAAGAGCTTCTTCATACATGACATTGACTCTTTGACTTAATAATAAATCCTAAGGCTCTCAATGGGAACCACTAGCAAATAAATAAACCTCTTGCTCATGAAACCCATGCAGCAAGTCATACAAAAATAATTTTCTTCTTTTTATTTCATCATTTACAAAGATCATGTCATTATCAAGACCGAACCTAGTTAAACTTCCTTCAACACTCCCTCTTAACTAGGGAGGTATTCATAATGGTACTTGGTCATTCTCAATCTGAAGTATTTCTCATAAGAATTGGATTGGTAACCCATCTGTATAGCATCATAGTAACCTACATTGTTTCCACGACAAGGCCTTGAATGACAACTCTATCTCTCATTAAATCAGAGCACAATGTTGGCAAGACCAATGACTATAGACACCTTCATCATTGTCTCTCAAGGTACATACCCACCCAGGTGTTCACAGAGTATGACCTTCTAGGACTATTCTTATCTTGGGTTCCTAGCCCTCAAAGAATATCGATCCTCTTGCCTACTCTTATCTTGGATAACCTACACATCCTCAAAGAGCATCAGATGCCAGATGATTACCCAATCCTCCATTCTTTCTTCCCAAGTGAAGACAAGAATGTTGTGTCTATCTCTCCCTCTCAACTAGGGAATATATTGTGAAAATTTCTAAATAGAAATCCAACTGTAGCGATTAATATTATTTCTTCTACTTATTATCTCATAAATAAGTTATTCAAAGTGTTCTTACGACAAATATCGAAATATATTCTACTGCAGCCTTCACAAATAAAATATTGTAGAAAGTAAATGTAAAGAAAAATACTGGCACAAATACAATCACAATGACAGATATTTTTTGGACAATCGTCCCTAGAAAAACCCAATGTGGGAAAACAGGTGCAGCAGATGAGGGTTTCTTTATTATTCTTTAGCAAAATCTCATGTACAAGTTACAACCAGCAAAACAGAAGTGAGAAAATTTACAGACGCTTCTTGACAAATCTTTGATCCAGGAGAAGTACTCCTCTTCCCTCTAAATCCTTCTGCGTCCCTTTGCGTCATTTTTTCCCGTGCTGGCCCAGCGTCAAACTACCCACGCAGTCCCAGTCTCTATGTTGCCTCTTTCTGCGTCAACCTGCTTCTGCACTGACTCTCCCTGCTCTGTGTCTTCTTGCCTCGCACTCTTGAAAGATGTTGATTCCCTCTCTTTCTTTCTCACCTCAACTCTCCCTCTAATTCGATTTTCTCTTGTCGAACTTCGACCAGTGAGAAAATCGAGCTTACTCGGGTAACTGAGTATATGCCTCTGGTGTGTCCTCCCAATGCCCATCAAGCCTTCTCTTATAATCCTCTCGTTGATCAATCAATGACCCAGATTAGATTCTAAACAATGGATAGGATCATATTCTCTTGATCTCTGCCTTCATCTAGAAGATTCACCCACAGTTTAGGTTAATACCCATTAATTATTTTAATTTCCTAAGTTTAGACTTAGGGTCCTGGTTGACACTGCCGCCTACACCTACCTACAAGTCAGTGAGAAAAGCCTTCAACCCCACAAGGCGTGGTTGGTGGAAGGGAACTCAGAGAAGGGGTTGTCACACTAATCTCGACTCTCTTCGTTTGAGCTATCTCCTAGGTTAGCTAAGGGGGGTGGTCCCTAATGAAAAGTTAATTTAAAAAGGATGGGATCTTCTAGGAGAATTGTTAAATAGATTACCTCTTTAAGATTTATAAGCAAAGAATTGATATGATCAATAACCATCATAAGATAAGCATGGAATACATAAACAACCAGTGCCTTCCAAGTATTTTCTCTTTAAGAAATGAAATTATATTTTGCTTAAAATGAAGTGAAATGCTTTCAAATGGAAATCCAAAATAGCCCTGAAAAGCGAAACACTAAATTGTTAACACAAGATATTATAAATGCTTTCAAGATGAATAGGTCTGCAAACCAAAGCATGGAAACTATCTTGCTCAAAAGGATACAAAATTAACTCATATGTTAAACCAAGATGACAACAACGTATGTTACAAAAATAATCTACAAGAGGCTAAGCCAAAGAATATGAGCAAACTCTCCTCTTTGACTAGCCATGACTTAGCTCTTTGAAATAGCCAGATATTGATAAATGAACTACAATATGTAAAAAATAAATCTTTCCAAGTTTGATATTTTGATGCAAGAAATAAAAGCTTTACGAAACTTGAAAGAATCCATGCAAGACACAAATAAGATATAGATGAGACTTTGGAATTCAGAACATGCGGGTTCTCCTTGAATATTTTTCAAGAATTGGTTGATTCCTCCGAGAATTTCCCCTCACGCTTGAAAAGTTTGACCAAATAATAATTCATCTACAAAACTTCTTCACAAATCATTAAATCGGCATGAAATCAAATAGGTGCAGTAGAACGAATTCCTAAAGATACATCTATTATCCACTAGAAGATTTCCTTTCCTAAAGCAAATAATTAATTCTTATGCTAATATGAGATAGCTGCATATTAACATAACTTGAAACAAGCATGAAAGAAATAATAACATGAGGAAATAAACAGAAGCATAACAACAAGTCAAAAATTTACCACACATGCAAGGAGAAGAACACCATCACGCTTTACCCCAAAGACTGTTGTATTATATTGCAAGCAGTGAATACAATCCCGCAAAGTCTCCTCAAACACAATAGCTCGTATTACATGATACAATGTGAGAGCCCATGGCTCTACTATATAGAGAGTTGGGAGCAAATCCCAATGAAGAATGACAATGACAAATGGCATTAGAGCCAATGCCAATGTAAAAGTGATTAAACAAGTGGCATGAGGTGACAATCCCAAAGAGAAATTCGAATTTGTTGAATGGAGCTCCAATGCCAAGTGTAAAAATCAAATTCTAGAAAGTGGACATCATCTTCTTCTTCCCTTATGTGCTAAATTCGAATTTTATGATAGTATGACATGTGTATATGGGTGGTAACCTATGTGGGGAAAATTTTCCACAAAAATCTCCACCAAATATTCCCCCAAATCCTCCCAAATGTGCATTAATTTCACAAATTCGAATTTCCAAGTAAGTAGCTTTCTCCTTTAATGCCAGAAATCCGATTTTATTTCAGCACATGTCCTTTCCTTGATATTATGAGTCCGCATCACCTTGGGACTTCACTTTAACTCCCCCATAATTTTCCACCACATTTCCACAAAATTTGGCATGTGTGGATATTTATTTTTCTCCATTTATGTCATGTCCCTTCTCAAAAACATTAGTAACAGGGTGTTGCTACACAATTTTGGCAGCATTTTTGGTTTAAGAGGAGGACCCCACACATAGAAACTTAGGAACTATAGGCAATTCAATTTATTTATGGCAGCTAGTAGAAGGTGTGGCCCACCACATGCATAATTCGAACTTGGCCAAGAAATACGTTGAAGGGAATTCGAGCTAGTGGATGGAGGGACCCACATGAGGCTAAGGGGGCTCAAGGAGTTATAAAGAGAGATCAACTCTCATTTTGGATTGATCTTGAACATTTGCAAACATACACCCTTTTGTATGCTTTGTTGCTTAGCGAATCTACCATCTATTTAGCCACGAATCTCTCATGCGGGAGATTCAACCTCTTCTTCGGGGGACCATCCATGCCCACCCTAGGGAGGCTATTAGAAGAGTTTTCAGGGAGTCCGGTAGAGTCACACTTCAGCCATTAGTGCAGGGAGGAAACTACATATTCATG
Organism: Pinus tabuliformis; assembly: GCA_031772625.1. Taxonomy (NCBI): domain Eukaryota; kingdom Viridiplantae; phylum Streptophyta; class Pinopsida; order Pinales; family Pinaceae; genus Pinus; species Pinus tabuliformis. Next base: position 964,226,073 of record CM062805.1, read on the forward strand.
GGCAGCCAGAGAACACGCAGGAGGAGTTGGAAATCAGCAAGGGGGATTCACAGCTTGCTGGGAGAGCCAGGAATAGATCAGTAAAGGGATTCACAACTGTTGGGATTGTCGGGAGTTGAGGAGGCAGCATAGAAAAGGCATTTTCGTTGAAGTACCAGCCAGCTAGACCAGCACAACAATCAATGTATGTTAAGTTATGGTATGTTCTATGCTTATAACAGTTTACTTCTTTTTCTTATTATATTCCATCGATTAGCAATCACATGTACATAAAGTAAAGTGCAGATAGAACATTAAACGATCGACAGAAAACAAGCCAAGACAAGAGACACAAGATGTGGCGGCTAGCCAGGGATAAACCCCACAATGTGTGGGGAAACCCTTTGATCAAATCTTCCTTTATCTTCAATAATTCAGCAGAGAGAAATAGTACAATAAATCTGATTCATATCAGCAGTAGAAAACCCTAGATCAGTAGCATCAGCATTAGCGGCTTCATTATCAAACTAGGGCAGACCATATCTCACAAACCGACAGTCGGATTGACTTCATTCCACCACCAAACGTTTTGGCTTCCAGAGGAGGTTCAGATGAACCTACAACGCAGTTCAGATGAGGAGATCTTCTAGGCCACGCAACTCAATCTTTACTTCTGCAATTGCAGCTTCAGTTTCAGCAGTTTCCGGCTTCAAACTAGGGCAGTCGATATCTTGCAAACCGTTCGTCGGATTGACTTCATTCCACCACCAAAAGTTGCGGCTTTCAAAGGAGGTTCAGATGAACCTACAGCGCAGTTCAGATGAGATCTTCTAGGCCACACAAGTCAATCTTTACTTCTGCAATTGCAGCTTCAGTTTCAGCAGTTTCCGGCTTCAAACTAGGGCAGTCGATATCTTGCAAACCATTCGTTGGATTGACTTCATTCCACCACCAAAAGTTGCGGCTTTCAAAGGAGATTCAGATGAACCTACAACGCAGTTCAGATGAGGAGATCTTCCAGACCACGCAAGTCAATCTTTACTTCTGCAGTTGCAGCTTCAGTTTCCGCAGTTTCCGGCTTCACATGTGTGAGAGAGAGAGACCCATTTCAGCGCAGTAGAGAAGAGACTCATATCTGCGCAGTAGAGAGAGAGAGATGTGATGAGATGAGTGAGTCTAAATGAGGAAAAGTCCTCTTATATTTATACACAACGTTGGTGGGTGAATAGATGCGACTGTTGGGCTTCTAAGCCTACATGAGTTGTAGGTCGGCTTGATAATAATTCCATAATCAAAATAAATTCATATCTCCATGAATACTTATCGAAATTGGATGATCTTTATATCAATCCTACACCTCTCGACGAGAGGAATCTAATAAAAATATTATTAGCCATGAACAAGATGACCCACATGAAGTTTTGCCCTGGTTGCCAATTTTAACACTCCTTCTCAACCATGGAGAACTTCATCTGCAATCTGTCTATCGGTCATTACTATTCATCCATCAAATGCACTGCCTTGTACAGCCTGACCCTTGCCTTGCTCTGCTCTATTTTGCCTGTTCTGCTTTGACTTGTTCTGCCCTGCACTGATTTGTACTGTTTTGTTTTGTTCTGCTCTGCTCTTGCATTGTTCTGTTCTACTCTGCTTTTGTCCGAATTATGAAGAAGAAGAAATGATCGAGGATGTATCATACTGACTCAAAGTCAGTCTCAGAGTATGTACCACTGGTCCCAGACCAGTCTCAACTAACCCAAAGTCAACGTCATAGTGAGTACAACTCCAATGGTCCCAGACCAATATCATCCTCCACTGACTCAAAGTCAGTCTCAGAGTATGTACCACTGATCCCAGACCAGTCTCAACCGACCCGAAGTCAGCGTCATAGTATGGTACAACTCCTACCACTGGTCCCAGACCAGTATCATTGATCCCAGATCAATGGAGGTCATCCTAGCGTAGGGAGTACGGTAGTTACAACGATGCGTCCATCGGTACTACTATGGTCCCTAACTTCATTTCCCTGCTCATTGATCAGATGAGAGGTACTTCCCATGAGTCCTAGACTGCATGGGTAGGATGCCTCGACAGGAGAACTAATCAATCCTGTCCTCACAGGAGAACACATCAATCCTGCTACAATTGCCATGGAGAACACATCAATCCAGACCTCACAGGAGAACACATCAATCCTGCTACAATCGCCATGGAGAACACATCAATCCAGGCCGCCATGGAGAACACATCAATCCAGGCCTCACACGAGAACTAATCATCCTGCTACACAGGAGAGCGAATCATCATGTTCCACAAGAGTGCGAATTATCTTGTTCCAGTGTGCATCACGAGGGGAGGGTGAGTCACCCTGTGGTCGTATGTTGCTCCAGTAATAACCGCAAGCCCTCAGAGCTCCCAGAGCTCAATGTATGCAACATGCAGGACCCTTGTACAAGGGTTTCTTACCGACTCCAAGTCGTTTGGGAAAATCACAGATTAGATCTTTCTTCGGGGCTTTGACAAGGTGTATCAACCTGTACATCATCTTAATGCGATGGAGCCTCCTTGCTCATCAACTTAGCATATCCAAGATGATGTCTATCTGCTGGAGCAATCGACGAATACGGGATTCCTCAATAATCGAATCCCACCTCTGGTTATTATAGAGAATCACAGTGGTATCCAATGTAAATCCAAACAGCTCACTGAAGAGCTTTCGCAACCAGACTACCTCACACGAGGTTATGCTAGCAACAATATATCCTACTTTGGCGGTGCTCAAAGCCACCTACTTCTGCTTCCTGCTCATCCAGGATATCGAAGCAGATCCCAAGGTGAAACAACACTCGGAAGTGCTCTTACTGTCCACCACACTGCCTGCCCAATCAACATCAGTATATCCAAGTAGTCTCACATCTCCGGTAGTGTATCTTAATCCATGAGAGATTGTGTCCTGAAGACATCTCAGAAGATTCCTAGCATCAATCCAGTGAGGCTCAACCAAATATGAGCTCACAATGCTAACTGCAAAACATATGTTCGGACGGAGGTTCACCAAGAACATCAATGCGAATGAGTTTTTGAAACTCAGAGGCATTTCCCAAGTCTGGTCCGACATCACTACCATATAACTTCTAAAAGTTAAGATCCTCGAGGTAGTCACAGGCTTGCAGTCCATCATACCGAATCTTTCCAATATATTTACCACATATTTTCCTTGAGATAGGAAAATTTCCCTTGGCTTCTGCCACACTTCAAGTCCTTGGTCCTTCATTTCAAATTCAGAAGCCATCTCCCTCTTACATTTGTGAATGAGAGGGTTTGCACTTGTTAGAAAGAGGTCATCCACATACAACACCAGTATGAGAGGCTTGTCATCTTCAACCTTAAAGTAAAGGTTAGGATCGGCTTCACAACTAGTGAATCCCAGCTTCATCAAGTAGCTATCGATCCTCTCATACCATGCTCGGGGTGCTTGCTTCACCTTTAGTATTTTCACCATAGCCCACGAAAATTCCCTTCTTTCCAGATGCTCCCAATTTATTTCTTTTTCACTTTCGGCACATGAAAGTATACAGGGCTTCCAAAAATTTTAAAATGAGAAACATCAGGTTTCTTACCGGTGAATTTTTTTCAGGAGTTTGGAACCCAATGCTTGATGAGGGCATCGATTTTGTACATATATGGCAGTGTTTGCAGCTTCAGCCCATAGAAACTTAGGAAGACTTTGATCATGTAGCATGGCCCGGATAGCTTCCATAATTGTGCGGTTCTTCCTTTCTGCCACACCATTTTGCTCAGGAGTATGTGGTGTAGTAGTCTCCCTCTTAATGTCAACCTCAGGTATGCCTGAGTGAACCAATTGTAATATATCAGAGGTCTTGCTTTTGGCTTGAGGGGAATGGTCCCCTTTTGAGCTTTCCTTCAGCACATCCTGGACATACACCTTCATTCTCTATTCAGAATTCGGGCATCCCTATCACCATTTGTCTTACACCGAGTATAGCTTTATAATGAAGGGGGGAAAACCTCTAATGCCAAAGTTCGGATTGAAGAGATGTGTCATAAGACATGACACCTAGCAGACTTCCATCGACCTGATATAATGAATCAACACTAAACCCAAGAGTAAAGGCATCTTTAACATTATTTTTCCATATACATACCTTGCCATCGCTGAAGGTTACCTTGTAGCCTTTGTCTTCCATTCCTGAGATGGACACTAGGTTCCTTTTGAGGTCAGGTGCATTTAATACATCTTAGAATTTCTAGCCTTCTTGAATGCTTGTCCTCTTCCTTGATTCCCAGCTCTCCTCTTACCTTTGCTGTTGAATTTGTCATTCCTTTGATTGCCATCAGAGGGATTTCGAGTTGCACCACTGCATACTATACCATGCTTCTCTAATCACGATTATCATCATGCTGCCCATGTCCATGATTTTATCCATCATAATGCTGCTCCAACTAGTGTGCATCATCATCATGCTATCCTATATGTCCATGATCTCATGTTGCCCTTTATGTCCATGATCTCATACATAGTGACTTGCTTTATCGCAAATGTAACATCGTCATTTTCTTCTAGCCTTAGGTCCAGCCTTTCCTTTTGATTTAGTCCCGGAATTATTTCTTTTCTTTGCATGAGAAGAAAAGGTAGCAGGAGGACCTTAGGCATGGGCATTTTTTGCACTTCTTCCCTTGTTTCAACTTTCTTCTTGAATGCATCTAGCCATTAATTCCTCGAAACCAAGAATTACATTATAGTTCAAAAGAGTAGTTCTGAATACATACCATTCAAATGGTAATCCTCCGAGAGTTGTGAGTGCCATTTCTCTGTCAGTAATGGTTTCCCCAATAGATAAGAGATCGTTCTTGATCTCGGTGATTCTTAAGAAGTATGCTTGCATACTTTCATCTTTACCCTTCTTGATTTCCCTCAACTTATTTCTAAGAAACAAAACTTGATTTGCATCATTAACTTTAAATAAACTCACTAGTCTGTCGTAGATTTCCTTGGAGGTGTCTGGATCAGAGATGTAGGCCACCAAGTGCTTGTCGATAGAGTCCCGGATGATATTCTTTGTTTTGACTTCTCCATTTTTCCATTTGTTCCAGGCAGCAGCAGATGCATTTGATGAAGGCTCAACAATATTGCCTCTTACATGGTCCAGCACTCCTTGATCTTCAAGGGTTAGATCGATAGACATCTTCCATCCGTGATAGTCAGCTTTCTCACGGAGCTTGTCTTAGGCAGGAAAGAGTGTTGAGGACCCCATAGTTCTTTTAGGATAGCCTTGCCAATCTTCTCTTCAATGATTGCTCTTGCTCTTGCTTGGGCTTTGTCTTCACCTCAACTCTGATACCATGTTAAGTTATGGTATGTTCTATGCTTATAACAGTTTACTTCTTTTTCTTATTATATTCCACCGATTAACAATCACATGTACATAAAGTAAAGTGCAGATAGAACATTAAACGATTGACAGAAAACAAGCCAAGACAAGAGACACAAGATGTGGCGGCTAGCCAGGGACAAACCCCACAATGTGTGGGGAAACCCTTTGATCAAATCTTCTTTTATCTTCAATAATTCAACAGAGAGAAATAGTACAATAAATCTGATTCATATCAACAGTAGCAAACCCTAGATCAGTAGCATTAGCATTAGCGGCTTCATTATCAAACTAGGGCAGACCATATCTCACAAAGCGACAGTTGGATTGACTTCATTCCACCACCAAAAGTTTCGGCTTCTAGAGGAGGTTCAGATGAACCTACATCGCAGTTCAGATGAGGAGATCTTCTAGGCCACGCAACTCAATCTTTACTTCTGCAGTTGCAGCTTCAGTTTCAGCAGTTTCCGGCTTCAAACTAGGGCAGTCGATATCTTGCAAACCGTTCGTCGGATTGACTTCATTCCACCACCAAAAGTTGCGGCTTTCAAAGGAGGTTCAGATGAACCTACAACGCAGTTCAGATGAGGAGATCTTTTAGGCCACACAAGTCAATCTTTACTTCTGCAATTGTAGCTTTAGTTTCAGTAGTTTCCGGCTTCAAACTAGGGCAATCGATATCTTGCAAACCGTTCGTCGGATTGACTTCATTCCACCACCAAAAGTTGCGTCTTTCAAAGGAGGTTCAGATGAACCTACAGCGCAGTTCAGATGAAGAGATCTTCTAGACCACGCAAGTCAATCTTTACTTCTGCAGTTGCAGCTTCAGTTTCAGCAGCTTCAGTTTCAGCAGTTTCCGGCTTCACATGTGTGAGAGAGAGAGACCCATTTCAGCGCAGTAGAGAAGAGACTCATATCTGCGCAGTAGAGAGAGAGAGATGTGATGAGATGAGTGAGTCTAAATGAGGAAAATTCCTCTTATATTTATACACAACATTGGTGGGTGAATAGATGCGACTGTTGGGCTTCTGAGCCTACATGATTTGTAGGTCGGCTTGATAATAATTCCATAATCAAAATAAATTCATATCTCCATGAATACTTATCGGAATTGGATGATCTTTGTATCAATCCTACACCTCTCGACGAGAGGAATCTAATAAAAATATTATTAGCCATGAATAAGATGACCCACATGAAGTTTTTCCCTGGTTGCCAATTTTAACAATGTAAGTTCTGGACAGAGGTGTTGAAGAGAGGCCTCTGTAGCAGCAAACTCATGGTGCTAGGAGAGCAGTCATTCGGGCCAAGGGTCATACGAGGAGCAAAGAGTTAGTCAATACAGGTGAACCCAGCATTCTAAGGGTATTTTTAGAGGGATTTGCAGGCTGTTTCCTGGGCAGTTTTTGGGCACATTCTAGCAGGTCAAAGTTCAGCAGGATAATAATTTTACAGGGACAGCGCAGTGTATAGTGGTGTAGCAATTGGGCAGCCTTCAGCTCAGCTATTCCATCACCTAGGTTTGGTCTAGCTTGTCCTTGAGACAAGCCCAGGTGCACCATCTCATTTCTATTGTACCTATGCTCTTAGATTTTATAATATATGGCTTAGCAATTCGAGATTTATAGTGTTTTATGGATGTATAATGCATGTTTTTAATTTGATGCCGCTGCACTGTTCATTTGTTTAAAATATCACTCGTATTCCTACTTAGGAACATTACAATGGTATCAGAGCCTTGATTTTGGCCAGCTGTGGGGAATATCGAGGAGAAGAATTTCAGCACTGGAATTGAAGTCTGAAGGTAACTAGGAGAATGCTTCCAAATAAAAAATTTGAAGATTATAACCAATCCTTAGCAAAGATGCTAGAGCAGATGGAATTGTGGATATCATTAAAGGCTACCAAGGAGAAACAAGATCATAGATCTGAAGATGATGTGACAGCAATCAAAATCCAAGGAGTTAGCTTTAAGGGTGCCACTATCAAACAAGATACTAACACCCATGTTGCAAACAAGAAAAGGTTTGCAGGGTGGAACCATGATCAAACTTTCCAGGATGAACTGGGAAGAATTGCCTTGGTGGAAGTTGAGCAAGAGGCAGATAAGGTGCCTGTCTCCTTAGACAGTATTTTGCAAATTGGAAAAAGGGAAAACCTTAATTCAGAGCTATGGCATGCATGTGCTAGGCCCCATGCATCTCTGCCCCCAGTTGGAAATCAGGTGGTCTATTTTCCTCAAAGCCATAGTGAGCAGGTGGTTGCTTCTCCAACCAAGGAAGTGTACACTCATATAAACCTTCCTCCTCAACTAATCTGCCAGTTTCACAATGATATTCAGTTTATCTTTGGCGACAGTAAGCATCATCCTTATTCTCAGCGTCTAAAATGGCCATGTCCATTTGATCCTGGAGGCCCCATGCTCCTTTCCAAGCAAAGGCGGTGGGTATGGACAAGACAACATGGGAGGTATTTATTTCCTGTTGAGATTCCAAGGGCTGGAGATGTAATTCCTTCACCCGCAGCCGTTGTGGCTCCCATATGTTTCATTGGCAAAATCAAATTTGGTGTGATAAATCAGTACTATTCTATGTCCAATCATGTGTTGGGTAATTTCTTGCTAATTTTACACCGTTTAACTGCCATGGATTACTTAGACAAGTTCAGTGATGTTGTGGACCAAAGTGTTAGCCTATTGGTAGATTACTCCAAACCAAAAGGATTTTTCTTGGAGATTGATCAATGCAATGGAGTTGATGCCTTTGAAGTTTGCAGAAAACTTTTAACAATACAAACACCACCATGCACTATGACTCTTATCGAAGGCCTGCAATTGGGGAACACTAAGGGAGATTACTCATCAGGAATGAGCCCAAATGGAAACAATAAAATATCTCTATTGAAAGCTATTGCTGGAATGTGGTGTTTTGGTAAAGGCACCATTAGATTCCATGTTAAACACAACAACAAAGAATCAGATAAATCTACTTTACAAAAAGTTGTGAAGCATATTCAGCTACTTAAGCTGTTTTGTGACCTTGAAGCCATAGTGAATGACAAGTTTTCCCTTCTGGAATTTCTTTGGAAGATATTAGAGGATTATTTCTTACTCCGTAGTAGCAATCATCAAGTTTCCACAGTGACGGTGAAGAGTGATACACTTGTTTTGGTTCCTTATTCTTTCAAGTCCTCCATTGACAGAAGGTGTGATCTTGAAATTTCATCCTTAAAAATTGAAAGGGCCTTAGGGGACAACAGTGGCTCAAAACAATGGACATTCTCTTGCCGAACTGTCAACAAACTGAAGCATACATTTCCCATGCGCATCCCTCATCCTACAATTACCATTAACAAGTACACATATGTTCTGAAGAGAGGACACAAATTGCTTTGGGTTTGATGCAAATTTTGAATCTATCACCGAGAATAGGCACATGCATGTTACTGGAAGCCTTCCTGTGCGTCCTTTGGGAGTTGATATGGTAGCAAAGGATATTATTACAGGAATTGGAAAGGCAGAGAATTCCCATGTCATGAACGGAGTGCCAAAGGGAATTATTATTGACATTAATATAGATGCAATTGTTGGTCAGGTGTTAATCATCGCTGCTGGAGCAATAGATTCTCATATTCATTGCCCACAATTAGGTGGTGCTATAACTTTGTTGGGTGGCAGAATAGGGCCAACAGTTGACATATGTGCAACATCTTGCACTCCAACACCAAGTCAAATACAGCTAACACCATGTGCAACTGATGATCAACCCATTAATGGTGGCTTCTGTGGGGAGGAAAATGCTTCTAGCACAGCAGGTTCAAATGGAATTACTAAGGCTGGAACTATAGGCTTAAATATGCATGATGTAGAGGTGACCATTCGTACAAATGCATTGATTAAGGAAGGATGGCAGCAAATCTGTTTACAAGCCCATGATGTGCACATACTTCATTTCTCGTACTCATGCATTTTCTTGGGACTGTCTTCACTGAAATTCAACACGTTGGACCTTAAGCCTGTATATTTGATTGGCGAAATTTATCTGTTGAGCAGCAAAATCCATGGTAGTTCAAGTTCTTATATTGAAGAAGGCATTATTGTAGGCATATGGCAAAGGGAGGGTCCATTCCTAGATATGAACCAGGATATTCCGAGTGCTAATAGACCAAGTAACATTGTTGTATATCAGTACCGTCACTGGTCCAAGCTTGGATATCAACTGGTCTTTGTCCCTAGAAATATAATGGATGCTAGTGAGAAAGGAAATTTTCAAAGGGCCATGATTTATCCAAAAAATCCACGCATTGTTGCTAAAACTGTTGGGTGTCAGCCAACTATTCCGGCTTTGGTGGGCCGCACAGGACAGTACATTCAGAGGTCAGCTCCACCAACAATCCCAGTTGTTGACATTAAAGTAATTGCTCAAAATGGCAATGGCAATGACTTTCTAAAAAGAGGTGATTTGTGTCTACAAGCTTCAACAGGATCATATGGCCTGTTTTTGGGTGGTCTTCTGTATGATGGTACTGAGTATTATGTTGAAGCTCCCCAGACGAGAAATCATTTAAAAACGCTCGAGGTATATTCGTTCCCTTGCAAAAAGCTCATCCAAATCGCTGGTCTGATCCATGCAGGAGAAGGGGCTGAAAGATCATTACTTAGTCGCAAAGATGGGTATAAAAACAAAGCCATAACTAGTCCTAGAAAAGCATCCATCTTTGACAATCTGTTTCTTGGAAGCTTCTTCCTTCATCCATTCATGGAGAAATATTCATTTTTACCATCAATATGGGCAATGGAACTACAATCTGGAGAACCATCTACACAGAAAAAAGATGATGATGAGGGAAAGGGGAAGGACCAAGGTGAGGAAGCAAATGCACAGTGAAATATGAACTCTGTGTGCTAAAGGAGGAACTAGAAATACGTAATGAAGAGAGAAAGTACAACAGAAAATTAATTGATGCTGCCAACAAACACCATCTAGATATTATGGGAAAGATTGCCACGTTAGAGGCAAATTGTTGAAGATTACGCATCCTAGTCATGGAAAAATTTCTTGGACTTGCTGCTTTGGCCCAAATGAAAACAGAAGTTGGAATATTGGCCAAGGACACAACTAAGTGGAAAAAAGAGAGGTTGCATGCAAACAGAGGTGGATTTTCTGTAGGTTCAGTCCTTGGAGAGCCTGTCCATCACAGAGAAGATAGTAATGTTACAGTCTCAGATTCAGCAATAAGGAAGATCACTACCTTTGCTGACACTGTCATGTTACCCCGGAAAGAAACAAACTTTTACTGCCCAATTAAGGCTTGTGACCTTGTCGACGACCCCTGGCAGCTAAACAAAGTATATGAAAACAGGTTGAATTTTATTGTCCTGGTTGGCATATCAAGGAAGTTCAAGGTAGGGATGCATGTGAAATTGAAATGGCACACCAAGAGGTTGTTCGGTTGAAGTGTAAAATGGCAAAATTGATTCTCTCGAGAGGGGTTCTGGAAGTGGAAGGCACTGTTATTATCTTGAGAGGAGAAATCTGGAAGCCTTGCAGAGTGGAAGAATATGACCATGATGTTGGAGTATTCCCTAGGCACATTTGGGACCCCGACATTAGCTAGGCCAGTATGTGGAGCAGCCGCATAGGATAAAATTGCTTGAGAACAAGCAATTTTTGGCGGGGAGGACTGTAATGTCCCCAATTTTTGGGCATGCGAAGATCACGTTATTTGGATAATATTAAAAAGGGGAAAATATTAATTTTGGAAAGCTATGGAGCAAAGCCATTAGGGAGTGCTTGGTGCACTGGAAGAACTTGTCGGATGAGGATGCCACCTGGGAAGGTGAGCACATATTGGAGCACCCAACTTTGAGGTTGCTTGAGGGCAAGCAACATTTGGGAGGGGAGGACTATCAGGTCCCTTCTCATAAACCAATGTTGTTAAAAGCGCGAGCGGGATTAAATCGGCGCGGGGAACGAATCGGAAAAAATCGGAAAAATCGGGAAAAAATCGGAAAAAAGCGGGAAAAAATCGTTTGGTACAAAAATATTCATTTTTTTTCATTTTTTTTCAATTTTTTTAATATCTAAACCATCTACAACATAAAATAAATACATTGACACATAAATATGATAAAAAAAACTAATATATAAGATGTTTAATATCATTTCTAGCGCTAAAATCACACATAACATTGAATCATGTCCTGAATAGTAAGTCCTGACTCCTGAGTCCCAACTCAGCCTCAAAATATCAACAAAAAATATGATAATGTATCTCATCATGTCATAATGTCATAGACAATAAAATGAAGTCTAATCCTATTGATTTCCTCTGCCCCTCTTGCGAGAAAATGCCACAGCTTTCCCTTTCCCTCTAGATGTAGATGTTGGTGCCTGTGCTGGTGGAGATGGCAGTGGAGTCTGATGTGCTCTAGAAGCTGAAGAACTAGAAGTAGGAGCTATAGGAGATAGACCACGTCCTCTACTGGTGGCAGGGGTAGCCCGAGCAGGTGGTGTCACCTGGAAACATTACAATCTCCCAATCCTGAAATCCTGAAAAACTGATAAGTCTGCTGGATTTTAAATGAAATCTAAAATTCTACTTTCTCCATATGAAATCCAATGAGGCTGGAACCACTCTCAAACATCCTGAGTCATTTCATGGTAATGTTAAAAATTTAAGTAAAAGGATGAAAATGAAGATTAAGGAGAATGTCACTTTTACTTTAAGAATTTAACATTACCATGAATAGCATATCCATACTAGGGCCTAGACTTTATCATTAAGCTGCCCCACTCAAAAATTATTTGTTTCTTTAAAAAAAAATTGCATGAAAAAACCCAAATGACCAAATGAAAAACCAAAAAAAAAATTATAAAATTGCGCTGTCCCAATCCCCCGCGATTTTTTCGTTAAAAATCGCGATTTTTTCGAAAAAATTGCGATTTTTTGAAAAAAGCGCGATTTTTTCAATAAAAATCGGCAAAAAAAAAATAGGCGATTTTTTCGTATAAAAATCGCGATTAAATCGGCAAGCTGAAAAAATCGCGATTTTATCGCGATTTTAACAACACTGTCATAAACATTAGTAACAAGGTGTTGTTACACAATTTTGGCAACACTTTCAGTTTAGGAGGACCCCACATGTAGAAACTTAGGAACTATGGGCAATTCGATTTATTTCTGGCAGCTAGTGGAAGGTGGGGGCCACCACTTGCATAATTCAAATTTGGCCAAGGAATATGTTGGAGGGAATTCGAGCTAGTGGATGGAGGGGCCCACATGAGGCTAAGGGGGCCCAAGGAGTTATAAAGAGAGATCAACTCTCATTTTGGATTGATCTTGAACATTTTCAAACATACACCCTTTTGTACGCTCTGCTGCTTAGAGAGTCTACTGGATGTTTAGCCACGAATCTCTCACGTGGGAGATTTAACCTCTTATTCGGGGGAGCATCCGTGCCTGCCCTAGGGAGGCTGTTACACAGGAGTTTTCAGGGAGTCCGATACAGTCACACTTCAGCCATCAGCGCAGGGAGGAAACTGCGTATTCCTGGGCAGCCAGAGAACACGCAAGAGGAGTTGGAAATCAACAAGGGGGATTCATAACTTGCTAGGAGAGCCGGGAATAAATCAGTAAAGGGATTCACAGTTGCTGGGAAAGCCGGGAGTTGAGGAGGCAAAATAGAAAAGGCATTTTCGCTGGAGTAGCAGCAAGCTAGACCAGTGCAGCAGTTAGTGGAAGTTCTGGACAGAAGTGTTGTACAAAGGCCTCTGTAGCAGCAAACTCGTGGTGTTGGGAGAGCAGTCATCCGGGCCAAGGGTCATCCGGGGAGCAAGGAGTTAGTCAATACAGGTGAACCCAACGTTCTAAGCATATTTTCAGAGGAATTTGTAGGTTGTATCTTGCAAGTCAAATTTGGCAGTAACAGCTGGGGAGAGGTCCAGGGAGGCTGAAAATCCAAAGTCAAAACCAGAGAAATTCCCTTCTAGGTTTTTTTGGGTTTTGTCCAAGGATTCTAAGGCTGAAAGGATATAATTTATTGGGCAGTTTTTGGGCACATTCCATTAGGTCAAAGTTCAGCATGACAACAGTTTTACTGGGACAACGCAGTGCAGAGTAGTGCAGCAACTGGGCAGCCTTCAACTCAGCCATTCCATCACCCGGGTTTGGTCCAGCGTGTCCTTAAGACAATCACAGGTGCACCATCTCATTTATATTGTACCTATGCTCTCAGATTTTATAATATATGGCTCAGCAATTCCAGATTTAGAGTGTTTTATGGATGTATAATGGATGTTTTTAATTTTATGTTGTTGCACTGTTCATTTGTTTAAAATATCACTCATATTCCTACTTAGTAACATTACAATTTATTTAATTTCTGGCTTAATTAATTGCCATATTTCCCACTAAACTTAGGAAAAGTGGGTTTTGAGGGTTCAAAATACATTTTTAACCCATCAAAGTGTGTCATAGTAGAAAGTTGAAGGTGAGAGGTTTAAATTTCATTACTCATACCCCATACAACTCTATAGACATCACTTATTACATTAGAAGTACAATTTTATTTGCAAATTTTGACCTGCGAGAAATCTAAAAAATTAAAAAATGACTACCTAGACCTAACCAAATTCCACGAATTTTTTTGTGTGATCTTGTATGGTAATATTGTTAAAATTGGCAACTAAGGCCAAACTCCATGTGGGTCAACTTATTTATGGCAGATGATATTTTTATTGGATCCCTCTCGTCAAGAGGTGTAGGATTGATCCTAAGATCATCCGATTCTGATAAGTATTTATGGAGATATGAATTTATTTTGATTATGTAATTATTATCAAGCCGACCAGCACTTGTGTAGGCTCTAGAAGCCCAAACGTCATGTCTATTCAACCTATACATTTTTGGTATAAATAGATGAGGATTTGATGTCTTTTGAAGATACAATTCTTGAGTGATCTCCTCCTCTCCACGTCTTGGGTTTTTGGAGGAGTGAGACACCAAGAAAAACATACGCTGGACATGAAGTTGCCACTATGATGCCCTAACTGCTGTAATGCCCTAGCCGCAGCCGCAGGCTTATGAGGATGCACGCAGAGACCTTGTACGCTGTTAATGGAGACCATTAATACGATACGCTAATGTTGTACATTGATACACAGATCTGGGAATACGCTGTTCCTTACACGCAAGACTGTCTCGTGATAAATCTGCTTCATTGTCATATGGAAGAGCTGCAACCATTATATGCTGATCATGAGGAGAACGCAATACATAAAGGTATAATACGCATATGGGAATGAACCACGCAGTCATATGTTACGCTGGTCAATACATTGGGCAGCAACTCATAGAAATGAATACACGCGTCTAGGGTTACGCAGGGCATAAGATATATACGCTGGACATGAAGTTGTTCATGGTTACACGCAGTCTAGGGTTTCGCAGGGCACAAGATTAATACACAGGTCATAAAGATCCATCCTCCACCTAGCTGCAGTAAGGGTAGGAACTTATACGCACAGCATGAAGACAAGACAGTCTACGTGATGCCATCCAGAATCATTACACGCGTCAACGTGAGGACATCCGGATTCAACGTAGTTAATGAAGGGTCCTTCATCACAGCAATAGCTACATATTCTCAGTCAATATACACACGGTGTCACTCAGTCTAAATATATATACACGCAGTCAAATGTAGCCACAGTCTACACAGTCAATGTAATGCTCTCAATCTTTTATACGCAGGGCAGAGAAACCATACACGCTGGAAATTATGCAGGCTATGATGGATGAAAAAGGATATCAGTATATATATGTGCTCCTGCTAGCTCAGCAGTAATGTCTCAACATCAATTTAAGGATGAGCTTCTCAATCTTTGTCACAACAGTGATCTCTCAATTATCACTACAGTTTATATATAGTGTTTATGTAACATGATGAAACTGTCATTATAATAATGAAGCCCTAAATGAAGTTATCTAACAAAGAGCACAATGAAGATATAAATAGATCTCATCATTGGAAAGATGCTACTATAACAACTTCAAAAGGTACAGCCAGCATGATCTCAGTAAAGGTACAACAATGGTGCAACTGTGATGAATGATGCAATGGGCAGCATCATGATAAGTGTGATCATGAGCAGCATGATGGTGCTACACGGTAAGGTGCAGCAAATGGATGAGATGCAGCACGATGATAGGTGAAGGAGTCACCTTGAGAATCAGTTGAAGCAGAATGTCTTCAACTGATCTCATCGTTATATGAAATGATCTATGCTAGATCTCGATAAGTCAAAGTGTTGACTTCTGTTATAAATGTACTCTCTCTCTCTTTCTCTGCTGAACTTTGAAGATAAAAGACAATTTGATCAAAGGGTTTCCCCACACATTGTAGGGTTTGCCCCTAGTTTGCGGCATATCTTGTGTCCTCTTGTCTTGGCTTGTCTTCTGCGTTTTATATTTATGTTCTATCTGCAGTTTATCTTAATGCTGATGTGATTGCTAACTGTGAAAATTTAAATAAATTACTCTAGCAGAGAACATACCGAATCTTAACAAATATACATCAACTCTAGACACTAAGATGTGTTAAGGGCTCAACCTTCAAACCGTCACCCTGGCTTTGGGGTAAAAAGTGAGTGGAAAAACCCAGAAAATTATCCGTCTCTGAAAAATAGAGGATAATTAACCAAACAAGAAAAAAACTCCAAGGTGTACTCATTTGTTGATCGAGTCCCAACATCCTAGGCCTATTACATACTCAAAACTCATCATTACTAGTATCACTTATTACAATTCCCCGTAGGGTGTAGAATCTAGGTATAAGAAAGATGATGAGAAAATAGAAGTAGAGTTAAAAAACTCTGTTGACTGATGATATCTGATGGTACAAGTGTTCTCTGGATCATCCTTGGACATGGAGTCTTCATATAATCATTTGGTGCCACTCTAGTGGTCAACATTTGGCTCCATATGGAGATTCATTCTAGATATGAAGTGATAGTGTGAAAGAACTTGGAATTTGCATCCACTGACAAAAGACATATATCAGCAGTATCCATTCAAAAATATCATCAAGTACACAAATGAAGCAATGGAAATTTATTCTAAAAGCATAAATGGCAATTTATTCATGAAACAAAATGACGAGGGATAAGGTTAGAAATATGATACAGAAATATGCCCCATAGCATCAGATGTCCTTAACGAAGTTCATGCTGAGAACCTGCTTACTTTCAGGCAGATCCATGGGCTGCTTTTCTGATGTGCCCTGTCCAATTCTGAATATTTGAGGACTTTGATCAATCCCAACACTGTGTTGTACATGGCCATCAAATTTACCAAATCCTTTCCACTTTTTTCTTTTCTTCTTAATAGATTGTGATGTTGATGTTGAGGTGATCAAAATAGACCTTTTTGTCTGATTTTGAAGATGATCTGATGGAAAATTCGAAGTATTCAAGACTGCTTTGACTTTCCTATGTCCATTCTTCTTATGCTCTGACATGGGTGATGGATCAATCTCACAAGTATAAACCTGATTCTCCTCAGTTTCCTTGCTATCCAAGTCTCCATGAACTAGCCATTTTTCATTGGAGTAAATGACCTCCTCATAATGAGATGAAGATTGCTTCAGTGGATCAAGAGGTTTATGATTTATTTCTTTGTTCTTTTCCCATTCATCATTTAACCTAAGTTGGAAATTTTGTACCTGTAATCTTTCCATTTCATCCAACCTATTCTGAAAAGTGATTTGATTAGTCTTCGTAACACTTATTTCCTTGGCATGATTCGTTTCCATGGTGTTGATTAATTGCATTTGTTTTTCTTCCATGGCGTGCAACCTGTTTTGAATAGAGGTCATCTGATTAGAATGATTGACTTCCATGGACTTTATTGCTTGTGCATGATTTACCTCCATGGTCTTAATGAGTTGAACTTGGTTGAGTTGCATATCCCTAATCATTTGATTCAACCCCTTGATGAGATCCTTATCATTCTCATTTGCTTTCGCTTTGATCTTTCTTTTGTCTCCATATTTTTCTTCAAAGGCGTCAATGATTGATTCTAGAGAATCAAAACTATTAGCAGGTAATTCTATGAACTGTTGGAATTTCTAGGTCTAACCCGTTAGAAACCCTTCATGTACTTTCTGATTTATTCCTACCTACTTGATTTGTTAATTAACAAGTTATTTACCATGTAAATACTTGAAATAAATACAAGTACATGCTCAACACATTACAGATCATCAAAAACAAGCACACAAGTGACACCGTTGTTTTTGGACCAATGTCCCCGGAAAAACCCAATGCGGGAAAACCGGTGCAGCTATCTGGGTGTTTTCTTATTATGCAGTTTTTGAATACAATCTGGGTGCCAAAACCAGTTCACCCAACAGAGAAAAATCTCGGCAGTAGTACCTCTCCTTCAGAGACAGATGCTCCGACTGAAACCCCAGATAAACACTCCGACAACTCCTCAGCTCCAATCTGCCCCATGAAAAACCCCAACATCAACCTCTTCTTCCCTTTGCGTCAGCTTTCCTGACAGTTCCGGCTTCTGCCCTCTGCATCGGCAGTTCCGATTTCTGCCCTCTGTGTCGGTAGTTCCAATATTTCCGGGCAGTTCTGGCTTCTACCCTCTGTGTCAACTTTCCCGACTTCTGTCCTGAACCTCCCGGCACTATCTCTGCCTCTCTGCTTCTGTATTCACTACTCGTTAGCTGTAACTCCAGATCACTCACTCAACTTTATTAGCAAACCCATCCCCAAAAATTCGAAATCTTGATCTCTTGGTGTGTTCTCCAAGTGACCCTCAAGCCTCCTCTTATACTTTTCTCGATGACAGATCAACGACCGAGATTAAGTCCCTAATCAACAGCTAAAGATTAGATCTGGCTTGATCCATGACTTTTGGACCATTCTAACACAGTTTTATATTAATTCACATTAATATTTTATTTTCCCTAAGTTTAGACTTAGGGACTCCATTAAAAATATTAATTATTTTAATATCTCCCAAACTATTTAGAATTTGCCCAAACCCTTTCTGGGTATTGGAGATCTCATGTGCCTTAGCCTCTCCACCAATTTTCATGGCTAGAGCACGTCCGATGCTACCAAAATCAACACTCCCTCTTAGCGAGGACTGTGCTCTAGTAATACTCCTCACTTAGTATCACTCTGAGTCCCAATTTCCCACCTGGAAATCCTTCTGCCAACATCAAGTTGCCCCTCTCTGATCGTTTGTGCAACAACAACACTGATCTAGATGCCTTGCCTAGAGATCCGCCTCGACAACAACTCCCTCTACCTTGGCCTTGCCCTGTTAGGTACTGTTTTGACTACAGTACCCCACCAGCTCCACTCTGCAACTTACCCACAGCCTCCTAAACCCCACCAAACTGAAGGTTAGAGCTCCTAGGCTCTGCATCAGCCCTCCTGACTTCTAGGTGGTTGTGCGTGAGCCTGTCTTTGCCTCCCTTAGCCTCTATGCTGCCTCTTCCTAGCTCAATCTTGATGACGCAGGCACTGCATCACCCCTTCCTTGTTGCTACTCTGCTAGGAACAACTTCTGTCACTCGAGACAGTTGTTTTCTATTGTTGCTGCTTTGCTCGGCTGATGTCCTCAGTTCTCCTGTGACCTACAATCACCCTCTGATACCATGTTGGAATTTCTATGTCTAACCCGTTAGAAACCCTCCATGTACTTTCTGAATTATTCCTACCAACTTGTTCTGTTAATTAACAAGTTATTTACCATGTAAATACTGGAAACAAATACAAGTACATGCTCAACACATTACAGATCATCAAGTAAAGGAAACAAAACAAGCACACAAGTGACACCGTTGCTTTTGGACCAATGTCCTCGGAAAAACCCAATGTGGGAAAACCGATGCAACTATCTGAGGGTTTTATTGTTATGCAGTTTCTGAATACAATCTGGGTGCCAAAACCAGTTCACCCAACATAGAAAAATCTCGACAGTATTACTTATCCTTCCAAGACAGATGCTCCCACTGAAGCCCTGGATAAACACTTTGGCAACTCCTTAGCTCCAATCTGCCCCATGAAAAACCCCAACGTCAGCCTCTAGGGGCTGCGTCAGCCTCTTCTTCCCTTTGCATCAGCTTTCCCGACAGTTCTGGCTTCTGCCCTCTGCGTCAGCTTTGTCGACGATTCCAGCAGTTCCGGCTTCTGCCCTCTGCGTCAACAGTTCCAGAAGTTCCAACTTCTACCCTCTATGTCAACTTTCCCGGCTTCTACCCTGATCCTCCCAACACTATCTCTGCCTCTTTGCTTTTGTATTCACTACCCCTCAGCTGCAACTCCAGATCACTCTCTGAACTTTATCAGCAAACCCAGCCCCAGAAAGTCGAAATCTTGATCTCTTGGTGTGTTCTCGAAGTGATCCTCAAGCCTCCTCTTATACTTTTCTCGTTGACAGATCAACGGTCAAGATTAAGTCCCTAATCAACTGCTAAGATTAAATCTGACTTGATCCATGACTTTTGGACCATTCTAACACGGTTTTATATTAATTCACATTAATATTTTATTTTCCCTAAGTTTAGACTTAGGGACTCCATTAAAAATATTAATTATTTTAATATCTCCCAAACTGTTTAGAATCTGCCCAAACCCTAGGTATTGGAGATCTCATGTGCCTTAGCCTCTCCACCAATTTTCGTGGCTAGAGCACATCCGATGCTACCCCAAATCAACACTCCCTCTTAGCGAGGACTGTACTCTAGTAATACTCCTCACTAAGTATCACCCTGATCATCCGCCATCGGTCTCTGTGCTGATGTTAGGCCTGCTGCCCATCATCTGCACTGCTGCATCCTGTACTGCTATCCATGGCCCTGCCACTGCCACTGCTTCATCCGTACTGCAACTCTCTCTCATCCTGTTGCATCATGCTGCCCATAGCACTACCACTGCTAACTGCTACACTGCAACCCATTCACTGATAAGTAAGTAACTGATCTCCCAACTCTGACATCTCTGTCAGGCTAGAAACACTCCTGATGTTGAATCTCCCTCTGTTACTGACAAGTGCTCCCTCTCTGACCTCTGAGCTATTGCAACAAATTTGTGCATCTCGCACCGTTGCACATCTCTCTGTGCCATCCTGCACTAGTTCAACACTCCCGTGCCTCTCGCATTGTGTAGCATGTTAGCCTCGCGTTGTCCTGGGAATCCTGCACTGTAGCTCCCTCTGTCGCTCCATCCGCATCCGTCTCTATTGACATCTGCCAGTATTGCTACTCCTCTTCAGGGCTCCCGTAGCAAAGTCTAATCCAAGAGGCTAGGTACCTCGAGGATCCTACCCCTCATCGCCTGTAGTCTGTCTGACTACAGCTCGATGTCTCCCCACTTCTGCTCAAGTGGTGTGTGTGCACTCATGGCACACAGAAAAGAAAGGATCCTGGCCTTCCAGATGACAAAGTTGGATGCCTCATCCAACCTGTCCTGATCCCTCAACCCAATCATGGCCATCTTTCCGCTCTTCTTGTTGACTCCTTCGAGTCACTCTACTTCCCGCCTAGAAGTTCTCTGTTCGACTCCTGCTGAGTCTACTTCCCGTCTGGAAGTTCTCTATTCGACTCTTGCTAAGTCTCTCTACTTCCTGCCTGGAAGTTCTCGATTCGACTCCTGCTCAGTCTCTCCACTTCCCGTCTGGAAGTTCTTGGTACGAATATTGATGAGTCTCTCTACTTCTCGTCTGGAAGTTTTCTTATGGACTCCCTCTGAGTCTCGATTTCCCACCTAGAAATCCTTCTGCCAACGTCAAGTTGCCCCTCTCTGATCGTTTGTGCAACAGCAACACTGATCTGGATTTCTAGCTAGAGATCCGCCTCGACAGCAACTCCCTCTACCTTCACCTTGCCCTGTTAGGTATTGTTCTGACTACAGTACCCCACCAGCTCCACTCTGCACTTACCCATAGCCTCCTAAACCCTAGCAAACTGAAGGTTAGAGCTCCTAGGCTCTGCGCAATCTCAACACCGGCAAATCAGCTTCCTCAGCCAACTACGTTAGCCCTCCTGGCTTCTAGGTGGCTCTGCGTGAGCCTTATCTTTGCCTCCCTCAGCCTCTATGTTGCCTCTTCCTAGCTCAATCCTGGTGACACAGGGACTAAATCACCCCTTCCTTGCTGCTACTCTGCTAGGAACAACTTCTGTCACTCGGGTCCGCTGTTTTCTGTTGTTACAGCTCTACTCGGCTGATGTCCTTAGTTCTCCTGTGATCTGCAACCACCCTCTGATACCATGTTGGAATTTCTAAGTCTAACACGTTAGAAACCCTTCATGTACCTTTCTGATTTATTCCTATCTACTTGTTCTGTTAATTAACAAGTTATTTACCATGTAAATACTGGAAACAAATACAAGTACATGCTCAACACATTATAGATCATCAACTGAAGGAAACAAAACAAGCACATAAGTGACACCATTGTTTTTGGACCAATGTCCTCCGAAAACCCAATGCGGGAAAACCGGTGCAATTATCTGAGGGTTTTATTATTATGCAGTTTCTAAATACAATCTAGGTGCCAAAACCAGTTCACCCAACAGAGAAAAATCTCGACAGTGGTACCTCTCCTTTGGAGACAGATGCTCCGGCGGAAACCCCGGATAACCACTCCGGCAACTCCTCAGCTCCAATCTACCCCACGAAAAACCCCAGCGTAAGACTCTAGGGACTGTGTCAGCCTCTTCTTCCCTTTGCGTCAGCTTTCCTGGCAGTTCCGACTTCTGCCCTCTACGTTAGCTTTCCTGACAGTTCCGGTAGTTCCAGCTTTTGCTCTTTGGGTCAGCAGTTCCGACTTCTACCCTCTACGTCAGCTTTCCCGGCAGTTCCGGCTGTTCCTGACAGTTCCGGCTTCTGCCCTCTACATCAGCTTTCCCGGTTGTTGCGCTGATCCTCCCGACACTATCTTTGCCTCTCTGCTTCTGTATTCACTGCCCCTCAGCTGCAACTCCAGATCACTCTCTCAACTTTCTCAGCAAACCCTGCCCCAGAAAGTCGATATCTTGATCTCTTGGTGTGTTCTCTAAGTGACCCTGAAGCCTCCTCTTATACTTTTCTATTTGACAAATCAACGGCGGATATTAAGTCCCTAATCAATGGCTAAGATTAGATCTGGCTTGATCCATGACTTTTGGACCATTCTAACACAATGTTATATTAATTCACATTAATATTTTATTTTCCCTACGTTTAGACTTAGGGACTCCATTAAAAATATTAATTATTTTAATATCTGCCAAACTCTTTAGAATTTGTCCAAATCGTTTCTGGGTATTGGAGATCTCATGTGCCTTAGCCTCTCCACCAATTTCCTTGGCTAGAGCACATTCGATGCTACCCCAAATCAACATGAACCAATCCATTGCATTTCCATTTAATGAAAAGATGAAAAGTCTCATTTTAACATCCTCATGGTTAATATCATGGTACCATTTTCTCACATAAAGGTGGAAATTCCTAAGGTGAGTTTCAGTACTGATGGCATTGTCACCTAGAAAACTAGGAAACTCTTCAATAGCCTCAATGGCTTCATCCGGAATGAAATTCGGATAGCTTGAAATTTAGTAAAATTACAAGGGGCGAACAAATCATTCATGATGTAATGCTCACTTGACCCTAAAAGAGAAAATGGATACCAGAGAGAGGCTCCTGTCCAAGATTAGCAAGAAATTTACAAGAAGCAAGCTTCAAGCAGAAATCCTTCCCGAAATAAAATAAATGGAGTCGTCACTTGAACAAGAATCTAACTCTAAAATCCAACATGCAAAAAGAAAAAGTTAGTCGTATTTCCTAGGTACAAGAAGACTTTTCCCCGGCAACGGTGCCAAAAATGTGGACCCTGCCGCCTACACTACCTACAAGTCAGTGAG
Source organism: Pinus tabuliformis (assembly GCA_031772625.1). Taxonomy (NCBI): domain Eukaryota; kingdom Viridiplantae; phylum Streptophyta; class Pinopsida; order Pinales; family Pinaceae; genus Pinus; species Pinus tabuliformis. Next base: position 964,249,371 of record CM062805.1, read on the forward strand.
AAAAGCCTTCAACCCCACAAAGTGTGGTTGATGGCAGGGAACTCAGAGAAGGGGTTGTCACACTAATCCTGACTCTCTTCGTTTGAGTTATCTCCTAGGTTAGCTAAGGGGGGTGGTCCCTAATGAAAAGTTAATTTAAAAAGAATGTGAGTTTCTAGGAGAATTGTTAAAGTTAAATAGATTAACTCTTTAAGATTTATAAGCAAAAAATTGATATGAGCAATAACCATCATAAGATAAGCATGAAATACATAAACAACCAGTGCCTTCCAAGTATTTTCTCTTTAAGAAATGAAATTGTATTTTGCTTAAAATGAAGTGAAATTATTTCAAATGGAAAGCCAAAATAACCCTGAAAACTGAAACACTAAATTTTTAGCACAAAATATTATAAATGCTTTCAAGATGAATAAGACTACAAATCAAAGTATGGAAACTATCTTGCCCAAAAGGATACAAAAATAACTCAAATGTTAGACCAAGATGACAACAAATTATGTTACAAAAATAATCTACAAGAGGCTAGGCCAAAGAGTATGAACAAGCTCTCTTCTTTGACTAGCGATGACTTAGCTTTTTGAAATAGCAAAATATTGATAAATGAAGTACAATACGTAAAAAATATTTTTTTCCAAGTTTGATATTTTGATGCAAGAAATAAAAGCTTTAAGAAACTTGAAAGAAACCCTGCAAGACACAAATAAGATATAGATGAGACTTTGGAATTCAAAACATGCGAGTTCTCCTTGAATATTTTTCAAGAATGGGTTGATTCTTCCGAGAATTTCCCTTCACACTTGAAAAGTTTGACCAAATAATGATTCATCTACAAAACTTCACCACAAATCATTAAATCGATATGAAATTAAATAAGTGCAATGGAAAGAATTCCTATAGATACATCTATTATCCAGTAGAAGATTTATTTTCCTAAAGCAAATAATTAATTCTTATGCTAATATGAGATAATTGCATAATAACATAACTTGAAACAAGCATGAAAGAAATAATGACATGAGGAAATAAATAGAAACATAACAAGAAGTCAAGAATTTACCACACATGCAAGGAGAAGAACACCATCACGCTTTACCCCAAAGATTGTTGTATTATATTGCAAGTAGTGAATACAATCCCGCAAAGTCTCCTCAAGCATAATAGCTCATATTACATGATACAGTGTGAGAGCCCATGGCTCTATTATATAGAAAGTTGGGAGCAAATCCCAATGAAGAATGACAATGACAAATGGCATTAGAGTCAATCTCAATGTATAAGTGATTAAACAAGTGGCATGAGGTGACAATCCCAAAGAGAAATTCGAATTTGTTGAATGGAGCTCCAATGCCAAGTGTAAAAATCGAATTCTGGCAAATAGACATCATTTTCTTCTTCCCTTATGTGCCAAATTCGAATTTTACGATAGAATAACAAGTGTATAGGGATGGTAACCCATGTGGGGACAATTTCCCACAAAAATCTCCACCAAATATTCTCCCAAATGTGCATTAACTTCACAAATTCGAATTTCCAAGTAAGCAGCTTTCTCTTTTAATGCCAAAAATTCGATTTTATTTCAGCACGTCCTTTCCTTGATTTTAGGAGTCCACATCACCTTGGAACTTCACTTTAACTCCCCCATAATTTTCCACCTCATTTCCACAACATTTAGCATGTGTGGATATTTATTTTTCGTCACTTATGTAATTTTTGGCTTAATTAATTGCCAGATTTCCCACTAAACTTAGGAAAAGTAGGCTTTGAGGGTTCAAAACACATTTTTAACCCATCAAAGTGCATCATAGTAAAAAGTTGAGCGTGAGAAGTGTAAATTTCATTACTCATACCCCATACAACTTCTCTAAACATCACTTATTACATTACAAGTACAATTTTATTTGCAATTTTTGACCTACGGGAAATCTAAAAAATTAAAAAATGACTACCTAGACCTAACCAAATTCCACAAAATTTTTTGTGTGATCTAGTATGGTAATATACATCGACTCTAGACACTAAGATGTGTTAGGGGATCAACCTTCAAACCGTCACCTCGGATTTGGGGTAAAAAGTGAGTGAAAAAACCCAGAAAATTATCCGCTTTTGAAAAAGAAAGGATAATTAACCAGATAAAAACAAGACTCCAAGGTGTACTCATTTGCTGATAGAGTCTCAACATCTTAGGCTTGTTACATACTCAAAACTCATCATTACTAGTATCACTTATTACAATTCCCCGCAGGGTGTGGAATTTGTGTATAAGAAAGATGATGAGAAAATAGAACTAGATTTTAAAAACTCTATTGATTGATGATATTTGATGGTAAAGTGTCCTTTAGATCATTCTTGGGCATGGAATCTTCATATAATCATCAGGTGCCACTCCAGTGGTCAATAGGTCCCATTAAAAAATAATTAATTATTTTAATAAAACTGTCTCCGGGTGGAATTTCCCAAAACTATTTCTAGGTATTGGAGAATGCATGTGTTTAAGTCTCCTTGCAAAATTTGAGACCTAGAGCACATCTGATGCTACCAAAAATCATCACTCCCTCTTAGCGAAGAATGTGTTCTAGCAATGCAACTTGCTGAAGCATCACTTTGTTTTGTAACATCTCCCTTTGCATTGTTGATGAATGACATGCTGTCCACCAACCACTGCACAAATGTTGCATCTGTACTGCTGCCAACCCTGCCACTGTCAACACTGCATCCGTATTGCAACTCACTGTGCCACTGTAACTGAGAAATCCCCTGTTTCTGCTACTGAAATGAATTCTCTACCATACCCATATGCTCTCTGAACTGAATGAACTTAGCTCTTCCTAGAGCCTTGTGAGTATGTCAGCTACCTGATCTCCTGTGGGGACATACAGTAGCTGTATTGCCCCGCGTTGAACACAGTCTCTAATAAAGTGACATCTGATATCAATGTGTTTCGACCGATCATGAAATGCTAGATTCTCGGAGAGTTTGATACAACTCTGATTATCACAGTAAACCCTGGTCGCTTCCATCCTTTTTCTGAACAAGCTCACAAGTAGTTTTCTAAGCCATATAGCTTCGCAGGTAGTTGTGTTGGTTGTCATATATTCTTCTTCTGTTGAGCTCAGAGCTACCAACTTCTACTTCCTATTGCACTAAGATATCATCCCTGATCCAACACTAAAGGAGTACCCTGAGGTACTTTATCGGTCTACTGAACTACTTGCCCAATCTGCATTTGTGAACCCATTCAATCTGACATCCTCCCCTTGGGAGTATTTCAACCCATATCCGACTGTTCCACTCACATCCCTAAGAATGTGTCTAGTTGCCGCCCAATGCACCCTTTTTGGTTCCACCATGAACTGACTAAGAGTGTTGACAGCAAAACAAATGTCTAGCCTAGTGTTGACCAGATACATGAGTGACCCAATGAGTTGCCCGTACAAGGTGGGGTCCACTTCCTTGTCTCTTGATGCATCTATTTTCTTCTAGTTGGTGATCATGGGAGTAGCCATGGGTCAACGATCCTGCATACTGAATCTCTTCAAAATCTTTGTAGCATATCTTCCTTATCCAAGGAAGATCTCCCCATTTTTCTGCCAAACTTCCAACCCCAGAAAAAAATGCATCAACCCCGTGTCCTTCATGTCGAATTCAACTTCAAGATTCTTCTTGCAATCCTATATGAGCCCGACTGACCCTGTTAAAAACAAGTGATCCACATATAATACCAAAATAAGTGGCTCATTCTCTATCATTAAGTAGTAGAGATTGGGATCAACACCACTTTTGACAAATCCCAACTACTGCAAGTAACTATCACTCTGACCATACCATGCTCTGGGTGCTTACTTGAACCCATACAAGGCTTTCTTGAGTCTACAAACATGAGTTTCGAAGCCTTCGGGTTGTTCTATATACACTTTCTCTTCTATCACTTCATTCAAGAATGTTGTCTTGACATCCATCTGGTGAACCTCCCATCCCATTTGAGCTGCCAAGGATATAACGAATCCGATAGAGGTGTATCGAGCAACTGGAGTGAAAGTCTCTTCATAGTCTATTCCTTCTTTCTGAGCATACCCCTTTGCCACGAACCTAACCTTGTACTTCTCTATACTGCCATCTGCAGCATACTTGATCTTTTAGATCCATCGTGATCCTACAACTAATCTATCCTCTGGTCTAGGTACTACTTCCAAGACATCATTCGTCATGATAGAGTTGTACTCTTCTACCATGGCATCCACCCACACTTGGTGTTGAATGGCTTCATGAAAGCTAGAGGGTTCTTCAACCTGAGCTACCAATGTTTGATATCTGTCAGGTTGTCTACACTGCCTTTTCTCGATTATAGGAGCTCCAACAAACTCCTCTGCGTCCCTCAGTGTCTGTCGTACTTCTCTGCTAGTTCTACCATTGGTGGTGGGAGGTTCAATCAATTCCTCCTCCTGATCCTGTTGTTCCGTCTGCTGAGAACTATCTGGATTACCTCTTTCTGAGGAAAACTGGTACTGGTCACTGTACTCAATCCAGATGTCTATCCTCCTTGCTGCTCCTGAACTAGTGGAACATCTCCTCGCTGATCTTCTGCAGGAATTTCTCAAGATTTCCTGAAAGTTTTATCCTCCATGAACATTCCATCCCATCTCACTACAATCTTCGTACTGAGGTCTTGTTGTATCCTACAAGATACCCCTTTTCTACAGTTTGATCCAGTTTACTGTGCTTCTCGTCTAGAATGTGTAAAACTATGTCAGGCTTCTGAATATCCTGAGATGACTGACTTTCGGCTTCTTCCCTGTGAAGACTCCTTCGGGCGTTTTCTTCTCCAATGCTCTATGAGGAGTTCTATTCTGGATATACACCATTGCGTTGCAATCTTCTACCCATAAATACTTACGTAGATCCTGATCATACACCATAGCTTTGGTTGACCCAACAAAAATTCTATTTTTCCGCTTTGCTACTCCATTCTACTCTGGATTATATGGAGTTGTCCACTCTCTTTTGATGCCTTTCTTTGTGCAAAAATCTGTGAAGTCAATGTCTGTATATTCTCCACCATTATCTGAATGCAATACACCTTTATCTTTTTCACTGTCATATTTTCAACCAGAGCCTTAAACTCTCTAAATTGATCAAAGACCTCACCCTTGGTCTTTAAGAAATAGATCCAGGTTTTTCTAGAGTGATCATCAATAAAAGTGACGAAGTATTCGCCACTACTAAGAGCTCTTGTGGACATTGGACTACAGATATATGAGTGTATCAATCCCAATACACATTCTACTCTATTGTTACTTTTGGAAAAAGTTGCTTTAGCGTACTTCCCTAGCACGCATCCTCAGCATAAGTCATCATGCTCACTACTAAGGGTTGGTACTCCTGTAACAGTCTCTCTAAGCATCCTCAGTGCTCCATGATGTAAGTGTCCCATTCACCTCTGCCATAATTCATTTCGTTCATTTTCACCATTATAGTTGCTGCCTGTCAGTGCCATTGGTGACTCAAGTTGTAACCTATACAATTTGTTGCTTCGAATCCCAATTTGTCTATTCTTCTTCCAGTTTGGATGCTTAACGTATACTTTCTTTCCTATGAAGTATACATCGTATCCCTTGTCCTGTAACTGGGACACTGAAATCAAGTTCATTCCTAATCCTGGCACATGCAGAACATTGGTGGCTCAGATGTTGATCCCTGCTTCCATCTGAAATGCTATGGTGCCTCTCCCTACTAGAGTACATTTCGTTCTATTTCCCATGGTAGTCTGGAAGTCCATTTGTTTTCTTGATAGCTCGAGAAATGTTCTCGTACTCCAGTCATATGAACTGAAGCCCCGTATCATTGTACCAAACATCTGTTGACGTTGAATTTGCTAGGCAAGCAAATTCTTCTTCTAATCTGGTAGACAACTCTAAGACACTTTGAGTATCCATATTGTGCTATTTTCAACCGATTTCTGACACTACCCTGCCCCAACAACTGTTGTAGGAAAAAACTGCATCCCACTTGAGAAAATCCCTCTTCGTTGAATCTTCTGTTGCGTTATTCCTTCTGTTGCTGACAGATTTCGATCAAGAAAACTTACCTCTCTATCGACTCACTCAGAGAGATTTTTACCACAAAAATCTAATCCTCCTGACTTGAATTGCGCAAACCCCTTGGAGATTCGAATTACTACCCTTGCAGGAATTTCGAATTCCTTTCTTCCTTCAACGTTGGGTCTTTCGACTCTTTTCTTCTGCTTTACCTCAGCTTTGATACCATGTGAAAATTTCTAAATAGAAATCCAACTGCAGTGATTAATATTATTTATTCTACTTATTATCTCAAAAATAAGTTATTCACAGTGTTCTTATGGCAAATATCAAAATATACTCTATTGCAGCCTTCCCAATTAAAATAATGCAAAAAGTAAATGCAAAGAAAAATACTAACACAAATACAATCACAATGACAGTTATTTTTAATTTTTTTTTGGACAATCGTCCATGAAAAAACCCAATGTGGGAAAACCGGTGTAGCAGATAAGGGTTTCTTTATTATTCTTCAGAAAAATCTCATGTACAAGTTACAACCAGCAAAACAAAAAGTGAGAAAATTTACAGACACTTCCTGACAAATCTCTGATCCAAGAGAAGTGTTCCTCTTCCCTTTGAATCCTTCTGCATCCCTCTGCATCAATTTTTCCCATGCCGGCCCAGCGTCAAACTGCCCACGCAGTCCTAGTCTCTGTGCTGCCTCTTTCTGCGTCAACCTGCTTCTGTGTTGTCTCTCCTTGTTTTGCATCTTCTTGCCTTGCACTCTCAAAAGATGTTGATGCCCTCTCTTCCTTTCTCACCTGCAACTCTCCCTCTGATTCGATTTTCTCTTGCCGAACTTCGACCAGTGAGAAAATCGATCTTAGTCGGGTAACTGAGTATCTGCCTCTCGTGTGTTCTATAAATGCCCATCGAGCCTTCTCTTATAATCCTCTCATTGATCAGTCAACAACCTAGATTAGATTCTAATCAATGACTAAGATCATATTGATTTGATCTCTGCCTTCTTCTAGAAGATTCACCCACCGTTTAGATTACTACCCATTAATTATTTAGACTTATGGTGTTAATAAAAATAATTAATTATTTTAATAAAACTATCTCCAGGTGGAATTTCCCAAAACAATTTTTGGGTATTAGAGAATGCATGTGTCTAAGCCTCCATGCAAAATTTGAGACTTAGAGCACATTCGATGCTACCAGAAATCAACAGATATGCCCATTCCTATAAAGGAATGTACCCAAGTTCCCTCTGACCAGGAACTTGTCCAAGCTCCCTCTCAATTAGGGACTTGTCAGAACTCCCTCTTAACTAGGGACTCTCCTTTTTCATCAACAGCTTCTTCCTCGTGGGTCCTTCAACTGCTTGATCAACTTCTTTCCTTGATGTCATGAAATTCAATTGAGTTTCTTCCTTGTAGGGCATTAGCCATCCATCACTTTCCTTCTTGGACCATCATGTCATTCATTTCTTCATGGAAAGTGGCCTTCTTGATACATATCTGGAACCCTTGTCATATGACAAATAAGACACCCTCCCCTGATCTGCTACTATGTTGCTCAAGCTCTGCGCTGAAGATGCCCAAAAATATGCTGCTAGCTGAATGGATCTGTTGCTAGGGTCCTCTCTGATGCTCATAAAATTCTAGGAAATTAATCCCATCCTCTCCACCAAATACCCAAAAATACCCATGAAGGAATTGGCCTTTGCTTGACTTCGGAAATTTAGCCCTATTTCCCCTTTATGAATTAACTGCTGGGTAATTCGACCCACCTATAATTTGTGCTGCAAATGGTATCCAAAATGGCTGCAATGCTAGTCAAAATATTCCCCAGGCCTTCACTCAAAGTTTCAGCGCAATCCCCAACTCACTCCTCCACCTCCCGGAGTGGTCCCACAAAATACTACGCAGTCCCTGCACTGCTATAGTTGCCTCTCTCCCAGAAATTTGATCCTCCTGTTTGTAGTGCGAAAATGCCAAGGTGAAACTCCCTCCTTGCGCTGACACTTGAAGTCCACCGAAGCAAGGGCTGAGATCTCCGCTCAGAGACACTCGTGTGCTAAACAGCACTTGCAGACCTGGCTTCAGCTCAAGCGTGCTCTTGTCTTAGACAACTTTGTAAATGATAGATGAATCAGCAAAATGAGTATCTCTTCCTCCTTTTGTCAAGATGCCTCCAAAAATGCCCATGTGGTCCCACATCAAACTCCTCACACCAATTTCGCTCCAATGAGAGTGTACTTCCCATGTGGGCCGCAATTCTCTTGTGGTGGCCCCCACGCTCCACCAAAGCCACAATTTTTCCTCTAGCTCTAATGTTTGAGTGCCTCTTAAGCCAAATGTCAAATGTGGGTCCTCTAAGCCCACTTTTCCTAAGTGCATCTGGGCAATAAACCAAAAATGAGCAAAATCGATATTTACTTAACAAAATACTAAGTAGGAATATCACAATATCCCTAGCCTATCTAGATCACCTAAATCCTTATAATTAGATTATCCTTGAATACAGGGAAGCCTCCGTTGTGGTGAAATTCCACTAAACAGCAGGAGGACGTTCGCTGAGGTGATAGCGGCAAGCACCCTCATTGTTTCTACAAGATTTGGCCCTTGCACTGTGAGCCCTATTGTCGCACAGATTGTCACGACAACACTTAGACCAGGGGCTGTCACCCTGATCCCCAATCTCTCCGTTTAAGCCTGTCTTCCGTGGCTAAGGGGGGTAGACCCTATAGGAAACTGGATGACCAACTGTGAACCAGTTGGGTTGGGAGACACGAGGGGGAACAAGCACTTAATTGATTTTGTTAAGCTAATAGACCAGTGCCTTATGACATAAACGATTAAATGATTATTTATCAAACGCTGCAGAAATATGAACTCATTAACAATCGTTTACCATCAAACAACTCAAACAAAGCTTATCTTTTACCAAATGCGAGAAAATGCTAAATGGCTTAATGATACTCCAGCAATTAAAATTTCGAAAAAGTGTGTTAAACAACCATGCAAAATGCTAACCAGAGATCATATTCATGTAGTTAATCTTCAGATGAACATCAAAACATGTTAAACATTTATTCCCACATCAAAATTTTAACCTTAGCAGAAAAGATAAAACATAAGGAATTCCAAAGCCAAGACTGAAATTGGCAAAAAAATTCCCAAAATATTTTTATATTTTTCAAATAAAAAAATTTAAAATAAAAAATCTAAATAATATTAAAATCTAAACTAAATAAAAGAAACCCCTTTTTGCTTTTTATAATTTTATAATAAAAATTTTTATTTTTATATTTTTATATTTTTTTATGAATTTTAAATAAAATAAAATTTAACTAAACTATAACAAAAACTAAATTTAAATCCTAGAATAAAACTTAACTCTAAGACTAACTATATAAAATAAAGCACTAACACCTGAATCAAAATCGAAACTCACCTTTTCCCTTTTTTATTTTTTATTTAAAACTTTGAAATCGAACTAAAGATAATTCTATCAAAAAATAAAAAAAGGACTAAATCTAAAACTATGTCAAATGAAATCTAATTAAAATTTTCTTTAGTCTAATATACACAAAATCAAAATTTAAAAAATCTAAACATTGGCTTTTATTGTTACGTGAAACCCAAACTTCAAATTAAAAATGTATCTACGATGACCCTAAAGAAAAAAACTCACGCATATAAAAATTCGTCCTCTCCACGCACGTAACAATACCAAAACGCATTTCCTGGCCCATGTATTGAAAGATTTTTTTTTTAACTGTTTTATGTGCAGTGCAAGAATCGATAGCAGATTTGCAGCGGGCGGATAGCCAACCGGTAGTGAAGAAGTCGAGGAGTACACAGGAAGTAATGAGTTTGCCGCAATTTGGAGGTCAGACAGATGGACGGCGAGGTGAGACTGCTGGTATGCTGGCAACTACTGAAGAGTTGTGCAGGCAGCGTGGGATGAATGACACGTGAAGAATGTTTGGCTGACGTTTTAGTTTTTTGCAGGTTGATTGGTGGAAGGAAATCGAACAAGGAGCCACGATGCAACAAAAAATAATGACTGTGGGTGAGGGAAATACGATGAGGGGATAGCGTTTCGAATAGTGAGGTGCACGTGAAGGATGGCGTTGAGAGCTGACTGCGTGGGTTTCAAATTTGTTGGCAACAAAATAGGGAAAACACGCAGAAGGAAGAGGACTGCGTGGAAATGATTGGAGCTGCAGTAGGTTAGACGATGGAAACTGCGTGAGGTTTGGGATAGCTTGCAAAGCATCAAACCCTCAAATAAAAAAAAATTCCAGAGAAATATAATATGCAACCAGAAACTGATGAACCCTTTAAAATTTCTCAGAAATTTGCAAATAAAGTGATACTCCTCTGCTTCAGAATTTCCAGTTATCACACCCCACAAAGATTTTCCATCTCTGAAATAAGTATTCCTGCAATAGTTGATTCTGAGGCCAAATCTTACCCTCGAGGGCCTAGATCTAGCTTCAAGATTTAAGCTCACCTTCAGATCTGCAACCTGCAATGGCAGAACAAACACCCAGAGATAATATATGCAAGGATAAAAACCTAAAACCCTACAAACCAGCTACAAAATTTACAACTTTGTGACTCTGCAATAGCCAGATTTGTCAATGATCCACAAAAGTACTTAAGAATTTCAAATTTACTATAAGATGCTTTAGAAAAAACTCTCATGTAAATGATAAACCCAAAGTCAAAACTGGCTGGGCTCTGCAAGAAAATGCTCTGTGGGAGTTGGTTGGTTCAGCCGAGAACTTCCCCAAATGCCCACTGATTTCTTCAATAAGGGTTTCCTGCATAGCTCAATTCAACCATCAATAAAGAGAGAAAAATGGTACTAGATCCCAGATGCAATGGAGATACCTGCCATTATTTCAGAAATTCTAATACCATTCAAATCCTAGCAAGTGAACAAGATACCTGTGTTCAACAATACTCTACATCAAGCTATTACTAAAGGCTGAAAAATAAAAATATGCAGAAAATAAAACAGCTCACAGCACTTCAGGAGAGTAACACCAACAAGATTTCAACCCCAAAGTCTTTCTTTATTAGCACCGGAAAAAGTTTACACGAGAGCTTTCTTTAGCACAAGACTCACAGATCGAATGATCTCAAATGACCCCTAGCACCCTATTTAAAGGAAAAATTCCCAACAACTAGTTCGAGTGATCCACGTCAAAATGATCTCGACCGTCGATGAGGATCAAGATATCTCTTAATCTCATCCGTCGAATTTTTTAATGCATTAAAAATTGAAATTCTGCATTTATTTACTCAAAAATATTATTATTTTATTATTTCTAAGTTTTTATTTTATTTTATTATTTTATTATTTATTTTTTAATTATTTTATTTTTAAATATTTTTATTATATTTATTTATTTATTTATTTATTTTTTTAATTTTTTTTATTTTTTAATTATTTATATCTTTAATTTTTTATTGTTTTTTATTTTTTCAATTTTTTAATTTTTAATTTTTAATTTATTTTTAAATGGATCCTCGAACTTAACCTTTGGAAAAATCACCTAGGACCTAAGACTTAGGACTTAGGACTTATGAGGGGATTAAAACATTTTCTAATCCTCAAGACACTTTACATCATGACTTTTACAACTTTACATCTCAAGGGGGAAAACCCATTTGACATAGACCCTCATAAACCACCCAGTTCTGCGATACAACTATAATCTAGCAGATTAACACACTAGGATTCCTCTAAGATTCTAATGACAAAATTCATTCCAGCTTTGGGGTTAGGCTGAAGGAAAACTCTTCCAATCATGGATCGGTGAGACAAAAAACCTTTCGGAACGTAGATTATCACTAGAAAATTAGGTCCACCTAGGCAATTTACATACATGACTCATATCTGCTAAGATTATTTACAATTCACACATGCAGACTGGGTTTAAAACATAGTATGATCAAGTCGACGATGACTGTCGAATGGCACGGACATGTCAATCAAGCGCTATCCCTTTTGCGAAGAAAAGGGGGTGTACTTGCTATGGGGAGTTGACACATAGTGGTCAATATCTGGCTCTACTTGGGGACACGTTGCTGCACTTGCAGGAATGTGAGAATCTAGAATCTGCATCCACACAACACACAGCAGAAATAAGTAGCGTCCATTCAAACATCATCATATAACATTTAAGCACATGAAAGAAAGAAGCTCTTCATTTATTAACAAGGAAAGTAAATCTAATCCTAAATCGGAAATAAAATGTTGAAATAACAAGGAGTAGGGTTAGAAATACAATACAAAGGATGCCCTATGGCATCAGATATCATCTTTGAAGAACAGCTTGAGCATTTGGCCATTTGCAGGTAGATCAAGTGGTTCGCCATTCAATCTGCTCAAGTGGAATGAGTTTGGTCAAGCTACGTCTCGAATGATGTACAGTCCCAGCCACGAACTGTCAAACTTCTTATGTTTTCCTGGATTTTTCATTCTTGTGGTCCCAAAGCAGTACCATATCTTCCACCTGCAAAGATCTAGATCGAGAGAATTTATCAAAGCTTTTCTTAATGTTAGATTGATTTTTACATATAGCATCAAAAGTTGTCCTACGAGCTTCATCTAACTCCACAATCTGATCTATTCTATTTTGAACAACATCTTTATTAGTAGAAAAATTCTAAAGGAGCTAATAAGCTCGCAATTTCAGGTGCACAGGTAAGGTTACATCCAAGCCATAAACTAATTCAAAGGGAGATTTACCAATAGCTTTCTTCTTAGTGATTCTATCTACCCATAAAGCATACTTGATTTTGCTATCCCATGATCTCTTATTATCTCCTACTATCTTCTTGATAATGGTTATGAGATTCTTGTTACTTGATTCAGCCACACCATTACCCTGAGGATAGTAATTTGACAAATGAGATAAGACAATGCCATACTTGAAACAAAAAGATGAAAACTCTGAGGAACTAAAAGCTTTGGCATTGTCAGTAGTGATCTTAGCAGGGACACCAAATCTAGTAATGATATTATTTTCAATGAAATCCATAATAACCTTTTCAGTGGCATTCTTAGTAGGAATGGCTTCAACCCATTTAGTGAAATAATCCATAGCAGTCAAAATCCATGAGTAGCCATTGCTAGAATTTTCATGGAACTTCCCTATGAAGTCTAGACCCCAATGCTCAAAAGGTGCCTCTACAATAACAGGTTGTAGGGGCAGGGTAGCAAGCTTCTGTTTCCCAGTGAATAGTTGACAGGCTTGACAAGCTCTAACAAACTTGTGCACATCAGAAAAAATTGAAGGCCAATAATAACCAGGTCTCAGGATTTTGTGGGCGGTAGTTCTAGCAGCATAATGACCACCACAAAATCCTGAATGAAACTCAAAGATTAATTTCTTGGACTCAATGTCATCAACACACCTAAGCACTATGCCCTCAGGATTTCTCCATCCAAGGCCATCCTTCATAAGGTAATACTTAGTGGCTTTTAGTCTAAGACCACCTCTTATGAGCAACTAAATGGTTAGGACATGCAAGATTCATCAAGTAATAAACTATGTCCTTGTACCACTCATACTCTCATAATCTTTGCAACTCAGGCGAAGATAGATTGCTAAGACAAAATAAATCAAGAGTCTTTTCATTACCTTCGGTCAACATTTGAGCCAAACCTTGGCCTTTGACTAGCTTGGTGGGTCTGATCTCTAAATCATATTCTTGTATTTTAGTAACCCACCTAGCACGAGTCCCTAAGCAATCGGTTTGAGTTAATATATCTTTAACAGCAGAATGTGGGACGAAAGCAATGATTTTAGAATAACCCACATAAGTTTTGAAGTGCTTAAGAGACTTGACCAAGGCATAAGCCTGCTTTTCCATGGTATTGTACTTCAATTCGGAATTTTGAAGTGCTCTACTCATGAAAGCAATAGGCTGCTCGTGACCATCTTTATTCTTTTGTAGCAGGACACCAGCAATGGTATCTTCAGAAGCGAAAGAAAAAATCATGAAATCCTTGGAATAATCGGGACTAACTAAGACAGGAGCTCTTGCAATAGCACATTTGATTTCTTGGAAAGCCTTTTTGCCGTCTTCTTGCCAAACAAATTTTGCATCTTTCTTTAGAAGACTTTGAATAGACTTAGCAATTTATGCGTAATTTGGAATAAATCTTCTAATAAAATTTGTCTTTCCAAGGAAAGACTGAAGGGATTTAAGATTATGAGGAAGAGGAATCTTTTGGATTGCTCCAATTCTTTCAGGGTCAATCTTGATTCCATCCTTAGAAATGATATGGCCAAGTAATTTCCCTTCTGTTACTCCAAAAACAGACTTAGCTGGATTCAAAGAAATCCCGTATTCTCTACATCTATCGAAAACCTGCCTAAGATGATTTACATGACTGATACCATCTTTAGAAAAAACAGTAAGATCATCTTGGTAAATTTCAATAAATTTCCCGATTAACCCTTTGAAGGCATAATCCATAGCCCTTTGGAACGTAGCCCCAGCATTGGTTAATCCAAACGGCATTCTGATGTATTCAAAGGTACCCCATGGCGTTGTGAATGTGGTTTTATGACGATCTTCCTTTTTAACCCATACCTGATTGTACCCAGAAAAACCATCTAGCAACGACATCATTCCAGAACCGGTTACTCTTTGCAACAAAGTCTCCATGTTTGGCAAAGGGTAATTATCTTTCTTGCATGCTAGATTAAGGTTTTGAAAATCAACACAAAGCCTTATCGTACCATTCTTTTTCCAAACAATCACCAGATTTGAACACCATGTTGAATGCCTTGTTTGAGCGATAATTCCTGCTGCAAGCATTTTCACAAGCTCTTTCTGAACCAAGGGGGCTAATTTAGGATTAATTTGCCTAAGTTTCTGGAGAAAGGGTTTAGCATTTTCATCTTTTAAGGGGATAGTATGTTCCATGACATCTTCCCTATAGCCCTTTAATTCATCATAAGAAAAAGCTAAAACATCTCAATATTTGCGAAGTAAATTAGTTAACTTTTTTCTTTCCTCCACACTAGTACCTCTACCAATTTTAACCATCTTTGGGTTTTCAGAAGTACCAATGTTTATCTCGAGATATTCGCCTGGGTCCATCTTATTTTCTTCTCTCAACTTCGTGGCATCATGCCGATCAAAATGTTGCTCTAAGGCAACCACATTCCTAGGAGTAGGATTTATGATATGCTCATAATTTAAAGATCCATCCTCCTGAGAATCTATCCGGAAATCTTCAAACTCATCCAGACTATTAAGAAAACAAATGACCTGTTTTTCATCATTAAAGACCCGCCAATGCTCTGAGTTATCTGGAACAGATGGTCTAAATATTACTTCCATTTTGATCTTATCATTAATTAGCTCATCAAATAACTGGAAAGTAGTAGCAACTACAGTAAGTTCATCTGCCAAACTATTTTTCTCTCTTGGGATAGCTTTGAGGTCAAGGGCATCAAAGTGCTCCATAGTATCCCACACAGCATTTCGATAATTCCTTAGTCTTTGATTTTTGCATGTGAATTTATTTTTAAGCTGCATGATAACTAAATCAGAATCCCCCTTAATGCTAAGCAACTTAATCTTCAAAGATTTTGCCAATTCAAGCCCCACTAATATAGCCTCATATTCAGCGACATTGTTGGTTGCTTCAAATTCTAATCGATAGGCAAACTTGAAAATGTGATCAAGGGGAGATTTAAGCACTATTCCAGCACCTTTACCATGCCTAGACGATGCACCATCGAAGTACATATACCAAACTTTATCCTTGAGATCCTTAATCTTATCATCGGGAGGAATTATGAAATTAGACATGATGGCATAGTTCCCAATGTCAGATTGCTCTTTGATTATCTCGTTGTGAGGTCTCTTAGGATCTTCGACATGAAATTTTCTTTCGGGCTCTCTATTTAGTCTTACAAAATCATCACCCCTAGGAGAAGGAATCATAGCATATGACCAATTCATTTGAATACTTCCTCCTAGATCAAAGGCCCACTTTCTGGATAAAAGCATACCCCAGGCATCAGGCACATCCACAACAACAATATCCATGACAATCATGATGTCTGGGTAAACTGATAGATGAACTTGCAAATCTTTGATCAAACCATGCACTTCAATTTCCTTAGAATCCATGGCACATATGTTATAGTAGGGTCTAGAAACTCTTAAGTTAAGCTGTTCCATGACCCTTTTAGTCATTACACAAGCTAATGCACCAGAATCCAACATGCAATTATTCAATTTATATCCATTAACTAATAAGGTGATAAAGAAAGGCTGGTGATCTTTGTTATCTGCATCTAAGCTTTGCAAATATATGGGAGCATCATGATAGTCAACTTCCAGATTCTTCTGTTGATAAATATTTACTTGAGGACCTTGGATAGCTTTTAGTAACTTATCTCTTTGGGAAGGGATTTTAGCAATCTCGGAGACAGGAACCCAGATTTTTGCATTGTTAAACCAACTTCCCAAATCGACATCTAATCCAGAGTTTAAACCAAGGTTAAAAGTTCGAGGGGGAATTTGATTCCCGCTTTGATCTTTATCCCTTCTCTGATAGGTCAAACCTTTATCTCTAGCAATTTCCAAGATTTTCTCGGGAGAGGGTTTTTCACCATATAACCTAGCCAAAATGTCATCTTCATTTTCAAGGTTATTTATACTAAAAGTTGATGAAGGATTCATAACATCATGACTATTTTCTTTGACCTCTATCCAATCATCCATAGACAAAGGAAACTTGCTACCTACCACATTTATTTGATCACCGGTCCCAAACATCCCGTTATCTAAGATCCTTCTAACGATGGGGCAAGTGGCCTCTTCATGAAGAGCATCACAAACCCGACAATAAGGAGCAGCATTATCAACCAAATTAGTTATCGGATTAGGAGGTCTTTGCTCACTAGATTGACCCTTCTTTTGCCAATTGTTATTTATGTTATTATTATTTCGAGGTTGGAAGTTTTGCATTTGTGTTCTTTCCATTTGAATCAACCTATTCTGCAAAGTGGCTATCTCCTTGTTATGATTAATTTCCATGGTTTCAATCTTTTGGAGCAACTTGAGAACAAGTTCGCTTTTAGGCTCTTGAACTGCTTTTCCTTTAGGTTCCTTTAGTTTCGTAGCAGCCCTATCAAAACCTGGGATCTCAGACTTCCCAGACGTCGCCTTGTCATTTTCAAGCTCGATAGCTAAAACCTGGCACTCCCTATAATCATTAAGTCTATCACGCCTCAATTCATAAGATGGCTCAGGACTAAAGGCATCAATGTAAAAATCTCGAAGAGATTTGTCAGTAGGTTTATAGTCTTGAGGTAATTCTTTAATAATATCATTAAACCTTTTATTAAATTCTTCAACGGTTTCATTTTCTCTCTTTTTGATTATGCTGATAACTTTTACCAGGTGTCTTCCTTCTCTCTTATCTCCATACTTTTCCTTAAAGGCATTAACAATCGATTGTAAGGAATCAAATGAATTTTGAGGCTTTTCAGTAAACCAATCTAAAGCATCACCCTCCAAGGTCAGAACAAAAAGGGTCATTTTAACATCTTCATGATTAAAATCAGTGGCCCTTGTGTACTTCCCCGACCATGAACTAAAAGCTTTCAGATGTGAATTAGCACTGATTGCGTTATCTCCCTGAAAGATAGGCAATTTATCCATTCCATGCTTTGGAGTATCATTAGGATAACCCTGAATATTAGCAAAGTTACACGGGGCGAATATGTCCATGATGTCGTGCTCAACTAGACTAGTAAAGAGTAAATGGATATTAGAGAGGGCTTTTTGTCCGAGGTTAACAAGAAGTGTACGAGAAGAGAGTTTGTGTAATCATACCCTGAGAGCCCTTTCAGGATCAGGAGCAGAATTGCACAGACTGCTTGGATGTCTTCTAGTATACACTCTTGTAGATAATATATGAAGTGGAGTCGCCACCCAGACAAGGAGTGAAACACAGAAAAAGCTCGAGAGGAAAGGACCAAGGACAGAAAAACTCTATCCCTAGCAACAGCGCCAAAAAATATTGTCGCACAGATTGTCACGACAATGCTCAGACCGGGGGCTGTCACCCTGATCCCCGATCTCTCCATTTAAGCCTGTCTCCCGCGACTAAGGGGGGTAGACCCTATAGGAAAATGGATGACCAAATGTCAACCAGTTGGGTTGGGAGACACGAGGGGGAACAAGCACTTAATTGATTTTGTTAAGCTAATAGACCAGTGCCTTATGACATAAATGATTAAACAATTATTTATCAAATGCTGCAAAAATATCTCATTAACAATCGTTTACCATTAAACAACTCAAACAAAGTTTATCTTTTACCAAATGCGAGAAAATGCTAAATGGCTTAATGATACTCCAGCAATTAAAATTTCGAAAAAGTGCGTTAAACAACCACGCAAAATGCTAACCAGAGATCATATTCATGTAGTTAATCTTCAGATGAACATCAAAACATGTTAAACATTTGTTCCCACATCAAAATTATAACCTCAGCAGAAAAGATAAAACATAAGGAATTCCTGAGCCAAGACTGAAATTGGCAAAAAATTTCCCAAAATATTTTTATATTTTTCAAATAACAAAATTTAAAATCTAAATAATATTAAAATATAAACTAAATAAAAGAAACCCCTTTTTGCTTTTTATAATTTTATAAAAAAAAAAAAATATTTTTATATTTTTTATATTTTTATATTTTTTTATGAATTTTAAATAAAATAAAATTTAACTAAACTATAACAAAAACTAAATTTAAATCCTAGAATAAAACTTAACTCTAAGACTAACTATATAAAATAAAGCACTAGCACCTGAATCAAAATCGAAACTCCCCTTTTCCCTTTTTTATTTTTTATTTAAAACTTTGAAATCAAACTAAAGTAAGATAATTCTATCAAAAAATAAAAAAAAGGACTAAATCTAAAACTATGTCAAATGAAATCTAATTAAAATTTTCTTTAGTCTAATATACACAAAATCAAAATTTAAAAAATCTAAACATTGGCTTTTATTGTTACGTGAAACCCAAACTTCAAATTAAAAATGTATCTACGTTGACCCTAAAGAAAAAAACTCACGCATATAAAAATTCGTCCTCTCCACGCATATAACAATACCAAAAAGCATTTCCTAGCCCGTGTATTGAAAGATTTTTTTTTAACTGTTTTATGTGCAGTGCAAGAATCAATAGCAGGTTTGCAGCGGGCGGATAGCCAACCGGTAGTGAAGAAGCCAAGGAATACGCAGGAAGAAATGAGTTTGCCGCAGTTTGGAGGTCAGACAGATGGATGGCGAGGTAAGACTGCGGGTATGTTGGCAACTACTGAAGAGTTGTGCAGGCAGCGTGGGATGAATGACGCATGAAGAATGTTTGGCTGACGTTTTAGTTTTTTGCAGGTTGATTGGTGGAAGGAAATCGAACAAGGAGCCACGATGCAACAAAAAATAATGACTGTGGGTGAGGGAAATACGATGAGGGGATAGCGTTTCGAATAGTGAGGTGCACGTGAAGGATGGTGTTGAGAGTTGACTGCGTGGGTTTCAAATTTGTTGGCAGCAGAATAGGGAAAACACGCAGAAGGAAGAGGACTGCATGGAAATGATTGGAGCTGCAGCAGGTTAGACGATGGAAACTGCGTGAGGTTTGGGATAGCTTGCAAAGCATCAAACCCTCAAATAAAAAAAAAAAATTCCAGAGAAATATAATATGCAGCCAGAAACTGATGAACCCTTTAAAATTTCTCAGAAATTTGCAAATAAAGTGATACTCCTCTGCTTCAGAATTTCCAGTTATCACACCCCACAAAGATTTTCCAGCTCTGAAATAAGTATTCCTGCAATAGCTGATTCTGAGGCCAAATCTTACCCTCCAGGGCCTAGATCTGGCTTCAAGATTTAAGCTCACCTTCAGATCTGCAACCTGCAATGGCAGAACAAACACCCAAAGATAATATATGCAAGGATAAAAACCTAAAACCCTACAAACCAGCTACAAAATTTACAACTTTGTGACTCTGCAATAGCCAGATTTGTCAATGATCCACAAAAGTACTTAAGAATTTCAAATTTACTATAAGATGCTTTAGAAAAAACTCTCATGCAACTCAAAAATAAACTCTAAATGATAAACACAAAGTCAAAATTGGCTGGGCTCTGCAAGAAAATTCTCTGTGGGAGTTAGCTGGTTCAGCCGAGAACTTCCCCAAACGCCCACTGATTTCTTCAATAAGGGTTTCCTGCACAGCTCAATTCAACCATCAATAAAGAGAGAAAAACAGTACTAGATCCCAGATGCAATAAAGATACCTGCCATTATTTCAGAAATTCTAATACCATTCAAACCCTAGCAAGTGAACAAGATACATGTGTTCAACAATACTCTACATCAAGCTATTACTAAAGGTTGAAAAATAAAAATATGCAGAAAATAAAACAGCTCACAGCACTTCAGGAGAGTAACACCAACAAGATTTCAACCCCAAAGTCTTTCTTTATTAGCACCAGAAAAAGTTTACAAGAGAGCTTTCTTCAGCACAAAACTCACAGATCGAATGATCTCAAATGACCCCTAGCACCCTATTTAAAGGAAAAATTCCCAACAGCGAGTTCGAGTCATCCACGTCAAAATCAGTGTTGCACGAAGCGCCCCCCGCTTCCAAAAAACGCTTCCGCTTCGCTCCCGCTTCGTGCAACATTGGTCAAAATGATCTCGACTGTCGATGAGGATCAAGATATCTCTTAATCTCATCCGTCGAATTTTTTAATGCATTAAAAATTGAAATTCTGCATTTATTTACTCAAAATTATTATTATTTTATTATTTCTAAGTTTTTATTTTATTTATTATTTATTTTTTAATTTTAAATTTTATTATTATTTTTATTTATTTATTTATTATTTTTTTAATTTTTTAATTATTTATATCTTTAATTTTTTATTGTTTTTTATTTTTTCAATTTTTTAATTTTTAATTTTTAATTTATTTTTAAATGGATCCTCGAACTTAGCCTTTGGAAAAATGACCTAGGACTTAGGACTTGGGACTTATGAGGTGATTAAAACATTTTCTAACCCTCAAGACACTTTACATCATGACTTTTACAACTTTACATCTCAAGGGGGAAAACCCATTTGACATAGACCCTCATAAACCACTCAGTTCTGCGACACAACTATAATCTAGCAGATTAACACACTAGGATTCCTCTACGATTCTAATGACAAAATTCATTCTGGCTTTGGGGTTAGTTTGAAGGAAAACTCTGCCGATCATCGATCGGTGAGACAAAAAACCTTCCGAAACGTAGATTATCACTAGAAAATTAGGTCCACCTAGGCAATTTACATACATGACTCATATCT
This sequence comes from Pinus tabuliformis, assembly GCA_031772625.1. Classification (NCBI taxonomy): domain Eukaryota; kingdom Viridiplantae; phylum Streptophyta; class Pinopsida; order Pinales; family Pinaceae; genus Pinus; species Pinus tabuliformis. The sequence goes on from CM062805.1 coordinate 964,270,813, forward strand.
GCTAAGATTATTTACAATTCACACATGCAGACTGGGTTTACAACATAGTATGATCAAGTCAACGATGATTGTCGAATGGCACAGGCATGTCAATCAAGCGCTATCCCTTTTGCGAAGAAAAGGGGGTGTACTTGCTATGGGGAGTTGACATGTAGTGGTCAACAAGCCCCATCACAAGGCCTGCTAGCAACAAACATGAAAGGTCAAGAGGAAGACAAGTTACTAGACTTGAATATGGAATAAAGTTGACATTCCGAACACTATATTCGTTTATGAAACCCTAGATTTTATTTGGCCAGCAGCATAACAGCATCCACTGCAATACCTAATTAATAAGTAATCCAAAAGAAAATGCTATCCCTAAATGGTAAACTATACTTGCCCAAATTCTCAGAGATGTTGCACTTGTTTGAAAAGAGCATGGCACAAGTTCTAAGAAACATGCTACTAAAAAGGAATGGAGGAACATGCCTTGGAGTCTGGACAGATGCAAGGATTAATGCAGGAGAGAAATAAAGTTTTTAATATTTGAACTTTTTTCCTGCAGAGTGCAAACTACAAACTGAAAAATGAAGTTGTCACTGTCTAATAAATTCAGTTTATGCAGAAAGGAATTGTTCTGGTGCCCAAATCTGTATACGTATTACTTTCCACTTCGTGTGCATGCCAATGTGAATAACTGAGACATTAGTCAAGTAGAAATATGTTATTACACAGACCATAAAAAAAAAATTAAAAAATAAATAAATAAGCTGACCTGTGATTTGGCTTACAACCATGTGGAAAACCAAAAATGATTTGCCAAAATTCTATTCATAAGTTCTAAAACATGGCATGTATGAGAATCACAGATTAAGGAAAATGTCTAAATAAGTCGAGTGCAAGGAAAGATATATAATTTAAATGCAAAATTTATTTTTATATGTGACTATTACAATATTTCTGCCTAAATTGGGTAATATTTCTGGTTTTATATTCCTTCTTCATTCTTACCAAAAAGAAAATAAAGAACATGACAAGCAAAGCACAGGAGGAAAGAAGGGTCATTATACTAGCATGAAGCAGGTGCATCTCTATTAACTTATGTTTTTGAGAAACTAAGCTTTTCCAGTTTGTAGGGATGGTTTGGGGGAAGAAGAAACATGACAAGAAGTCAATACCTGTCTCTGTTTCTGTTCAAGTCGCAACTTTTCAGCATTCGCTAGATCATATTCTCCACATTCAAGATGGCGTTGATCAGGTCTCAGCCTGGAATCTGTGGGTGGTAACTTCTCCTGAACAAACATTAAGAATCAGCAATAGAAGTGTATATGCATGTTATCAGTAAACAATATCTCTTGGCAATGGATCAATAAACACAATACTTGAATAAAGAATTAAAGAAAAATTACAAGGATGGAACAATCAATACAAAATAGGAAAAACCAAATCTGTTGAGAATAACCTTAAGTCCAGGTGTCAGCTCATTCAATGTTATAGCAAACGAGGTTAAATTGTATCTCGTGGGACATTCTGGGGGATCATTTTTCCTCCATAAAATCGCAGCCTCTGACATATGATCATAACTCTTGGATTTTACTGCAACATCTCCCATTACAAAATACATGCTTTCATCCCACTTTCCAACCAAAGTTGCTAACTTGTCCCCACTTCTATCATGGACATAACCTTGTACCTGCATCAAGGCATCCCCTACGTCAATTGGGATTTAGAACTCAAAATAAAAACAGAGATTGCTTTTTACTCATATTTTATGAAATATAGTACATCAGAAAGGAAACACATTTTTACAATCTTAGATAATTATAATTTCTAAATTTGTTTTGTTATAATATTTTAGTGCTACAACATCTTGCTGTATAGTGGGAAAGTTGGAAACATGTCCATATTGAGTATAAGTGACTCGTCACTCCACTAGCTAGACTTAACTCTTTCAAGCTCTAACAGCCTCTTCCTTTGCCAATCAAGCCCCTCCCAACTTCTAGATTACCTGCTTTAGTAGAGAATCAAGGCACATTTACAGGAGCACAAAAATGATGGTATAAAGGTAGTGTAAAGTCAGATACCAATCATGTTTCTTCACAGCTATTTTTCACATACCTCATTACATGATGACAAAAATATCAAAAATATCCTCTACATTTAATTTTATTTTGTAGCTGTGATGCAGCACCATTTAGATGTGTGTCAATATCTAGTAGTGAAAAATATAGGTATTGAGATGCCTGCATATGATAACATAAGATTTGGAGCAACAAGGATAGAGTTGGCACAGAGTAGTGAGGAGAATGAGCACACAGGAAAGCAGATTGTAGTACACAGAGGGGAAGATGAAAATTTAGGAATAGGAAGTCGAAAGGTTGTTGATGTGGCAATGAAATCAAGCCAAGAAAGGATGAAGATAGATTGTTACCACCAGGTAGTTCAAACGTTTGGAATCCGAAAGGTCAGTGGTGTGAAAATTCGGAAACCCGAACCCTATTGCAGCAACTGGAAATAATTCTTCTAATTGTTAAATTAACTTTTAACAATTTATTTGTTATTTGCTACAGCAAATACTAAATCAATCACACTGCAACCTACACAAATAAAACTGCGGACGAAACAAACGTTGGAAGAAATACTAGCACACACATAAATTTACACAATTATTTTTGGACCAATGTCCCCGGAAAAACCCAACTTGGAAAAACTGGTGCAGCAGTGAGGGTTTATTTTATTATGCAACGGGGAAATTTGAGTACATCTATGGATGCACAATTGGCTATCCAAACAGCAAGAAAACCTAAGTAAAATACTGAAGGGAATTACCCTTCTCCCACAGGCAATCTCTGGCTAGACTTTCCCTATTAAAACTCAGCTTCCTGGAGCACTGCATCAACCTTAGTGCTGCTCTACGTAGCTCGCTAGATGGCTTTCTCTGAATTGGGCTCTAATGAAGTCGTTCTGCCTCTGGAAACTGAGAAAATCTTCACTCCCGCCCTCTGGGACTCCTTCCCGGCCTCTGGAACTGAGAACAATTTTTTCTCCTTACCAAAACGATCTACCTGACTGAAGCACTGCCTCTTTGGGATAATTCGACTCACTTGCTGCTGCTTCCCCAGATCTGGAAAATCTTTCCTCCGGTTCACTGTCCCGGCCCCTCAATCACTACTTCGATCTGACTGGCTCTCTCTCCGGCAACTGATTGTTGCTACACAGGAAATCGATCTGCTCATGAAATCGGACTGCTGAAGTGCTTTCTCCAAGCCCCATCAACTTCTTCTTATAATCCTCTGTTGAGACTTCAACAACCAAGATTAAATCTTAACTGATGGCTAGGATTAACTTGAAGTCAATCTGTGTGAGTTTCTAGAACATTCACACCTTGACTTAATTAATTCTGATTAATTAGTCATGTTCTAGGAGGAATTTCTAGAAACAATTTTTGGGTTTTGGAGATCTCATGTATTCTAGCCTCTCCACAAAATTTCAAGGCTATAACACATTTGATGCTACAAAAACTAACAGAATTTTGGTAGTGTTTTGCAGTGCATAGAGCTCACTAGAGAAAGTTTGCGTAGGGGAAGAGGGAAACTAATTTCCGAAGGAGATTGGTTGGAGGAGAAGATAGATTTCGGAGGGGATTTGGTGTGTAATTTTAGTGGCATTACAACAAAGGATTTGGGAGTTTCTAGAGCATTATTTCTCAACAATGCGTGTAGCCAGCGAGAGGGCCACTCACACTATTTGGTGGGCTCCATCGTCACTCGGAATCAGCCCAAACTTTTTTTGGATTTTTGTGGGTATTTGGAGAGGAGTCTATGGCTGCATTTTCAGCACTATTCGGATAATATTCAGGCCAGAAATATACTTTCTTTCAACAATGCGTTTTACTAGTCAATTGGCAATTTGCACCACTTTGTAGGTTTCTTGGAGAGTTGGTTTGGGCCCAATCCCTTTCTGGGTTTTGTTGGCCTTGTTGAGAAAGTGTATCAACTAATTTATCAGAATTTTCTGAGCACTTTTGAGGAAGATTGTCCATTTCCTATCTGGCAACAGTAGCATAAATTTATTGGGTCAGCACAGAAATTGGGGAGGAGCTTCTACAACACTTGGGCTTCATTATTATCACCTGAGCTTTGCCTTGCTTGCTTGAAGCAAGCCCAAGTTCTACTATTACCATCTATTGTACCCATTATGTTCATATTAATAAAATGGCTCAGAGCTCAGTTCATATTTCTAGCGTTTAATTCATGTGCTTGCATGTTTTTAAGGTTGCAATTTGTAGTTAGCTCATAGTCTATGTTATTTCCTGTATTTTCCTATTACGAATATTATATTCACATGCCAAGAATCTTGGGCACCAAGGAATCGATGCACTACAAAAGGGAAGGCTCATGACATCAAAGTGTTCTCTGATAGCAAGGATGAGGAGGATGAGCAAGAGTGGCCACAGGAGGCACGTAGAGAAATGGAGGGTGAGCAACCCCCGGAGGAAGAAAAAGGCGGTGTCATCGCTACACTCACAGGAATTCCTCGGTATCTTACTCTCAAGATTCGAGGAACTATACAAGGGTAGGGGGTGACAGTATTTGTTGATAGTGGGGCTTCCCACAATTTCATTGATGTCGACTATGTAGCTAGGAGAGGACTAGCCACCACAGAGTTTGAAGGATTCTCCATAGCCATACCAAGGAACAAATTCATGCAATGTAATAGGATGATCCCCAAAATGAGTTTGACAATGGTGAACAACATTGTCACAGACGATTTCTTTGTGACTATTGTCCATGACAGTGATGTAGTGTTGGGAGTTCAATGGCTTATCTCTATTGGGAAATACATGACAGATTACTAGTAGATGGAGATGGAGGTTATGAAGGGTGGGAAAAAGGTGGTGCTAGAGGGCATGCACACCTACCCTCCCAGGACAATGACATCAAATCAGATGGAGGCAATTTTTCAACATGGAGACATTGAATGGGCAATAGAATCCAGAGTAGAAAAAGTCATAGGACCATCCCCAACAATATCCAGCAGACATTTCAGCCCTATTGCAAAAATATCAGAAGATGTTTTGGGATATTCCACCTGGGAGGCCACCTGACAGAGGCTTTGAGCATATCATTGAGTTGGAGGATGTCCAGGGGGTCATTACCACTCCCTACAGGCATCTTAGAGCATACAAAGATGATACCGAGAAGACTATTTAGGAGTCGCTCCGACTAGACCACATACACCCTAGTTCTAGCACACTTGCTTCATCAGTAGTCCTACTCAAGAAAAAGGATGGATCCCTAAGTATGTGTATCAATTGCAAGGCATTGAATAAGAAGACAATCGAAAATCGATATACAATTCCCAAAAATGATGAATTAATCGATGAGTTAAAGGGGGCCAAATATTTTTCCAAGATTAATCCCCACGCAAGCTATCATCAGATTAGAGTCAAGGAGCAAGACATTCTTAAAATAGCTTTCAGATCAGTGTTGCAGGAAGCGCCCCCCCCCCCGGATCCTAGGCCGGAATCGCGTCCCGTACGGAAGCGTTCCGGAAGCGCCAGCCGAAGCGCGATTCCATTTTTGCCGAAGCGCGATTCCTAGTTTTTTGAGCGATTCCTGGTTTTTAGGAAGCCAATTAGTGGCGGATATTCACGAAAGTTCATTAAGTCAACTTCTAGAATAATCGCGAACAGCTGTTATGATGGTATTGGCGCGGACCGGATCTGATCAGATCAGTGGAGTGCATATGCGCAGCCGCTAATTGTGGTTGGCGTCTCCGATTTATTGGACTTTTGAACAGGTCGTAAGAACTGCGGCTTTGAATACGTCTCTGTTGGCGTGAGCAGAGGCCTATGATAATAGGCCGCTGAATATAAAATTAAATTAGGAATGAGTAGGAAACCGCGTTCAGGTGATAACCAACGTCGTCTGCTCTTAGACGGAGTCCACCATCCACTTTTTTTCAATCGCTGCAGTAGGTTTCATAGTCCTGCGCAGGGTTGTATGGATTAAGGAACCTGATTTGTGGGATCAAACTTTCACATAACCGCTGAACCACAGCTTAAAGAATATTAATTACTTATTTTCGGGTGTTAGTATTCATTAAGTTTTTAAATTTAAAGAGATTTAAGGATATAATTACTTTTTGAAACATTAAACTATATAAAAAAAAGTTCTTAATGTATCCAGGTTAAGACCGTCTTGATGAGAACATTTTAATATAAAATGCTTATTTTTTTGGGCCAATAAAAAGATTAACCTAGGTTTAAATTCTAATCTTAATTTAATTTGAAGAAAAAAAAAAACATTATTAATAAATGTAGTTAATATAAGCCAAAGATTTATGATTAATGTGATTATTATTATGCTTACTTATCATCATTATTATTAATTAATATTAGTTAGTTAAATAATAAAAAAATTTAAAAATAATAATAATGGTTAAATTTTTTGAGATGATTGTTGTACATACTAGTAACTACAATGGAATCATGGATGCCATATCTATCTTGATTTATGCAAAAATATGCATGTTTTCATGTCTTCTACAATTAATTTGGTATTTGGGATGTTTGTTTTGAGTATAAATGCAAAAAAATATAAATATATATATATATATAGCAGACGCTTCGCTTCCTAGATTTTTGGAAAATGACGCTTCCGCGCTCCGCGCTTCCGCTTCGCTCCCGCTTCGTGCAACATTGTTTCAGATGTCACTATGGCCATTATGAGTTTTTGGTTATACCCTTCAGGCTGACCAACACACCTACTACATTCCAGTCTTGTAGAAACCATGTGTTTAACAAGCAGTTGTGCAAGTATGTGCTAGTTTTCTTTGATGACATCTTGTTATACAACAGAACATGGGAAGAACACCTGGAGCACTTGGAAGATGTTAAGTTATGGTATGTTCTATGCTTATAACAGTTTACTTCTTTTCCTTATTATATTCCAAAGATTAGCAATCACACGTACATAAAGTAAAGTGCAGATGGAACATTAAACGATTGAAAGAAAACAAGCCAAGACAAGAGACACAAGATGTGGCGGCTACCCAGGGACAAACCCCACAATGTGTGGGGAAACCCTTTGATCAAATCTTCTTTTATCTTAAATAATTCAGCAGAGAGAAATAGTACAATAAATCTCAATCATATCAGTAGTAGCAAACCCTGGATCAATAGCATCAGCATTAGCGCCTTCATTATCAAATTAGGGCAGACGATATCTTGCAAACCGTTCGTCGGATTGACTTCATTCCACCACCAAAAGTTGCGGCTTTCAGAGGAGGTTCAGATGAACCTACAACGCAGTTCCAAAGAGGAGATCTTCTAGGCCACGCAAGTCAATCTTTACTTCTGCAGTTGCAGCTTCAAATGCAACAGCTTCCAGCTTCACATGTGTGAGAGAGAGACCCATTTCAGTGCAGTAGAGAAGAGACTCATTTCTGCGTAGTAGAGAGAGAGAGAGAGATGTGATGAGATGAGTGAGTCCGAATGAGGAAAAGTCCTCTTATATTTATACACAACATTGGTGGGTGAATAGATGCGACTGTTGGGCTTCTGAGCCTACATGAGTTGTAGGTCGGCTTGATAATAATTCCATAATCAAAATAAATTCATATCTCCATGAATACTTATCGGAATCGGATGATCTTTATATCAATCCTACACCTCTCGATGAGAGGAATCTAATAAAAATATTATCAGCCATGAATAAGATGACCCACATGAAGTTTTGCCCTAGTTGCCAATTTTAACACTCCCTCTCAACCATGGAGAATTTCATCTGCAATCTGTCTATTGGTCTTTACTATTCATCCATCAAATGCACTGCCCTGTACAGCCTGACCCTTGCCCTGCTCTGCTCTATTCTGCCTGTTCTGCTTTGTCTTGTTCTGCCCTGCACTGATCTGTACTGTTTTGCTCTGTTCTGCTCTGCTCTTGCATTGTTCTGTTCTACTCTGCTTTTGTCCGAATTATGAAGAAGAAGAAATGATCGAAGATGTATCATACTGACTCAAAAACTCAGTCTCAGAGTATGTACCACTGGTCCCAGACCAGTCTCAACCAACCCGAAGTCAGCGTCATAGTGAGTACAACTCCACTGGTCCTAGACCAATATCATCCTCCACTGACTCAAAGTCAGTCTCAGAGTGCGTACCACTGGTCCCAGACCAGTCTCAGCCGACCCGAAGTCAGCTTCATAGTAAGTACCACTCCTACCACTGGTCTCAGACCAATATCGCAGTCTCAGAGAGTGTACCACTGGTCCCAAACCAGTCTCAACCGACCCGAAGTCAGCGTCATAGTATGTACCACTCTCACTGGTCCCAGACCAGTACTGCACTGACACGAAGTCAGTCTCGGAGTATGTACCACTGGTCCCAAACCAGTCTCAACCGACCCGAAGTCAGCGTCATAGTATGGTACAACTCCTACCACTGGTCCCAGACCAGTATCGCAGTCTCAGAGAGTGTACCACTGGTCCCAGACTAGTCTCAACCGACCCGAAGTCAGCGTCATAGTATTTACCACTCTCACTGGTCCCAGACCAGCACTGCACTGACACAAAGTCAGTCTCGGAGTATGTACCACTGGTCCCAGACCAGTCTCAACCAACCCGAAGTCAGCGTCATAGTATGGTACAACTCCTACCACTGGTCCCAGACCAGTATCATTGATCCCAGATCAATGGAGGTCATCCTAGCATAGGGAGTACGGTAGATACAACGATGCGTCCATCGGTACTACTATGGTCCCTAACTTCATTTCCCTGCTCATTGATCAAATGAGAGGTACTTCCCATGAGTCCCAGACTGCATGGGTAGGATGCCTCGACAGGAGAACTAATCAATCCTGTCCTCACAGGAGAACACATCAATCCTGCTACCAATGTTACCAAACTCGGAATCGGCAATAAATCGACGAAGCAAAAGAGCGAAGAGTTTTAATCGGATCGGGAAAAAATCGGGAAAAAATCGGCAAATTCATTAAATAAAAATATACACATATATTGAATTAAAAAACCATTTTTCATTAATATTGGGTAAAGGTATGTCCAAACAATGCATAATATCAATAGATGTCCAAAATATCATGAATAAATAAGTATCTCATATATGTTATGAGTCCACACATGATCCAAAGCACTGAGTCTTGAGTCCTTAGAAGCATATGCTTCTAAAAGTTTACAAAAAAGTTAAAAACTGCATACTAATCAGAAAAAAATCAGCAACTAAGAGTCTAAGACTCTTAAGAGTGAGAACTAGAAGCGATTCCTTCCACTCCTTCGCTTGCTTGACTCTCAAAGTTATCCAAGTCATGAAGGCTGAAAAGAGGAGGCTCATCTAATTGAACCCATTCTGCCGCATTTGTAGCTTGCAAATCTAACTCTTCAAGGTCGATTGGTGAATGATCCATACCTGTCATTATCATGAGACATTGAAATGTGAATTAAAATTTCACTTTGAAGTTTGAACTTTAAACTTTTAAAGTACGAACTAGATTATGAAACCTTCAAATTCAAGCTCTCGAATCTCACCTTGTATTTGTTTGTTGCGAAGTCGTAGATTGTAATGGACAAATACAAGGTCATTCAAGCGTTTTTGTGTCAATCGGTTGCGCTTCTTAGAATGTATTTTCTCAAACATGCTCCAGTTGCGTTCACAACCTGAAGCACTGCATGCTTGGTTTAAGATTCGAATGGCAAATCTCTTCAAATCTGGCGTATCACTACCAAAGTTTTGCCACCAAAGACCTAGCAAGTGTTAAGGGTTTGTGAGTAGAAGACTAGAAGTACCAAATTAGTAAATAGTAAAAACTTAAAAAGAAAAGAAAATTTAATAAAACATTTAACATACAAAATAAAGTTTAAACAAATTTAATGAATTGATGAAGCCTTCAAGCTGGGTACCTGGCAACATCTTTGACCTTTGTCTTATAGCACTGGTATAGGCAAACAATTTAGATGGTGCCCTATAATCTTGTAGTTGGGAAAAGACACGACTTTGTTGTTCTGGATCAGGGAAGCACCTTTCCAAGCATGTCATAAGTCCTCTGCCAACCTCCCCATCCTCATTAAATTTGTTCTTATCATAAAAATATTGTGGGTTTAAGAAGTACCCAGCAGCATCTAAGGGGGAATGCAATTGCCTATCCCAACGTGCATCTATAATGTCCCAAAGAGGCATATACTTTGTCTCATCATCCCCATATCTTCTTTTGATGGCCTCCTTTGCGAGATCCATCGCCTCATAAATGTAACCCATAGCGGGTTTGTCACCATCAACCATCCTGAAAGTTCAAGCATTCAAATTTAAAGAAATATGAAACATTGTAAATAAAAAGAAGCTTGAAATGAAATTTAAAAAATGAAAAAGTTAAAAGACTAAAAGTACCTGAGAACTCTAACAAGGGACTCCGTCACAGCAATAATCTCTTCGGCATCTTTCCAGAAGCCATCACTAAACACAAGTGCAGCAATTTCGATGCCTTCAGGGGTCTTGGAATGTTTAGATCCCATCCACTCAGGTCCCAAGAACATCCTCTTCAGATTTATCTTTTGCTCAACCACAGATTGCAAAGATATGAAATTTGTTGCAAATCTAGTCACTGCAGGTCGAACAATTTCTTTACCTTCAGTGTATATTCTCATAGTGTTTAGGACAATAGTGTGGTTGTATAGGTGTTTGGTTATGGATTTTTCCTTCTCCACAACCTCATGTATCCAATGAAGCTTACTAATGTCCTCAAGCATTAAATCTATGCAATGGGCAGCACAAGAGGTCCAAAAAATAGTGGGGTGCCTCATCTCAAAAAGTCTACCAGCAGCCATATAATTCGCTGCATTATCGGTGACAATTTGTACAACATTTTCTTCTCCCACTTCTTGAACGACTTCCTCCATCATTTCACAGATAAGTTGGGCAGTCTTAACCTTATCTGAAGCATCCACTGACTTGAGAAACATTGTGCCTGCGGGACAAGATACAAGGAAATTTATTAAAGTTCTATTCCTCTGATCTGTCCATCCATCACTCATGATGGTGCACCCTGTTTCTACCCATGATGAACGAAACTCAGCTAGCACAAGCATGACATCTTCAACACTCTCTAACAACATATCTGTCCTAAGGCTCTCTGATGTAGGGGCTTTGAACCCTGGACCTGCAGCAGCAATTGCATCAATCATAGCTTGCCAATAAGGACTTCTGGCACAGTGGAAAGGTATGTCAGAATAGTACCAAAAGTTAGCAATGGCCTTCCTTGCCTGACTATGGATATTTTTTTTCCAACCAGTGCCATCCAAGGTAGGTTGGGAACCGGGTTTTGTGCGGGGAGCAAAAAAGGTGTTTATGTTTCCACCTCCAGTGTTGAAGGAAGGAGTTGAAGGACTGGCATGGCTTTGAGTTTGACTTGGCCTTGGAGGCATGTGTGGAAAACTTGGGAACGGCATTGAGGATTCAACAGATTGAGGTGACATGGGGCTAGTGGCAGAAAAAGTATCAACTCCAACATTTCCTATTTCAACATTTTGCTTTGCTTTCTTGGCATTATGCTGCTCTAACATATCAAGGGCCAAGGCTGCTTGGTATTGGACATTGTCGTCAACGTTGCCGCAAATACCTATATCATGGCCAGGTATTTTTGCAAGGTGGAACTTGAATCTATAAATGCCTCCACTGCATTCCTTTTTGCAAAATTTACAAAGGAGCAAGGATTTTCCGAGAATCTTGTCACAATAAGCCCAAGCAAAGTCCCGCTCTCTCGGCATTGTTGTTGCTTTGAACTTGTGTTTAATTTGTGGCTTTTGTTAAGATTTGGAGTCTGTCTTCTATTTAATTTGTGGCTCCTGTGAAAGACAACAAAAAATCAAATTTAAAAATTATCCAAAAATTTAAAATATGCTAGAAATTAAAAAAATTAAATGAAGACAGATGTCAGTAAACAACAGTCAACTAAACATATGTCATAATATTCACTGTAGATTGTGAAGGATCCACCTTTCTATTGGCAGACCTAGTTATGGATTTAAAGCCTACTTGCTGGCAAATTGGTCCCTTTTGAATGAAGAATGGACTTCGTTAGAATTGAGTTCAATTTGCACTGTTACCTTAAAGAGGTCAGATGCAGTGTTACATCAAACAAGTCACATCGACAATTCCACTGCAGTAACCTATTAGAGAAGGAAATCAACTCGTGGTACTCGTTTTCAGGAATATCTATTTATGAAACTTGTTTCCTAGTTTCTGAAGTCTGGAAATCTGACTTTGAAGACTGATCAAAGGTTGCAAAATCATGGAAATTGAGATCAGTTTTCCGTCTATAGACTATGATGGAAATTGAGATCAATATTCCAGTAAATTATATGTAGACTAGGATGGAAATTGAGATCAGTATTCCAGTCAATTATATGTAAGTCAACTTTAGTCTTTGATTATTTTGGTAAAACCATTTTGTAAACTCCAACGAGTAAGGCTGTTTAGACCAGTCATAATTCATATCATTTAATAAGGTTAACGGATCTTGAGGCTTACTAAGTAGAATATCTCTGTTGAGAATATGGAGTGAGAAGAAGAGGACCTGTTTGTTTAGTAAACTTATTTTGAATGTAATCAACTATTCATACTAGAAAATTCTATTTGTTATAAACGAAAAAAGGAGTTCTGTTAATGTCCAGACTCCACAGGTAACCAAAAGTGGTCAATGAAACCAGACCTAATTTTGGACAATGCCAGAGAGCAAGTGGGCTGCAAGGTTACAAGCAGTAGGAAGCAGATGACTTTATCAGACATATTCATGTAGTGCTTTGACCAGTCATTTGTATAGAAATTCCTTCCAGCAACAGCCTTCCTCGTACTACCAATGCTCTTGAAGATATGTTAATAGCGAGGTTATGGCAATGCTCTTGAAGATAATAAGATAATGACGTTATACTGAAAACACAGGTGCCTGACAAGCGCAGAGTTATATTTAAACCCCGAGATTCGTCAGCCCCAAATCAAGAGATAATGTGACGTGGGGGTCCATTGGCCTGACATACAAAACACTCCTTGGACTCACATAACCACAAGCTTTCTTATAGTAATACTTCTCAAAATGTTTTAGAAATCTAAGTTGGTGTTCAAACTTGACGTGAATCAAGTGGTGCGAAGCAAATAAAAAAAATACGATTTTAGGAAGAATAAAATATGCCCTGGATCCTTTTTGTTTTCACTACTATATCACCTATAAGGTATCACTGGAAGTTCAGACAAGCTAACTCTGTATGCTGAGTCGTGGACAGTGGAAGCGCTGGAGCAGTGGAGTCTGCGGCGTCGACGGCTCTGCGGCTGTGTGGAATGGCTGGCCGCTGCGCGTCGAACTGGTTGTCTTCGGCGTCGACGACTCTGCGGCTGTGTGGAATGGCGTCGAACTATTTGTCTGCGGCTGTGTGCATTGTGGAATGGCTGGAGTCTGCGCGTGAACTGTTTCTCTGCGGCTGTGTGGAATGGTTGGAATGGCTGATACATTAATAATAATGATAAACAGAAATATGGCGGGACGCGGGCGGCGGAACTGAAATCTGGCGGGACTCGGGAAACTGCCAATAATCGGCTAAATCGCCAGGCTCGCGAGTCAAACTCGCGTTGACCACGAGTCAAACTCGGTCAACGCGAGTTGACGCGCGGAGTTTCAGAACGGATCTTTTCGCCGCCGACCCGATTCTAACTCGCGATTAATCGCCAAAATCGGCGATTCCTGTTTCACTTCCTGCTACAATCGCCGTGGAGAACACATCAATCCAGGCTGCCATGGAGAACACATCAATCCAGGCCTCACAGAAGAACTAATCATCCTGCTATACAGGAGAGCGAATCATCCTGTTCCACAACAGAACGAATCATCTTGTCCCACAAGAGAGCGAATCATCTTGTTCCAGTGTGAACCATCAGGGGAGGGTGAGTCACCCTATGGTCATATGTTGCTCCAGTAGGAACTGCAAGCCCTCAGAGCTCCCAGAGCTCAATGTATGCAACATGCAAGACCCTTGTACAAGGGTTTCTTGCCGACTCCAAGTTGTTTGGGAAAATCACAGATTAGATCTTTCCTCGGGGCTTTGACAAGGTGTATCAACCTGTACATCATCTTAATGTGATGGAGCTTCCTTGCTCATCGACTTACCATATCCCAAATGATGTCTATCTGCTAGAGCATTTGACGAATACGGGATTCCTCAATAATCGAATCCCACCTCTGGTTGTTACAGAGAATCACAGTGGTATCCAATGTAAATCCAAACAGCTCACTAAAGAGCTTTCGCAACCAGACTACCTTGCACGAGGTTATGCTAGCAACAATATATCCTGCTTCGGCGGTGCTCAAAGCCACCGACTTCTGCTTCCTGCTCATCCAGGATATCGAAGCAGATCCCAAGGTGAAACAGTACCCAGAAGTGCTCTTACGGTCCACCACACTGCCTGCCCAATCAACATCAGTATATCCAAGTAGTCTCACATCTCCGGCAGTGTATCTTAATCCATGAGAGATTGTGTCCTGAAGACATCTCAGAAGATTCCTGGCATCAATCCAGTGAGGCTCAACCAAATATGAGCTCACAATGCTAACTGCAAAACATATGTTCGGATGGAGGTTCACCAAGAACATCAATGCGAATGAGTTTTTGAAACTCAAAGGCATTTCCCAAGTCTGGTCCAACATCACTACCATATAACTTCTAAAAGTTAAGATCCTCGAGGTAGTCACAGGCTTGCAGTCCATCATACTGAATCTTTCCAATATATTTACCACATATTTTCCTTGAGATAGGAAAATTTCCCTTGGCTTCTGCCACACTTCAAGTCCTTGGTCCTTCATTTCAAATTCAGAAGCCATCTCCCTCTTACATTTGTGAATGAGAGGGTTTGCACCTGTTAGAAAGAGGTCATCCACATACAACACTAGTATGAGAGGCTTGTCATCTTCAACCTTAAAGTAAAGGTTAGGATCGACTTCACTCCTAGTGAATCCCAGCTTCATCAAGTAGCTGTCGATCCTCTCATACCATGCTCGGGGTGCTTGCTTCAGCCCATAGAGAGCCTTCTTCAACCTGCATACATGAGATTTTCAATCATAAATCTCAAATCCTTCAGGTTGCTCCACATAGACCTCTTCTTTGATAGAACCATGCAAGAACGCGGTCTTAACATCCATCTGATGTAGGTTCCATCCTTGTGAAGCCACAAGGGCTATGATCAAGCGGATGGTTGTATATCTGGCAACAGGTGTAAATATCATATTCTATACCTCCCTTCTGGGATAAACCACGAGTAACAAAATGAACCTTATACTTTTCCATACCTCCATTTGCTGCATGCTTTATCTTGTAAAGCCATTTTGAAGTAGCAATTGTCTTTCCCAGGGTCTGGGAACTACTTCCCAGACATCATTCTCCATAATAGACTCATATTCTATGGTCATAGCATCCTTCCATAGTTAATGCTTGATGACATCTGAGAATGATGAAGGTTCATTTTGTATGATTGTGCTCATGATGGTCAGGTATCCCTGATACCTGTTAAGTTTCTTACTTTGATGGAAGGTTCCTCAGGGTGCAGCATGTCCTTCAGCATCATCAAGTATCCCCCTAAGCCATGAAGGCCTCTTCCTAGAAGAGGAAGGCTCATGTGGATGACGATCAATCGGATCCATGGGTTCTTCTACATCAGGCATTGATTCATCATCCTTTTCTTTCAGTTCCCTGGTGTCGGCTTCTTGAGAGCTCCTCAAAGTTGGAAGATTGTTCACCTTGCGGTGAACTTTTCTTCTGGAGTCTTCGAACCCAATCCTTGATGAGGGCATATACGGCAGCGTTTGTAATTTCAGCCCATAGAAACTTCGGAAGTCTTTGATCATGTAGCATGGCCCGGACAGCTTCCACAATCGTACAGTTCTTCCTTCCCACCACACCATTCTACTCAGGAGTATGTGGTGTAGTAGTCTCCCTCTTAATGCCAGCCTTAGATATGCCCGAGTGAACAAACTGTAATATATCGGAGGTCTTGCTTTGGCTTGAGGGGAACGGTCCCCTTTTGAGCTTTCCTTCAGCACATCTTGGACATACACCTTCTTTCTCTACTTGGAATTCAGGCATCCTTGTTACCATCTGTCTCACATCAGGTAGAGCTTTGTAATGAAGGTCGGCAAACCTACGATGCCAAAGTTCGGACTGAAGTGTTGTGTCACAAGACATGACACCTAGCGGACTTCCACTGACCTGATATAAAGAATCAACTCTAAACCCAAGAGTAAAGGCATCTTTAACATTATTTTTCCATATACATACCTTGCCATTGTTGAAGGTTACCTTGTAGCCTTTATCTTCCATTGCCGAGATGGACACTCGGTTCTTTTTGAGGTCAGGTGCATTTAATACATCCTGGAATTTCTAGCCTTCTTGAATGCTTGTCCTCTTCCTTGATTCCCAGCTCTCCTCTTATCTTTGCTATTGAATTTGTCATTCCTTTGATTGCCATTAGAGGGATTTCGAGTTGCACCACTGCATACTGTACCATGCTTCTCTAATCATGATTATCATCATGCTGCCCATGTCCATGATTTTATCCATCATAATGCTGCTCAAACTAGTGTGCATCATTATCATGCTATCCTATATGTCCATGATCTCATCTTGCCCTTTACGTCCATGATCTCATTCATCATGATGCTCATGATCTCATACATAGTGACTTGCTTTATCGCAAATGTAACATCGTCATTTTCTTCTAGCCTTAGGTCCAGCCTTTCCTTTTGATTTAGTCCCGGAATTATTTCTTTTCTTAGCATGAGAAGAAAAGGCAACAGGAGGACATTTAGGCATGGGCATTTCTTGCACTTCTTCCCTTGTTTCTTCTTGAATGCATCTAGCCATTAATTCCCTGAAACCAGGAATTACATTATAGTTCAGAAGAGTAGTCCTAAACACGTACCATTCGGATGGTAATCCAATCTATCATAGATTTCCTTAGAGGTGTCCAGTTCAGAGATGTAGGCCACCAAGTGCTTGTCGATAGAGTCCCAGATGATCTTCTATTGTTTTGACTTTTCCATTTTTCCATTTGTTCTAGGTAGCAGCGGATGCATTTGATGGAGGCTCAATAATATTGCCTCTCACATGATCTAACACTCCTTGATTCTCAAGGGTTAGATCGATAGACATCTTCCATCCGTGATAGTCAGCTTTCTCACGGAGCTTGTCTTCAGCAGGAAAGAGTGTTGAAGACCCCATAGTTCTTTTAGGATAGCCTTGCCAATCTTCTCTTCGATGATTGCTCTTGCTCTTGCTCGGGCTTTGTCTTCACCTCAGCTCTGATACCATGTTAAGTTATGGTATTTTCTATGCTTATAACAGTTTACTTCTTTTCCTTATTATATTCCAAAGATTAGCAATCACACGTACATAAAGTAAAGTGCAGATAGAACATTAAACGATCGACAGAAAACAAGCCAAGACAAGAGACACAAGATGTGGCGGCTAGCCAGGGACAAACCCCACAATGTGTGGGGAAACCCTTTGATCAAATCTTCTTTTATCTTCAATAATTCAGCAGAGAGAAATAGTACAATAAATCTGATTCATATCAGTAGCAGCAAACCCTAGATCAATAGCATCAGCATTAGCGCCTTCATTATCAAACTAGGGCAGACGATATCTTGCAAACCGTTCATAAGATTGACTTCATTCCACCACCAAAAGTCGCGGCTTTCAGAGGAGGTTCAGATGAACCTACAGCGCAGTTCCAAAGAGAAGATCTTCTAGGCCACGCAAGTCAATCTTTACTTCTGCAGTTGCAACTTCAAATTCAACAGCTTCTGGCTTCACATGTGTGAGAGAGAGACCCATTTCAGCGCAGTAGAGAAGAGACTCATTTCTGCGTAGTAGAGAGAGAGAGAGATGTGATGAGATGAGTGAGTCCAAATGAGGAAAAGTCCTCTTATATTTATACACAACGTTGGTGGGTGAATAGATGCGATTGTTGGGCTTCTGAGCCTACATGAGTTGTAGGTCGGCTTGATAATAATTCCATAATCAAAATAAATTCATATTTCCATGAATACTTATCGGAATCGGATGATCTTTATATCAATCCTACACCTCTCGACGAGAGGAATCTAATAAAAATATTATCAGCTATGAATAAAATGACCCACATGAAGTTTTGCCCTGGTTGCCAATTTTAACAGAAGAGGTGTTGAAGATACTAGAAGAACAACAATTCTATTTTAAGTTATCCAAGTGTGAATTTGGTTTGACCGAGATGCTCTATTTCGGGCACGTGATTGGAGGAGGAGCAGATATGACCAAGAAGGAAGATTTTGTGTGGACGAATGCAGCAGAGAATTCATTTGTGCGAATTATAGAGGTAATGAGTTCTTGCCTTGTTTTAGCTTTTCTTTATTTGTCTCGACTGTAATATCCCCAATTTTGATTTTCAACATTAGAGATGAGTTTGGGGAGAGGACACATTTCTGGCACTTAGGAGGAAATGGGAATATTGTGGATCTAGTGGAATGTGGGGACCACAAGAAATAAAAACTCAACCCAAGGAGGGAACTTGCACTCTTGGAGGAGAGAGGAAGAGAAGGAAGTGTGAATTGGGAAGAGCGAGAGAGTGGCGACCATAAGGAGAGAAGGGGCCACGAATTATAAACAAAGCTTGGGGGTCTCACTTTTTGGCATCCTTGATCATTTGACAATCTCACAATTGTTCCCTTGAGCTGCTTAGCCAAGACAACTGTGTTGTTTAGCACAAGGAATTTCCAAGCAGGAATTCCACCCTCATTTCAGAGAACTTTGAGTGTCTCCCTAGTGAGGTAATCTGGGGAGCTCCATTCAAACTTTCCTTTCAGCATCATTGCAGGAGTTTGCTTAGTAGTACGCATTTCTTGGGCACAGAGGTATTTCAAGAAAGCACATTGTGGGAGAAAGCATGGATTAGAGTCTCCAGGGTTTGTAGGAGATTTTCTTATTGTTATACTAGAATTTGGACATGGATTTTCGAGTTGGATTGGAGGCTATCATTTGCATCGATTTTCCTACCACTTGATATTGAAATTTCTAAATCTAACACATCATAAATCCCTACTGCATTATCTAGTTTATTATCTCCTACTTGCTATTTCCATTAACAAGTTATTTATTAATATAAATAACGAAATAAGCACAAATGCAGCCTTAACACATACAGATCAACAACTGAAATAACTGAGACAATCACACAAGGGACGCCCTTATTTTTGGACAATCGTCCCTGGAAAAACCCAATGTGGGAAAACCGGTGAAGCAGATGAGGGTTTTATTATTATGCAGTTTCTGAATACAACTAGGGTGCTAAAAATGGTTCACCCTTCAGAGATTTCCTTGGCAGAAGTACCTCTCCTCGGAGATAGATATTCTGGCTAATCAGCAACCAGATGATTGATCCCATAGAACCTTCGATATTTCCTTAGGCGGACAGTGAAAGTTGCTCCAAGCTTCTCTCTAGAAGCGCATCACACTCCAGGGACTGCGTCACCCTCTTATGCTCTGTGTCTGCCTCTCAACTCTTAGTCTACCCCACGAAAATTCCTCAGCGCTGCCTCTTTAGCCCAGCATCGGATCTGTTAGCCTCTGCTGCCTTTGTGTCATCCTCTTGGCGCTCTGCTTCACCTGCGCTGGCTTCCTCGGCCTCTGAGTCAGTCCTGGCTGCCTCTGCGTCAACCTTCCAACGCTCTGTGTTGTCTCTCCGGCACTTTCTCTGCCTCTCTGATATGTATTCTCGGCCTTCTGTCGAACTGCCCCTCGTTGCAATAGATCACTGGTTTGATTCTCTCAGCAAACCTCGCCCCAGAAAATCGAACTGACTGATCAACTTGGTGTGTCTCCAACTGACCCTCAAGCCTCCTCTTATACTTTTCATGTTGAGTCTTCAATGGCCGAGATTAAGTCCCTAATCAACGATTAAGATTAGATTTGGCTTGATCCTCGTTATTTATAACTTTCTCACCCATATTATATTAAAACACATTAATATTTTAATTTTCCTAAGTTTATACTTAGGAACCCCATTAAAAATATTAATTATTTTAATATCTCTCTATCGGGGTGGAATTTCCCCAAACGATTTCTAGGTCTTGGAGATCTTAAGTGCCTTAGCATCTCCACCAATTTTCATGGCTAGAGTACATCCGACGCTACCACAAATCAACACTCCCTCTTAGCGAGGAATGTGCTCTAGTAATGCTCCACCACTGAAACATCACACTGATCCTCCGCATTGGTACCTATTTTGATGCTTGGCTTGTTGCCTCGCATCCTCTGCACTATTGCTCCCTGTACTACTGTCCATGACGCTGCCACTGCCACTCCTACATATTTACTGTAGCTCCCTCTCAACATGTTGCCCATAGCACTGCCCCTGCTAACTACTGCACTGCAACTCAGTTACCGAGAAGTAGGTAACTGACTTCTCTCAAATACTGACATCTCAGTCAGTGTGGAAGCCTCGTGATGCTGAAACTACCTCTGTTGCTATCCTGTGCTCCCTCTGCTTCGACTGCACTATTGAATACACCTTTGTGCCTCTCGCACTACTGCAACCTCCACTGCGCTGCCTCAGATTTCTGCACCCAAGCATTGCTGCTTCCTCCACATTTTGCTCCACCCGACACTTGTCATCATGCTACTGTCGTTAAGGGCTTCTGTAGCCGGATGTGATCCAAGTGTTTAGGCACCTCAAGGATCTTGCCCCTAGTATGTAGTTCTCCTGACTACAACTCGATGTCTCCCCACATCTTCTCTAGAGGCACATGAGCACTCATGGCACAATCATCATCAGTCTTGACCTCTTTCTCCGCCTTAGCTAGAGCTGCCTTTGAATCAGAAGCCTCTCCCTTGTTTTTCTTCCTAGGACACTGGGATAAATAATGTCCCAGCGCACCACGATCGAAGCACTTAACCTTGGAGATGTCGTTCTTCCTCTTCCCTTGTTGTCCCGCAGATGCAAGAGCCGCATCCTCCTCCTCTTTCTTGATTCGACCTCCCTTGCCACTACTCCTTGCTTGGTCATCCTCCTGATCTCTTCCTGGCGAAGAGCTTCCCACATCTCCTCCCAACTGGGAAGAATAGCCCTACGCAAAATACTTTGGACAAATGTCTCCCACTCCTTGAAGACTAAATGTAGGACAGCCCTGACCATAAACTATGGATCCGGTGTAGACCCCACGGAAGTAAGCTGGTCGTGAATCTCCTACAACCTGATAAGGAATGGATCTATCTGCTCTCCCTTCTGCATCTAATATGACTGCAGCTGATTCTCCAATAGCATCTTCCTCTGCACGGAAGAGCCCTGGTATAAGGTGGTCAACGCTTCCCACATCTCTCTTATTGTGTTCTTCTCAGCAATATGTGGTATCACATGATCTTTGACCCCGTATAGGATCAAACATTTTGTCTTCGCTTCAGCCTCCTCATACTTATCATTAGCATTCAGATCAACTGGGACAACTACAGTTTTCAAAGCAAATTCCTTGATGCGATATTTGTCCAGGATTGCCAGGATCTTGGCCTTCCACATGAGAAAATTGGAAGCTCTGTCCAATCTATCCTGATCCCTCAATCCATTGACTGCCATTTCAACTCCTCTTCTGGACTCCCTCTGAGTCTCCACAGATTGAACGGATTTCCTAGAAATCTCCCTCTAAGTCCTAATTTCCCTCCTGGAAATCCTCTGGCCAACTGTCGAACTACTTCTCTCTAATCCTCCTTTCCCGCTACAACATGGATCTGGATTCCTTGGCTAGAAATCCATCGAGGTAGTGATTCCCTCTACCTTGGCTCCGTCTCCTTAGACATTGTTCTGCATGAACAGAAATAGCATCCGACTAGCTCCTCAAATCACAATCTGCCCACAGCTTCCCAAGCCCCGACAATTGAAGAAATTGAGCCCTTCAGGCTCTGCACAATCCCAACAAAGGCTAAATCTGCTCCTCTTGGCCACAACATCGCCTTCCTGGCCGAGAAAGATGATCGAGCACAAGTAGGTTTGATCTGCCCCTCTCTGCCTCTACACTGACCCTCCTCCTAGCTCAACATACTGACGCAGGCATTGCGTGAGCCTCTGCATCACCTCTTTTGCACTGCATCACTCCTCTTTCTGTCTCTCCAGCTCTAGAATAGCGTTGTCTGTTGGGACAGTTGCTATTGCTGCAAATTTCATACTTTTGTTCGTGCCTTCAGTCCTCCTGTCATATGCAATGCTCTGATACCATGTTGAAATTTTTGAATCTAACACATTAGAAATCCCTATAGCATTATCTAGTTTATTATCTCCTACTTGTTCTTTCCATTAATAAGTTATTTATTAATATAAATACTGAAACAAGCACAAATGCAGCCTTAACACATATACAGATCAGCAACTGAAATAACTGAGACAATCACACAAGGGACACCGTTATTTTTGGACAATCGTCCCCGAAAAAAACCAATGCGGGAAAATCGGTGCAACAAATGAGGGTTTTATTATTATGCAGTTTCTAAATACAACTAGGGTGCCAAAAATGGCTCACCCTTCAGAGATTTCCTTGGCATAAGTACCTCTCCTCGGAGACAGATATTCCGGCTAATCAGGAACCAGATGATTGATCCCACAGCAACTTCGACAGTTCCTTAGCTAGACAACGAAAGATGCTCCAAGCTTCTCTCTGAAACCGCGTCACCCTCCAAGGACTATGCCACCCTCTTCTGCTCTGTGTCTGCCTCTCAGCTCCCAGAGTACCCCACGAAAATTCCTCAGTTCTGCCTCTTTAGCCCAGCGTTAGCTCTATTAGCCTCTGCATCAGCCTCTTGGCCCTATGCGTCACCTGCGCTAGCCTCCTCAGCCTCTGAGTCAGTCCTGGTTGCCTATGCGTCAGCCTTCCAAGGCTCTGCATTGTCTCTTCGGTACTTTCTCTGCCTCTGTGATATGTATTCTCAGCCTTCTATTGAACTGCCCCTCGCTGCAACAGATCACTGGTTCGATTCTCTCCACAAACCTCGCCCCAAAAAATCGAACTGACTAATCAACTTGGTGTGTCTCCAACTGACCCTCAAGCCTCCTCTTATAGTTTTCCTGTTGAGTCTTCAACAACTGAGATTAAGTCCCTAATCAACGGCTAAGATTTGGCTTGATCCTCGTTATTTAGAACTTTCTCACACATATTATATTAATACACATTCATATTTTTATTTTCATAAGTTTATACTTAAGAATTCCATTAAAAATATTAATTATCTTAATATCTCTCCATCCAAGTGGATTTTCCCAAAATGATTTTTGGGTCTTAGAGATCTTATGTGCCTTAGCCTCTCCACCAATTTTCATCACTATAGCACCTCCAATGCTACGCCAAATCAAAACTTGACAGGGACGTAGAAGTTAATTCGTGGTGCTTGGGGGAGGAGATTCTCAGAGAATTTCCCTGTGGGAATTTACAAGAAATTTCCTTGGGGGTACGAAACTATGGACTGATTTTCAGGGCCAGAGGTACTTGCTTTAGGGGGACGAATTTGCCTTCCTAGGGCCTGCGCAAGCATTTTCTGGGCTCAGCTTGCAGCAATAAAATCACAGAGAGTTAGCACTATTTGAAGGCTGGACTCTCACCTCTCTTCCGGGAGAAATATTGTTGAGATTTCCAACTCAGTGGAGGAGTTTTGGAGCATGAATTTAGCAGAGATTTCTAAACTGGGTGTTGGGACAAAAGTTGGAGAAGCATCAAATTTGGGTAATTCCGTGTTAAAATTGGAAACTAGGGCCAAACTCCATCTAGGTCATCTTATTTATGATAGCTGATATTTTTATTAGATTCCTCTCTCGGAGAGGTGTAGGATTGATCTATAAATCATCCGATTCTGACATGTACAAATTAAGATATGAATTTATTTATATTATGGACAAATTGTCAAGGTCGGCCAGCGAGCAAAATAGGCACACAAACCCCCAATTCATCCTCAACGTTGCATATAAAAGGGAGACCTCAAGTCATTTTAACCATCATCTCATCACACATATATCTCTCTCCTCTTGTGATTGGGTACACTATCCGAGGCAGTCCTCTCTCTACACACGTGTGAACTAGGGTCTTTGTTTCCTAAATTAACCAGCGTTGATCAAGCTGCAAGGAGGTTGTTTCCCTGCGTTAACTTGATGCATTGACCTGTTTTGACTTTAGTTTGGGTGAGGAAGCTCTGTCTAAGCAAGTCGCAATTCTGGGCATGAAAATCGAGGAGTTTTGACCAGCGTTGATTGTGGTAAGGGATCACTGCAAGTTGGTTGTTTTACCAAACTTTGACTGGGCAGAATTTGATTATTTTGAGGGTTGTTTCATCTTGCTGTTTGGAGGCCAAAGTTGACTGTATTTGACTGAATCTTTGAGGGTCAAATCTGCCCTGTTGACCAGCATTGACTTATCTAGTTAGTACTCTTTCGCTGCTGATATAAATTATCATAATTTGTAAATTGTACTCTCTGCTGAACTACTGAAGACTAAAAGAAGATTTGATCAAGGGTTTCCCCACATTGGGGCTTGTCCCTGGCTAGTGCCACATATTATGTCCTCTTGTCTTGGCTTCTCTTCTACTGTTTATGTTTATGTTCTACCAGCATTTTACTTACATGTTTATGTGCTTGCTAAACTGAAATTGATATTGGGCTCATAAAGAAATTGAAGTAAAATTGCTCTAAAGCATAAACATACCCTTGTTGCCTAAAATTGACATCGTATCAGAGTTGAGCTAAAGAAAAAGCCCAAGCAAGAGTGAAAGAGCAATCACCAAAGACAGTTGGACAAGGACAAAATACTCAATCGGTTCCTCATCCTACTTCCCAGTTGAAGACAAGCTCCATGATAAATATGACTATCATGGATGGAAGATGTCTCTTGATTTGACCTTGGAAGAGAAGGAAGTGATGGATTATGTGCAGGTTAAAATCCCTGAACCTCCTTCAAATGCACCGGCCGCTGCGAAGACCAATTACAGTAAGGCTGAAGTCAAAGCGACGCAGATTATCAGGGATTCCATTGACAAGCATTTGGTGGCCTATATCTCCGAATTGAAGACCTCCAAGGAGATATACAACAGGTTGGTCGACATATTCAAGGTTAGTAATGCTAATCAAATTCTCTTTCTCAAGAATAAGTTGAAGGATATTAAGAAGGGAAGGACGAGGACATTCAATCCTATTTCTTGAGGATTACTGAAATCAATAATGATCTACTCTCTATTGGAGAAGTCATTCCTGACAGGGAACTTACTCTCACCACCCTTGGAGGACTCCCACCTGAGTGGTATGTATTTAGAACCAGTATACTCAACAATGATCAAATTCCAGGGTTTGAAGAATTGATGTCGAGATGCATTCAAGAAGAAACAAGAATGGTGGAGCAAGAAATGTCTTCTAATAGAAGAAATCCCACTACATTCTCCGCTCATGGCAAAAGGAGCAATAACGTAGGGTCTAAAGGTCATTTCCATGGAAAGTCTGGATCTAAGTGAGGAAGGAAGGGCAGATGCTTTGTTTGCAACAAGTTTGGCCACTATGCGAGGAAGTGTGCTAATAAAAGGGATACACCTCAAGATCATGACTATCATAACCAATGTTGCACAAAGTGGAGACGAAAACGGGGACGCGGAAGTGTCATTTTCCAAAAATCTAGGAAGCAAAGCATCTGCTATATATATATATAGATATAGATATATAGATTATATTTTTTTTGCATTTATATTCAAAATAAACATCCCAAATACCAAATTAGTTGTAGAAGACATGAAAACATGCATATTTTTGCATAAATCAAGATAGATATGGCATCCATGATTCCATTGTAGTTATTAGTATGTAAATCAATGATTAATTATTCGAGCATCAACCATCTATATTCTAGCAATTACAAACATACATCAAATTTTTAAGCATATTATAAAACATAAAACATTTAAGCATATTATAAAACATAAAACATAGAGCATATTATGATTTATCTAGCAAGTGAGCAACTGTCAACATTTGTCATGTCCAAAATTCAAATACTAATGTTTACAAAATAGATCACTTGGTCACCGCCAAGACAAAAAGGTTCAAATTCACAAGCCTACAAATCTAATGATTAATCTATGACAAAAGTAGTAAATTGTGAATATATCTACTAATCTCTCCGACTTCCACCACGAAGAAAACATGGTGGCGAGCCTCCATGTGGTGGCAATGAAGAAGATGGTGCCTGTGGAAGTTGTGGCACTGAAACTGATGAAGACGAACCCCCTGCTGTTGGTGTTGAACCATGGAAACTAGGAACCAAAAGATCAGATGGGGGTGGCATCTCAACTCGATCATCATCATCCTAGAATCGCTAATTGCATGCATGCTCCCAAATGGACCAGTGCTAAGCATATAGTTGCTCAATTATCTCCGTACGAAACGCGTTTCGAAAAAAACCGAAACACGGATCTAAAAAACCGATACGCAGATCGGAAAAAACAGAAACGTGTTTCAGAAAAAACCGAAACACGGATCAGGCCATAAGGTTCCGAAATGGCAGGAACCGCATTTTTCAGCTCAATCCGCGTTTTGGTTTTTTCGAAATGCGTTTCGGAGGGCGGATCCGTACGGATTGCGGATCGGGCTTTTGATTCAGGGGGGTGACGTTTCCTGCAACAGTGATTATAACCACTCCAAGGGCAACTTCAACAACAACAACAACAATCAAAGGAATGGTAGGTCCAATGGAAACGGAAAAAGGAATGAGCGACATCAAGGAAATGGTCGACCCTCCAAGAAATCAAGGAACCGCAGGTATGATGAATCCAATGTTGTTAACAATAAGCAAAAAGAGTACTATCTTATATCGGCACTCTCCCCTGCCTCTTGTTGATTTGGGGTAGCATCAGATGTGCTCTAGCCATGAAAATTGGTGGAGGCTAAAGCACATGAGATCTCCAAGACCTAGAAATGGTTTGGACAGATTCTAACAAGTTTGGGAGATATTAAGATAATTAATACTTTTAATGGAGTTCCTAAGTCTAAACTTAGGAAAAATATAATATTAATGGGTATTAATATAAAATTGGGTTAGAAGGGTCCAAAAGTCATGGATCAAGCAAAATCTAATTTTAGTTGTTGATTAGAGATTTAATCTCAGCCGATGGACCAACGAGAAAAGTACAAGAGGAGGCTTGAGGGTCAATTTGAGAACACACCAAGAGAAATCAATAATTCAATTTTCTGGGGCAGGGTTTGCTGAGGAAATGAAGTGAGTGATCTGAGATGCAGCTGAGGGGCAGTGAATACATAGCAGAGAGGCAAAGTTAGTACCAGGAGGATCAGCAATGAGCCGTGAGAGGTTGATGCAAAGCCAACTAGAGGCTACGCGGAGGCAGCCAAGAGCTGCGCAAAGCCAGAGAGGTCCAATGTGTGAGATGCATAGGGTCTAGGGGTTGACGCAAAAGCTCCAAAAGTTGACACAGCCTAGAGAGGCTGACGCAGGGCCTAGAGGTAGTGTTGGGAGAATTTCGTGCGACAGACTAAGAGTTGGAGAGCTGGATAGGGTGACGCAATCCTTACCAGAGTGACGCAGAGCAGCAGAAGCTGCATTGTTGCTGTGGGATCATTCATCCATTAATTTAGCCAGAATATTTGTCTCCGACTAAGAGGTACTACTGCTGAGGGCATTCTCTGTTGGGTGATCCATTTCTGGCACCCAGGTTGTATTTTGAAACTGCATAATAATAAAACCCTCTGAATAGTTGCACCAGTTTTCCCGCATTGGGTTTTTCTAGGGACATTAGTCCAAAAACAACGGTGTCACTTGTGTGCTTGTTTAATTACAGTTGATGATCTGTATGTGTTGATACTATACTTGTATTTATTTTCAGTATTTACATGGTAAATAACTTGTTAAGTAATTGAACAAGTAGGAAGAAATAAATCAGATAGTACAGAAAGAATTTCTAACGGGTTAAACTTAGAAATTCCAAAATGGTATCAGAGGGTGGTTGCAGATCACAAGATCACTGAAGACATTAGTCGAGTAGAGCATTTGCAGCAGATTCAACTGTCTGGAGTGACAGAGCTGATCCTTGCAAAAGGCGACAGAGGAAGGAGTGACGTAGAGGCACTGCGTCATCAATTTGGGCCAGAGAGAGGCCAGGAGGGCTGGCACAGCTGGTTGAGGGAGTTGTTTTGCCAGTGTCGAGATTGCGCAGAGCCTAGAGGCTCAGTCCTTCAAGTTGTTGGGGTATAGGAGGCTGCAGCTAACTTGCGGAGCGAAGCTGGTGGGGTAATGTGGTCAGAACAATATCTAACAAGGCAAGACTAAGGAGGGATTTCCAAAAAGGAAATCAAGACTCAGAGGGAGTCGAACCGAGGACTTCCAGGAGGGAAGTAAAGAGACTCAGAGGAGTCAGAAGAAGAGCAGCAATATGGTAGTGAATGCGCTGAGAGATCAGGATAGACTGGACGGAACTTCCAACTTCGTAGTCTCGAAGGCCAGGATATTGTCCATTCTAGACAGGTATCGCATCAAGCACTTCGCCTTGAAAACGATAGCGATCACAGTTGACCCCATTGAAAATAATAAGTACGAGGAGGAAATGGCCAAGGCAAAGTGCATCATCCTTGATGGGGTCAAGGATCATGTGGTGCCGCATATTGCCGAGGACATGGAAAATGAGATGTGGGAAGCCCTGAAGAAATTGTACCAGCACACTTCTGTGCAGAGGAAGATGTTACTTGAAAATAAGTTGCGATCATACTAGATGCAGAAGGGAGAGTAGATAGATGTCTTCCTCAGTGGATTGAAGGAGATCCGTGATCAACTAACTTCCATAGGGGCCACGCCGGATCAAGAACTGATGGTGAGGACCGCATTCAACTCAGTCTCAGAGGATTGGGAGGTATTTGTCCAGAGCATACTAGGCAGTTCCAAATTGGGAGGAACTGTGGGCGGCTCTTCGTCAAGAAGAGATCAGACGAGTGACTAAGTCGGGAGGTAGTGGAAAAGGGGTCAAAATCAAGAAGGAGGAAGAAGAAGATGCGTCTCTCACATCTGCGGGAAAGCAGAAAAAGAAGAAGAAGAAGGACCTCTCCAAGGTCAAGTGCTTCCATTGTGGGGAACTGGATCACTATGCGAACCAGTGTCCTAGGAAGAAAAGTAAGGGAGAGGCTTCTGAGACCAAGGCAGCTCTAGCAAGGGCGGAGAAAGAAGTCCAGACTGATGATGATTGTGCCATAAGTGCTCATGCGCCACTTGAGAGGAAGTGGGGTGACATCGAGCTGTACTCTGACAGACTACAGGCGATGAGGAGCAGGATCCTTGAGGTACCCAACCTCTTGGATTATACCTTGCTACGGGAGCCCTAAAGAGGAGTAGCAGGACTGGCAGATGTTGGTAGAGATGGATTCGGATGAAGCAACAGAGAGTGCTACAGTGCAGGAGTCTCGGTACAGTAGGCTACAACAGTGCGAAAAGCATGGGAGTGTTGCACCAGTGCAGGATGGCACGGAGAGGTGTGCAACGGTGCGAGATGCATGGAATTGTTGCAGTAGCGCAAAGGTCAGTAGAGGGAGCACTTGTTAGCGGCAAAGGGAGCTACAACATCGAGAGAGTCTCTAGCCTGACAGGGATGTCAAAGTTGGGTGGATCAGTTACTTCCTTCTCAGTAACTGGGTTGTAGTGCAACAGTTAGCAGTGGCAATGCTATGGGCAGCACGATGCAGTGCACATGCAGTGCTAGGTATATGGACCAGCAAGTAGCACAAATGCAGAAGGAGCTGTCGTACGAATGCAGTGGTGGCAGTGGCAGGGTCATGGGCAGCAGTACATGTTGCAGAAGTGCAGAGGATGTTGGGCGGGGAGGCTTAGCATCAGCACAGGGACCAATGCTGGATGATGTGGGTGATACTCAGTGAGGAGTGTTACTAGAGCACAGTCCTTGCTAAGAGGGAGTGTTGATTTGGGGTAGCATCGGATGTGCTCTAGCCATGAAAATTGGTGGAGAGGCTAAAGCACATGAGATCTCCAAGACCTAGAAATGGTTTGGGAAAATTCTAACTGGTTTGGGAGATTTAAAATAATTAATATTTTTAATGGAGTTCCTAAGTCTAAACTTATGAAAAATAAAAAATTAATGGGTATTAATATAAAATTGGGTTAGAAGGGTCCAAAAGTCATGGATCAAGCCAAATCTAATCTTAGTCGTTGATTAGAGATTTAATCTCGGGCGTTGATGGACCAACGAGAAAAGTATAAGAGGAGGCTTGAGGGTCAGTTGGAGAACGCACCAAGAGAAATCAAGAATTTGATTTTCTGGGGCAGGGTTTGCTGAAGAAATCGAGTGATCTGAGATGCAGCTGAGGGATGGTGAATACATAGCAGAGAGGCAGAGTTAGTACCAGGAGAATTAGCGCAGAGCCGTGAGAGGTTGACGCAGATCCAGTTAGAGGCTACGCGGAGGCAGCCAGTGGCCACACAGATGTAGCCAGGAGCTGCGCAGAGCCAAAGAGGGCCAGCGTGTGAGACGCATAGGGTCTAGGGGCTGACGCGGAGGCTCTAGAAGCTAACGAAAAGCCCAGAGAGGCTGACGCAGTGCCTAGAGGCAGCGCTGGGAGAATTTCGTGGGACACACTGAGAGCTGTAGAGCTGGATAGGGTGACGCAATCCCTATCAGAGTGACACAGAGCAGTAGAAGCTGCATTGTTGCTGTGGGATCATTCATCCGGTAATTTAGCCAAAATATTTGTCTCCAGTTGAGAGGTACTGCAGTCGAGGGAATTCTCTGTTGGGTGAGCCATTTCTAGCACGCAGGTTGTATTTTGAAACTGCATAATAATAAAACACTCTGAATAGCTGCACCAGTTTTCCCGCATTCAGTTTTTCCAGGGACATTAGTCCAAAAGCAAAGGTGTCACTTGTGTGCTTGTTTACTTTCAGTTGATGCTCTGTATGTGTTGATATTGTAATTGTATTTATTTTTAGTATTTACATGGTAAATAACTTGTTAAGTAATTGAACAAGTAGGAAGATATAAATCAAATAGTACAAGAAGAATTTCTAACGGGTTAAACTTAGAAATCCCAACACCTCTCCTCCGAACACTTTGGGAAATTGGCTAATTGATAGTGGTGCCTCAAGGAACTTCACCAGATACAAGGAAGGCCTCCCTAATCTGATAGAAAACAAGACAAACTTGGAGATCATCCTTAGAGACGATCCCACCTATCCTGTGAAGGGAGTAGGGAATGTTACCCTTCAATTGAATCAAGATAACACTATTCATTTACAAGAAGTACTATATGTACCCGATCTCAATAAGAACCTGGTGTCCATTTCAACAATGGAAGATAAAGGATTCAAGGTGGCTTTTATTGATGTATAGGTACATGTTTGGAAAAGAAATTTCAAGGATGCTTTTACTCTTGGGTTTAGGGTTGACAGTTTGTACAAATTTGGAGGAAGTCTATTGGGAGCCATGTCTTGCGACACATCTCTACAATCTAAACTATGGCACCAGAGGTTCACCCATCTTCATTATAAAGCCCTACCCGATGTGAGACAGATGGTGACAGGTATTCTAGAGTTCAATGTAGAGCATGAAGGTGTATGTCCGAGATGTGCCGAAGGAAAACTTACAAGGGAACCATTCCCCTCAAGTAATAGCAAGACCACAAACATATTGCAATTGATCCACTCCGACATATTTGGTACGATGCCCGTAAACTCCTTGGGAGGATACTTATATTATGTCACCTTTGTGGATTATTATTCTCGCAAAACCTAGATCTACTTCTTGAAGAAGAAGGATGAAGTGTTCACCTGGTTTTGACATTTCAAAACCTTGATCGAAAACCAATTCGGGAAGAAAATTAAGATATTGAGGACTGATAATGGGACCAAGTATGAATCCAATGAATTCCAAGATTATTGCAAAGAATTTGGCATTAAGAGGGAGACTACAATGCCATACTCTCCCGAGCAGAATGGTGTGGCTGAAAGGAAGAATCGCTCTATTGTAGAAGTTGTCTGTGCCATGCTTCATCCTTCCCCTGTGATACCCCTTCGCAACATGTGAGCAGGACGAGTGGTTCATCCTTCTCCTGCTGAGACATCCTACCCATGTTGTCTAGAACTCATGGGAAGTACCTCTCATCTGGCCAATGAGTAGCGAAATGAGAATAGCGACCATAGTACTACCGATGGATTTATTGTGTACTACCGTACTTCCTATGCTAGGATGTCCGATATTGATCTGGGATAAATGGGCACTGACTTCGGGTCAGTAACAGTGGTATGAGACACTCTCTTTTGATTGGCACTGACTTCGGGTCAGTAGAGAATGGTATGATACATTCTCAATCACTTCTTCTTCTTCATAGTCCAGCAGAGCAAAGCAGCGCAACGCAGTGCATGGATAGCAAAGATAGTACAGATTGGCATATGGATTAGCAGGTGGAGTTCTACCTAGTTGAGAGGGAGTGTTAAAATTGGCAACTAGTGCCAAACTCCACATGGATCATCTTATTTAAAACAGCTGATATTTTTATTAGATTCCTCCCTCAGCGAGGTGTAGGATTGATCTAAAGATCATCTGATTCTGACATGTACAAATGAAGATATGACTTTATTTATATTATGGACAAATTGTCAAGGTCGGCCAGCAAGCAAAACAGGCACACAAGCCCCCAATTCATCCTCAATGTTGCATATAAAAAGGAGACCTCAAGTCATTTTAACCATCATCTCATCACACATATCATTCTCTCCTCTTGTGATTTGGCACACTATCCAAGGCACTCTTCTCTCTCCACATGTGCGAACTGTGGTTTATGTTTGTTGTGTTGACCAGCGTTCACTGAGCTACTGGGAGGTTGTTTGACTGCATTGACTTGTCTTGACTTCGGTTTGGGTGAGGAATATCTGTCTAAGAAGGCCGCAATTCTGAGCACAAAAATCGAGGAGTTTTGTCCAGTGTTGACTGTGGTTAGGGCCTACTGCAGGTTGATTGTTTGACCAAGCTTTGACTGGGCAGAATTTGATTGTTTTGAGGGTTGTTTCATCTTGTTGTTTGGAAGCCAAAGTTGGCTGAAGTTGACTGAATCTTTGAGGGTCCAATCTGCCCTGTTGACCAGCGTTGACTTTTTTGGTTAGGGCTCTTTTGTTGCTGTTATAAATTATCAGAATTTGTAAATTTTACTATCTCTCTCTGTTGAACTATTGAAGACAAAAAGAAGATTTGATCAAGGGTTTCCCCACATTGGGTTTTGTCCTTGGCTGGTGCCACACCTTGTGTCCTTTTGTCTTGGCTTGTCTTCTACTGTTTATGTTTATGTTCTCTCAACATTTTAATTACATGTTTATGTGATTGCTAAACTGAAATTGATATTGGGCTCATAAGAAATTGAAGTAAAATTGCTCTAAAGCATAGAACATACCATTATTGCCTAAAATTGACATTTCGGGAGGTCGGAATTAGCCCAAATCATTTATGGGTTATGCCAGACTAGCCTTAAGGAGTCTGCTCCTAATTTTGCATAATTTTTGGAGGGGTTTCCCCCAAATTTGAGGAGTTATTTGGCAGCTAGTTGGAAGGAGTGAGCTCAAATTTTGGGTTCCGGGTGATCAATAAAACTAGGCCCAATCCTTTCTAGATCTTTCTAGGTCTATTGAGGAGAGGCCAAGATTAGTTTGGTAGAATTTTTTGAGTAGTCTAGAGGGCTCAAACATAGGTACCTTTCCAGCTAGCAGTGCAGATTTTCGAGGGCAGTGCAAAGCGTAGAGGAGCAACTACTTCCCATCATCTGAGCACCTTGTTTTCTCACCTGGGATTTGTTTATCTTGCATTTGGCAAGCCTAGGTGCACTTGTTCTTGCCTGTAGTTCTCCTACAATGATATATAATAAAATTGATCAACAACACAGTTCTTGGTGCATATTCATGGTATGACGCATGTGTTAAATTTTTGTGGCTTTTTGACTATGTATGCTTTGTTATTTACTGTAAAAGTTCCCTAGGAATATTACATCAGCCATTTGTTTTAGAATGTGATGCTTCAAGTGAAGGGATTAGAGTAGTATTGATGCAAAATGGCCACCCTATTCCTTTCGAAAGCAAGAAGCTTAGGGACTATGAGTGTCACTACTCTATTTATGATAAAGAGATGCTCTCCATCGCATGCATTGGCTAAATTTAGACGATACTTGGTGGCTAATCGTTTAAAAGTCAAAAATGATTATAAGAACCTCATATTTGTCCTAGATCAGAAGGAATTGAATGACTGTCCGCAAAAGTGGGTAAGCAAGGTCCGGGCCTATGATTTTGAGATTGGATATGTCAAAGGCAAGAATAAGGTGGTTGCAGATGCACTACCAACAAGACCTGCAGTATTTTCTATTATGGATTCATCTTTAGATTGGAAGTCCCAGATAATCGTGGAGTACTCCAAGAACAAGATGGCATCTGAGATCTTAGATGGAAAAAACAGGAAGGTAGATACAAAGTGGTGTAGAATATCATCTACTATAAGGATAGAATCTATTTGGTGTCAGAGTCGCGATTGAAGGAAAAGGTAATACAGGTAGTTCATGATTCTCCACTTGTAGGGCATCCAGGCTACCTCAAAACCTATAGACCGATCAAGGAGAGGTTCTCTTGGAAGGGCCTCACGAAGGACATTTTTAGGTATGTTTGCAAATTCAGTGTTTTCCAGCAGAATAAGGAGGAGCATTCGCACCCATCAAGTCTATTGCATCCACTCCTTATTCCTGAATGGAAGTGGGAAAGCATCTCTATGGAGTTTGGACTTCATTACGAGGTTTCCTTTGGTGCAAGGCAAGGATTGCATATATGGGGTGGTGGGTCCACTGACAAAGTACGCCTATTTCTTCGTGATCCCCTCTAGGAGCTCAATGTCCCAAGTAGCAGAGTTATTCTTTCAAGAGGTCTTCAGGCTGCATGGTGCTGAATTGTGGTAGCATCAGATGTGCTCTAGCCATGAAAATTTGTGAAGAGGCTAAAGCACATGAGATCTCCAAAACCTAGGAATCGTTTGGAGAAATTCTACCCGGATGAGGAGATATTAAAATAATTAATATTTTTAATGGGGTCTTAAGTATAAACTTAAGAAAATTAAAATATTAATGTGTATTAATATAATTTTGGGGTAGAAGGTTCCAAGAGACGAGGATCAAGCCAAATCTAATCTTAGCTGTTGATTAGGGACTTAATTTCTGTCATTGAAGACTCAACAGGAAAAGTATAAGAGGAGGCCTGAGGGTCAGTTGGAGACAAACCAAAAATTGATCAATCAGTTCGATTTTCTAGAGCGGGGTTTGCTAAGAGAATCGAACCAGTGATCTGTTGCAATGAGGGGCAGTTCGGCAGAAGGCCGAGAATACATAGCAAAGAGGCAAAGATAGTGCCAGAGAACGACGCAGAGCCTGGGAAGGCTGACGCAGAGGTAGTTGGGACTAATGCAAAGGCTGAGGAGGCCAGCATGGGTGACGCAGAGGGCCAGAGGGCTGACACGGAGAACCAAGTGGCTGACGCAGAGGCAGCAGTAGCTGCACAGAGGCTGGCAGAGCTAACGCAGGGCCAAGAGGTAGCGCTGGAGATTTTCGTGGGGCAGACTAGAGCTGAGAGGTTGACGCAGTCCCTAGAGAGTGACACAAAGCAGTGTAGAAGCTTGGAGCATCTTTCGTTGTCTAGCTAAGGAGCCATAGTTGCTGTGGGATCGATCACCCTATGGGTGATCAGCCAAAATATTTGTCTTCGAGGAGAGGTGCTTCTGCAAAGGAAATTCTTTTAAGGGTGAGCCATTTCTAGCACCCTAGTTGTATTCAGAAATTACATAATAACAAAACCCTCATATCTACTACATTGGTTTTCCACCATTGGGCTTTTTTGGGGACGATTGTCTAAAAACAACGGTGTCCCTTGTGTGATTGTCTCAATTATTTCAGTTGTTGATCTGTACATGTGTTGAGGTCGCATTTGTGTTTATTTTGGTATTTATACTTATAAATAACTTGTTAATGGAAAAAACATGTAGGAGACAATAAACTAGATAATGCAGTACGAATTTCTGACGTGTCAGACTTGGAAATTTCAACATGGTATTTGAGCATTGCAGATCACAGGAGGACTGAAGGCACTAGCAGAAATCTGAAATTTAAAGTTGTAGCAGCTGTTCAGAGAGACAACGTTGTTCCAGAGAAGAAGAAACAAAGAGAGGAAGTGACGCAGAGCCTGCGTCATCATTTCGAGTCAGGAGGAGGGTTAGCGCAGAGGCAGAGAGGGGAAAATCAGACCTAAGCAATGCCCGGTCATCTTTCTTAGCTAGGAAGGATCGATGTTGTGGCTAGGAGGAGCAGATTCAACCTTTGTTGGGATTGCGCAGAGCCTGAAAGGCTCAGTTCCTTCGATTATCGGGGCTTGGGGAGCTGTGGGCAGATTATGATTTAAGGAGCTGGTGGGATGTTGTTTATGTCGAAGCATAACAGTGTCTACGGAGAGGGAACCAAGGTAGAGGGAGTCGTTACCTTGACGGATTTCTAGCCAAGAAATCCAGATCCAAGTTGCAGTTGCAAGGAGGATTGGAGAGGAGCGGTTCGACAGCTGGCCAGAGAATTTCCAGGAGAGAAATCAGGACTTAGAGGGAGATTTCCAGAAGGGAATTAAAGACCCAGAGGGAATTCAGAAGAATAGCTAAAATGGTAGTGAACGGATTGAGGGATCAGAACAAGTTGGACGGGGCTTCCAACTTTGTCATCTGGAAGTCTAGGATCCTAGTAGTCCTGGATCAACATCACATCAAGGACTTTACCTTGAGAACCATGGCTATCCTAGTTGAGGAGGCTGAGAACGAGAGGTATGAGGATGCAATGGCGAGGGCGAAGTGCATGATCCTAGACGGGGTCAAAGATCATGTCATACCACATATTGTTGAAAAGAACACAGCAAAGGAGATGTGGGACACCTTGACCACCTTATACCAGGGCTCTTCCATGCAGTGGAAAATGCTATTGGAAAATCAGCTGCGGTCGTATCAGATGGAGAAGGGAGAACAGATAGATCCATTCCTTCTCAAGTTGCAGGAAATTCGGGACCAACTTACTTCTGTGGGGTCTACACCGGATCTAAAATTTATGGTCAAGATTGCCCTGAATGCAGTCTCCGACGAGTGCGAGACATTTGTCCAAAGTATTTTGGGTAGGGCTACTCTTCCTAGTTGGAAGGAGATGTAGGTAGTTCCTCGCCAGGAAGAGATCAGGAGGATGACTAAGGTGGGGAGTAGTGGCAAGGGAGGTCGAATCAAGAAAGAGCATCTGTGGGACAACAAGGGAAGAGGAAGAAGAAGGACATCTCCAAGGTAAAGTGCTTCCATTGTGGGGAGCTGGGACATTATGCATCCTAGTGCCCCAGTAAGAAAAAAAAGGTAGAGGCTTTCGATTCAAAGGCAGCTCCAACTAAGGCGGAGAAAGAGGTCAAGACTAATGACAATTGTGCCATGAGTACTCATGCACCTCTAGAGAGGAGGTGGCGATACATCGAGTTGTAGTCAGGAGGACTACATACTAGGGGCAAGATCGTTGAGGTGCCCAAACTCTTGGATCATATCCAGCTACGAGAGCCCTTAACGATAGTAGCAAGATGATAGGGATTCGGTGGAGCAAAAAGTAGTGGAGCAGCAAGGCAATGCTTGGGTGCAAAAATTTGAGGCAGCGTAGTGGAGGTTGCAGCAGTGCGAGAGGCACAGAGGTGTATGCAGCAGCGCAGTGGCAGCAGAGGGAGCATAGGATAGAAACAAAGGTAGCTTCAGTTTCACGAGGCTTCCATACTAACTAGGATGTCAGTATCTGGGAGAAGTCAGATACCTACTTCTCGGTAATTGAGTTGCAGTGCAGCAGTTAGCAGCGTCGATGCTAGGAGCAGCATGGGCAACATATTGAGAGGGCGCTGCAGTACGGATGTAGCAGTGGCAGTGGCAGTGTCATGGGCAGTAGTACAGGAAGCAACATTCCAAAAGATGTGAGGCAGCAGGCCAAGCATCAGCACAGGTACCTACGCGGAGGATCAATGTGATGTTTCGGTGATAAAGTATTACTAGAGCACATTCCTTGCTAAGAGCGAATGTTGATTTGCAGTTGCATCGGATGTGCTCTAGCAATGAAAATTGGTGGAGAGGCTAAAGCACATGAGATCTCCAAAACCCAAAAATCATTTGGAGAAATTCTACCCGAATGAGGAGATATTAAAATAATTAATATTTTTAATGGGGTCCTAAGTATAAACTTAGGAAAATTAAAATATTAATGTGTATTAATATAATTTTG
This sequence comes from Pinus tabuliformis, assembly GCA_031772625.1. Taxonomy (NCBI): domain Eukaryota; kingdom Viridiplantae; phylum Streptophyta; class Pinopsida; order Pinales; family Pinaceae; genus Pinus; species Pinus tabuliformis. Next base: position 964,309,180 of record CM062805.1, read on the forward strand.
GGTTAGAAGGTTCCAAGAGACGAGGATCAAGCCAAATCTAATCTTAGCCGTTGATTAGGGACTTAATCTCGGCTGTTGAAGACTCAACAGAAAAAGTATAAGAGGAGGCTTGAGGGTCAGTTGGAGACACACCAAAAATTGATCAGTTAGTTCGATTTTCTGTAGCGGGGTTTGTTGAGAGAATCGAACCAGTGATCTGTTGCAGCGAAAGGCAGTTTGGCAGAAGGTCGAGAATACATAACAGAGAGGCAGATATAGTCCCAGAGAGACAGCGCAGAGCCTAGGAAGGCTGATGCTAAGGCAGCTGGGACTGACACAGAGGCTGAGGAGGCCAGTGTGGGTGACACAGAGGGCCAGATTGCTGACGCAGAGAGACAATTGGCTGAAGCAGAGGCGGCAGTAGCTGCGCAGAGGCTAGCAGAGCTAATGCAGGGTCAAGAGGTAGTGCTGGAGATTTTCATGGGGCAAACTGGAGTTGAGAGGGTGACGTAGTCCCTAGAGAGTGACGCAGAGCAGTGTAGAAGCTTGGAGCAGCTTTTGTTGTCCAACTAAGGAGCTGTCGTAGTTGTTGTGGGATTGATCATCCAGTGGGTGATCAACCAGAATATCTGTCTCCGAGGAGAGGTACTTCTACCAAGGCAATTCTCTGAAGGAAGAGCCATTTTTGGCACCCTAGTTGTATTCAAAAACTGCATAATAATAACACCCTCATATTTGTTGCACCAGTTTTCCCGCATTGGGTTTTTCCGGGGACAATTGTCCAAAAAACAACGGTGTCCCTTGTGTGATTGTCTCAGTTATTTCAATTGTCGATATGTATATGTGTTGAGGTTGCATTTGTGTTTATTTCGGTATTTATATTTATAAATAACTTGTTAATGGAAAGAACAAGTAGGAGACAATAAACCAGATAATACAATAGGAATTTCTGACGTATCGGACTTAAAAAGTTCAACACATGGTCTCCCCAAGACCATAATTAGTGACAGGGATAGTATATTTATGGGAGGTTTTTGGCAGGATGTCCTTTGAATGGTGGGTTCAAAACTCACCCCTAGTAAGCAAGGTCCGGGCCTATGATTTTGAGATTGGATATGTCAAAGGGAAGAATAAGGTGGTTGCAGATGCACTATCAAGAAGTCCTGCGGTATTTTCTCTTATGGATTCATCTTTAGATTGGTAGTCCCAAATAATCGTGGAGTACTCTAAGAACAAGATGGCATCTGAGATCTTAGATTGAGAAAACAGGAAGGTAGATACAAGGTGTAGAATATCATCTACTATAAGGATAGAATCTATTTGGTGTCAGAGTCATGATTGAAGGAAAAGGTAATACAAGTAGTGCATGATTCTCCACTTGCAGGGCATCCAGGCTACCACAAAACCTATAGGCCGATCAAGGAGAGGTTCTCTTGGAAGGGCCTCACAAAGGACGTTTTTAGGTATGTTTGCAAATTCGGAGTTTTCCAGCAAAATAAGGAGGAGCATTCGCACTCAGCAAGTCTATTGCATCCACTCCTTATTCCTGAATGGAAGTGGGAAAGCATCTCTATGGAGTTTGGACTTCATTACGAGGTTTCCTTTGGTGCAAGGCAAGGATTGCATATATGTGGTGGTGGGTCAATTGACAAAGTATGCCTATTTCTTCCTAATCCCCTCTAGGAGCTCAGTGTCCCAGGTAGCAGAGTTATTCTTTCAAGAGGTCTTCAGGCTGCATGGTGTGGAATTGTAGTAGCATCGGATGTGCTCTAACCATTGTAATTTGTGAAGAGGCTAAAGCACATGAGATCTCCAAAACCCAGAAATCGTTTGGAGAAATTCTACCCGGATGAGGAGATATTAAAATAATTAATACTTTTAATGGGGTCTTAAGTATAAACTAAAGAAAATTAAAATATTAATGTGTATTAATATAATTTTGGGTTAGAAGGTTCCAAGAGATGAGGATCAAGCCAAATCTAATCTTAGTCGTTGATTAGGGACTTAATTTCAGTCGTTGAAGACTCAACAGGAAAAGTATAAGAGGAGGCCTGAGGGTCACTTGGAGACAAACCAAAAATCGATCAGTCAGTTCGATTTTCTAGAGCGGGGTTTGCTGAGAGAATCGAACTAGTGATCTGTTGCAATGAGGGGCAGTTCGGTAGAAGGCCGAGAATACATAGCAAAGAGGCAGAGATAGTGCCAGAGAGACGGCGCAGAGCCTGGGAAGGCTGACGCAGAGGTAGTTGGAACTAACGCAAAGGCTGAGGACGCTAGCATGGGTGACGCAGAGGGCCAGAGGGCTGACACAGAGAGCCAAGTGGCTGACGCAGAGCCAGCAGTAGCTGTGCTGAGGCTAGCAGAGCTGACGCAGGGCCAAGAGGTAGTGCTAGAGATTTCCGTGGGGCAGACTAGAGCTGAGAGGTTGACGCAGTCCCTGGAGAGTGACGCAAAGCAGTGTAGAAGCTTGGAGCATCTTTCGTTGTCCAACTAAGGAGCCATAGTGGCTGTGGGATCGATCATCCTGTGGGTGATCAGCCAAAATATCTGTCTCCGAGGAGAGGTACTTCTGCAAAGGAAATTCTCTAAAGGGTGAGCCATTTCTGGCACCCTAGTTGTATTCAGAAATTACATAATAACAAAACCCTCATATCTACTGCATCGGTTTTCACCATTGGGTTTTTCTGGGGACGATTGTCTAAAAACAACGGTGTCCCTTGTGTGATTCTCTCAATTATTTCAGTTGTTGATCTGTATATGTGTTGAGGTTGCATTTGTGTTTATTTTGGTATTTATACTTATAAATAACTTGTTAATGGAAAGAACAAGAAGGAGACAATAAACCAGATAATGCAGTAGGAATTTCTGACGTGTCAGACTTGGAAATTTCAACATGGTATTTGAGCATTGCAGATCACAGGAGGACTGAAGGCACTAGCAGAAATCTGAAATTTAAAGTTGTAGCAGCTGTCCTGGGAGACAACGTTGTTCCAGAGAAGAAGAAGCAAAGAGAGGAAGTGACGCAGAGCCTGCGTCATCATTTCGAGCCAGGAGGAGGGTTAGCGCAGAGGCAGAGAGGGGAAAATCAGACCTAAGAAATGCCCGGTCATCTTTCTTAGCTAGGAAGGATCGACGTTGTGGCCAGGAGGAGCAGATTCAACCTTTGTTGGGATTGCGCAGAGCCTGAAAGGCTCAGTTTCTTCGATTATCGGGGCTTGGGGAGCTATGGGCAGATTATGATTTAAGGAGAGCTGGTGGGATGTTGTTTATGTCCAAGCATAACAATGTCTACGAAGAGGGAACCAAGGTAGAGGGAGTCGTTACCTTGACGGATTTCTAGCCAAGAAATCCAGATCCAAGTTGCAGTTGCAAGGAAGATTGGAGAGGAGCAGTTTGACAACTGGCCAAAGAATTTCCAGGAGGGAAATCAGGACTTAGAGGGAGATTTCCAGAAGGGAAGAAAAGACCCAGAGGGAGTCCAGAAGAAGAGCTAAAATGGCAGTGAATGGATTGAGGGATCAGAACAGGTTGGACAGGGCTTCCAACTTTGTCATCTAGAAGTCCAAGATCCTAGTAGTCCTGGATCGACATCGCATCAAGGACTTTACCTTGAGAACCATGGCTATCCCAGTTGAGGAGGCTGAGAACGAGAGGTATGAGGATACAATGGCGAGGGCGAAGTGCATGATCCTAGATGGGGTCAAAGATCATGTCATACCACATATTGTTGAAAAGAACACAGCAAAGGAGATGTGGGACACCTTGACCACCTTATACCAGGGCTCTTCCATGCAGTGGAAGATGCTATTGTAAAATCAGCTGCCGTCGTATCAGATGCAGAAGGGAGAACAAATAGATCCATTCCTTCTCAGGTTGCAGGAAATTCGGGACCAGCTTACTTCCGTGGCGTCTACACCGGATCCAGAATTTATGGTCAGGATTGCCCTGAATGCAGTCTCCGAGGAGTGGGAGACATTTGTCCAAAGTATTTTGGGTAGGGCTACTCTTCCTAGTTGGGAGGAGATGTGGGTAGCTCCTCGCCAGGAAGAGATCAGGAGGATGACCAAGTTGGGAGTAGTGGCAAGGGAGGTTGAATCAAGAAAGAGCATCTGCGGGACAACAAGGGAAGAGGAAGAAGAAGGACATCTCCAAGGCAAAGTGCTTCCATTGTGGGGAGCTGGGACATTATGCATCCTAGTGTCCCAGTAAGAAAAACAAGATAGAGGCTTTCGATTCAAAGGCAGCTCCAGCTAAGGAGGAGAAAGAGGTCGAGACTGATGACAATTGTGCCATGAGTGCTCATGCACCTCTAGAGAGGAGGTGGCGATACATCGAGTTTTAGTTAGGAGGACTACATACTAGGGGCAAGATCGTTGAGGTGCCCAAACTCTTGGATCATATCCGGCTACGAGAGCCCTTAACGATAGTAGCAGGATGACAGGGATCAAGTGGAGCAAAAAGTAGTGGAGCAGCAAGGCAATGCTTGGGTGCAGAAATTTGAGGCAGCGTAGTGGAGGTTGCAGCAGTGCGAGAGGCACAGAGGTGTATGCAGCAGCGCAGTGGCAGCAGAGGGAGCATAGGATGAAAACAGAGGCAGCTTCAGTTTCACAAGGCTTCCAGACTAACTAGGATGTCAGTATCTGGGAGAAGTCAGTTACCTAATTCTCGGTAATTGAGTTGCAGTGCAGCAGTTAGTAGTGTCAGTGCTAGGAGCAGCATGGGCAACATATTGAGAGGGAGCTGCAGTACGGATGTAGCAGTGGCAGTCGCAGCGTCATGGGCAGTAGTACAGGAAGCAGCAGTCCAAAATATGTGAGGCAGCAGGCCAAGCATCAGCACAGGTACCTACGCGGAGGATCAATGTGATGTTTCAGTGAGAGTATTCCTAGAGCACATTCCTTGCTAAGAGCGAATGTTGATTTGCAGTTGCATCGAATGTGCTCTAGCAATGAAAATTGGTGGAGAGGCTAAAGCACATGAGATCTCCAAAACCCAGAAATCGTTTGGAGAAATTCTACCCGAATGAGGAGATATTAAAATAATTAATATTTTTAACGGGGTCCTAAGTATAAACTTAGGAAAATTAAAATATTAATGTGTATTAATATAATTTTGGGTTAGAAGGTTCCAAGAGAGGAGGATCGAGCCAAATCTAATCTTAGCCGTTGATTAGGGACTTAATCTCAGCTGTTGAAGACTCAACAGAAAAAGTATAAAAGGAGGCTTGAGGGTCAGTTGGAGACACACCAAATATTGATCAGTCAGTTCGATTTTCTGTAGCGGGGTTTGCTGAGAGAATCAAACCAGTGATCTATTGCAGCGAAAGGCAGTTTGGCAGAAGGTCGAGAATACATAACAGAGAGGCAAATATAGTCCCATAGAGACAGCGCAGAGCCTGGGAAGGCTGACGCTGAGGCAGCTGGGACTGACAAGAGGCTGAAGAGGCCAGTGTGGGTGACGCAGAGGGCTAGAGTGCTGACGCAGAGAGACAAGTGGCTGAAGCAGAGGCAGCAGTAGCTGCGCAGAGGCTAGCAGAGCTAATGCAGGGTCAAGAGGAAGTGCTGGAGATTTTCGTGGGGCAAACTGGAGTTGAGAGGGTGACGTAGTCCCTAGAGAGTGACGCAGAGCAGTGTAGAAGCTTGGAACAGCTTTCATTGTCCAGCTAAGGAGTTGTCGTAGTTGTTGTGGGATTGATCATCCGGTGGGTGATCAACCAGAATATCTGTCTCCAGGGAGAGGTACTTCTACCAAGGCAATTCTCTGAAGGAAGAGCCATTTTTGGCACCCTAGTTGTATTCAAAAACTGCATAATAATAACACCCTCATATTTGTTGCACCGGTTTTCCTGCATTGGGTTTTTCCGGGGACAATTGTCCAAAAAACAATGGTGTCCCTTGTGTGATTGTCTCAGTTATTTCAGTTGCTGATATGTATATGTGTTGAGGTTGCAGTTGTGTTTATTTCGGTATTTATATTTATAAATAACTTGTTAATGGAAAGAACAAGTAGGAGACAATAAACCAGATAATACAGTAGGAATTTCTGACGTGTCAGACTTAGAAATTTCAACACATGGTCTCCCCAAGGCCATAATTAGTGACAGGGATAGTATATTTATGGTAGGTTTTTGGCAAGATCTCCTTTGAATGGTGGGTACAAAACTCACCCCTAGCACGAGTTATCACCCACAGATGGATGGACAAACATAGATAGTAAACAAGTGGCTCAAGGGGTACTTGAGGAATTATGTTTCGGGGCAACAAAGAGCACGGGCGAAGCGGCTACGTTTGGGCGAGTATTGCTACAACACTTCGTACCACATGTCGATTGGGATGACACCATTCAGGGTATTGTATGACTACGATGCATTATCCTTTGCTAACATGGTGTTCAAAGATAGCAAGGCCCTGATGGCTAGAGATTAGGTCCTGGAGTGCTAGGACATCCTTCAGGGACTAAAGCACACCCTTCTCACAACTCGGAATTGACATAAGTTGTATGCAGATTAGCACCAGATAGAGAGGAGCTTCGAGGTGCTTGCAACCATATAGGCAATCTTCCCTTAAACAGAAGGCATAGAGAAGCTTAAGCTATGGTTTTATGGGCCTTATCAGATCATCAGGAGGATAAGAGAAGTGCCTTATGAGTTGGAGCTTCAAGAAGGAAGCAAGATACACAATGTATTCCACGCATCTTGCTTGAAGAAGGTAGTTGGACAGTAGGTTGTCACTTCATCCGAGCTACCTCCCTTGGACAAGGAGGGGCATTTGGTATTAATCCCTAAGGAGATTCTCGAGGTACAAGAGAGGAAGCTAAGGAGCAAAGTAATTAAAGAATATCTTGTACGATGGAAAGATTTGCCTTCAAAAGATGCTACATGGGAGGGCAAACAAATATTGCAGCATCCAGGACTAAAATTTCTTGAGGGCAATCAATTTCAGGCGGAGATGACTGTAATGTCCCCTATCTCATGAGCTAGAAACATGGTTTCCGCTTGCCTACTTATCTCCTATAGGCTAGCGAAAAGGAAATTTATCTAGGAGATCCATGGAAAAATTTACCCAATTTTGATATTATTAAAATGAAAGGGTAAATTATATATAATAAAAAGGGGCAAAAGTATTTTTATTTAAAGAGGGGCAAAAGTCAATTAGGAGGAAAAAGTGACTTCTCCAATAAAATAATATTAAAAGAAGATCTAGAAGCTTGGAGAAGGCTCAACAAAGAGTTATAAGAGGATGATCATTCTACTCCATCATATCTTATTGTCATTGGTGAGAGACTCAAGCGAGTTTCTATCTTAAGGGTTTCAAGTGGAATCCTCATGCTAGTTTTGGTGGATCTCTTGCCACTCTAGCTAGATCTCTTCCTTCTTCGGTGGACACTATTTACCACCCTACTTGGATTGTTTTACTTGTTTTCTAAAGATCTAATTGTGATTTTTTGTAGGGGAAACCCCAACATTGTGATTTAGTTTGTTTCCAAGGATTCACAAATCTCCAAGAGGGCCGAGTTCATTTCTTCCAAGAAGGCCAAGTACCAAGGTTTGAAGATTGATTTCTGAATATAGATTTCAAGGTCAAGTTGCACAGATTGGAGGAATGAATTCTTTGCAAACTCCGGATCGAATCCCTTCGAGACAAGAGAGTCGAGTTAGTACCTTCAAGGCTGAATTTTTTATCAAGCAATCACAGGTCGAGTTTCCAATTTGAAGAGGGAGATCGTGCTTTCAAATTCTAGATTTATTTGTGCCCAAAGATCACAAGGTGCCAAGGACGAGTTGCATTTCAAGATCTAGTGCCAAGGTCGAATCTATTGAGCTGAGTGTTGGCATTATGATACAGGTGTTGTCCTTGATGGCAACTCTTGCAGATGACAATTCACAGTGCAGCAGGCTAACAGCAAAGGATTACAAATCAGACTCCAAAGAATGAAGAAAGAGAGGTATACCCTGGTTCACTTTGTCCAAGAGGTGTATACACGCGGGTTAACAGAACAAAAGTAGTGTATAACGTATACACGCACTTTCATAAGAGGAAAAGCGCGTACATGTTGGAAAACCAAGTTTTTGGTCCAAGGTATTTGATCCAAGGTATTTTGGTCCAAGGTATTTGGTCCAAGGTATTTTGGTCCGAGGTATTTGGTCCAAGGTATTGACCCTAGGTATTTGGTCCAAGGTATTGGTCCTAAGTGGTTTTGTTCCAAGGTATTGAGAAAGGCCTAAGTATATAAGGAGGAGGAGATCATTAGGCCAAGGTGTACAAGCAATAAGATTCTAAGGAATACTTCTATCTGAAGTATATTTTATGTTGCGGGGTTATGTTTGGGACTAGATCTGAAATATTCATGTGCACCGTGAGTTCAATATTAGATCAAGAATCATGAGACTTGAAATGACTTATTCTTGAATGATCTGATATTGGGTGAGACTAGATCTAATGTTTTGCGCCTGTTCTATTCGTTACCTATCATGACTTAGGTCTGTCTAAAGTCTGGAATTGCAGCAAAATTCTAAGTCAATATTTGCAGATATGTACGTAGGTTCGTCTCAGCCAAAGAGTGTATACACGCAAGTTCGGTTCCTTCAAGTAGTGTATACTAAAGAAAAGCTTCTTTTCAGATCTGATTGATCTATCTGATAAAATTATGTTATGTTACTATTGTCTGTCAATGAAGTCTTCTTAGATCTGAATGTAAAATTGAATGCATAAGGAGGCTGGCATTTGATTGATTGATTGTATAAGTGAGAAGAAGTGATCTCTGTCCCCGCCTATGTAAAGCTCTGAAAGTTGACAATAGATATTCAGAATATTGATAGTTGGAACAGACTTGATTCAAAAGTTTATGTTCGCAGTAGTTGTAATGGTATACGCAAGTTCAATTAACGGAAATAGCGTACACACGCAGTTTGGGTACATCCAAGTAGCCTATACATTCTAATGCATAATATTTGAGGTTACAACTGGTTCTAAATAATGATGCAGGGTTCTGGGTTCAGTACAGTGTTCTGGTGTCAGTGATCTGATTGTTCAGATTAACTGAATATTGTTTGATGCAGTTTTAAGTTTAAAATCTTTGATGGATCCAGTAAGAAAATTTGATGAAACGTGGCCTTCAGTTTGTGGTGTTGTGATCCAGGAGTATCCAGTCTGAAAATTCATGAAACGTGGGCCCTAGTGGAAGAGTATAGTTTTCTGTAGACTGGCACCTACGTACTAGTAAACATATTGGCTAGTACAAGAGCTAGGGGGTTGTAGCTCCCTTCCAGTAGAAGCTGGAGAACAAGAGAAAGTTGTAACCTTTTGCAGGTAGAATCCTATGCACTGGTATGAGTCTACACTAGTACAAGATTGTAAACAAATTTTCTTACTATTAAAAGAAGACAAAGACGATAGCAGCAGGTGGTTTTTACCCACATTGAGTTTCCACCTTAAATCTTGGTGTTCATGGGTGTTGCTTATGTGTGATGCTTTATTCCGCTTTTACTACACTTTCTAATAAATCTTTGATATACTAGTTTAAGCTCAACACATGATAAATTGCCTAAATCACAAGTTCTCTGCATATACACTGGTTTCTTTAAGCACAGTAGCATATACACGCTAGTTCACTTAACTGAAGTAGCGTATATAAATCTGTTTCGGAAATAAAATTATTGATCTCATAATACTGATTCACCCCCCCCCCTCAGTATTATTTCCAACAATTGGTATCAGAGCAGGTCCTTCAGAAGAAGCTTGATCGCTTGAAGGGAGATCCATCTACATGAATAATCAAGAAAGCATGGGATCCATTAGGTTGCCAATCTTAGATGGGAACAACTTTGTTTATTGGAAAATAAGAACACAACCTATCTACAATCGCTTGGAATAGATGTCTGGCAAATTGTAGAAGGAGAATATACATTTCCAATAGCAATTCCTACAGATGCGGCAGATAAAAAGCAATATGAAACCAATGCCAAAGCTGTCAATACTTTATTGGGAAGTCTGTCACAATCAGAGTTTTTCAAAGTCATGCAGCGCAAATCAACCCAAAAAATATGGGATAAAATCATTCTGAGTTACGAAGGAGACTCTCAGGTAAAACGTGATAAGCTTCAAACTCTCAAAATTCAGTATGAAACTCTTAAGATGCATAGTGATGAAAGTATAGCTAGTTACTTCTTACGTATAGATGAGGTTGTTAATTGTATGAAGAATCTGGGTGAAGAAATAAAGGAAGTTACCTTAGTTGAGAAAGTTTTGAGATCCTTGTCTGCTAAATTTGAATCCAAAGTGTCTGCCATAGAAGAAAAATAGGATCTGCAGAATATCACTATGACACAGCTTCACGGAATCCTAACTGCCTTCGAGATGAGAAAAGGAGGACCATCAGATATGAGAGAAGCCGCATTTAAAGCTTCAGCAAAAGGAAAGGAAGAACACAATGAATCAGGACATATTTCAGAAGAAGAAGATGAGGTAAACTTTGTCAAGAAGCTTCAATGGGGTTTTGTAAGGTTTAGAGGTAAATTACCTTTCAAATGCTTTGCTTGTGGCAGAGTTGGTCATTATACTGTCAAATGTCCTCATAAAGATAAATATGAAAAAGGAAAGGAATATGCAAAAGGAAATAGAAAACAAGTTGTGAATAAAAGGAGTTACTATACTCGTGAAGATAGCGATGGTTTATCTAATAGTGATGAAGATGAAACTAGACAAGATCACAGACTTCTCATGGCTTATGATGGTAATAATTTTTGGGATAGTTTAGAAGAGGATAGTGATGGTTTATCTAATAGTGATGATTATAGACTTCTCATGGCTTATGATGATGATAATTTTTGAGATGCTTTAGAAGAGGAATACCTTCATGAAGAAATATCTAAACTCAAAATCTGTTTGGAAGAAAAGAATATGATTATAGATACCTTGACATACCAGCTTGCTTAAAAGGAAAAACACAATGAAAAACTAGAATGTGAAATTGTGGGTCTAAGAAAGGATCTTGAGAAAACAAAATATCTCAATCTTAGATTTGCTAAAGGATCAGAAACTTTAAATGAAATTATGAAAGTTCAGTGTTCTCCTCTGATAAAGACAGGTCTTGGATATACTGAAGAAGCATCTCAATCACTGAAGCCGTCAACCTCCACCAAAAGCTATCTTGATGCAGCAAAGACCAGTGAAAAGTATGACAATCGTCAGCAAAGGCATAAAGCAGATCACCAGGTAAATCATACTCAATTTACTCCAAGGATGAATAGAAGCCACAACCAACCTCAGGCAAATCATACTCAATTTGCTCCAAAGATGAATATCAATAGAAACTTCAATCACCAGGGTAATAGATTCAATAGTCGTAGGAACTTCTTTAATGGGCAATGTTTTTCATGTCATATTTTTGGGCACAAAGCTGCTCAATGCATTACTTACAAAACCATCATGACTAGAGAAGCACGAAATCAAAGGAATGTAACAGGGATCAAAAGAAGTTCCTATAATAACTTTTCTCCTCTTGAAAATGAAATAGAATGCTCAATCTGTAACAACTTTGGTCATGAAGAATCAGAATGCAGCAGCAAATTTTGGCAAACATCTCAAAAGGAGCAAACGCCATTAAATCCCAAGGTATGGAGAAGGAAAGAATCTCAAACAGAAAGATGTGGTATAGCCTTGTATGCAGAAGGAAAAAAAAAATCAGCGGTACATCGACAATAGATGCCCAAAACACATGACAGGTGACAAAGAAAAACTTCACTCATGTAACGCCTTAGAAAAGGAAAAGAATGTCTCATTTGGAAATGACACTCCTGCTGTCATAAAAGGGAAAGGCTCTGTTTTCTTGAAAAAAAAGGTTAAAGCTAGAAATGTTATGTATGTAGATGGTTTAAAGCATAGCTTGTTGAGTGTCAGTGAAATGTGTGCTCAAGGAAATAAAGTTGTGTTTCGATCAAACGGATGTGTTCGTGAGCTTGATACAGGAGAGACCGTGATCAAAGGTACAAGAACTCCAAACAACTTATACATACTCAAGGGAGGACAACAACAGTGCTATCTAAGAAAAAATGATGAAAACTGCCTATGGCATAGATGATTGGAACATCTAAGCTTTTCTCAAATAAGAAAAGCATGCAAACTCAAGGTTGTTCGTGATCTTCCAGATATCAGCATCCTAGAAAATACAATATGCAAACCATGTCAAATCGGTAAGCAAACTAGAGTCCACTTCATGGAAAAAGAAGGGTCAGCTAGTAAGCCTCTTGAACTTGTCCATATTGATTTATGTGGACCATCAAGGAAAAAGTCACCTCGTGGAGAAGAATACTTTATTTTGTTCATTGATGATTTTTCCAGAATGTGTTGGATAGGTCTTCTAAAACATAAAGATGAAGCATTTGAAAAGTTCCAAGCCTTCAAAGCTTTGGTTGAAAATGAATCAGATCGAAAAATCAAATGCCTCAGATCTGATCGAGGAGGGGAATTTACATCAGATGAATTCTTTGACTTTTGTGAACAACATGGAATAAAAAGGAAATTCTCCACTGCAAGGACTCCTCAGCAAAATGGTGTGGTAGAAAGAATGAACAGAACAGTTCAATAAATGGCTCGAGCTATGTTAGATGAATCTAAAACTCCTGCAACCTTCTGGGGTGAAGTTGCATTTGTTGTCGTAACCATTCTCAACAAAGCAAATGTTCGAGTAAATAGCACTCAAACTCCACATGAACTTTGGTATGGCAAGACTCTTACTGTAAGATACTTCAAAGTTTTTGGAAGCAAATGTTTTACCAAAAGGACTGATGAAAAACTTGGTAAGTTTGAACCCAGAGCAGATGAAGGTATTCCTTTTGGTTATTCTTCCAAAAGTAAAGGATATAAATGTTATAATAAAAGACTTGGGAAAATTGTTGAAATCATTGATGTTGTAGTTGATGAAGCATGCAGAAATCCAAAACAGATAAAATCAACAGAAGATTATGACAATGAAGAAGATGGGGATTATTTTCCCACGTAAAATCAAAATGATATTGAAGAAGAAACCAATGAAGCACCAAAAGAAGAGAATGCTAGAAGAAAAGACTCTGTCCAAGTATGTTCAAAAAAATCATCCAAAAATTCAAATTTTAGGCGAAAAAGAGGCAAGAGTACAGACAAGAAGAACTATTACAGGGACCTCAAGCTATCTAGCATTACTATCCTCCACCGTACCTCAAAATGTAAATGAAGCATGCAAAGATGAATGTTGGGTCAAGGCCATGGATGAAGAACTTGAGCAAATCGAAAAGAATGATACTTGGGAATTAGTTCCTAGACCTCATAATAAAAATATTATAGGAACTAAATGGATATTCAAAAACAAGCTGAATGAAAATGGAGAAGTCATTAGAAACAAGGCCATACTTGTTTGTAAAGGGTATGCCCAACAAGAAGGTATAGACTTTGAAAAAACCTTTGCACCTATTGCCAGACTTGAAGCCATAAGGATGTTTCTTGCTCTTTCTAGCTTTCAGAAATTGAAAGTATACCAAATGGATGTAAAATCAGCCTTCCTTAATGGAAATTTAGAAGAAGAAGTGTATATTGAACAATCAGAAGGATTCATTCTTGGAAATGATGCAAAACTTGTATGCAAACTCAAAAAGGCTCTCTATGGTTTGAAACAGGCTCCAAGGTCCTGGTATTACTACCTTGACAAATATCTACACCAACAAGGTTTTACAAAAGGTTCTGTAGATAGCAATCTGTATAAAAGATTGAAACTGATAAATTGCTAATTATTATTGTTTATGTTGATGATATCATTTTTGGTAGCAATGAAGAATCCATGAGTCAGAATTTTGCTTCAATAATGCAGCAAGAATTTGAAATGTCCTTGCTTGGTGAACTTACCTATTTTCTTGGTCTACAAATTCAACAAACTAAAGATGGTATTTTTCTGTCACAAATCAAATATCTCAAACAGATCTTGAAAAGGTACGAAATGGAATATTCTAAACCTGTATGTACCCCAATGGTAACAGGATGTAGTCTCAACTCTAATGATGAATTAGTAGCAGTACATCAACCAACTTACAGATCCATGATTGGCAGTCTTCTTTATCTAATAGGTAACCGACCTGACATCATGCATGCAGTAGGAATAGTTGGAAGATTCCAAGCAAATCCAAAGGAATCACACCTTCAGGCAGTGAAAAGAATTTTCAAATGTCTTCAAGGAACTCGGGACTTTGGTTTATGGTATCCTAGAGATACAGATCTTACTCTTCATGCATATACAAATGCAGATTGGGCAAGAAGTGTTGATGATAGAAAAAGCACTAGTGGTAGTGCATTCTATATGGGTTCCAAGTTAGTGTCTTGACTCAGCGAGAAACAAAGTTCAATTGCTTTATCGACAGCTGACGCAGAATATGTGGCTGCTACATCTTGTTGCACACAACTACTTTGGAAGATGCAAACTTTGCAAGACATTCATATCACATGTACTCCACCTATCTCCATTCTATGTGATAATACAAGTGCCATCAGTGTTTCAAAGAATCTAGTCATGCACTCCAAGACCAAACACATACCCATCAAGTAACATTTTCTACGTAAACAAGTGCTTGAACAAAAGGTCAAATTGGAGTATGTTCCCTCCAAAGAACAGGTTGTTGATATATTCACTAAACCACTACCCAGAGAAACATTTGAATATCTCAGACAAACGCTAGAAGTAGTTGCTGCAACATCCTGCTGTTAAATCCAACTTTTTCAGAGAAAGGTTATTATACGCGTGTTTCATAAAGTATAGTCGCGTACACACGCGGGTTTCTGTGGGTCAAGGAGTGTATATGTTTTTCAGACAAGAAAAACAGTGGTGCAGGCTCTGATATGGGTGCTCTGTCTGATGTTGATGATTAATGTCTATCGATATGCTTTGTTCATTAATTTTTATCTGACTGACAAAGATGCCTTTATCATTGACTTGTTAACAATGCACAAGTAGCACAGGTTCAGGGGGGGCATTAGCCTTCACGTACATTCAACATTGTTGGCATTATGGTTGTTGAGTCCAGCTATGGCTTCAGATATTTATACCATTTGTTGCTTAAGTCATGTAAAAGCCTAGGGTGTGATATGTCTTCTCAAACATTTGAATGAGTTCTCTTGGACAAATGATGTAATTTGTATCCCCACTTTACATGGGATGGATGATGTAATATTTCTGTCATGTATAAACAATTAGTATAACCTCACTTGGTTGGGTGGATGAGTCAAATTTGGTATATCCCCACTTGGTTGGGAGATGGATGTATGTATGGGTCATTGATGATTGGAAGGTCATACTCACATAGTTGAGTTATAAAGTCATGTTATTCTTTTGGAGAATATTTTTGCAGACTTTGCATGTGCTCAGGGGGAGCATGGACGATTTCAGTGCATCTCAGCATGTACAAAAGGGAGCTCAATCAAACATTTCAGCCCTTTGCCCTTGATGTCAAAGGGGGAGAGTGTCTTGGTGTTGTTGTTGCCATCAAGTCTAAAGGGGGAGATTGTTGGCATTATGATACAGGTGTTGTCCTTGATGGCAACTCCCTCAGATGACAGTTCACAGTGCAGATCAAACTTCAAAGAATGAAGAAAGAGAGGTATACGTAGGTTCACTTTGTCCAAGAGGTGTATACACGTGGGTTAACAGAACAAAAGTAGCGTATAACGTATACACGCACTTTCCAAGGTATTTGCTCTGAGGTATTGACCCTAAGTATTTGGTCCAAGGTATTGGTCCTAAGTGGTTTTGGTCCAAGGTATTGAAAAAGGCCTAAGAGTATCTAAGGAAGAGAAGATAATTAGGCCAAGGTGTGCAAGCAATAAAATTCTAAGGAATACTTCTATCTGAAGTATATTTTATGTTGCAAGGTTATGCTTGGGACTAGATCTGAAATATCCATGTGCACCGTGAGTTCAATATTAGATCAGAAATCATGAGACCTGAAATGACTCATTCTTGAATGATCTGATATTGGGTGAGAATATATCTGATATTTTGCGCATGTTCTATTTGTTACCTATCATGATCTAGGTCTGTCTGAAGTCTGAAATTGCAACAAAATTCTGAGTCAATATTTTCAGATCTGTATGCAGGTTTGTCTCAGCCAAAGAGCGTATACAAGCAGGTTCGGTTCATTCAAGTAGCATATACTAAAGAAAAGCTTATTTTCAGATCTGATTGATCTATCTGATAAAATTATGTTATGTTACTGTTGTCTGTCAATGAAGTCTTCTTAGATCTGAATGTAAAATTGAATGCAAAAGGAGGCTGGCATTCGATTGATTGATTGTATAAGTGAGAAGAAGTGATCTCTTGTAATATTCCTAATCAGCCATGGCTAATTGGAATATTTGACTTTTGCTCAATTTTGCCTTCTATAGTTATGTATAAATAAAAAGGTGAGGAAAGGGGGGACATAACTCACTTTTAGAATAAAGTCACTCCCTAGTAGCACAACGTTGTAACTTAAAAAGGGAGCCAAGGGGGCCAAAGGACCATGTAGAGAAGGGGCCCACATAGACACTTGGAGAAGAGCACGTGGCAATAGAAAGGCTATGATTGGAGGAGGTGGGCCTTAGGGTTGAGAGGGGCCAACGCTATAAAGGAGAGAGGAGCCTCCTCATTTTGGCATTCGATTAGGTACATTTGAGCTAGTCACTTCGACTTAGAGCACGCTGGCTGTTTAGCCTGTCTGCAGCACTGTTTAGTGCATCGAGTGTCTCCGTTCGGAGATCTCACCCTTAGCCCCGGGGGACTTAAAGTGCCTGCTCGGGCAAGGTAGTTTTCAGCAGTCTTTTGCAGGAGGATTGATCTTTGGAGTTGAGGAGGAACTGAGCATTTTGATGACTGCGCAGTATTGAGAGAGGGACGCAGTTACTTTTGGCAGGAGTTCCGGATTGGGGTTTTGCGGAGGATTTGAGCTGGGAGATTGAGCAAGGGATCAGCCCTTGCTTATTGGAGGATTTTGGCAAAGTTTCAGGCAGAGTTTTGGAGGGTTCTATTTAGTGGCAACGCAAAGCCTGCAGGGACAGCGCAGAGCCTGCAGGGACAGCGCAGATCCCCAAGGGGGTGATTTTTGGGGGTCAGCTATTTGAGAAAAGCTTTCTGGGCTTTTCTGGGTTTATTGAGCAGAGGCTGATTCCAGAGTTTCAGCATTTTTTGAGGAGGGGAACAGCCCCAAATCCTCATTTGGTTCCAGCAGTAGCAGCAGCACAGCAGTTCTCCAGCAGCTTTGACGCAGTTTAGAGAGAGGTCATTCCTTTACTATTTTGAGTGTATTTCTTCACTTGCCATGTGCAAGTCGAGGTGCTATTTTCCTGATCACCTCCTGTACTCTTTCCATTACTCAGTATAATAAAATGGCTTAGCATTTCTCTCTGCATTTATTGAGTATCTGCTTGTATTCTGTGTTTATATTATTGTATGTTGCATTACTGTTATTTATATCACTTTTAGCTTCCCGACTACTACATCACTTGTGTGTTATTTGGTTGGAGTTCACTGGGGTTTGGGGAATATCCCTGAAACGAGATATTACAGTGGTATCAAAGCATAGATCTGGCTCAGCCTGTGGGGCTAGCCGTCTATGACACCCAGGGAGAAGCCCTACATCTATTACAGAGGTAGGAAATACAGAGATACTAAGAGTAAGTTAGAGAACACCTATGGAGAGGGAGACTGTGTTCGGGTGGTGGACACAGGACAGGAGGAGCCTTTGGTGGACGTAGAACAGGGGGAGCCTGTGGTGGACACAGACATAGTTTTAAAATTCGGCCGATTCGAAACGGAAACGGCCGAGTTGATCCGTTTCATTGCCCAAAAATGTGACTCGGTGGAGGAAACGGTTCAGTAGGCCGAGTCAGCCATGACTCGGCCGAGTCATCGCTGACTCGGCCAACTCGGCCGTTTCTGTATTGACTCGGCCGAGTCATAGCCAGTGGCATGTAACCCCATCAAAACAACGATTTGACATTTTTTTAATGACATTTTGAAGTGTTTGCTGATTGGTTTGAACTCCAATGTGTTTTATGAATTAGTTAAATGTTATTTGGGGTCCATTTCCCCCTCCCAAACCCTATTTAACACACTCAAATGCTCTCTACTATTGATATGCTATTCAAATTTCATGGTAATGTTAAATTCTTAAAGTAAAAGTGACATTCTCCTTAATCTTCATTTTCATCCTTTTACTTAAATTTTTAACATTACCATGAAATGACTCAGGATGTTTGAGAGTGATTTTGGCCTCATTGGATTTCATATGGAGACAGTAGAATCTTAGATTTCATTCAAAATCTAGCAGACTTATCAGTTTTTCAGGATTTCAGGATTGGAGGATTGCAATGTTTCCATTGAATTTTGTCATGTATTAGGGTATGGAACTCGTATGTAATCAAGAGCACCAATCCCTCTATGTACCTTGATGTTAGTGACATTGGTTGTCGAACTCCTCTGGGATTCGCTCCCAAACCAGGAGCTTCTAAAAATGTCGCTCCCGCTCCCGTTTTTGCTCCTGCTCCCAAGTAACACAAAGAAGAGAAACCGCTTGGATCAAAAACGGTTAAATGATCTAGTTTATGTCCAATACAACCTCCGGCTCAGACGAAACCATTCGCTGAACAAAAGACCTGATTCAGATCCCATTGTGTTGGAAGACATTGATCCAACATCAGATTGGGTAGTGGAGAGTCGTCCAACAGAGTTTGATCCTGATGAGGATCTTGATTTAGATTTAGATATTGAGACATCAGTTGAACTTGAACATGCTGTTCAGTTGAATGCAGATCCCAATCCACCAGCCTCAATCTCACAGCCAGCAAGGTCTCCAGTTGTAGGTGCTTCCTCTGCTCAGCCACGACAGAAGCGCAGCCGCATATCTAGTTCTACTCTATCTCAGCTTGCATCTGCTGCAGTTGCACAGCCTGCTAGTGGTACCACTTCTACAGCTGCAGTTGGAGATGATGATGATGAGGAGGAGCCATGGGGCCCCCTATCTGACTTTGATGATGATCCAGAGATTGATCGACATGATCTTGGCTCCTCTCGCAGTAGCTACTAGCCAATAGTTGTAGTACTAGTACTGGAGTTTGGTCATAATTTACTTTTGTTGTAGAGGCCATTTCTAGCCTCCTTGGTTATGTGTTTTTTGTTTTGAGTCTTTGATCATGTATGACAGTTGACTATGTATTGCCATTGGGTGCCATTTTGATATAATGGATTGGTTCATGAGCCTACTTTGATCATATGTTTTCTTCCATCTATATTATAATGCTGTGTGTTTGGAACATGAATGAAAATCTTTAAAATTATGTTTAAAATCTTTAAAATTATGTTTTTTTATAAAAAAAAAATATTTAATGTATTTTTTAAAACGACCGAGTCATTGAAATCGAGTCGACCGAGTCATTACCGTTTCGGAGTCGGAGTCGAAGTCGATCCTCGGCCGAGTCGGAGTCGGAGTCGGAGTTTTAAAACTATGGACGCAGAGCAGGAGGATCCGATGGCAGATGAGGACGGGTAGAGATTTGCGAACATGCTCCTCAAATCAGTGCAAGATCTGTCGAGGCAGATCGAGGTGATGGGGCAGAGATTCATGACGGTAGAGGCTAGAGAGCGTGAGAACCCACGGGTTTTCCAGGTTGGTGAGGGATCAGGTATATCCCACCATTTTCCAGAACAGGGTGCCACTCAGCGTGATACTACTCAGCAGATGGCCTCACATGCCCCTACACTTTCTACCATGCCCACTTTCCTAGGAGCAGACATGGCAACCAAAGCCCAGCAGAAGGCAAAGCCAGGTCATATGGGCAATTATTTTGTAGCATACCAGGCCTATGGGCAGGAGTTCAGGGATGCCTTCTCATTCAGAGACTTTGTTCAGCTCCAGCGGGATAGTGGACCCCGCGACCATCACAAAGAATACCGGCATTATCATGATGGAGACACCCACCGCATAGCTAATAGATTCCACTTGCCTACATTTGATGGCTCATCAAACAGTTCGGCAAGGTCTTGGGTGGAGAAGCCGGACATCTATTTCCAGCTTAACCAGATGTCGGAGACAGAGGCCATCAAGGTGGCAACATTACATTTGGATGGTGAGGCCCAGGATTGGTGGTTCCATGGGTTGGTTACACTCGGACACTCCACAGTGACGACATATGCTGAGTTCCCCAGGAGATTGATGGAGAGGTTTGACCGGAGGGATCTGGAACAGCACTTTGTTGAGCTTACGAGGCTCAAACAAACCAGGAACCCAAAGACCTACATTGCAGACTTCTTGAGGGTTTCAGTGATGGCGCCATATGTATCCGCGACACGGAGGGTCTACATGTTTGTTGAGGGGTTAGCAGAGCCACTTTGGGGTCTAGTCAAATCCGCTAGACTAGCCACACTTCAGGATGCTATTAGCGGGACCCGGGACTTACAGGATGTCTTACCCAGGACCCAGACACCTTACCAGCGACAGGCTTTCCAGCCTAAGGGGAAGGATGTGAGGATTCCGCCTCCAAAGGGGAATCCAGGATGAGCACAGATTGATGATGATGCTAGGAGGGAGCTAAAGAAGAAGCAGTTGTGTTTTACCTGTCAGGAGCCGTGGGCACCGGGACATAGATGTGCTGCTGGCAAAGCACATTTTATTGAGGTATTCTTCGAGAGCAGCAGAGAAGAGGATGAGGAAGATGATGTGGAGGCAGAAGATAGTCATGCCGCGCGGGATCCTTTGCCACCTCCACCACCAACAGCAGGTGGTGCAACTTTTGCACCTACCGGAGGGGCCCTTGCAGCATTGCGAGGAGTTCCCAAATATTTGATGTTGCGAGTACGGGGGACAGTACGTGGCCAGCGAGTATCAATTTTGGTTGACAATGGAGCAACCCACACTTCATCAATGCACAGATGGTTGAGCGGAGAGGTATACAGACAGAGAGCTTTGATGGATTTTCAGTTTTGGTCCTACGAGATCAGCCCATAGTGTGTGCTCGTTATGTTCCAGAGTTATCAGTGACGATGGGCACCTACACACTGACTGACCACTTTTTCGTGGTCAATATTCCGGACACCAACATGGTACTGGGTGTTCAGTGGCTTATCACTCTAGGGAAGATCACGACAGATTGGAAGGCCCTAGAGATGGAGTGGGATGATGAGAAGATAGGGAGGCATGAGAAGATACGGGGACAACACACATATCCTCCTTAGACTGTTTCAGCTCATTGGATGGAGGCAGTCTTCCGGAAGGGAGACGTAGAGTGGGCAGTGGAGCTGCGTGCATCAGAGGCAGGGACTACAGGGCAGACGATGCACCCAAAGATACAGTCCATCCTTGACCAGTATGCCACAATGTTTGGGGAGATTCCGCCGGGACAGCCACCGGACCAAGGGTTTGAGCACACCATTGAGCTTGAGCAGGGCATACAGGCAGTGATTACTACCCCCTATAGGCATCCCAAGGCCTATTGGGAT
The DNA here is from genome assembly GCA_031772625.1 of Pinus tabuliformis. NCBI lineage: Eukaryota > Viridiplantae > Streptophyta > Pinopsida > Pinales > Pinaceae > Pinus > Pinus tabuliformis. Next base: position 964,330,645 of record CM062805.1, read on the forward strand.
GAGATTGAGCGGGCCATTCAGGAGTTGCTGGCTCTTGGGCACATTCGACTGAGCACAAGTCCTTTTGCTTCTTTCGTGGTGTTGGTGAAGAAGAAGAACGGCACATTGAGGATGTGCATTGGCTACAGGGCCTTAAACAAGAAGACCCTGAAGAACATGTACCCCATACCCAGGATCGATGAGTTGATGGATGAGTTGAGAGGAGCACAGTTCTTCTCAAAGATTGATTTGAGATCTGGGTACCATCAGATTCGCGTGAGGGAGCAGGACATTCCCAAGACCGCCTTCAGGTGTCACTATGGGCACTTTCAGTTTTTGGTGATGCCCTTCGGGCTAACCAACGCCCCAGCTACAATTCAGTCCTACATGAATCACATCTTCTACAGTCACTTAAGGAAGTTTGTGTTGGTGTTCTTTGATGATATCCTCATTTATAGCAGGACCTGGGAGGAGCATCTCCAGCACATTGAGACAGTATTGCACATATTGGAGGAGCAGCAGTTCTATGCCAAGCTCTCCAAGTGTGAGTTTGGGTTGACGGAGATGTTGTACTTGGGACACATCATAGGGGTGGACGGAGTGAGGGTCCACGAGGAGAAGATCAGGGCCATCAGAGATTGGCCAGAGCCGAGGAACGTGACAGAACTTCGAGGATTCATTGGCATTTGTACTTACTACCAGAAGTTCGTCAAGAGTTTCTCACAGCTTGCTGCACCCCTGACAGATCTGACGAGGAAGGGGGCATTCAGTTGGTCGGATACAGCGCAGCGAGCCTTTGACAGGCTCAAGGAGGTTATGAGCAGCTGCCCAGTGCTTGCATTGCCAGATTTTACGCAACCATTTGTTTTGGAGTGTGATGCGTCGGGAGAGGGGATCGGCGCAATGTTGATGTAGGGAGGTCACCCTATAGCCTTTGAGAGCCAGAAGCTCCTTCCGCACGAGAGGTTGTATTCTATATACGACAAGGAGATGCTGGCCATTATGCATGAATTGGCCAAGTTCCGACAGTATTTAGTGGGTAACAGGTTCAGGGTGAGGACTGCTCACAACAGCCTCAGGTTCTTTTTGGAACAGAAACAGCTACAGGAGAGGCAGCAGAAGTGGATCAGTAAGATCCAAGCGTATGACTTTGACATTGAGTATGTCAAGAATAAGAACAACGTGGTAGCAGATGCCCTTTCACGTAGACCAGCCATGTTGTCTCTTATGAGCTTGGACACAAACTGGAGTGCTCGACTCTTAGTAGAGTACTCCAAGGACAGATTTGCATGTGAGGTTCTGGATGGGCAGGTGGTGAATGACAAGTACAGGGTGGTCGATGAGATCATCTACTACAAGGACAGGATCTTCTTGACTGAGAGATCTCAGCTCAAGAAGCAGATACTTCAGGCATCACATGATTCACCATTGGCCGGCCATCAGGGGTTTACCAAAACCTACAAGGCCATTAGAGAGAGGTTCTCATGGAAGGGCCTCAAGGAGGACGTACTCTAGCATGTCCGGGAGTGCGATATTTGCCAGAGGAACAAGGGGGATATGAACCATCCCGCAGGATTATTGTAGCCTCTTCCCTTTCCAGAGGGGAAATGGGAGTGTATTTCGATGGACTTCATCACAGGGTTGCCCATGGTACAGGGCAAGGATTGCATCTTTGTTGTAGTTGATCGACTGACAAAGTACACACATTTTTTCGCCATATCCACACACTACACAGCAGTGCAGGTGGCCGAGTTGTTCTTCAGAGAGGTCTTCAGGCTACATGGTCTTCCTAAGACCATCACCAGTGACAGAGACAGTCGTTTCATGGGCGGGTTTTGGCAGGAGCTTTTCCGGTTGGTGGGGACGGAGTTGACACCGAGTACCAGTTATCACCCAAAGACAGACGGGCAGACAGAGATAGTTAACAAGTGGTTGGAGGGCTACTTGCGTAACTATGTCAGTGGGAAGTGGCAAGCATGGCTGAAGTGGCTGCATCTGGGGGAGTACTGCTACAACATTACACATCACATGTCCATTGGTATGTCACCATTCTATGCTTTGTATGGATATTGTTGGGCCTCAAAATAGTCCCTATTTTCACTCCATTATTCACCAATATCTTCACATTTTACCTTCATGTCACCTCCATTCCACCTCCACATCATTACATTTACCTCATTATTGGGTTATAACAAAGCTTTTCCAAAGTTTATTAATTCTTAACATTTTAAAGTGGATTTATGGTTAAACTTTAGAAAATAATATGCTTATAATTATACCTAACAATTAGAATGAGTTTGTTGACATGTGTAGGTACAAAGGAAGCTTCCAGGGCATCTTTATGTGGCCTTGAATGATCAAATTCGAATTTGATAAGATAAGCCTCATGGAAAAGATCATGATCTCATGGAGAAGATCATGGACCTCATGGAGGAGATCATGGAGGATAGGGTTATGTGTCTAGATGGTTGAGAAATGTATGGAACTAAAGAGAGATTAGTGGATCATCATTATGAGTTTGTTATCTCATCCCATTGTATAAATAGGAGTACCTCCTCCATTCCAAAGGGAGGACTCTTGGAGCATGTATCCAATTTATGATGGAATAGAATAAAGCTTCATTTTACATATATTTCGATTATGTAGTTTTAGATATAAATTGTCTTAGTGTAGTAAATGGAATAATTTGTCACTTTGTTCTTAAGAGAATTGAGCTCACTCTAAAAGGATGAAAGAAACATTTTATTTCATATTAGATCTTATTTCATTGCTTAGATGTTTGAGGATTTGTTTGTGATTGATGAATGAGTTTTTAATCAGCATATGAGGGAACAACCAAGGGTCTAAGTTAGGCTCTCTCTCCATTTGATTTGCATGATAATGAAACTCATTCTTTTTGCTTTTATGTTTCAAGTATCATATGAGGGGATAACCAAGGGTCTAAGTTAGGCTCTCTCTCCATTTGATTTGTATGATAATTGAAATTCATTCTTTTGCTTTTATGTTTCAAGTCATTTCATTTCTTATGCTTATGAATGAATCTTAGTTTAGTTTGGATTAGTATATGAGGGGACAATCAAGAGACTAAGTTAGTATTTCTCTCTCTTTGAATCTGAACAACAATTAAAGTTCATTCTCTTGTCTTCATTTCACGTTTCTGGTTTTATGTAATCAATGATTTCTCTATGATACTGTAGAGAAGGACAACCAGGATCTCCTTAATTAGGAGCCTCTTCCCTTGCATATTATATTGAATCGTAAATAACTTAGTTAGACATAGAGTTAGTTGCCTACTCCTGCATATATTTTGCTGGCACCATCACAAGCTTACGAGTTTCCCTGGTTGATAATTTAATGAAGCAATTTAAGCAAATAAATTGCCCAACAGATATCATCCTTTATCTTTTGCTGATGTGATGTTTGGTGCTAGCAAGGCTCCGAGAGCCAGGATTTGGATCCAAGAGAGTCAGGATATTCTCCGAGCTCTCAAGGATAATATGGCTACAGCGCAGAACCAGCAGAAGCTGTACGCTGACAGGGGTCGGGTGGAGAGACAGTTTGAGATAGGGGATTTGGTCTACCTACGATTACAGCGATACCAACAGTCGTCACTGAAGCATAAGGGGGCTGAGAAGCTCAAGCCCCACTTTTATGGGCCATACAGGGTGATACGCAAGATTGGACAGGTCGCGTATGAGTTGGAACTGCCCCAAGGCAGCGAGATTCATAACGTCTTTCATGTATCATGCCTGAAAAAGGCATTGGGGCAGCATGTGACAGTGACAGATGAGCTACCACCCACGGATGATGAGGAGCATTTGGTGTTGCAACCAGAGGCTATTATTGATATCAGGGAGAGGCAGCTGCGGAGCAGGACGGTCTGGGAATTCTTGGTGAGGTGGAAGAATTTACCGGATGAGGATGCCACTTGGGAGAGTGAGAAAATTTTGCAGCGTCCATCAGTTCAGTTGCTTGAGGACAAGCAACATTTTGCCGGGGGAGACTATAATATTCCTAATTAGCCATGGCTAATTGGAATATTCGATTTTTGCTCAATTTTGCCTTCTATAGTTATGTATAAATAAAAAGGTGAGGAAAGGAGGGACATAACTCACTTTAAGAATAAAGTCACTCCCTAGTAGCACAACGTTGTAACTTAAAAGGGGAGCCAAGGGGGCCAAAGGACCACGTAGAGGAGGGGCCCACGTAGACACTTAGAGAAGAGCACGTGGCAAGAGAAAGGCTACAATTGGAGGAGGTGGGCCTTAGGGTTGATAGGGGCCAACGCTATAAAGGAGAAAGGAGCCTCCTCATTTTGGCATTTGATTATGTGCATTTGAGCTAGTCACTTCGACTTAGAGCATGCTGGCTGTTTAGCCTGTCTAGCGCACTGTTTAGTGCATCGAGTGTCTTCGTTCGGAGATCTCACCCTTAGCCTCGGGGGACTTCGAGTGCCTGCTTGGGCAAGGCAGTTTTCAGCAGTCTTTTGCAGGAGGATTGATCTTTGGAGCTGAGGAGGAACTAAGCGTTTTGATGACTACGCAGTCTTGAGAGAGGGACGCAGTTACTCTTGGCAGGAGTTCTGGATTGGGGTTTTGCGGAGGATTTGAGCTGGGAGATTGAGCAAGGGATCAGCCCTTGCTTATTAGAGGATTTTGGAAGAGTTTCGGGCAAAGTTTTGGAGGGTTCTACCCAGTGGCAGCGCAGAGCCTGTAGGAACAGCGCAGATCCCCAAGGGGGTGATTTTCGGGGGTCAGCTATTTGAGAAAAGCTTTCTGGGCTTTTCTGGGTTTATTGAGCAGACGCTGATTCTAGAGTTTCAGCATTTTCTGAGGAGGGGAACAACCCCAAATCCTCATTTGGTTCCAGACGTAACAGAAGCACAGCAGTTCTCCGGCAACTTGGACGCAGTTTAGAGAGAGGCCATTCCTTTACTATTCTGAGTGTATTTCTTCACTTGCCGTGCGCAAGTCAAGGTGCTATCTTCCTGATCACCTCCTGTACTCTTTCCATTACTCAGTATAATAAAATGGCTTAGCATTTCTCTCTGCATTACTTGAGTATCTGCTTGTATTTCGTGTTTATATTATTGTATGTTGCATTATTGTTATTTATATCACTTTGAGCTTCCCGGCTACTACATCACTTGTGTGTTATTTGGTTGCAGTTTACTGGGGTTTGGGGAATATCCCTGAAACGGGATATTACATCTCTATCCCCGCCTGTGTAAAGCTCTAAAAGTTGACAATAGATATTCAGAATATTGATAGTTGGTACAGACTTGATTCAAAAGTTTATGTTTGCAGTAGTTTTAAAGGTTTATGTAGGTTCAATTAACAGAAATAGCGTACACACGCAGTTTTGGTACATCCAATTAGCGTATACATTCTAATGCATGATTTTTGATGTTATAGTTGGTTCTGAATAATGATGCAGGGTTCTGGTTCAGTACAGTGTTTTGGTGTCAGTGATCTGATTGTTCAGATTAACTGAATATTGGTTGATGCAGTTTAAGTTTAAAAGCTTTGATGGGTCCAGTGTGAGAATTTGATGAAACGTGGCCTTCAGTTTGTGGTGTTGTGATCCAGGAGTATCCAGTTTGAAAATTCATGAAACGTGGTCCCTAGTGGAAGAGTGGAGTTTTTTGTAGGCTGGCACCTACGTACTACTAAACATATTGGCTAGTACAAGAGCTAGGGGGTTGTAGCTCCCTTCCAGTAGAAGCTGGAGAACGAGAGAAAGTTGTAACCTTCTGCGGGTAGAAGCCTGTGTACTAGTATGAGTCTACACTAGTACAAGATTGTAAACAGATTTTCTTACTATTAAAAGAAGACAGAAACGCAGCAGGAGGTGGTTTTTACCCACATTAGGTTTCCACCTTAAATCTTGGTGTTCAAGTGTGTTGCTTACGTGTGATGCTTTATTTTGCTTTTACTACACTGTCTAATAAATCTCTGATATACTGGTTTAAGCTCAACACATGATAAATTGTCTAAATCACAAGTTCTCTGCATATACACTGGTTTCTTTAAGCACAGTCGCGTATAGATGCTAGTTCACTTAACTGAAGTAGCATATATAAATCTGTTTCGAAAATAAAATTATTGATTTGATTATACTTATTACTGATTCACCCCCTTCTCAGTATTATTTCCAACATAGAGTTGATTGATGTACCAAGATAGTGGAGGCCGAAAACTCTTTATAACAAGGATTGATCTGCTTATTTTCTAGGGAATTAAAGTGGCCGAAATTTGTCTATGGTAAGTGTAACGACCCATCTTTAATATAGAGAGCACAAGAGTATTAGCATGCATACAATGCATGCATATGATAGCTACATATGCATGTATTGCATGTATTGCACTATTATATATATATATATATATATATATATATATATTCTACATTAACTATAAATGTTGAAAATCGACACTGCTTCAGATAGAAGTTACACCCTCACCCATCACCAAGCATATTGCTTAAATGCGTCTTAATTAAGGAGAAAATACCCTAAATAATTTCAATAATATAAATTTAAAAGTATAAAGTAAATTTGGTTATAAAGAAATAAATGTAAAATTTAAAGTTAATTATAAATAAAGGTATATAGTTATATATCTCATAATATTAATAAATTATATTGAATAATTATTAAAATATGAAATTTAAATCAAAATAAAATAAATATTATAAACTATGGGCATTTGAAGAAAACTAATAAAAAATCCTCAAAGTAAACTAATACACGTCAATATCCCTGTAACTTTGAACAGATGGAGTTACACGTTACAAAGAGGGAAAGGTGTCACCAAGTAGGAAGCGGTGACTACCAAGAAATGTTATACATAGACAGAAGAGGAGCATGAAAAGGGGGAAAAAAGATAGAGAGAAGAGGGAAAAATAAATCTGTTTGAGAGATGAGCCAGGGGCTGGATTTTGGAACTGAAAATTGGAAAATCTTCAATTGTTCTTGTAGCTTTGGGCACAGGGGCCAGTGGACTTATATTTCGAAGTTCTCTGGATCTGGGAACCGCCGAGGTTGATCCCAGATAGGCAAAGAGGAATCAGTTGGTTTGGTAACAGAACCAGAAAACTTGGAGCAATGTGATCAACACCAGATGGGAGAATCAGGTACACAAATGCATTTAATTTGATATAATTAACTTGATAGAATTTTACAAAAGAAATCTGTCAATCATATTGAAATTTAATATCAATCTTTACATTTGGTATCAGAGCTAAATTCAAACACTTGTGACCTTAGTGGCTACCATCATATAGTTGGAATTATAATCAATAAACATAAGAGAGTTCTCCTATTTAACACTAAGTGTTAAGTTTACATATTCAAAACTTTTGGCACAAGGGCAGTTAGAAGGTCATAACTGGGCAAAGAAGTTGACATTCTGAGCATAACTACAAAACAAATAACCCTGTGATTAGGCCGCAGCCTGAGCAAGACAGTGAAGTAATTTGAAGAGTATAGAAGTACTGTTCTTAAAAGGACCAAGAGGCTAGATTAATAGCCCATTCAAGGTCGAATCCTTTAGTAAAAGGAGCGAAGTTCTGGGCATAAATATTAAGATCTGAAATCACCTTTCAAATTAAGAATACTGTGTCACCTTGGTAATCCGAAATCTTCAAAAGTCTATGCATTTTTTGTGGGTAGTTACATCAAGGAATAAAGAGACATTGGAGGGCTACTCAGCTAGTAATTAAAGGACTTAGTGTCGAGTTGATGGAGGCATTGTAAGCATAGTTAAAAAGATCAACTTGAAGCTACAGTCACAAAAAGACTAAGACCGAACTGTGGAAGATTACAGTCACATATATAAAGTCTGATTTTTAGACAAAGCTATAGTAGCTGAAAATATGTATTGAAAATATCATCCCAACATTTATAGTTCTGTGTATAAACAAATGACCAAAAAATTCTAAGTTAAGAAGGACTGGAGACAGCTCTTGAAGCAAGCGAAAAGACTACTTAATACCAATTCTCAGAAAGGAAGTTGTTATTGGTTGTAGTCTGTATTCATAAGAATCTAGGCATCTATATAAATAAGATCCGAGCCCCTCAGTAGCAAAGAAACCAATCATATTCCATCAATAAAGAATCTTCTATAAGGATAAATAAAAATCTCTGCTTTGGGTCAACTACAATGCTTGCTTCTTTGTTATATCCTGAAGTTGTCATAAACAAAATTTTAATTATTTGTTGTCTGTCACAACAAGAAGCTTCCAGTCGAAGTAAACATCATAATAACCTGTTAATCAAAACAGTGAAAACATATTAGAAACCATTCTTGCCAAGCCTGTAATTTAATAAGTTTCATGTTGCTTAATGTTTCATTGGTAACCTTCATACGGTTATCTTTGGAAGACAATACCTATGATATGCATTTCTGTTGTTTAGAGGCTAAGAATAGAGTCATAACCATCACAATTACCATAGTAACCAGGCCAGCCAGCACAGCAACTCGAATCATGCTAAGGAGAATAAGCAATGCAATTGATATCTCAATTGACATTGACCAAAGTCATGAACACTTTGAACCATCTGACTCATAGTATTCTCATCAACCATCATATAGTTCACAATTTTTCCCATTCCATGGCTTTGTCAAGCAGAATTTGAAAGGAACAAACCCTTTTGGTAAACCATACAAATTAGCGATGATTGCAACAACAGCCTAAGTTTATCACAAAAGAAACTCATATTGATGATAGATAATAACTTCAAAAAAATTAGCTAGAAACAACACCAGTTCGCATGTTCAACCTCTCTTTTTCCTACAGGAAGAAGGCTAGCCACTTTGGCAATCCAAGCAATTCCGTAGACGACTCCGAAATTTATGGTGTGATGCTTCAAATTGAATCTGAGGTTCTGGAAGAAAAGATTAATGCATCCTAGGAACAAAAAAATGTCAACCATTCTAACTCCGCTGCACTTCACTGCACTGCACAGTAGTATACGTACGCTTTCGCCTTCATCTTCACCTTGGTCTTTCAACTAGATTGATCACCTTCACCGCAATGCTTCTATTTCGCTCTGCATTTGGAATTTCAATGAGAGTTTGTTAGTTAGTTAACTGTAGAAAACAGAGGACACATATGTATTATTAATATCTGGGATGGTCATTTGGGTCTTCAAAAAAAAAATGCTTCTCTGCAAATGCTACACCTGTTAGATTGAAACCAACGACCTTGCATGCATATAAAAGATACGTGCTCACACATCGATTTAAACACCTGACACGTTGAAATTTATTCTTAGATGGCGTTTAGTGTCAAACGATGAATTTAAAGGTCTAAACCAATGTTGCATTAATCGTTATCGGGATTAAATGGGCGCGGGGAAAAAATCGGGAAAAAATCGTTTGGTACAAAAATATTCATTTTTTTTCAATTTTTTTAATATCTAAACCATCTACAACATAAAATAAATACATTGACACATAAATATGATAAAAAAACTAATATATAAGATGTTTAATATCATTTCTAGTGCTAAAATCACACATAACATTGAATCATGTCCTAAATAGTAAGTCCTGACTCTTGAGTCCCAACTCAGCCTCAAAATATCAACAAAAAATATGATAATGTATCTCATCATGTCATAATGTCATATACAATAAAATGAAAGTCTAATCCTATTGATTTCCTCTGCCCCTCTTGCGAGAAAATGCCACAGCTTTCCCTTTCCCTCTAGATGTAGATGCTGGTGCCTATGCTGGTGGAGATGGTAGTGGAGTCTGATGTGCTCTAGAAGCTGAAGAACTAGAAGTAGGAGCTATAGGAGGTAGACCATGTCCTCTACTAGTGGCAAGGGTAGCCCGGGCAGGTGGTGTCACCTGGAAACATTACAATCTCCCAATCCCGAAATCCTGAAAAACTGATAAGTCTGTTGGACTTTGAATGAAATCTAAAATTCTACTTTCTCCATATGAAATCCAATGAGGTCGGAACCACTCTCAAACATCCTGAGTCATTTCATGGTAATGTTAAAAATTTAAGTAAAAGGATGAAAATGAAGATTAAGGAGAATGTCACTTTTACTTTAAGAATTTAACATTACCATGAATAGCATATCAATACTAGGGCCTAGACTTGATCATTAAGCTGCCCCACTCAAAAATTATTTGTTTCTTTCAAAAAAAATTGCATTTCAAACATTTAGCATCCCTTGTAAAACCTCGCTGCCCCGACTGCCCGGCGATTTTTTAAGTTTTTATCGCGATTTTTTCGTTTAATTATCGTGATTTTTTCATTTTATCGCAATTTTCACAACACTGGTCTAAACCTTTGACGTATGTCATCCACAGGAGGATAAAGAAACATGCAGTGGTATGACGGTGGATAATGGAACATGCAGTCGTATGATGTTGATACATAGAACACTCCCGGGCCTTCATCGCTTGGAGTTCGAAAGGTTACAGATGGGGCGTTCATCGAGAAATAGGTGGCAGTGGAGACCCCAACCATCACACGGAGCGTTCATCGAGAGACAGATGGCAGTGGAGACCCCAACCATCACAGTATTTATGCTTCTACCCCTCAAAAGTCATCAGGGAGGTTTCTTGACACAACGTCACTGGATTGGCTTTGCTAGTATCAAATGTGTTGTAGTAGTGTTCCACGAAAGCCTTCACCATTGTGTTCGGATCCATGATTTTTGGCTTGGAAACTGTCTGGTGAGAGCCCGGAACTGGTCCGGAACTGGTCTCGATCGGACTGGCGACGGACCAGAACCGGCTTTCTCGAAAACTAAGATGCTGCGTTGGTCAATATGAGAGAGGGAGCATTGCTTCTGGTCATGGCGACTCAGACATGGAAAGCTTTGCAGAAGTGGAACCATGGACATCTTTTATGGCCAAGTCCTGCGCACTTGCATTAATGGAATGAAGCGTAATCCATCGGAGCCCTAGAAAATTGTGGCCTGGTTTTTCTTCTAGCGCAAAGTCCGAGAAAATTGGGGTTCCGAAGTGTCTGATCCATGGGTGGGCGGTGGAGGAGGAGGAGGCAAAGGGTTTTGGGAAGGAGCAGATCGTAGTGATAACAACCACTTCGCCTTATCCAAGGGCAGTATCAGAAAATGATATGTGCAGAAGGCAAGCAGAAATTAATCGAATGGCACTGGGAGCCTTCAGGTTAATGAAAGCTCGAAGGGTCACGAGCTCAGAGGAGTTGGCGTGAATGAAGGAGAGCCTACACATATAAATCGTTGTGCTTTGTGCAGAAGAAGAGCTGTGCTACGCGGGCGGCGGCGCGTTTCAACGCGTCGGAAAGACACCCAAGTCAGTACGTGGCAGAATCTTTGACGACAGGGAAAAGTAGCTGCCATAGGTGGTGGGTTCCACTAGCAAATGAATGGGTCTTCTAAAGTCTTCTCAGTCGTTGTAAGTTTATTTTTGCCTCTCACCAGTTCTACGAATTTTTTGATTTGCTGGTCTTTTTCCTTGGGCCTTTGTTTTAGATCCATTCATATTTCCAATATTCCCGTTACATGAATCCGAGCACTGGTGGCAATGGGAATTTTAATGAGTGGAATATATTGATGTTATATGTTGAGTTGGTAATCTGTTTTTCTTAAAAAATTTAATTTCTAAATAAGATACCCCATCTTATCTCTGTGGCAAATTTGACTCTTTTTCCTTCATTTGTGACAAGATACTCTCTATTGACACTGTTTGGCAAACTTCCCCATGTATACAATACTCCAGATAGATGGGATGTATACATCACTCTACAGAGATTCCATCAACCAAGAATTTACTATATATTCTGCTAAATTCCCTCATGTCTTTCACCTGGTCTCAACCATTGCACCATTTGCCACTAAGTGCATGAAATGGCCCAATTACACGAGCAAGATGGCCCATGAGGTGAGTTATCAATCGTATGTTGGGTGGATTTGAACATTGGTTGGGTGTATGAAACACCATCCACTTGACCAATTAACCATGACCTGTTGTTTATGAGTTCATTAAAAAAGAAAACATATGTATTGCAGAGAAATGCTTCTTAAAACATAAGCTGCTATTACTAATCCATTGTAACCAAAAAAAAAAAAAAAACATAACCATTATTACAAATATAAATGGAATGAGTTCAGGCAGCCAACTGATGTTTCAGAGATTGGTTTTAATCAGGTAATTCAGCCTCTTAAAATGCTGAAAAATAGACGAGGTGATAATGTGTTGTATACTGTTAAAAAAAGAAGAAGAAAAAAGAGGGAATTAGTAGCATGCAAGAGTTTCAGTAGATTTGTTTGGCTTGAGAAAGTGGGTATGGACCAGTGTAGATAATATCGGCGAAATATCGCCGAATAGCGTAAATATCGCGATATTTTTGGCAAGCCAAAATTTCGCAGAGAAAATATCGTGATATTTTCTGCTCCCGAAAATATTGCGATATTTCCGAAATATCAGCGATATTTTGGAAAATATTGAGCGACGATATAAAATATCACCCGGCGTGTTTTTCCGCGGCTACAAAAAGGGAAAATTGGTTTTTTTTCTTCATTTCTGTTTCTAAGTGTTCAAGAAGGAACAGAAAGAGTTTTGTGGTGCTTGTCAAGGAGGGTTTGAAGATCAAACAACGATTATGACCACCAATTAAGATTTTTTTGTGGATCAAAGATTGAAGAATAGTGAGACAAACTTCATTTCTTCCATTAACAGGTATGTTCTTAAAAACCCCTATGTTAATGATTTTTTCATAGATTTAGGGTTATGCTTGCTTGTCTCTTTGCCTACCAACATTTTGTTTCTTTGTTTTCTTCCATTTGCTATGATTTTCATGCCCATGAACCAATGCAAGGGTTTTCTCCATATTTGGACAGCAAGCTTCATTTTTTTTTTCAACTTTCTTATGCACCCTCTTATTGCCATTTTTCATTCACATTGCAAAATGCAAATAATGTAGTAATTTTTTTTGAATGAGGTTGTTATTACTTATTATTTTTTCATTTTGTGTTGGGGGGTTTAATGCCAATTTTTTGTTTTTTTTGTGCCCTAGGTTTGAATTAGTTCACTACAAATGTCAAATATGCCAAAAGCCTTGGACCCATTTTAGGAGTATGGGGAGGCTGTTGGTGGGGCAAATCAGGCATATATATCATGCAACTTGTGTGGGACCAAGATGTCAGGAGGGATTACACGATTGAAATACCATCTGGCTAGACTCTCTGCATATGATGCAGATGTAATGCCTTGTATGGTTTCTAATGCAGAGGTTATACAAAAAGCTCGTGAAGCAATTGCTAAACAAGACAGAAAGAAAGCTGCTAGGGAGAGGCCAGTGGTCTCAGATAGATAGCTGCTAGTTTTATTTGTTTTGCAACTTTTGCTACATATAAGTTTATAACTCATGATGATAAAATACTTTTAAAGTTTTATATACGTGATGTTGTTTTGTTTGAGTCCTTGATTGGACAATTATCACTATCAGGGATCAACAGGATATGTGATGTTATTTTGTTTGAGTCCTTGATTGGACAATTATCACTATCAGGGATCAGCAGGATATGTGATGTTATTTTGTTTAAGTCCTTGATTGGACAATTATCAAGGATCAGCAGGATTTGGTATCGCCTTTGAAGTTTGATGTATCATTTCTATTTGACATCATATATATCAATGCCTTCTTCATATTTATGTGTCAATGTGTTTAGTTCATGTTGTTATTGCTTTATATGTTTAGAAATCTGAAAAAAATGAATATATTATGCATTTTTTATGCTTGCCGATATTTGCCGATATTTTCGCCGATATTGCCGATAAGATATTTTCTGGACCCTCGCCGATATTTTCCCGATACTGATATTATCAACACTGGTGTGGACAAGTAGTAATAGTCAATAATTGGTTATATTAATTGGTGGCTTCAGTGTTCATTTTCTTGGAGAAATAATTGCAGTTAGCAGTTATTTGGGATGAACATGCTGACAACTCGGATATGAGACTTATGAAAACCTCAATAAAAGCTTTATAATGGTGAACATTGTGCAGAAATCTAGGTTGAGGACTAGAGTCTGGAAAATGCACGTAATAAATCAAGACAATAATTTAACAATTAAGAAAACCAGAGAATTATTTAAAGAAGAAATACAATATATAAGCGCACTGTGAATGAGTGTTGTAAATTTTGAATTTACAAATGCTTTGAAAATGCCAAATTTTGTAATATGAAAGTATCGACTGCTTTTATCCATTTTTCCATAGATCCAGTTTTTCCAGTGCTCACTGTTTCTTACAAATAGGATCCTTACAGATGTGAAAAATGGCAGCTGAATTTCTGTCTATCAAAAATTCAATAAGTTGGGACTTTTAGTGAGTTGAATACCAAAATTTGTGACCATAACAAAACCACAAGAAGTGAAGTGGAAAAAAAAAAAGACCGTGGCCATGGTGGAGCCAATGTTAGAAAATAATGATGGTTAGGGCATATAAGAATGAAAATTGAAGATTGGAAGGCTGTGGAGGTGAAACAAGAATGCAAGATAAACACATGACAGCTTAGTTATGAGGTACAATTGCTTCGTTTTAAAATGAAAACTAGAATGAAAAGCTGAAAAGAATTTGTGGAGCATCAAATTGACCGATTTTTAAAAGAAAAATATCATTTAGCTACAAATATATGTGCAAACACTTTTACATTATTGACTGCTCATCATTAACCTATTGTGCAATCTCCTCTACCTGCATGCTTAAACACCCTGGGTTTTCTATTCTTGCATGTGAATTTTTGCATTGTAGTTTCACTATCAACTAAAAATTAAATTATATTATTATTGAAAATAGAGTGTTTAAACATTTAGAATTATATTGTGCATTTGTTTTTATTTTTTATGTTTTTTGCTTATTTAACAGTAATAGGGTAAATTGCATTATTAAATGGTTGATTTGGACTCTTCTAATGTGAAAGTTAATAGAACTAGGAAAAAATTAAAATTTGCATAAGGGGAGGTGTTTCTTATTATATTATATTTCATGGAAAGGAAGGAAAGAACAAAGGATAATATTATACCTCTAAACTCTTTGACCAAGCATTCAAGGAATCTTAAATTTCATAAACAGAAAATGGCCGAGCTGGTGTGCAAGACATAGTTATCTACATAAGCAACACATTAATTAAAGCAAGAGTGGTACTCTGAGTTGGATAATTCTAGTGATTTTGATTCAATACGTGGTAGTTGGAGAGATGAAGATAGTACGCCTGACATTTCTGGGGAGAGCAGGTTATTGTCTCCTGTTAACACTAATAGAATTGAGATTTTACAAAATAGTATTTTGGGGAAAGAATTTCAGAATATACATTCTGATGCTGGAGAATTTCTCAGCCCTTCTGTAGAAATAGTTAGAAAAGACATTAATGATTCCTCAGTGTTTGAAGGCAACATTTTGGCAAATGAAGAAACACATTTGAATTGCAAAACCGATATGTTGAAGTTTTTAACCATGAATCTCAAGACATAAAGAGAGACTTCCTTAAAAGAGCACTTCCAGTTAAACTAAATGGCGAATTAATTCATAAATATGTAGAATTTAACATTATGAAGAGAATAATTGAATTCACAAGTAAAAGTTGAATTCAGATTCTTCAAAAGATTCCCATATCTTAAATAAAAGATAAAGATTGGGACTTAATGGATAATTTGTTTGAAATATAAAATAATGTCGACATAGCAAACTAATTGGTTCCAATTAGTAGGTTATGTGCCTTATCTTCTGTTATAGTAAAATTTGAGAGCATTGACTTGATGAAAATGATGGGCAAACGGAAGTATACGGACAAGAAAGGCAAAGGTGCTTCTATAGCAAAGTGAGGCATAAATCCAAAACAACCATGGAAATACATGTTGAATATTATATTAGTAATATTAGAATGAAAGTACAACGAAAAGGTACGAAGGATCTAGCGAATTGGACTCTTTAGAGATCATGGCAGGGTCCAAATACCACAATAATACCTATGGACTAGTGAATTTATAGAACAAATATTAAAGCTAGTACAAGTAGTCATAAGTGGAATTGTGGAAAATAAGAAGCTAAGGGCATAAAGCTACATATTTTCTGTTGTAAACAAAAGCATTGGAACTCGATACAAGACATAGACTTCAGGACAGAGAAAGGAAATTTATGAGTAATGCTTATCACTTTGACATGACATTTGTACTAACTTTTCAAGGAATGATTGTTGGGACAACATTCAGACCCAATTTAGCAATTCTTATAATTGATAATTATAAATACAACCTGAGCACAGGTTCCATGAGCATAAATACAACATATAGGGTCAAGGTATTGAGAGAGTATACTACCATTTAAACTTAAAGCAATGTATGGTCACTGGTGTATTATTGTTAGAGGAAATGTTGAGTACAAGATATGTTTCCCAAATGTTGTTGCATACCATGCTTTGATCTAGGTATTTCAACGATATATATATAAAAGAGCACAACAAACAACATTATGTTGAAATTTGGTACCGGAGGACAGGTGGTTCCCTAAGGCTTTGATCTTTGGCCTAGGAAAAGTGTCCAAAAAATAATTTAATTTTTCTCCTAAAGTGATTTTATAATTTTTATAAAGTCAAATCTAATTTAAAAGTGACTTTAAGTGATAAAGTTACTAAAGTCTAATTTCAAAGTGACTTTACTAAAGTCAATGTAAAATTAGAAAGGAAAAGTGACTTTGAAAATAAATGACTAAGTGGGTCTTTATTAAAGTGGGGTGAATTAAAAAATAGAAAGTGAGATTTAAATGAGCATTTAATCTCAACCCTAGATCTCAATCTATTTCAGCCATTGGATTTAGGGATTACCCAAAAGTGACTTAGGGTTAGATTACGGGAGGGAAAGGAGGAAAAGGTCATTTATTCTTTCATGAGCAGATTGGGAGAAGGAGAGCAAGAGAGCAAGAGAGATTTCTGGACAGTGAGGAGAAGGAGGCAGCAGCTTGGCACACATTCCAAGGCAGTTTTACAGCAGTCCATACAGCGGCTTGGAGGAGGCAGTACAGTCCGTACAACGTTTTGAAGGAGGTCCTACAGCAGTCGTACAGCAGAGAGGAGGCCGTACAGCAGCCGTACAACGTACGTACAGCAAGGAGGGCCGTACAGTAGCCCATACTGCAGTTTTGGAGGAGGCAGGCCGTACAACAGTT
This sequence comes from Pinus tabuliformis, assembly GCA_031772625.1. Taxonomy (NCBI): domain Eukaryota; kingdom Viridiplantae; phylum Streptophyta; class Pinopsida; order Pinales; family Pinaceae; genus Pinus; species Pinus tabuliformis. The sequence continues at coordinate 964,347,795 of CM062805.1, forward strand.
TTTCAGCAGTTTCTAGTTGGCTGTGAGGCATGGAAAGCGAGATAAGTTGTAAAATTTGCTTGCTGATTTTTACTGAATATTTTCTCTCACTGTAAAAGGCATTTTCCAGAAATAAGAAAGAGCTCTCGAACTGGTTTTCCCCAAGAGTTGTAGGGGGTTTTTCCAGGGTCACCTTGACCAAAAATCACCGTGTTTAAATGTGTTGAAAGGCTGTTTATATGTGCTGATTTTTATATTTCTGAATTTTCCAGCGTTCTGTAAAATTTCCAGAATTTGTGTTTTCAGCAAAATTTATTTTTCAGTTGTTGAATGTATGGATATGGGAAAGGGCATTTAACTATTTTGAAGAAATAAGGTGAAACTGAAAACCGGGGTGGGAAATGAAAATTTTTTACAAGGTATCAGAGCTTGAGTGCTAAAGTGCAATTTGGGACAGCAAAGAGAAAAATTACAGCCTGCTGATTTTTCACTCAGAAAATTCCAGCAAGCTGATTTTTCACAAACAGCAGTTTTATCTTTACTACAGCAATGCTATTTTTTAGTTTTAGGACAGCAGGATGTCATTAGAATTGAGGGTGGAGGATAGGTTGGATGGGCATTCCAATTACAGCGTTTGGAAGGAGACAATGCAAAGCATCTTTGAGGAGGCAGAAGTCTGGGACATCATGGTGCATACCACACAGAACCCTGTTGTTGTGCCTACTGATGCTACTCAGTTGGTTGATTACAATAAAAAGAATAACAAGGGTAAGAGACTGATTCTAGGCGAAGTCAAAGACCATTGCATTCTTCATGTGAGAGGAAAGAAAAATGCCCATGATATGTGAACAGCATTGTCCAATCTCTACCAGAGTACCAATGAGAACCGGAAAATGGTCCTGAAGGAGAAGCTGAAGACCATTAAGATGGACAATGATAGTGCAGCTAGATATCTCACAAATATTACTAATGTGAGAGATGAGTTGCCAGCAGTTGGAGAGGTCATTCCATCCACTGAGTTGGTGTGGATTGCAGTGAATGGCCTCCCTCGTTCATGGATGAACTTTGCTGATGGGGTTTGTGCACGTGAGACCCTTCCCACATGGGAGAGGTTTTGGGATGATTGCATTCAGACAGAGATCAGGAAAGGTCAGCTTGGGGCAGCCAAGCCAGCTGAGCAAGATGAGCATGTAGCACTGGTGGCAGGAGGCAAGAAAGGCAAAGGGAAGAAGCAGGCTTCCACAAGCAACGGTAGGGGCAAAGGCAAAGGTAAAGGCAAACAGGATAACACACAGAAGGACTATTCCAAGGTGAAGTGTTGGAATTGTCAAAAGATGGGACACTATGCAGTTGTGTGTCCGGAGAAGAAGAAGAAGGGGAAGAACCAGAGCATGGCAGCTTCAGCAGAGGTTGAGGACTTTACAGATCGTTTTGACCGGGAGTTTGCGTTCACTACGTGTAAGTCCTCTAATGCAGGATCACCTGCCACACAGGTTCAGAGGGAGCATGCTTTTCCCTTGATTAGCAGAGCATCTTCGGGTATGTGGTATGTGGACAGTGGGGCTTCATGTCACATGACAGGAGTCCGTGAGTACTTCTCAGAGCTTTCAGAGAGTGGCACTGATATAGAGGTAGTACTTGGTGATGACAGAGTTGTTAGAGCAGTCGGTGTGGGGACACTGACATTTCAGAGGGAGTCCAAACCTCCCTTGAAGGTGTCAGATGTTCTTTATGTGCTAGGGATGAGGAAGAACCTCATATCCGTATTAGCTTTGGAGGACAGAGGATATGAGGTACTGTTCAGGGGAGGACAGGTGTTGATGTATCCCAGGGGCACTCCAGCTGATTCAGCTAGAGTGATAGGTGTACGCCATGCAAAGGTGTACAAGTTTGCATTCCAACCCCTTTTGGCATTAAGCAGTAGTACTGACAGCAGAGCTAGCAGTTCTGAGCTATGTGAGATTTGGCACCGCAAGATGGGGCATATGTATCATGGAGCCTTGAGGACATTGCGGGAGATCACTACAGGTGTGCCAGATTTCAATACTGATCACTTTGATACTTGCAGAGGATGTGCGATGGGCAAGTTTACCAAATCCCCTTTTCCCAGCAGTGACAGCAGAGCGACTGGGATACTTGATTTGATTCATTTCGATGTGAGCGGTCGGATGTCTCATGTTTCCTTGAGTGGATATGAGTACTATGTTTTATTCATTGATGATCACTCTAGAAGGACCTGGATTTATTTCTTGAAGACCAAGAGTGAGGTGTTCAAGCGGTTTCAGGAGTTTAGAGCTCTTGTGGAGACACAGACAGGTCAGAAGATCAAGTCCCTGAGGTTGGACAATGGGGGAGAGTACACCCTTGGAGATTTTGTTGACTATTGTGCGGAGGCAGGCATTAGGAGGGAGTTCACTGTTCCTTACAACCCCCAGCAGAACGGGGTTGTGGAGAGGAAGAACAGATCCATCGTAGGGGCTGCCAAAGCCATGTTACATGATCAGTGGTTGCCATTGTTCTTGTGGGCAGAGGCCTGCAACGCAGCTATTTATTTGTAGAACAGGAGTCTGCATCGTGCCTTGGGGCGCATGACTCCGGAGGAGGCTTTTTCTGGGAAGAAGCCTGATATTGGTCATCTTCGTATCTTTGGATGCATTACATACTCCTACATACCCAAGGAGAAGAGGACCAAACTAGAGCCCACCGCAGTGAAGGGTATCTTTGTGGGCTACAATGAGACCTCAAAGGCCTTTCGGATTTACATTCCTGCACAGAGGAAAGTTGTTGTCAGGCGAGATGTGAAGTTCGAGGAGGACAGGGCCTTTAGGAGGTCATGGGAGTTAGAGTATCTAGATCAGCCAGACCCTCAGCAGCAGTTGAGTCAGTCGCAGGGATCCAGTGGGCAGGGATCAGGAGGATCTGGAGGTACATCTATGAGGATGTCAGGTCCGTCAGTGAGCAGTGGCTCACAGAGCCAGAGGGGTGGTGCTCCGGGCAGCATGCAGAGCAGTTCACAGAGCAGTTCACTAGGGAGTCCACTGATGGACAGATCACACGGTACCTCAGCTTCTACAGGTTCAGGTGCAGGCAGGAGGATAGCAGACAGACAGTCAGGAGTTCAGGCTACTGATGGTGATGAGGAGGAGGAGTTTCATTCTCCTATGGGCAAAGCATGCTCAGGGAAGAGAAAGGCCAAGTGGCTTCAGGACACCTTGAAAGATGCCACATCTGTTGCTGAGCCGAAGAGGCCGGTCAGAGAGAGTAGACCACCTGAGAGGTTTTGTAGCTATATGGCGATGGTTACCAGCATCCTTGACTCTGAGCCTTCTAGCTATGAGGAGGCAGCTAGCCAGCAGGTCTGGAGAGAGGCCATGCAGGAGGAGTATTCTTCTATCATGAAGAATGATGTTTGGGAGGTGGTGCCGAGGCCTGAGGGCAAATCCGTGGTTACTTCCAGATGGCTTTACAAGGTAAAGCATGCTACAGATGGCAGCATTGAGAAATTCAAAGCGAGGTTTGTGGCTAGAGGGTTCTCCCAGGTAGAGGGAGTTGATTATGAGGAGACCTTCGCTCCCGTGGCTCGATATACTTCAATCCGCTCCATTATATCGATAGCAGCAGAGATGGGTTGGAAGATCCACCAGATGGATGTGAAGACCGCATTTCTCAATGGCTTCATACAGGAGGAGGTGTATATTGAGCAGCCACAGGGCTTTGAGGTGCATGGGAAGGAGTCCCATGTGTGCAGACTGAAGAAGGCCCTTTATGGCCTGAAGCAAGCTCCGAGAGCTTGGTACTCCAGGATAGATACATACTTGCAGGGGATGGGTTTCACAAAAAGTGAGGCAGATCCGAACCTTTACTTTATTGTGATAGGTGAGGAGCCTCTCATTCTGGTGCTGTATGTGGATGACTTGGTCATTAAAGGTGCAGAGAGGCTCATAGAGCACTGTAAGAGAGATCTTGCGGCGAAGTTTGAGATGAAGGACATCGGCTTGATGCATTACTTTTTGGGTTTGGAGGTGTGGCAGGAGGAGGGGCATTTCTTCCTGGGGCAGGGGAAGTATATTGTGGACATCCTTGGCAGATTCCACATGGAGGATTGTAAACCCATGTCGACATCGATGATCACCAACTGGAAGAAGCTTCATGCTTTGGATTCCGAGTTGGTGGATCCCACATTGTGCAGGCAGCTGATTGGTTCCTTGATGTATTTGGTCAACACTAGACCAGATATTTGTTTTGCAGTCAACACGATGAGTCAGTTTATGTGTGAGCCTAGGAAGGTTCACTGGGTGGCTGCAAAACCCATTTTGCGGTACTTGCAGGGGCTAGTGGATTATGGTCTGGACTACAGGCAGGGAGATGGAGTGAGATTGGCAGGTTATACTGATTCTGATTGAGCAAGTTGTGCTTTTGATAGGAAGAGCACTTCAAGGTGTTGTTTTGGGTTGGGTTCGGCAGTAGTGTCATGGGTCAGCCGGAAGCAGCAATCAGTAGCATTGAGTTTAGCAGAAGCAAAGTATATGGCAGCCAGTCTAGCTAGTTGTGAGGCCATCTGGCTTCGCAAGATGTTGTTTGGCTTACTTGGTCAGCCGTTGAGACCTTCAGTGATTTACTGTGATAATCAGAGTTTCATTAAACTCACAGAGAATCCAGTATTTCATGACAGGTCAAAGCATATCGGGATCAAATATCATTTCATCAGAGACTGTGTTCAAAAGGGAGCTGTGAAGCTTGAGTATATTCCCACTGATGAGCAGGTTGCAGATATTCTTACCAAAGCCTTACCACAGGGCAAGCATGACTACTTCAGAGACAAGATGGGTGTGGTGAGGAACACCTTCCTCAATAAGAGGGAGTGTTGAAATTTGGTACCGGAGGATAGGTGGTTCCCTAAGGCTTTGATCTTTGGCCTAGGGAAAAGTGTCCAAAAAAGAATTTAATTTTTCTCCTAAAGTGACTTTATAATTTTTATAAAATCAAATCTAATTTAAAAGTGACTTTAAGTGATAAAGTTACTAAAGTCTAATTTTAAAGTGACTTTATTAAAGTCAATGTAAAATTAGAAAGAAAAAGTGACTTTGGAAATAAATGACTAAGTGGGTCTTTATTAAAGTGGGGTGAATTAAAAAATAGAAAGTGAGATTTAAATGAGCATTTAATCTCAGCCCTAGATCTCAATCTATTTTAGCCATTGGATTTAGGGATTACCCAAAAGTCACTTAGGGTTAGATTAAGGGAGTGAAAGGAGGAAAAGGTCATTTATTTTTTCATGAGCAGACTGGGAGAAGGAGAGCAAGAGAGCAAGAGAAATTTCTGGATAGTGAGGAGGAGGCAGCAACTTGGCACACATTCCAAGGCAGTTTTACAGCAGTGCGTACAGCAGCTTGGAGGAGGCCGTACAGTCCATACAGCGTTTTGAAGGAGGTCATACAGCAGAGAGGAGGCCGTACAGCACAGCAGGCCGTATAGCAGTCGTATAGCGTATGTACAGCAGAGAGGGCCGTACAGCAGCCCATACTGCAGTTTTGGAGGAGGCAGGTCGTACAACAGTTTTTCAGCAGTTTCCAGTTCGCTGTGAGGCACGGAAAGCAAGATAAGTTGTAAAATTTGCTTGCTGATTTTTACTAAATATTTTCTCTCATTATAAAAGGTATTTTCCAGAAATAAGAAAGAGCTCTCGAACTGGTTTTCCCCAAGAGTTGTAGGGGGTTTTTCCAGGGTCACCTTTACCAAAAATCATTGTGTTTAAATGTGTTGAATGGCTGTTTATATGTGCTGATTTTTATATTTCTGCATTTTCCAGCATTCTGTAAAATTTCCAGAATTTGTGTTTTCAGCAAAATTTATTTTTCAGTTGTTGAATGTATGGATATGGGAAAGGGCATTTAACTATTTTGGAGAAATAAGGTGAAACTCAAAACCGGGGTGGGAAATGAAATTTTTTTACACATCATTGTTAAAAGGAATGAATTGAGGTCTATCTTTGTAAATGACTATACGCATGGTGCATGTTGTTACCAAGTAAGGTAATAACCCAGCTAGTTGTTACTAGAGCAAAAACATATAGATCAATGAATGTTTGGGACATAACGATATGTGCTGGTAAGATCAAATATCAAGTGTCAGTTAGCAATCCAAAATCATAAGTTTTATGCACAATCAATACATGAAAGAATGATTTCAAATTATTATGCTTAAACATTGCTGGTACATGGATATCTAGATAAATCATGACTTATGTTATGAATGTGATATATATAATTTTGTTTTTATTTTACATATCAACATGAATGATGAGATGGAAATAAAATAATAAATACACTTGAATACTTGATGTGAAAATGAATTTACAAATATATTAGTTAGACATAGCCAAGTATGTTAAATGTACTCAAAGATTAATATCATAGTGAGAGTTTATTAAAATGCATAGAAAATCGTTACCTGAATACAATTGATTTTGAATATATCGATGCATATGTTATAATTTGTGGGCAAGTGTTTACATTGCAAATAGTATCATTATCAAACCGACTACGTGATGACAAAACTCCAAGAACAATTGAAGCTCAAAGAGATTCCATGATAGGGTATTGACCCTAATTTTACTAGGAGGGGTGGAGGTGTTGCCCACTGTTTATCCTCCAAAACCTAGAGTCATGGGAGGACTGTGCGAGTCACGCTTCCCTAGACGTGTGATGATGACTGCCAAATGCGTATTGGGAAATTAGGTTGATATAGTCAACACTGCCATCCTTCGAGTTTATGAATGGTTAAGTCAGTATAACTGATGCCATGGCATACTCCAGTAAAGGACGGATAGGATGATTTTCGAATAGCTTGGGAACCTGGTTGGGGCAAGACATGACCATTAAAATTATAAAAACACCAATTTTATAGTATCCTTACATTAAATAAGAATTTAACCTCGATAAGCAACCCTAACAAGAATGTACTAATCGCTAAAATAAGCATTGATATACGGTTTAAAAAAAAAAAAAAAACACTCTAACTTCCGGACGAAGTTTTCTGAAGGAGGGATGTATGTAATGACCCATCTTTAATATAGAGAGCACAAGAGTATTAGCATGCATACAACGCATACATATGATAGCTACATATGCATGTATTGCATGTATTGCACTATTATATATATATATATATATTCTAAATTAACTATAAATGTTGAAAATTGACACTGCTTCAGATAGAAGTTACATCCTCACCCATCACCAAGCATATTGCTTAAATGCGTCTTAATTAAGGAGAAAATACCCTAAATAATTTCAATAATATAAATTTAAAAGTATAAAGTAAATTTGGTTATAAAGAAATAAATGTAAAATTTAAAGTTAATTATAAAAAAAGGTATATAGTTATATATCCCATAATATTAATAGATTATATTAAATAATTATTAAAATATGAAATTTAAATCAAAATAAAATAAATATTATAAACGATGGGCATTTGAAGAAAACTAATAAAAAATCCTAAAAGTAAACTAATACACGTCAATATCCCTGTAACTTTGAACAGATGGAGTTACACGTTACAAAGAGGGAATGGTGTCACCAAGTAAAAAGCGGTGACCGCCAAGAAATGTTATACATAGACGGAAGAGGAGCATGAAAAGGGGGAAAAAAGATAGAGAGAAGAGGGAAAAATAAATATGTTTGAGGGATGAGCCAAGGGCTGGATTTTGGAACTGAAAATTGGAAAATCTTCAACTATTCTTGGAGTTTTGGGCACGGGGACCAGTGGACTTCCATTTCGAAGTTCTCTGGATCTGGGAACCGCAAAGGTTGATCCCAGATAGGCAGGGAGGAATCAGTTGGTTTGGTAACGGAACCAGAAAACTTGGAGCAATGTGATCACACCAAATGGGAGAATCAGGTACACAAATGCATTTAATTTGATATAATTAACTTGATAGAATTTTACAAAAGAAATCTGTCAATCAGATTGAAATTTAATATCAGTCTTTACAGTAAGGTTGAATTGCATATTTCGGAATGTCTTTAAGCTAGGTTTTATGATCAGCAACAAAGGCCAAACTTAATCTCAAGGAAGGCCAAATTATTTCATCATTTCTCCATTGATTTCCAGTGCCAAAAAGAAGCTCAATCTCTGTCCTTAAGGAGGGCCAAATTGTTTAAGAAAAAGGAGGATGAATTTATTAAGTTCCAGGCATGGTTTTCTAATAAGCCAAGCAGTATATTTTGCCTAGAGATCATGGTACAAACTTCAGATGGAGAGGAATGAATTCTGAACTGAAGGAGCAACTGATATATTCATATCCACAAACAGTTCCAAATTTGAAGTCACAGTTGTGTTTATTTCTGCCTGTAGCAACCTCTCCATTAAGAGACCGAATTGATTTCAAAGACATATCCAATCAGTTAGTCTGAGTTCTTATTAATTGGAGCTTATTCCAGATGTACTTCTTCCAGTGGCATTGTAAACCCGACATTTTCTCTCAATAAAATTCAGACTTTGCCTCAGATGTTCTTCTTCCAGTTTGTTTTCAAATTGTTTGACAAAAGCCTGTGTTGTCCACTGAAGTGAATTTTCAGAGTTTGCACACTAATTGTTTCTTAAATGGTGCCAACGAAAAAATTTCAAATATTTTTGGAGACATTTCTTACATGGTGCCAAAGAAAAAATTTCAAATATTTTTGGAAACATTTTCTTGGAGTTGTAAATATTGCTCTCTAAATTGCTTGAAGTTTTCCCTGGTACATTACAGCAAAGGGAGACAGTGAAGTTTCTCAGTTCGATTTCGTAAGTGAAGGTAAAAATATTTCTGGAGCTTTGCCAGTGTCAGGCAAGCAGTGGTAATTTCTCAGTAGCAGTTCTTGCTGAAGATACTAATATAAACTCTCAGATCTGAAAATTGGTTTTCCCCACATTGGGGATTTTCCAGGGACGATCATTGTGTAATTGGTTTCTCACATTTTCTACTGCGATTTTATTTTGTGAATGTTGTTCATGTTGTTATTCATTACTTCCAGCAAAAGAATTAATTTATCGTGAACAAGTAATAGGAAATAATTAATTGGGATAATATCACTTTTTGGGTAGCTAGAAATTTCACATCAACTTTATTTTCTCTCTTTTCCTCATTTTTGACCTTTCAAGGCAAGCGGATAGGGTTAGGGTTTAAGGTCGAGTTCAAATAGGGGGAGGAAAATTGGCTTGTTGTGACTCGTGAGGTGTCTCATGTGGATTGAGCCTCATTGCAATCAAATCTAGTCTTTTCCACAGTTAAATCAGCCTGCTTAGGGTTGACATCACAAGCCCTGGGTAATTTTGCCATAGGGAAACCCTAACTTAGCATTAAGACTTCAACTTGGGGTTTGTTGAAGGCTTGTGACTCCTTTTGTTGGTCATATCTATTTCACATAAGCCTTTTCCTGGTCTTATATGCCTTCGTGAGCCATTCTTAATGCCTATTCCTCGAAACCTCAGCAATAAGTACCTTTGATAGGTCTCTTGAAGAGCACGCTATTCCTTGTCTTATTGGATTGTGCCTTGGCCTTAGTTTGAGTGCCCTTCTTGAGCTTATCCCATCCATTACCTTTGAACCATTGCCTTAGAATACCTATAAGGCGACTAGCATCGGGAAGACTCCCTTGTGGTGAAAGTCCACTAAAGAGCAAAAGGTTGTCTTTTGTGGTGACAATGGACCTCCACCTCAGTGTTGTCCCTTGGTCTAGTTCTCGTGTCATGTCCCTTCTCAAAGACATTAGTAAAAGGGTGCTACTACACAATTTTTCACATTTTTGACTAAGGAAGAGGACCCCACACTTTCGACTTAGGGACTTAGGGGCCAAATCGACTTTATTTAGAAGTTAGTGGAATGTGGGGGCCACCCACATGGGAGTTCGAATTAGCCATTCAATATGCTTGGAGGGAAAATCGAATGGTTGGATGGAGGGGCCCACATGAGGCTAAGGAGGCCCAAGGAAATATAAGGAGAGATCAGCTCTCATTTTGGTTTCATCTTTGACATTTGCAAACAACTACTCATCTGTTCACTTGGTTGTTTAGCGAGTCCACCAGCTATTTAGCCACGAGTCTCTCAGGCAGGATATTCAACCTATACTTCGGGGGACCATCCGTGCCCTCCCTAGGGAGGTTGTTCCATAAGAGTTCTTAGGAGTTCTGGGGTAGTGACATACACCAGCAGCCAGCGCAGACCAAGGAGTGTATTTCTGGCCAACCAGGAAACACGCAGAGGGAGATTGAGGCAAGCAGAGATCTGATTGCTTGTCCGGAGTTGGGAAGCTGAGGTAGTAGCACTAGACCAGTGTTCTTGCTGGGTTTTACAGCCAGCATTCCAGAAATCCGAACTACTAGGCTAAGGGGTAGTGCAGAGGCCACTTGGCAGATTTTCGTGGTGCTTGGGAGTAATTGATTTTGGCCAAGAGATCATCCGGGGAGTCAAGGGCTAGATAGCGAGGGTGAACTTAGCGTTTTGGAGGAGTTTTCAAGTGGATTTACAAGCAGTTTCTAGCAGGCCAAGTTTTGCAACTATAGCTAAGGTGAGGCTCCAAGGGGGTCGAAAATCAAAAGTCCAAACCAATTAAAATCCCTTCTGGGTTTTGCTGGGTTTTGGACAAGGAGTCCAAAGTTAAAAGCATATAAATTTCTGGGCAGTTTTAGTGCACTTTCCAGCCATTCGAACTTCAGTAGAGCAACAGTTTTATGGGCAACGCAGTGCAGATTTGTGCAGCAACTGGGCAACCTTCAGCTCAGCGATTTTCCTACCTGGGTTTGGTCCCGCTTGTCCATTGAGACAAGCCCAGGTGCACCATCCCATCATCTATTGTATTTCGCTTGCAGAAATTAAATAAAATGGTTCAGTAGTTCTCCATTTGTAGCTTTTATATGGGTGTTTGTTGAATATTTCGTTTTTGTAATTTGCTGCATATATTATTTGCTTGTTATCACTTGTATTCCTGTTTAGGATCATTACAGTGGTATCAGAGCCTAGTGCTTGGCTCAACTGTGGGGATTGTCTCCTATGAGGGAAGGGGACCAGCAAAACATCACCTATCGTAGACAGAGGTACAAGAGCAGAGAAAGGGAGTTAGAGATTACTCCAGATACGAAGGACAGGGGGAAAGCAGTAGCAGAAGAGGAGGAAATGATAGAGCCCAAGAGTAGGGAGGAGATGGCTTTTGACAACCTCCTAAGGACCGGGCCCTGAGTGACTTGGCCAAGGGACAGAAAGACATGCTGGAAGAAATCAAGTCACAGAACAGAGAGAGGACACACCTGGAGGGTTTCTGTGTGGGGTAACTTCTAGGGCCTCTCAGCCATTCGATCACCCCTCACCAACAGCGCAACACCCTTCAGTCGATCTACCAACTCGTGCTACACTAGCTTCCTTCGTGCCAGTGGCACAAATCGAGCCTGCAAGGGAGGAGGGCCCCCCTCAGATCGGAGATTACTTCAAAGAGTGGCAGCTTATGGATGAAGACTTTAAAGAAGACCTCTCCTTCAGAGATTACTGCAAGCTCAAGCAGAGTGAGAAGAACAAGAGGTATGCAGGACAAGGGACCCAGAACTACGAGCTACAGAGAACCATAGGGAGGATGTATTTCCGTACTTTCGATGGCACTGCCAAGTGCATAGCCAGGGCTTGGGTTGAGAAGATGGACAACTACTTCCAACTCAACCGGATGACAGAGTAGGAAGCCATTAAGATGGCCACATTGCACATGGACGGGGAAGCCCATGATTAGTGGTTTCATGGCTTGACTACGCTAGGGCATGCCCACATAGTTTCTTATGACTACTTCACCAGGAGGGTGGTGGAGCGATTTGATCAGAGGGATTTGGAGGCTCATTTCAGAGCGCTGACCCAACTGCGCCAAACAGGCAACTCAGAGCAGTACTTCTCATATTTTCTGCGGGTGTCAGTAATGGTCCCAGATCTATCAGAGGCAAGGAGGGTGTATACCTTCATTGAGGGCTTGCTTGAGCCCCTACATAGACTGGTGAAGTCACACATACCCTCACGCTGCAGGAAGCAGGCTTGTGTGCCAGGGATCTGCAGGGGGACCATCCCCAAGACTAGAGCACCATTTCCTACACAGACCCCTTTCCCACAAAAGGGGCATGAGACTAGACCTCCACCTTAGAGGACCACACAGGGGAGGGGGCTGTTAGATGAGGAGACATGGAAGGACCTCCGAAGGAGGAAGCTGTGCCTCACATGCAAAGAGCCCTGGGCACCATGCCATCGATGCATTGCTGGGAGAGCACACTACAATGAGGTTTTTTCTGATAGTGACCAGAAGGACGAGGTGGAGCAGGATTGTGGTGGGGCAAATGGTGAAAGTCCGACAGACAGAGGACCACAACCACCACCTCCAGAAGGTGGGGCATCCCTTGCCCCAGCAAGGGGAGTTCTCGCTTCCTTATGCAGGATTCCCAAATTTTGACACTAAGGATCAAAGCCACTGTATAGGGACAGAGGGTGTCAGTGCTAGTGGACAGTGGGGCTACCCACAATTTCGTAGATGCCCAGTTGGTCCAGAGGAAGGGCCTCACCACAACAGAGTTTGAGGGCTTCTCAATCCTAGTACCAAGTGACTAAACCATACAGTGCACTAGATATGTGCCCTCCTTGACAGTAGTTATGGGGAACTACTCAATGGCGGACCATTTCTTTGGGGTCGATGTGCTAGACACCAACGTGGTGATGGGCGTCCATTGGCTATATTCCCTTGGGCAAGTCATGACAAATCGGAGGAAGCTGAAGATGGAGTTCATTGGGCCGGATGGCAAACTGGTAGTCTTGAGAGGCATGTAGTCTTATCCACCTCAAATAGTTTCGACCCACAAGATGGAGGCAAATTTATGACATGGGGACATTGCATGGGCAATTGAGTTGAGGATCTCAGAGGCTGGAGGACAGGCTCAGCCACCACCGATAGACATACAGGCCTTGCTGGACAGATACACAGTAGTGTTTAGGGACATTCCACCAAGCCAGCCACCAGACAAAGGGTTTGAGCACACTATTGAGTTGGAGTTAGGTGTGCAGGCAGTGATCACCACTCCTTACAATCCTCCCAAAGCCTACAAGGATGAGATAGAGAAGGCCATCCAGGAGCTGTTAGCATTGGGCCATATCAGGCCAAGTTCCAGTCCTTTCGTTTCTTCAGTGGTGCTGGTGAAGAAGAAGGATGGAACCCTTTGGATGTGCATTGACTACTGGGCCCTCAACCAAAAGAAACTAAAGAACCGATACCCCATTCCTCGCATTGATGAGCTGATGGATGAGCTTAGAGGATCCAAGTGCTTCTCTAAGATTGATCTACTTTTAGGGTGCCACCAGATCAGGGTGAGGGATCAGGATATCCCTAAGACAACTTTTCCATGCCACTATGAGCACTTTGAGCTTCTGGTCATGCCATTTGGGCTGACCAATGCTCCGGCCACATTCCAGTCATCCATGAACCATGTCTTCCGGGAACAATTGAGGAGGTTCATGCTAGTTTTCTTCGATGACATTCTGATTTACAGTCAGACATGGGAGGAGCACCTCCAACACTTGAAGGAGGTATTGCACATTCTAGAGGAGCAACAGTTTTATGCCAAGCTCTCCAAGTACGAGTTTGGGTTGAAAGAGATGCTCTACCTAGGGCATATCATTGGCAGTGATGGGGTGAAGGTCCACGAGGAGAAGATTCGGGACATCCAGGATTGGCCAATACCCCGAGATGTGACTACGCTGAGGGGCTTCTTGGGTATTTGCACCTACTACAGAAATTTTGTCAAGGGGTTCTCACAGCTGGCAGCACCCTTGACTGACTTGACCAAGAAGGGGGCCTTCGCATGGACTAATGGAGCACAGGTCGCCTTCGATCGCCTTAAGGAGGTGATTAGCAATTGCCCTGTTTTGGCACTTCCAGGTTTTTCCTAGCCATTCACAGAGGAGTGTGATGCATCCGAGGCAGGATTTGGAGCAGTGTTGTCACAGGAAGGGCATCTCATTGCTTTCGAGAGTCGAAAGCTCCTACCGCATGAGCTGTCATATTCCATATATGACAAGGAGATGTTGGCCATTATGCATGCATTGGCCAAGTTTTGTCAGTACTTGGTGGGCAATCGGTTCCGAGTAAAGACTAATCACAACAGTCTTCGACATTTCATAGGGTATCAAGGCCTCAATGACAAGCAACAAAGGTGGGTCAGCAAAGTGCAGGCCTATGACTTCGATATAGAGTATGTGCGAGGAAAGCACAATGTGGTGGCCGATGCTCTATCTCGAAGACCAACTAGGTTATTTCTCATGAGCATCTACCATGATTGGAAGGCTCAGTTGTTAGTGGAGTACTCCAAAGACAGGAGGGCATGCGAGGTATTGGAGGGTACCCATGCAGATGAGCGTTACCATGCGATGGATGAGGTCATCTATTACAAGGGGCACATTTACTTAGTGCCCAACTCACAGTTGAGGGAGAGGGTACTCCAGGCAGCACATGATTCACCCCTGTCTGGGCACCAAGGGTTCCAGAAGACTTATATGGTTGTCTGAGAGAGATTCACGTGGAAGGGCCTAAAGGAGGACATGCTGCAGTATGTACGGGAGTGTGAGGCTTGTCAGAGGAACAAGGGGGAGTTGACCCACCCCGCAAGATTGCTACAGCCACTTCCCATCCCAGAGGGGAAATGGGAAAGTATTTCGATGGATTTCATCACAAGGCTCCCAACAGTGCAGGGGAAGGATTGCATACATGTAGTGGTTGACAAGTTGACCAAATTTGCCCACTTCTTCGCCATCCCCACCAAGTACACGGCTGCACAGGTTGCCGAGCTGTTCTTCCGGGAGATTTTCAGATTGCATGGGCTCCCCAAGAACATAGTGAGCGACAGGGACAACAGATTCATGGGAGGCTTTTGGCAAGAACTCTTCAGGTTGGTTGGGACGAAGCTCACTCCTAGCACCAGCTATCACCCTCAAACAGATGGCCAGACGGAGAGAGTTAATCAGTGGTTGGAGTACCTAAGGAACTATGTGACCGGTTAGCAGAGGACTTGGGTTCGGTGGTTGCATCTAGGCGAGTACTGCTACAACACCACGCACCACATGTCCATTGGTATGACTCCTTTCAGTGCCCTTTATGGATATGATGCATTGTCTTTTGTTGATATTGCTTTTGGAGACAGTTACGCCCCAAAGGCCAAAGACTGGGTCCAAGAGAGCAAGATATCCTCAAGGCTCTTAAGTATAATTTGGTGACAGCCGAAAATCAGCAGAAACTTTACGCAGACCGACACAGAACAGAGAGACACTTTGAGGTGGGGGACTTGGTATACCTCCGGCTGCAGCCTTACAGGTAGTCCACGCTAAAACAGAAGGGGGCCAAGAAGCTACAACCACGCTTCTATGGGCCCTACCGGGTGATTAGACGAGTTGGGAAGGTGGCTTATGAGCTGAAGCTGCCTCAGGGAAGTAGGATCCATAATGTTTTTCATATCTCATGCCTTAAGAGGGTGTTGGGACAACAGGTGACAGCAACAGCAGATCGACCCCCACTAGATGACGAGGGCCACTTGGTGTTGGAATCGGATGCCATCTTGGAGAGTAGGCAGAGGAAACTAAGGAGCAACACCATCAGGGAGTTCTTGGTGCAATGGAAGAACTTGTCGGATGAGAATGCCACCTGGGAAGATGAGCACATATTGGAGCACCCAACTTTGGGGTTGCTTGAAGGATTGTCATGTCCCTTCTCAAAGACATTAGTAACAGGGTGCTACTACACAATGTTGCACATTCTTTACTAAGGAAGAGGACCCCACACTTTCAACTTATAGATTTAGGGGCCAAATTGACTTTATTTAGCAGGTAGTGGAATGTGGGGGCCACCCACATGGGAGTTCGAATTAGCCATTCGATATGCTTGGAGGCAAAATCGAATGTATGGATGGAGGGGCCCACATAAGGCTAAGGAGGCCCAAGGAGCTATAAGGAGAGATCAACTCTCATTTTGGTTTCATCTTTGACATTTGTAAACAACTACTCATCTGTTCACTCTGTTGTTTAGTGAGTCTACCAACTATTTAGCCACGAGTCTCTCAAGTGGGAGATTCAACATCTACTTCGGGGGACCATCCCTGCCCGCCCTAAGGAGGTTGTTCCACAAGAGTTTTAAGGAGTTCAGGGGCAGTGACATACACCAACAACCAGCACAGAGCAAGGAATGCGTATTTCTGGGCAGCCAGGAAACACACAGAGAGAGATTGAGGCAAGCAGAGATCTGATTGCTTGTCCGGGAGTTGGGGAGCTAAGGTAGCAGCATTAGACCAATGTTCCTGCTGGGTTTTATAGCCAGCATTCCAGCGATCCGAATTGTTGGGCTAAGGGATAGCGCAGAGGCCACTTAGCAGATTTTCGTGGTGCTTGGGAGCCGCTGATTTTGGCCACGTGATCATCCGGGGAGTCAAGGGTTGGATAGCAAGGGTGAACTCAACATTTTGGAGGAGTTTTCAAGTGGATTTACAGGCAATTTCCAACAGGCCAAGTTTTGCAGTTATAGCTGAGGTGAGGCTCCAAGGGGGTCGAAAATCAGAAGTCCAAACCAGCTAAAACCCCTTCTGGGTTTTTCTGGGTTTTGGGCAAGGAGTTCAGGGTTAAAAGCATATAAATTTATGGGCAGTTTTAGTGCTCTTTCCAGCCATTTGAACTTCAGTAGAGCAATAGTTTTCTGGGCAGTGCAATGCAAATTGGTGCTGCAGCTTGTCCATTGAGACAATCTCAAGTGCACCATTCCATCCTCTATTGTATTTGTCTTGCAGAAATAAAATAAAAGGGCTCAGTCGTTCTCCGTTTGCAGCTTTTATATGGGTGGTTGCTGAATATTTCGTTTTTGTAATTTGCTGCATATATTATTTGCTTGTTATCACTTGTATTCCTATTTAGGATCATTACATCTTGTCTTGTGAGCCCTCTCACAAGACTTTCTAGATTTTGAGGCAACATGCACTATGCATCACAATGTTCGAAGAAGAAGAAGCAAAAGTGGAAGGCATAATAGATAGCACCATCAACAAAGGTAAAACTTGATGAGTTTGCATTGTGCAATGAAGTTCAAAAAGGACTTCTCATTGGTCTTGTGTTTATCTCGCGGCGCCATCACCAAGAGTGCTTGGTACTTGGATTGTGGTGCACCATGCCATATGACAGGAGCACGAGAGTTGTTTAGTAATCTGATGGAGAAAGACTCAGTGGTCCATGTAAAGCTTAGTGATGATGCCAAGTATGCAGTGAAAGGAGAGGGAACCATTAAGTTCCAAAGCGAGTAAGGAGGAACAATGGAGGCCAAGGACATGTTGTTTGCACCAAGACTGAAGAAGAACTTGCACTCAATCTAAGAGATGGAAGACGGAGAATACGAGATAATGTTCAGGAATGGGCAGGTGCACATTTTTCTGAAAGATACTAGCCTAGACACAGTAGTGGCCATCAGGGTTAGAGAGGGAAAATTATATAGGTTACAAGGAAAACGTGTTTATCCTTTGGTACATGATAGTAACAACCTATGCGAGTTGTAGCACAGGAGGTTGGGTCACCTGCACTACGGGGCATTGCCAATCCTGAGGAAGATTGTCAATGATCTCCCAGATTATAGTATTGAGCAGCAGGGCATGTGCAAAGGGTGTGCACTTGGCAAGAATGTCAAGGTTGCTTTTCCAAGTAGCAACAATAGGTCCAAGGGGATCTTGGATTTCATTCATTTAGATGCGTGTGGATTGATGTCAATGGCATCAATCCAGGGAGCATTATATTATGTCATATTCATTGATGATTGTTCCAACAATACATGGTTCTTCTTCATGAAGACCAAGGATAAGGTCTTCAGTCGGTTTTGAGAGTTCAAGGCTCAGGTGGAGAACCAGACAGGCAAGAAGATCAAGGACTTGAGGTCAAACAATAGGAGTGAGGGTGAAATTTCCACAAATACAACAACTGGAGTTTAATCTTCTAACTACTCATGTTGATTTCGGGTAGCATCGGATCTGCTCTAGCCTCGAAACTTGGCAGAGAGGCTAAGGCACATAAGAACTCCAATACCTAGATATGGTTTGGGTAGATTCTAAACAGTTTGAGAGATATTAAATGATTTAATATTTTTACTGGAGTCCCTAAGTCTAAACTTAGGGAAAATAAAGTATTAATGTGTATTAATATAAAATTATGTTAGAATGGTCCAAAAGTCATGGATCAAGCCAGAGTTAATTTTACCCGTTGATTAGGGACTTAATCTCGGTCGTTGAATTGTCAACAAGAAAAGTATAAAAGGAGGCTTGAGGGTCACTTGGAGAGCACACCGAGTTGATCAACAATTCAATTTTTTGGGGCTAGGCTTGCTGAGGAAATCAAAAGAGTGATCAGAGTTGCAGCTGAGGGGTAGTGAATACAGAAGCAGAGAGGCAGAGATAGTACCAAGAGGATCAACGCAGAAGTCGAGAGAGAGGGACACAAAGCCAGCCAGAGGTTCGTGCAGAGCCAATCAAGGCCCATGCAGAGGCAGCAAGGAGCTACGCAATGCTAGAGAGAGCCAGCGTGGGTAACACAGAGGCTCCAGAGGCTGACGCAGTGCCTCCAGAGGTTGACGCAAGGCGAGTTGGGGTGACGCTAGGCAGACACTGGGCCAAAAAGGGCTGACACAGTCCCTAGAAGCTGACTTTGGGGTTTTCGTAGGGAGATTGGAGTTGGGAATTGTTGGAGTGTTTATCTAGGGTTTTAGCCGGAATATTTGTCTCCGAAGGAGAGGTACTACTGCCGAGATTATTCTTTGTTGGGTGAGCTAGTTTTGGCACCCAGATTGTATTTTGAAACTGCTTAATAATACAAAGTTACAAACCCTCAGATAGCTACATCGGTTTTCACGCATTGGGTTTTTCTGGGGACATTGGTCCAAAAACAACGGTGTCACTTGTGTGCTTGTTTTGTTTCCTTCAGTTGATGATCTGTAATGTGTTGAGCATGTACTTGTATTTATTTTCAATATTTACATGGTAAATAACTTGTTAATTAATCAGAACAAGTAGGCAGAAATAAATCAAAAAAGTACATTAAGGGTTTCTCACAGTTAGACTTAGAAATTCCAACAATTCGCAGTTTATTTGTTTACGGCAAATAATGATTAAATCATCAATGCATTCTTCATAATAAAAATGTTACAAAATTATAAATAGGAATTGAGAAATAGAACCACACACACAATAAAATTGACACCGTTATTTTGGACTAAACATCCCCAGAACAACACTAAAGGGAAAACCGATGCAGCAGATGAGGTTTTATTTTATTATGCAGCAATTTGAGAATATTATTACAATTGGTTTCCCAAATTGAAAACCTCCAACAATACACTAGCAAAATATACTAGAGATCCAAGATCTTGTCTACAAATCAACTCGGCCTCCTCTTGCCTATGTGCACCCCACATTGGAAAATCGCATTGCTACCTGAAATGTCCATTGTTGGCTCCGAGAAATTCGCACAACCCCTAAACTGCTTCTTACTAAGACGTCCTGCCTCTCTCTGCCTCTGGAATGAATTCTCTCTACCTTCCAAACACGGATTTGACCTCCAACAACCGAATCTAACCTCTTCCAACAACTCACACTGGGGTTTCTGGCTATTCACATTAGCTGTTTTGGCCCTCTCTGCAGATAATTCATCCTCCCTTCTCCTGTCTCTCCAACACTGGAAAATCACTGGGAATCTCTCTGAAATCTTGCTCTTCCCAAATATATGTTGTTGCCTCTCTCTAATGCTCTTTCCCTCGCTGGAACTGCGCCCTCACTGAATACTGTGAACTAGAGAATTCAATCTTCCTTGCTCACAACTTGTAAACTATGCCTATCTCCAATCCCATCGACTTGCTCTTATAATCTCTTGTTGGAGCATCAATGGCCAAGATCTAATCGTGATCAATGGCTCAGATCATCTTAGACTCCATCAAATAACTTTTCTGCAAGTCTTTAGAGCAAAATCAATTTCCTCAATTAATTCATATTAATTATTCAATTTTCCTAAGTTAAACTTAGGTAGTTTTTAATTATTGATCAATTTATTTAATTGAGAGGTTTCTAAGTGTTTTCTTTCAAAACCTTATACAGGTTTTGGAGTCCTTGTGTTCCTTAGCCTTTCTAACACCTTAGAGACTAGAACACCTATTCAATGCTACCATATCCATCAAAACTAACAGTGAGTACACCTCCAACGAATTCAATGATTTCTGCAAGGAAGTAGGGATCAAGAGGGAGATGACAATCTCGTACAACCCTCAGCGGAATGGGGTTGCGGAGAGAAAGAATCAATCCATCTTTGGTTCTTCCAAGGCTATGTTACATGACCAAGATTTGCCCATGCTTATTTCGTCAAAGGCATGTAACACTGCAATCTATGTGCAGAACAAGAATCCTCATAGGATATTGGGGGACAAGACTACTGAGAAAGTTGTGACAAGGGTGAAGCCAAACATAGCACACTTGAGGATCTTCAATTGCCTAGCATACATCCATATGCAAGGAGAGAACAGGACGAAGCTAGAGCCTTGAGAAAAGGAGACATTATTGGGTATACCAAGACCTCAAAAGCTTACAAGATCTTCATACCAACATAGAGGAAAACAATTGTGAACAAAGATGTTAAGTTCGAGAACTTGGCATCTAAGAAGTCTCATGAGTTGCCGCCAGTAGTTACATAGAACGAGGAGTGGGGGGGCTACAAAGGGAGAGTAGCACGCAAAGACTTTTAGTTCAAGAATTAACCTTCAAGTTGGGAGGAGTTAGTAGCTTGTTCTAGTTCTATCAAGAGACCGAGGCATCTTGAGCAAACATTAAGGGATGTTGAGGAACATGTGGAAGCTCTTACGGGCACATTCAAGGACTTCGAAGAAGTTTCCAAACTACATGGCACTGATGAGTAGCATCATTGAAGAGGAAAAAAACAACAAAGTTTGGATAAAAGCTATGGTAAACAATGATGCATGTGACATTGTGCTAGGACCGGAGGAAAAACCACTTCCAAGTGGCTCTTCGAACTACCTTCCTTGCTAAGAGTGAGTGTTGATGCTAATAGCACCAAATAAGTACATCCACACAGGTCTAAGTGTCTTGACATGTGGAAGTAGCCACGAAGAACCTTTAACCTTAGCAATTTCTTTAATTAAATGAATTATGAAAGTAATTTCCTTTATAAGAAACACTAAGTTGATATAAAGAAATGCAAATATTATTTACATTAGTGAATTAGATGAATCTCAAGCATTGATTTCAATTGAAGATGAGATCTAATCTCAATCATCAATCACTTTAAATATTAGGGTTGTAGATTTGGTCAATAACTCAAACTTATAAAAGGAAGGTTAGGCTACGGGAAAACACACATTAAGAGAGCATAAGACAATAAGATCGTGAGGATCTCAGTGACTCAATGGAAAAGGACATTCATCCAAATGTGCAGATTCCAGAGGAAGAGAGCAAAGGGGAGCAAGAGAGATCTAGAAGCCAAGAAGCAAAGGACTATTTTTCGGGAAATTTGCAGCAAGAGAGTGATTCGAACAAGGCTAAAGGACATCTGTACAATAGCTAGAAGCTTGTAGAATGTGGTACGCTGCCACTTGTGCGACAACAGCAACAAATAGAGCTCGTACAACAACATAAAATGCACAAGCAGCTCACACTCACCACGAGCTGATTGTGGTCTGGGTGCAGGAAGGAGTGTTAATCTCCCAAATTGTGAGATTATATCTTCTACTTCTATTTGCAGGTGTATTTGTTGGTTCAATGGGCTCTCTGTCATCCACTGACCACTTTAGAGCTTCTGCTAAGTTAGCAGATCCCTCCAAAAGTCACAGAGTTCTGCTAAACTTCCACTAGTCTGGACCCGACGGTAATACAAACCATAGTTTAATAAATTTGAAATCCGCCTTCTAAAAACTCGTTGGCACTTCTTCACCGTTGATCTATTCAAGATCCAACGGTCACAACACTCCCCAACTTCGAACTTGCTCCACGTCTGTCAACCGTCGATCTGCTCCACCAAATCTAACGGCTCACACGCATATCAACCCGTTAACTTGCGCACTCCAAATCAACCTGAAAAACAGTTTCCCTCTCTCTCCTCATTGCTACGTGTCACTGTGTGTATGGAATCGGAGCCAACAGGGAATTACCACTTACAGCCTTTCCTCCGCCTGAAATCCACTTGTGGGTTTCTCCAACCTGCTTCTACTCGTTAACTGTCGGGTAACGTCCTTGCCGAACACCGTAGATCTATCTCAACCGAGATCTAACAATCCAAATTAAATCTTCACGCCACTACGTCCTTGGTCTTCCTCCACTGATCTCAACCATCCGCTCCACACACTCAGAATTCAAGAGAAACTCAGTTAAAAAGAAAATATGGAATTTTAACATAGTCAACACAATTTCATGCATCTCACAGAACACCAATTAAACTTTGAATTTCACAATAACACAGAGCTTTTGAAGGAGATTATCCTTCGGGATTTCACAAGGGATTTCTCATCCACATACATAGAAACTAAATTTTCACAATTTACTAGATTCGCTCCAGGAAAGCCGAATTTCTTCAACAGCCAAAATCCTCTTACAATAGTGTGAAAATTACATAAGTATTGGTTCATCCTAACAACCAAATCCTAATTCAAAGGCTAAAATTTATTGACCCTATCTGTCCTGCAAGACATTCTCCTCGAGAATCTCCACTACAGTTAACTAACTAAAATTTATTACATCATGATCAAATCCTAGATTCTAGCTCTATGCTTAACTATGAAAGCATGGAAATTGATGGCTAAAGGATCCCACTCCTTTGCCTGTAATATTTTTTTGTATTTTTAGAATAATTCCTCGAATTTGTCTTCAAGCCTTATGCTCCTGCATCAAACTCCTAAGGACAAAATTCTTCATGAGCTCCTGTCCATGAGCTCTTCTACAGAACTGCCAAATTTCTGTAGCATGTTTTCTGTTACCCAAGTAGCTTCAGCGATTGGTTAATCCTTCCATTTGACCAAATACTGAAAGTACTCCTGTCCTCTGGTTTTCTTGAACACTTTCTTGTCTAAAATCCTTTCTGGTTGTAATTCCTTTGTTGTAGGTAACTATTTTACCCAGTCAATTTCCTGTGTCTCTTGGTCTTCTTCTGTATCATTTGCAATTTCACCTTCATACTTGTACAAATCAGCAACATTGAAAATTGGAGATATTCCAACATCAGGGGGTAATTCAATTTCATATGCATTTGCAGAAAATTTCCTTAATACTCTGCATGGTCCAATTTTCTTGAACTTCAATTTGTTATACTCCCTCTTTGGAAATCTTTCCTTCCTTAGGTGTGCTAAAACCAAATCTCCAACTTCAAAGTTCACTTCTCTTCTTCTCATGTCTGCTCTGGTTTTGTACTTGATGTTGCTATCCTGTAGTTGTTGTTTCACTTGTTCATGTATTGCTTGTATTTCTAAAGCAAAATCTTCTCCCTTTGCACTTCTCATCTCATCTTTTCCCAGGTTTCTTAACTCAGACACTCCTCTTGGCTGCATTCCATAAACTATATGGAATGGACTCTGCCCTGTACTCCTGTTAGGTGAGTCATTATATGCATATTCAGCCTGTGCCAATACTTGATCCCACTGCTTTGGATTTTCTCCAGTAAGACTCCTTAAAAGATTACCCAAACTCCTGTTCACAACTTCACTCTGTCCATCAATCTGTGGATGATAGGTAGAATTGAAACTCAATTTAGTTCCCAACTTTTTCCATAGTGTCCTCCAAAAATGTCCAACAAATTTGGAATCCTTGTCTAAGACAATACTCTTAGACAACCCATGCAATCTTACAAACTCCTTGAAAAAACAAATTAGCAATGTGAATAGCATCACTAGTTTTATAATATGGAATAAAATGTGCCATTTTTGAAAATCTGTCTACTACAACAAAAATTGAATCATTTCCTCTTTGGGTCTTTGGTAAGCCCAAAACAAAATCCATACTTAGCATATCCCAAGGCCTATCTGGAATGGATACTGGAACATACAAACCTGTGTTTTGGCTTCCTCCCTTTGCATATTGACAGACTTTGCAAGTTTTCACATACCTTTCCACTTCATATCTCATTTTCGGCCAGAAATAAAATCTGTTCCACTGCTCATAAGTCTTATCTATACCAAAATGTCCTGCAAGTCCACCACTATGTTTCTCTTTGATTAAGTTCTCCCTCACAGAACAATTTGGTATGCACAGCTGATATCTCTTAAACAGCAATCCATCTTGTAAGAAATAATCCAAACATTTATTCTTATCCATCAAAACAGGATTCTTACAAGCTTCATATGCCTCTTTAAAATCTAAATCCGTCTTATACAATTCTTTAAGAAAATGAATTTGACTCTCTTGAAATAATGTATTTCTCCCACTTAAAGCATCTGCAACTTTGTTTGATTGGCCATTTATATGCTTCAAGACAAAATGGAAGCCATGAAGATACTCTACCCATTTGGCATGTTTCTGGTTAAGCTTTGGCTGTTGCATAATATATTGCAATGCATGGTTATCTGAATAAAGTATGAACTCTTTTGACATTAGATAATGTCTCCACTTCTTCAATCACTGCACAATTGCATAAAACTCTTTATCATAAGAAGAATACTTTTTCTTTGAATCATTCAGCTTTTCACTAAAATAAGCTATAGGTCTGTCTTCCTGACTTAAAACACCTCCAATAGCTTCTCCACTAGCATCACATTTCACTTGAAAAGGTTTACTAAAATCAGGTAGAATCAAAATAGGTTTTTCAGTGATCTTCTTCTTCAACAGCTGAAAATTCTTTTCTGCTTCAGCAGTCCATCTAAATGGTTGTTTATCCTTCTTTATAGTCTCAACAATAGGAGCATTGATCTTACTAAAATTCTTTATGAATTTCCTATAAAAACTAGCAAGACCATGAAAACTTATTACCTCAAAAATACTTTTAGGTAAAGGCCACCCATGATTGCCTTGATCTTCTCTGGATCCATCTTCAACCCTTCAGCGGAAATAACAAAACCCAAATACACTAATTCCTCTTTCATGAATGAACATTTTTTCAAATTCAATAATAATTTCTCTTGTTGTAACCTTTGTAAGACATAATTCCAATGTCTCATGTGCTCCTCCTTAGACCTGTTGTAAACTAATATATCATCCAGATATACTATTACAAATTTACCAGTAAACTCTTTAAGAACTTCATACATAAGTCTCATAAACGTACTTGGTGCATTTGACAACCCAAAAGGCATTACTCTCCATTCATACAATCGTTCGTTTGTCTTAAACGCAGTTTTCCACTCATCCCCTTCTCTTATCCTTATCTGATGATACCCACTCTTAAGATCTAGTTTTGTAAAATACTTTGCTCCACTCAAACAATCCATCAAATCTTCAATTCTAGGTAAAGGAAATCTGTACCTGATTGTGATTTTATTGATGGCTCTTGAATCAGTACACATTCTCCAGCCTCCATCTTTCTTTGGACTCAACACTATTGGTACTGCACAAGGACTCAAACTTTCTCTGATCAGTCTTTTGTCAAGCAGTTCCTGAACCTGCTTTCTAACCTCTTCATTTTCTGTGGGAGTCATTCTGTAAGCTGCTTTGTTTGGTAGATTTGCTCCAAGAATCAAATCTATATGATGGCTAATTCTTCTAATGGGTGGTAACTCATTAGGCAAATCATCAACAATGATATCAAAATAGTTGTCCAACATTTCTTGAATTTCAATGGGTAAATCAGAAACTTTAGTAGAAGTCATTATTACCTTGGGCTTGCAAATTACAGCAAAATTTACCTCATTTTCTTCAATCTGCTGTAAGTATTCCTTTCCTCCTAGTAATAGAGTTTTTGGATCAGTCTTCTTTCCTGATGCATCCTCTTCTTCCATAGGCAACAATGTATGATTGACACCATCTTTACCAAACTTGTAGGTGTTTCTTTTCCCATCATGCATAGCTCCTCTGTCATATTGCCAAGGTCTCCCAAGCAATATGTGACACACATCCATGGGCATCACATCACATACAATTTTATCCTTATATTTGCCCAACTGCAACTCCACTTCACATTGTTCATTCACTAACAACTGATGTCCCTTTTGTAACCAAGACACCTTGTAAGGTGTTGGATGTCTCATTGTCTTCAACTTCAATTTCTCTACCACTTCTGTAGAGACCAAATTATCAGTGTTGCCACTATCAATAATCATCTGACAACATTTCCCTTGAACCTTACACATTATTCTGAACAAAGTCTTCCTTTGTGATGGTTCAACTATCTCCTTTTCTGGCTTGAGCAAAACTTTATTGACTACCAAAGATTCTCCTCTCTCTGGTACATTTTCTTCTTCTGTCACTACTGTTGCTTCTTCCTCAACTTGAGCAACAATTGCATTCCTCTGACTTTTTCCTGCATTCTCCGGGCATTCAAAAGCTCTGCGTCCCAGTTTGTTACATCTGTAACATCTTAATTCTCTTCTTCTTCCTCTGTCTCCTCTTCCTCTAGAAAAACTCCCTCTGCCACTTGCATCACCTCCTGTGGTTGCATGCTGGGTTGAGCTACTACTAGCTCCATCTCTAGGTGCTGTAGATCTTCCTCTACCACCTTGACTTCCTTTTCCTTGGAAAGTACCTCTTCCTCTGGCAGACTGCTTCCTCATGAGTTTTTCTTCAGCTTTCAGTACCATCTGATAAGCTTCTTCTATTGTTTTAGGAGACAGTATACTTATCTCATCTTGAATGTCCATCCTAAGACCATTCACATATCTAGCCACCTTCTCATATGTATCCTGAGTTTGTCCAGCTCTTATACTTACCTTATAGAATTCCTCTGTATATTCTCTCACTGTCATAGACCTCTGTCTAAGATTTTGCATCTGTCTGAACAAGGTTTGTTGATAATTACTTGGTAGAAACTTACCTCTTAGCTTTGCTACCATCCTATTCCAATTTCTGATTGGTTGCTTGCCAAGACTCTTCTTTTCTGCCTGCATTCCATCCCACCAAAGTGTTGCATGTCCTTTTAGTTTGATGACAGCAAACTTTACTTTCTTCTCATCTTCTGTTTCTTCATAATCAAAGAATTTCTCCATGCCATTAATCCAGTCTATCAATTCTTCTAGATTTAATCCTCCTGCATATATTGAAACCTCAGTTTTTGGCCTAGCTGTGGATCTCAACACTGATTGGAAGAATCTCATCTTAGGAGTAACTGCTATAGTTTCCTCCTCTTCTTCAGTTTCAACCTCAGGCTCACTAACATCTCCATCATCTATATTTCTCCCTGTTGTTAATGCTTCTAATCTAGCCTGCATCTATTGCATAGCTTCCATCACCTCAGCATTTGCAACTGGTCATCCTCTTCTACCATGTCCTCGTCCTCTTCCAACTCTGAAAGCCATATTGAATTTCCTTCTCTTGCTTCTGAGATTCAATTCAGTGTCAACAGGTTGCTCTGATACCACTAATGACGGCGGTCTGGGTGCAGGAAGGAGTGTTAATCTCCCAAATTGTGAGATTATATCTTCTACTTCTGTTTGCAGGTGTATTTGTTGGTTCAATGGGCTCTCTGTCATCCACTGACCAGTTTAGAGCTTCCGCTAAGTTAGCAGATCCCTCCAAAAGTCGCAGAGTTCTGCTAAACTTCGACTAGTCTGGACCCAACGGTAATACAAACCATAGTAAAATAAATTTGAAATCCGCCTTCTAAAAACTCGTCAGCACTTCTTCACTGTTGATCTATTCAAGATTCAGCGGTCACAACACTCCCCAACTTCGAACTTACTCCATGTCTGTCAACCGTCGATCTCACTCCACCAAATCTAACGGCTCACACGCATATCAGCCCATTAACTTGCGCACTCCAAATCAACCCAAAAAGCAGTTTCCCTCTCTCTCCTCACTGCTACGTGTCCCTGTGTGTATGGAATCGAAGCCAACGGGAAATTACCACTTACAGTCTTTCCTCCCCCTGAAATCCACTTGTGGGTTTCTCCAACCCGCTTCTACTTGTTAACTGTCGGGTAACTTCCTCGCCGAACACCGTAGATCTCTCAACCAAGATCTAACAGTCCAAATTAAATCTTCACGCCATTGCGTCCTTGGTCTTCCTCCGCTGATCTCGACCATCCGCTCCACACACTCAAAATTCACGAGAAACTCAGTTAGAAAGAAAACACGGAATTTTAACACAGTGAACACAATTTCATGCAATCTCAGAGAACACCAATTAAACTTCGAATTTCACAATAACACAGAGCTTTTGAAGGAGATTATCCTTTGGGATTTGATAGGGAATTTCTCATCCACATACACAGAAACTAAATTTTCACAATTTACTGGATTCGCTCCAGGAAAGCCAAATTTCTTCAACAATCAAAATCCTCTTACAATACTGTGAAAATTACATAAGTATTGGTTCATCCTAACAACCAGATCCTAATTCAAAGGCTAAAATTTATTGACCCTATCTGTCCTGCGAGACATTCTCCTCGAGAATCTCCACTACAGTTAACTAACTAAAATTTATTACATCATGATCAAATCCTAGATTCTAGCTTTATGCTTAACTAGGAAAACATGGAAATTGATGACTAAAGGATCCCACTCCTTTGCCTGTAATATTTTTTGTATTTTTGGATAATTCCTCGAATTTTTCTTCAAGCCTTATGCTCCTGCATCACGGGCAGGATTGTACAACACTGTAACAGCCCACATGTGCCATGGAACAACCGTACAAGCTGCATGCAGTTTGCACGTGTTGGCAACTAATGTAGGAATTTACAGGGTAAGTTCCTCAGATAGAACACCAAAGGACACCACTCACACATAGATCACAGATCAATACACCAGTATTTTGACGTGGTTAAAACCCTCAAAGAGGGAAACAGTGCACGGCCTGAGCCAACGCGGCCACTTCAGGCAATATATTAATAGAAAGAATGAAAATTTACATAAGCTTCTCTCATGAACGGTTAACGTACAAATGACCCTCCATGCTCTTTAAATAGAGATCATGGACCAATCGGCTGTTAAGCCACGGATCAAATGTCGGTAATACCGAGGAGAGAATGAACCGTCGGATAACTACATATCGTGACCGTTGGATTGTAAGTTACAAAATGTACATAGTAAAGAAACACACTTTACCTAACTCTATACTAGACCAAGTTATACTTAACTATTTCCTATGTGTCAGAATATCCTAACATCCCCCCTTAAGAACAATTTGGGATAGGATTGAAGGATTTACAAATATGACACAATAAGAGAAGGAAGGAGGCACTAGAGCCTATCCCCACTTAGTGACAACTTCATGAACTCCAACCATAAATCGAAGTTTAGTAAACTTCGCCTCTGTGAGAGCCTTTGTAAAGATGTCTGCAACTTGATCATCTGTTGAACAATATTGCACTTCAAGAACATGGTCGTGAATGAGCTTTCTGATGAAGTGCATGTGCAGTTCAATGTGTTTGATGCGCTGATGTTGGACTGGATCTTTGCATAGATGAATGGCACTTTGATTATCACACCAAAAAGTAGTCGGATGCTGCTGCTGAAAGCCAAACTCTGACAGGATCTGACGAAGCCACAAGGCTTCCTTATTGGCTTCTATGGCACCACGATACTTTGCTTCTGCTGAAGAAAGAGAAATGGCACCTTGTTTCTTGCAAGCCCATGTAATAGGTCTTGAACCAAGAGTGAACACATAACCTGCAGTAGACTTCCGATCATTAGGGTCACCAACCCAATCGGAATCAGTGAAACCAACCAATAGAGGAGATGCTTCGGCACTGTAATGAATCCTAAACTGAACTGTACCTCGAACATAATGAAGTATTCTTTTAGCTGCTTTCCAATGACTTTCACGTGGGTTTTGCATAAACCAAGCAACAAGGCCAACAGCAAAGGAAAGTTCAGGACGAGTATGGGTTAGATACAAAAGTTTTCCTACAAGTTGGCGGTATAAGGTAGCATCAACTTCAGGAGAAGTACAAGTGACTGAAAGTTTGACTCCAGACTGAAAGGGAGAAGGGGCTGGCTTATAGTCTTCCATGTGAAAATGGCGTAGAATATCACAGGCATACTTGGACTGGGAAAGGGAAATACCTTCCTTGGATTGCAAGACTTGAAGACCAAGAAAATAATGTAAGTGTCCTAAGTCTGTCATTTCAAACTTCTTTTTAAGACTGGACTTCACATGGTTGATAAGGTTGGGATCACTACCAGTGAGGATAAGACAATCAACATAAAGAACAAGAATGATAAGAGACTTGCCCACTTTCTTGGTGTAGACAGTATTGTCAGAATGACACCTAGAAAAGCCATATTCTAAAAGAAAGCTATCCATTTTGGCATACCAAGCCCGAGGAGCTTGCTTGAGACCATAAAGGGATTTCTTAAGCCGACATACAAGACTGGAGTCTGTTTGTATAAAGCCAATAGGTTGTTCCATATAGATTTCTTCATGCAAGTCCCCATGCAAGAAGGCGGATTTAACATCCATCTGATGGACTTCCCATTTGAAAGAGGCAGCAAAGGAAAGAACAAGGCGGATAGAGTTCATTTTGGCAACAGGGGAGAAGGTTTCAGTGTAGTCAATGCCTTCAACTTGTGAAAAACCCTTAGCAACAAGACGAGCTTTATGTTTATCAACTTTCCCATCTGGTCCATACTTGGTTCTGTAAGCCCATTTGCATCTAACAAGTTTTCGTCCCTTTGGTAGAGGAACAAGATCCCATGTATCATTTGCCAATAATGAATGATATTCTTCATTCATAGCTGCTTCCCAATCTGGATGGCCTGAAGCTTCTGCAAAGATGTCAAGATCATAATTCACTGAAGCTTGAGCCAGTAAAGAAGAGGCTCTATCAAACTGAGAACGTGTACGTCACTGATCTGTAGGATCACCTGCAAGATCACCTGCTGCATCCCGAGTAGCACGGACCCATTTTGGAAGCTGAGGAGCTGAAGGAGGATCCTGAGAAGGTGGGGGCGGATTTTCATCCTCGCTTTCATCATCTGAAGAAGAAATATTTTCAAAAGTAGAAGAGATAGGGAGAGGTGGCACATCCACCGAACTAGGCTCGTAGGCCGATATATTTTCAGAAAACTTTACATCTCTTCTAATGATAACATTTTTGGACTTAAGTGGAATAAGTATATATCCTTTGACATCTTCAGAATGTCCAACAAAAATACATTTTTCACTCTTAGGTTCTAAAGCTTTATGTTTCTCATCTGGAATATGGGCCCATGCTTCACTTCCAAAAACACGAAGGTGACTTACATCTGGTTTAATTGAGCTCCATGCTTCTTCTGGAGTGATATTCTTTAATCCCTTAGTAGGAGTGCGATTTATTATGTAATTTGCACAGTTAATTGCTTCTTCCCAATAATTAAGACTAAGTCCTTTAGATTGAAGCATACAATTAGCCATTTCCTTTAAGGTGCGATTCTTCCTTTCAATTACACCATTTTGTTGTGGAGTATATGGAACAGTATGTTGCATTTGAATTCCATTCTCAGTGCAAAAGTTGATGAATTTGTTGTTAACATATTCTTCGCCATTATCAGATCTTAGCTTAAGAATTTGATGTCCAGATTGTTTTTCAACAAAGGCCTTAAAGGCCAAGAACATGTTAAATACTTCACTCTTGAGTTTTAAGAAGTATACCCAAGTGCGTCTGGAGAAATCATCAATGAAAGTTAAGAAATACTTGTAGCCAGAGAATGAAACAACTGGAAGTGGATCACATAAATCACTATGCACGAGCTGTAAAGAGGCTGAGGCATGCCAAGAGGCACGTTTTTCAAAACTATCCCGATGATGTTTTCCAAGTACACATCCAGAACAAACACCATCTCTGCAAGATACCATTGGAAGACCTGTCACCATATTTTCTTTACATAGATTCTGAAGACAGCGATAGTTTAAGTGACCAAATCGCTCATGCCAAAGTTTGCTCACTTCATCATTATGAGCAACAAATACCGAGGGAAGATTTGATGACCCAAAGTTGTGAAACTTATACAACCTTGTAGAATCATCAGCAATGCCAGTAGCTAAAATCTGTCTAGGATCTCTTAGGTCCTTAATTACAACATCGTGAGGTGAAAATTCAACGATTTTACCTTCACCTGAATGAGTTATCTGATATACAGATAGAAGGTTGCAGGATAAGGTTGGAACACATAATAAATCATTAAATTGACCATTGTCTATATGAACAGTTCCAGTCCCTACAACACTAAGAGATCTATCATCACCAACATATATATTTTTGGTGTTACAATCATTTAAAGAAGAAAACATCGCCTTGTTTTTGGCCATGTGATAAGAAGCTCCAGAATCAATGAGCCACTCATGAGAATGAGAAGAAGAAGATACATTTAGTGCATAGCCAGACCAAGATGCTTGACAACCACATGCAGAAAGTGCCATTCCTGAAGATGAAGTTGAAGTTGAAGAGTGCTCCAAATGGATATTATGCTTCTTCATTGCTGCTTCCAAGGCTTCCATCTTCTTAAAGCATTTGGATTCTAAGTGGCCATCTCGATTACAAAAGTTGCAATGTCTATCAGTCTTCTTCCTCATGTTTTTATTTGTCTAATCATTTTGTTGAAATGATTTTTCATTTTGAGGCTGAAATTGCTTAGGACCCTTGTTTGGTTTAGGACCATTCCTTTTAGGATACAACTTCTTAGGATTCTTTGAATTTGGTTGCTGCTGGGCGGCTAACGCTTTCTTAAAAGAGTTTCCAAGATGAAGAAGACCAAGGTGTAAAAGTTTTTCTTGTTCTCTTATTAAAGAATCACAAAAAGAATCAAAGGAAGGGGACTTGTAGGCTTGTCCTTGAGAAATGAAGGCTTCTCTTGTAGAATGGAAGGTGGAAACAAACACAGAATAGGTTGGTCCCAACTTAGTAAGAATGGAGTAGATAAGGCTACTATCTTCTTTCTTAACCTTAACACCTTCCAAGAGAAGTCTAAGGGTCTTGAACTTGGACAAAAAATCTTCAATGCATGAAAAATTATTGGGGTCCAATGTAAGCAACTCATTTTCAAATTGATGGACTTTAAGTTCATTTTTAATTCCAAAAACTTTAGTGATCTGTTTCATTGCTTCTTCAGGAGTATCAAGTTCTGCAATATGGAATCTAAGATCTAGAGAAATAGACATTCCTACCAACCCTCGTGCTTGATATTGCCTATTTTCCCATTTAGCTGTCTTATCTTCATCTTTCGGTTTGGTTCCTTGGCCTGAGGCTATTCTGTAGAGACTTTTACTTCTAAGTAAATCCACAATGTAGGACCACCATTGAAAGTAGTTGGTGTTGTCAAGAATAACTTGGCATGGACTTTCCATTTTAACAGAAACTGACGCTATAGATGCTGAAACTAAGTGTTCCAATGGAAAGATCTCGAAAAATTAGGCTGGTTCAAAAAAAACGACTCTGAAAACGGTTTCCGGATGAAGAAGTTATGGCTTTTTGAAGAAAAGTTGATGAAGATGCCGACGAAGTGCGGGAATGTGCGGAAATGAAAAATCTGCCCCCACAAAAAGGAGACTTGAACTCAAGACCTCTACTCTCATAAATTAGCTTTGGACCAAGTGAGCTAAACTAAAAGTTTGAGAGAGAGAGGGGGGGGGGTGCTTTGGGTTGCGTGCTTGCTTGAGAAAGTTCTTTTTTTCCCTACAAAACAAAAAAACACAAAACCCAACACGGACATACAAAAAAAACGAACCTTACGGCTCAAAGTTAGCTTTAGCAAGAAACTAAATATTTTCCTCAATGTTTCTGATTTTCCGAGATCACACTAAGGCGCAGTGGAAAAGAGCATACGCATGAGAAAAATCATTCCTTTCTGTCTCTGATTTGCCCAAATCGCACAGAGTCGCGGGGCAAAGAGCATACGCAGAAATGAAAGGTACAGATCCGGTAATAAAAAAACAAAAAGCTAAATAAACCGAAACCGAAATAAACAGAGAGAAAATAACTGTAAACTGCAAATAAACATTGTATACCTCCAGATCTTAAAAATGACGCAGCTAGGGCTACCAGAAACCTTTTCGCGTGAAACGAAAGGGGTTCCTCACTGGAACAGATGCTCCTAACACAATAGAGCAGTCCTCTCGGCACGAAGGTAGTCAAAAACAGTAGATCTAGGAAACGACAGTCGGATGCACTTCTACCGGCTTCAGATTTGGATCACCAACGGACGCGGCCCTCAAATAGCTCTGATACCATGGAGGAATTTACAAGGTAAGTTCCTCAAACAGAACACCAGAGGACACCGCTCACACACAGATCACAGATCAATACACCAGTATTTTGACGTGGTTAAAACCCTCAAAGAGGGAAACAGTCCACGGCCTGAGCCAACACGGCCACTTCAGGCAATATATTAATAAAAAAAATGAAAATTTACATAAGCTTCTCTCATGAACGGTTAACCTACAAATGACCCTCCATGCTCTTTAAATAGAGATCATGGACCAATCGGGTGTTAAGCCACGGATCAAGTGTCGGTAATACCGAGGAGAGAATGAACCGTCAGATCACTACATACCGTGACCGTCAGATTGTAAATTACACAATGTACATACTCATAGTAAAGAAACACACTTTACCTAACTCTATACTAGACCAAGTTATACTTAACTATTTCCTATGTGTCGGAATATCCTAACAACTAACAAGTCAGCTGCTCAGCAGTTTTACAAAATGTACAGGCCATATGAATCATGTTATAGGGGGTCTTTCTTAGCGGGAAAAAATTCAGGTTTTGCTGCTTGTAATTTTTCCTCAATGGGCATTTAATTTCCCAGGATTGAAAGTCCTTGCATGCTGTACAACTATATGTTAATGGACAGCAGAATTGAAGGTTATATTTTTTTGCTTTTGCATGTATGAGATTGGCTATTTTCCAGCAATGCTTTTAATTCTGTTATCTGTAGTTAAGTAAATTCATAGCAAGTGTTTTACTAGGTGATAAATTGCCAATAACTGGGTTTAGTGAAATTAATAGTTTTGAAATCGCACTATTTAAATTGAGGCATTAGTACAGCTTGATGAATGTTTATCTCGATTGGTGTAAAGTTTAAACAAAACAATTTTAGGAGGTTCAAGTGAGACATCTACTATGAGAATCTAAACCGATACACAGAATTAATATGAACTAAGCTATGATACTGTATCCACTGGGTCTTGATGCCAGATTCGCAGATCCTAATTTCAGATATGGATATGAATCCACCCAGATCCATGTAGGATCAGCCAAGTAAACAGATCCTTCATACCTGGAAACAGATCCCATGCTATTGAAAGTTGAAACAGATCTTGCGTCAACCAGCTCTCACATGTCGAATCCCAAGCAAATAACCTTAGAGATTTTGGTTTTTTCTAAATATTCTTTTTAGATTTTTTGTTAGATCACTTATTAATAATCTGTCGGTTGTATAGTTGTATAAATTATTAAATACCTATAGGCAGTAAAGCACATGATAATGCTATTAGGAAAGGATTGACACATCAAAATGTTAATTTTCAATTTTTGATAATGCTAAGAAGAAAGCTTTAAGGCAATATATAGATAATAATATATAGTTTACAAAGGATGGTTGTGTCATTAATAATTTAATTAGATTAATCGCATCCAACTCTAGCTGAAGATTCCTCTTAGAACAATATGATACATGGACTATAGCATGTACTCAAACAATGTGCAATATTCATTTACCACTGTAACTAGATGGGAATTTTTAGATTTTAAGCCACATGTCAAGAAAGATGACAGGTTGATTAAGATGTAGAGCTGAAATATTCAACTGATGAGCACATGGAGCCATTTTTTGACATGTAATTAGACCTACCATACATCATCATATCAAGAGAGTGATCATTGACAAGACCCTCAATTTTGTATTAACAGTTATCCTTTTTCTATAAAGCATGGTGCATCATGATTTCAATCTTCAGTTTATGAATTAAACTAATGATTTCAGTTCTAATGTTGTCATTCATGACTGGTTTTGATTTTCAACTTTGAATATACCTTTTTTAATTAAAAAATAAATAAATAATATTATTAGTGTATTTTGTATATGTGGAATTTTCCCACCGTATCCAGATCCTGGCTTTTCAAAAATCTGGTGGATCCATATCCGTATCTGAATACGGATCCATATCCATTTCATGTAACTTAGGAACTAAGATAAACAGAAACAACATGAAGTTCCTAAGTTACATGAAACGGATATGGATCCGTATTCAGATACGGATATGGATCCACCAGATTTTTGAAAAGCCAGGATCTGGATACTGTGGGGAAATTCCACATATACAAAATACACTAATAATATTATTTATTTATTTGAAAGACATCTTGAATGGATCTAGATGTTAAGATGAGCAAGAAGTAAAACCACACAGAACAATACAATGTTTGCATGCATGCTAAATTGTCAATAGCTGAATCAAACTCCAAAACCTTGATGCATCACCTGGTGAGGATTTCTTTCAATAATAGCTTGTTCTTTGAATTTCAGTTTGCATGAAAGTCTATTCCCTTTGATATGCATTACTCCATAATGATCACAATTGACTTTTCCTAGAATAAGATTGTAAATTGTCGTTGTCACCTGCAAAAAGACATTACATCCAAAGACAATTAAGAGATAAGGCTACACATCAGCATGCATCTATACCCTTTCACATAATCTCAGGTCATGCCATCAGAATATTTTAATATATACTAATTAAGGGAATCAACCTTACTCCACTGGAAAACTTCCCCATCATCAAATTCAAGAGTAAGAATGCCAACAGGTTCTACTTGAATAGATCGTCCCCAGAATTTGCTTTTCAATGTACTATCACCCCAGAAAACCCAGCCTCTCCCTCTGCAATGGCATGCAATAGTCATTGGGTGATGGCTGACCTGCCACAACAAAACTACTGTCAATCCAGAGATTCTATCAAGTTCTTAAGGCATAGCATCACAAAGATCAGGAAGGTAACTAATATGACAAAAAAATATCAAGGGTATGGTTAAATAGAATCTAGAACACAATTATGAATATGCAAATTGCAACTTAGAAGATTGAGCACTGACATGAAGCAACATATGAAAGTAGTTGTGAGTCCTGACCACAATAACAGCTAAATGTGAGCTGTTAAATAATTGTTTGTATGACCTTAATTGTATTACTGATATAAGACATTTATGTAAGGCCATGTCCTTTAGCATAGTTGTCTCTTAGGTACCATATATGGTTATCTTACTGACTGCATATGACTCAGTCACAGTAACCTCAGATTTATTAGTAATAATTCGAGTCCTTTGGGACACAAAATAGTTTAAGCCATTTCTCATGAAAGCCTATCACATCCTGTGACTACTGCAAGGTACGTCATGCAAGTTTGACCCTTGCAGACCTGTGGCCAAATATTTTCTGTCAGTGGCCATAAATTTAATTGGCTGCTGGCCAATGTTACTTAGGCTGGTAGCTACCTTTCAGTTCCTTGTTCCACAAAATTTCCTCTAAATAATCTGCTGCACAAAAGTGGAAAACAGAAAAAAGGAAAGACTTTTACACCTCATACTGTATAAAGTTTCACCATGTGATTTTCGTCACATAACAGATACCTAACAGATGACACGTAAGTTACCAGGATCCAGATCCAGATCCAGATCCAGATACGGATCCTACAGTTTTTTGAAAAGAAAGGATCTAGATAGAGCGGGGAAACGGAAAGTACAAACAATATAAATATATTTTTTATAATTTTGAAAAATAATAATTATAAATTTTACAGTATATAACTTATATATATTTGTATTATGTATGTAATGTTCCAAACTAGGAAAAATAGTGTTATGCAAAGCAAATAATAAAAACAACATAAAATTGAAACATTCAGTGCACACCCATAAAAAGTCCAATAATAACCAACATCTGAGCTAAGTCACCTGACACGGGGATTCGGGACACGTAGGATTCGGGATTCGTGGTGTCGGATTTGGGACACGCTGACCCCCCGAACAGGACACGTTAGGACACGTTATATATTATTTTATTAAAAATATATATATATATATATATATATAATATTTAAATATATATATATATATATTAAAAATTAGATATTATCATATTTCTTACACAAATTTTAATTTAGTAGACATATATATACATATATTTATATCAAATATAAATATATTATATGTTATATTTATATGATATAAAATATATAACATAAATCGACAATAAATTAAAAATCTGTAGTCCTCACTCTCAAATTTACCATATATATTGGACATTAACATATATTGAGCATATATATAATTAACCCAACGGTCCCCACACACCCATGTCAACGCTCATCCATGTCCCTACCTATCCACGTCAATACATCCACGATGATCCCACTCCTCAGTGGTCACCATGTCATTTGTGGTCCCAAATACCCACACGATCATTCGTCCATCAAACGTGCAACAACGAGTGCGGGTTTCACAGAAACGTCGAACATCTTGATCACGTTCAAGTGCTCACTGATCATGATTTGTTTGCAAGTCTGCCCTCAAGTCGGTTTTATCTAACTCGATGTGTCCCTTCATATTCAATCAAAATGACTATAAATATAAGCTCCGGATGATTCATTCCTCATCGAATTTTAACGCAAAAGATACATATGGTTCACAACTCGTGAACTGAGGAAATAAGATCAAATGGTTTCATAAGTTGATGGCAATTAAGACTTCTGGAAGTAACAGTAACACGCCCCTTTTAAGTTTTAACTTTTAACCTAGCAGCAGATCCGAAAACGAATCCGCAAACCAGGACTCGACAGGAAAATCGTGACACGCTTTCGAATTTAGAACACGCCCCTGGACACGACGTGCCACAAGAGGACACGACGAGGCCTGCCATCATGACACGTGTCAGGACAGAATCGTGTCCGATTCGTCCGATTCGCGATTCGTCCAGGGTTTTGGACGAATCCGGTTTCATAGCATCTGAGCCATTTTATCATAATCTGGGAGAAAAGTACAATAATGTGGAAGTAGTGCACCTAGGCTTGCCTCAATGGCAAGCATGATCAAACCCAAGTGGTAATATGTGAAGCCCAAATGACACAAATAACTACTGCAATGATGCTCTGTGTTGCCCTTGTGAAATTGTTTTGTCTACTGCAAAGATGTCGTTGGAAACCCCACCTCTGGTGTTCAGAAAATTACGGGAAATTAACCCCGGTTTCTCCACCAAATACCTAGAATAACCCAAATGATGACCTCGGAATTTTGGCCCAAATCCCCCTTAGCTCTTCTAGCTGCAGGCTGAGTTGGGAACCCTTTTTTGACCTCTTAGAACTGCCTAGAAAATTCTATAAAATCAGGAGTTTGATCCTTGCCCAAAACCCAGAAAAACCCAGAAAGGGTTTCCCTTGGTTCCATACTTCCAACCTTCAAAAATTGACCCTCCACAGCTTGGCCCTCCTCCAATTTCGAATTTTGTTGCTGTGACTGATCCTATCAATCTCCACTCTCCCAACTCCAGCAATCCTCTTCAAATGGCCCTCCAAATGATCTTTCAGCCTCCTAGCTCCAAACTCCCCAGGATGGTGTTGCTCCAAAGAGTATCACTCTAATGACTGCACAGTCATGGGGGGGATGACGCAGTACTGCGTGTGATGAAATGAGAGATGCGTGTAGGATGGCTCTCTTTTCTGTAGTTTCCCTCTATACTCTTGAAAATGATGAAGGATGCTCCTGTCTCCCCAACTTCCCGAAGTACCCCACGCTGTGACTGTGCAATCACTACATTGTTGTTACTCCCCCTACTGTTGGTACTCAACTTAGAGCTGTTGTAACTCATCTCCCTGTTGCTGCTACGAACTGAGATGAAGAAGA
This sequence comes from Pinus tabuliformis, assembly GCA_031772625.1. NCBI lineage: Eukaryota > Viridiplantae > Streptophyta > Pinopsida > Pinales > Pinaceae > Pinus > Pinus tabuliformis. The sequence goes on from CM062805.1 coordinate 964,387,788, forward strand.
ACTCCTTTCTAAGGCTGGCACTCGAAGTCCACCGAAGCATGGGTTGAGATCTCCAATCGGAGACACTCGTGTGCTAAACAGCACAGCAACCTGGCTAAGAAGCTCGAGCAACTAAGATTGAGTTCAATATGTCAAAAGATAAGATGTTGAAATGAGGAGAGTTGTCTTCCTTATATAGATTTCGTGGAGCACTTTTCCCTCCATTTTCCCTCCATCGTGGGTGCCTCACTTAACCATCAATTTCCCCTCCATGCAAATCGAACTAGGGAATGCATATTCTCCTAGTGTGGATGGCTCCTCCTCAACAGATGGCTCTATGTGTGTAGGCCAGTGTGGAAAAAGTCGGCAAAAAATCGGGATTAAATTCCTAAAATGCGATTTTTTTGGCTAGCCAATTAAATCGGCCGATTTTTTGCCTATTTTTTCCCAATTAAAAAAGTCGGGATTAAATTTGGACTTTTTCCAAAAAATCATGAATGAGGTAGTTTGTTTAACGATTTTTTAATTTTTTTTTTAAAATCGGGATTTTATTCAAAAAGTCTGGATTTTTTTAAAAATGAATATTTTTGTATTTTTTTTTTAATTTTGCCGACTGTTTCAAAAAACTCCCAACTTTAACGTCTTTTTCAACTTCTGGACCCTTGCCGATTTAATCCCGACTTCGACTTTTTCCACATTGGTGTAGGCTCTATCTTCTCCACCAAGGTGTCAAATAGGGCTATCAAAGAGGTTTCTAATAAAGGTGACTCCTATGCCACACCAGGTATATCGATGTGCTCCTCACCATCATGTGTGCTCTCACCATCATGCTCAACCTCCTCCTTAGGCTCTTGATATCACTTCTAGGTCTCCACCAACAAAAGCGCCCCCTGGTCTCACCCTCTAATTGTCTTTGTCCTACCTGCTCCTTTTCAGGAGATCTGGTGCCCTGATCTGGTCGACCTTCTCCACATGATGTAGATGGTTGCACCCCCATGCCCTGTTCACCTCTAACGTCTCTGTTGTAAGGGTGAGGATGGGTTTGGTTTGTCACCCTCCTCAACTGGGCCAGTCATTTATTGTCCCAATAAATTCTACCCCTAAATTTTTGCATATTGGATTTCCCTTTAGCCATGGGTTTGTCTCCGGTTTCACCCGTCATTGTGCACTCATACCCAAAGCTTCCATGATCTTCTGGCTAGTTTCCCACAACTGGGCGTAGATCGTGCTCTGATACCACTGTAATGTTCCAAACTAGGAAAAATAGTGCTATGCAAAGCAAATAATAAAAGCAACACCATAAAATTGAAACATTCAGTGCACACCCATAAAAAGTCCAGGAATAACCAACAGTTGAGCCATTTTATTATAATATGGGAGAAAAGTACAATAATGTGGAAGTGGTGCACCTGGGCTTGCCTCAATGGCAAGCATGATCAAACCCAAGTGGTAATATGTCAAGCCCAGATGACACAAATAACTGCTGCAATGATGCCTTGTGTTAACCTTGTGAAACTGTGTTGTCTGCTGCAAAGATGTTGCTGGAAACCCCGCCTATGGTGTTCAGAAAATTATGGGAAATTAACACCGGCCTCTCCACCAGATACCCAGAATAAGCCATAAAGGAATTGGCCAAATGTTGACCTCAAAATTTTGGCCCAAATTCCCCTTAGCTCCTCTAGCTGCTGGCTGAGCTGAGACCCTTGTTTGAACCATTAGAACTGCCCAAGAAATTCTATAAAATTAGGAGTTTGATCCTTGCCCAAAACCCAAAAACCCAGAAAGGGTTTCCCTCAGTTCCAACCTTCAAAAATTGACCCTTCACGGATTGGCCCTCCTCCAATTTCGAATTTTGTTGCTGACTGATCCTATCAATTTCTACTCTCCCAACTCCAGAAATCCTCAAATGGCCCTCCAAATGATCTCCCAGCCTCCCAGCTCCAAACTCCCCCGGATGGTGTTGCCCCAAAGAGTCTCACTCCAATGACTGCATAGTCATGGAGGAGATGACGCAGTCCTGCGTGTGATGAAATGAGAGATGTGTGTAGGATGGCCCTCTTGTCTATAGTTGCCCTCTATACCCTTGAAAATGATGAAGGATGCTCCTGTCTCCCCAGCTTCCTGGAGTACCTCACGTTGTGACTGCGCAATCCCTGCGCTGTTGTTACTCCCCTTGCCGCTGGTACTCGACTCACAGTTGTTGTAACTCGTCTCCATGTTGTTGCTACGAACTGAGATGAAGAAGAACTCCCTTCTAGGGCTAGCACTCGAAGTCCACCGAAGCAAGGGTTGAGATCTCCGCTTGAAGACACTCGTGTGCTAAACAGCACAGTAACCCAGTTAAGTGTTGAAATTTCTAATTATTACCCATTACAATTTTTCTGTATTCTCTGGTTTATTTCACCTACTTTTTAATTACTAAGAAGTTATTTAACCATATAAATATTGAAATAAACACAATACAGTCTCAACCATCTATAGATCAACAACTGAAAGAAATAAACAAACACAGAAGGGACACCGTTATTTTTGGACAATCGTCCCCGAAAAAACCCAACTTGGCAAAACCGGTGCAGCAATTCTGAGGGTTTTATTATTTAGCAGTTTTTCTTGAGTACACTAGGTGCCAAACTGGCTCACCTGAAAAAGAAAATAATCTCGCAGTAATACCTCTATTCGAAAGCAGATATTCTGAAAGTTTGCTCCACAAAACCCTCTCCAACACCTCTCTGAAGCACTGTGTCAACCCTCCTGGCCTCTACGTCAGCCCTCTGAGGCTTTGCGCAGCCTCTCTGGCCCTCTGTGTCACTTCTGCAGCCTCTGCGTCACTCACGCAGGCCCTTTTGGCCTCTGCACAGTCACTGCTGGCCTCTACAAGGCTCCTACTCGCTCTACGTCTGCCACTTTGCGTTCGCGCTGGTGTTCCGGCACTATCTCTTCGTCTCTGCCTTGTACTCATTGCCCTTGCTGCAACTCTGATCACCAGTTCGATTTCTCTTAGCAAACCCCGCTCTAGAAAATCGAATTGACTGATCACTCTAGTGTATCTCCAACTGACTCTCAAGCCTCCTCTTATACTGTTTCTATTGAGTCTTCAACGGCCGAGATTACATCTCTAATCGACGGCTAAGATTAGATTTGGCTTGATCCATGTCATTTAGAACCTTCTAACCCAGTGTTATATTAATACCTGTTGACCACTACCGGTCAACCGCCCATAGCAGTACACCCCCTTTTTCTTCGCACACAGGGTAGCGCTCGATCGACATGTCCGTGCCATTCTGCAGTCATCAGCAGCTTGATCAATTTATGTTGTAAACCCAGTCTGCATGTATAAATTGTAAATAATCTTAGCAGATATGAGTCATGTCTGTAAATTGCCTAGGTGGACCTAATTTTCTAAGTGATAATCTACGTCCCGGAAGGTTTTTCGCCCCACCAATCTATGATCGGCAAAGTTTTCCTTCAGCCTGACCCCAAAGCCGGGATGGATTTTGTCACCAGAATCTCAGGAGAATCCTAGTGTGTTAATCTGCTAGATTATAGTTGTGTCGTAGAATTGGGTGGTTTATGAGGGTCTATGTTAAATGGGTTTTTCCCCTTAAGATGTAAAATTGTAAAAGTCATGATGTAAAGTGTCTTGAGAGCTGGAAAATGTTTTAAATCCCCTCATGAGTCCTAAGTCCTAGGTCCTAGGTGATTTTTCCAAAGGCTAAGTTCGAGGATCCATTTAAAAATGAATTAAAAATTAAAAAATTAAAAATAAATAAATAAATAACTGAAAAATAAAATAATAAATAATAAAAAAATTATAAAATAAAGCAAAAACCCTAAAAAATAATAAAATAATAATATTTTGAGTAAATACATGCAAAATTTCATTTTTTTAATGAATTAACAAATTCGACGGATGAGATTAAGAGATGTCTTGATCCTCATCAACGGTCGAGATCATTTCGACATGGATCACTCGAACTAGCCGTTGGAATCTTTTCCTTTAAATAGGGTGCTAGAGGTCATTTGAGATCAGATTGGATCTGTGAGTCTTGTGCTGAAGAAGCTCTCTTGTAGTTCATTTTTTTTTGTACAATAAAGAAGACTTTGGGGTTAAAAATCTTGCTGGTGTTACTCTTCTGAAAACGCTGTAAGATTGTTCTATTTGTTCTGCATAATTTTATTTTCAGCCATTAATGATAGCTTAATGAAGATTGATCTAGGCACAGGTATCTTGTCTTATCTTTGAGGTTTGAATGATAGTTTAGATCCTGAAATATATTGGCAGGTATCTCCATTTGATCGGGGTTTCACTATTGTTTTCTCCTTCTATGTTGATGGTTGATTTTAAGCTGTGCAGGAAATCCTTTTTTCAGATTACCAGGCGTTAGAGGAAGTTCTCGGCTGAACCAGCCAACTCCCGGGTTGTGTTTTCTGAAAGAGCCCAGCCAGTTCTTGATCCCAGGCTTATCATTCGAAATATATTTTTTATGAATGCATACAAGGTTTTCTGAAGCGTTTTACGTTAAAATCAAATTTCGATAATATTTCTACTGTTATTGCTAAATCTGGCAGTTAAAGGGTCACACTCTGTAAATTAACCAGCTTTTTGGGGTTTCAAATTTTGTTTTATGCATGTATTATGTTAGGGTTTTTCTTTTTTCTTGCAGATAACAGATACATGTGATCTAGAAAATTTTTGGGGTTTCATCAAGCAAATTTTGAGCCGGGAATTTCAAATATAAATTTTGTGGAAAGCTGCAGTTTTTTTGGGGTTTCTAAGGCAACTGGTTTACTGTGGCCTGGAGCTTTCAATTTCTTCTGAAAGCTTGGCTTTGGACCTGTGCTCTCCCGTCTGCCATGCCACGCCTCACGCAGTCTTGATCTGAGGCCGCATGATACAAGTTGGGGTTTTCTGGCAATTTCTTTCATGTATCGGTGCGTTGGTAAGTTCAACGCAAAGGTAAGGGCATCAACGTTATACATTATCACTGTCCGAATCCTGTGATCGCATTTATCATCGAGCTGTTAGCAGCAAGATCTCCTCCCTGCCTGCGTGTGAGGAATCGTAGCTTGCTTCTAGCGTGATTACTGTCTGCCCTTATTTTCTTGTCTCAGATCTTAGTTCAGCGTGAAGCTGCCTGCGTCCCTTGGCTCTCAGCGTAGCGCACGCTCGCGTTTTGTGGGTTATACATCGGTCATCCTGCACAGTAAATCGCCATTAGAGCCCGCACAAGACTGAGAGGACGAAGTTTCTGGCCAAATTTTCGTGTACACGCGTTGGTATACTCTTGCAGACGGTGAAATGATCAGTTTTTTTACGTGAGGTAACCACGGCATCTCGCGCGGGCAAATCAGGTGAGCTTCAAATCGATTCAATTTTCTTTTTGTCCCTCGCTGGCAGTACGTGTTATGATCATCGTATCTCTGAGCTCAAGTATTATCAGAACGCCTAAAATCAACTCGCAAAGCCTATCAACGCGCCGCCGTCACCTGTGCTCTCGTTCAAAAAAAAATAACTTTTAAAGCGTTTAGTCTTTTTTCATTTTATGCCAAACTAGGGTCACGTCTTTTTCTTTCTTCGTTAATTCAGAAATTAGTGTTAGGCGTTTTATTAGATCTATTTTTTTTTATTGTTTTAAATCTAATGTTATGATATACGATTGCGTAGTTAAGTGTTAGTTTTAGGTTTGGCATTAGAAATAGTTTCCTTTTTTTTGTTTTAGATTAAAATTAAGTTTTATTTAGGATTCGAATTTAGTTTTTTTTTTTTTTTAGTCATAGTTTAAATTTTATTAATTTTTAGATTTTAATTTTATTTTAAATCGTTTCAACTTTTTTTAGATTTTATTCTATTTAAATCCATAAAAAAATATATATAAATTCTAAAATCATAAAAAATATAAAAATAAAATAAAAAATAAAAATAAAGAGGTTTTCTTTTTTCCTTTTAGTTAGATTTTAGATGTAGAATAAGCTTTTTTTTTATTTTTTTTTTATATTTAAATAGTCATGTTTTTAGTTTAGGAGTTAAATTTTTAGCTTAGTTTAATAATTTAAATTTTATTACTTGTTAATTTTTAGTTTTTTTTTTATTTTAAATAGTTTCATTTTTTTTAGATTTTATATAAAAATAAAAATAAAAATAAATATTAAAAAAAAAAATCGTGGAAAATCTTTGCCAGATTTATTCTTTTTCTCGGAGACTTATCGCATTTTATTTTTTCCTGCTAAGATTCAAATTCTTGTGATCATTTGGAATATTCGCTGCATGACTATGATATCTAGTTAATGTCCATAATTTGCGTGGTTGTTTAAAGTATTCATCTCTTCAAAAAATTTAGTTACTGGATATCATTATTGAGCTTTAATCATTATAAGAACTTTGTGGTTTTACTGGTTATCTTGCATCGTTCAAGTTATTTGATGATAAATAATTGCTCCATGGTTTATATTGCTACAGTGTCTGATAATTAATCGATTAAACTTTTACTCTACAAGGCACTGGTCTGTTAACTTGATAAAATCAATTAAGTGCTTGTTGCCTCTCGTGTCTCCCAACCCAACTGGTTCACAGTTGGTCACCCATTTTCCTATAGGGTCTACCCCCCTTAGCCGTGGGAGACAGGCTTAAACGGAGAGATCGGGGATCAGGGTGACAGCCCCCGGTCTGAGCGTTGTCGTGTCAATCTGTGCAACAACATCTTTTGGCGCCGTTGCCGGGGAAAGAGTTTTTCTGTTCTCGGCGTTTCAACGACAATCATCTTCTCATTTCTCATCATTCTTTCATCTTTCTCATCTCTCATTTGAGCTGGTAGATTCAACATTTTTGGGCATCAATTGGATCTTTCATCACATATCAGCAACTTCTCTTCAGTTCGTTTCTTGTTTGGGTGGCGACTCCATTTCATTAATTTTCCCAGACAAGAAGCCTTCCTCATATCTGCTTGTGTTTCCTTTTTGGATCCTAGAATTAAACTCATTGTTCAAGTGGCGACTCCATTTCTTTCATCTATCGATTTTCTTGAGCAGAGATCTCGTTCTATCATCCATTTGATCCCCTATTATTCATCATGGATTATTCATTTAAACCATGTCATTTTACTAACCGTCTCCATGATTTTCCGGAGGAGGCCATTTCTAAATTACCTGTGTTCTCGAGTGGTGATTCAATCGCTGTTAAAAGGCATCTAGGCTTGTTTGCTCGTATAGTGATCATATATTGTAGACCCCCTCAATTTAATCATGAAGATATCAAAATGCGTCTTTTTGTCTTTTCTTTAGAGGGTGATGCTTTGAATTGGTTTAACAATTTTCCTAAGGATTCTTTCACTTCTTTACAAGACATTGTCAATGCTTTTAAAGATAGATATGGTAATCCAAACAGCTTGCCTTCTGCCCCTAAAACTGTGCAACAGAATGAAAGTGATTTGATAAAGGGTCCAGCTGTCGGTGAAAGATTCCAAGACGATTCTTCATATCAGAATGTGTCGTCCACCTGTACTATTTCAGATCAAGTCCATGATAGTGGAAAAGCAGGGACAAATGACAATGAAAAGGAAGATCAAACGCAAATTATACAAGAGCTAATGATGCTGGTAAAAAATATGGAGATTAATCAAACTAATTACGTCAATGATGTGAGAACTTTATGCACCCACCTGGAAAAACGTAATAGGGAGATGGAGATTATGCAAAATCAGCATGCTAAAGAAATTGAGGCCATGAAAACTAATCATGACACAGAAATTAGATTCATGCAAAGCAAGATGTCAGGCTTAGAGGAAAATATGATGACCATGAAAGTTGATCATGATAGGGAAATTAATTCCATGCAAAATAAGTTATTAACTATGGATGAAGAAATGACTATCATGACGTTCGATCATAATAATCAGTTGGCCACCATGCAAGCAAATCATAAAGAAGAAATAAACTCTATGCAGTATTGCTTGATGAACTTAAAGGAAAAGACCGATAAAATAATAAAAGATATGGAAGAAGACCATGTCAGGCAAATCAATGCTATAAAGGTTGAACACTCTAGTCAGATGGATGCCATTAAAATACAGGTTCAAAAGTTTCAACAATGGTCAAAGGATGAGAGAAACCAGGGGACATCAACAGATCAAGAGCCTTCTCATTTGTCGCAACAAGTTCCATCTTGTTATGAGGAGGTCATTGGTTCGATTGAAAGATGGTTAATTGAAGGTGATCCAGATAGACTTAAAAATGATAAAGATCATATACAGGATAAAGAAAGACATGTCACGCATATCTTACATACTTCATCTGATAGCTTTGAAACAGAAAGTTACATGTCATCAGTGATACAGCCTGCCACAAAGAAAAAGCGCAAGAGAAAGAAAATGAGAAGAAGATTTGATGCATCAGACGGCCGTGAGCAGCTTGATTTTCGGATAGGAAAAAGTCCTACCAAATGCAGAATTGGACATGGCACATCCCACAAGCAGCCGACAGATTTCCCTGAAAGCAGGCAAATGCTCAGTATACACTATACTGAACACATCTGATGCAATGGGGCATCCTTTGTATTGTATTTCTAACCATACTCCTTGTCATTTCAGCATTTTCATTTCTGTTTTAGGATTAGATTTGCTTTTCTAAAAGAGCTTATATCTTTCCTGTGCTTAATGTTATATGATGATTTTTTGGATGGACGCTACTTATGTTTTGTTGTGTGTTGCATGGGTGCAGATTCTGGATTCTCACATTCCTACAATGCAGTAACGTGTCCCCAAGTAGAGCCAGATGTTGACCACTACCGGTCAACCACCCATAGCAGTACACACCCTTTTTCTTCGCAAAAAAGGTAGCGCTCGATCGACATGTCCGTGCCATTCTGCAGTCATCAGCAGCTTGATCAATTTATGTTGTAAACCCAGTCTGCGTGTATAAATTGTAAATAATCTTAGCAGATATGAGTCATGTCTGTTGGACCTAATTTTATAAGTGATAATCTACGTCCCGGAAGGTTTTTCGTCTCATCGATCCATGATCGGCAGAGTTTTCCTTCAGCCTGACCCCAAAGCCGGGATGGATTTTGTCACTAAAATCTCAGGAGAATCCTAGTGTGTTAATCTGCTAGATTATAGCTGTGTCGCAGAACTGGGTGGTTTATGAGGGTCTATGTTAAATGGGTTTTTCCCCTTAAGATGTAAAATTGTAAAAGTCATGATGTAAAGTGTCTTGAGGGCTGGAAAATGTTTTAAATCCCCTCATGAGTCCTAAGTCCTAGGTCCTAGGTGATTTTTCCAAAGGCTAAGTTCGAGGATCCATTTAAAAATGAATTAAAAATTAAAAATAAATAAATAAATAACTGAAAAATAAAATAATAAAATAATAAATAATAAAAAAATTATAAAATAAAGCAAAAACCCTAAAAAATAATAAAATAATAATATTTTGAGTAAATACATGCAAAATTTCATTTTTTAATGAATTAACAAATTCGACAGATGAGATTAAGAGATGTCTTGATCCTCATCAACGGTCGAGATCATTTCGACATGGATCACTCGAACTAGCCGTTGGGATCTTTTCCTTTAAATAGGGTGCTAGGGGTCATTTGAGATCAGATTGGATCTATGAGTCTTGTGCTGAAGAAGCTCTCTTGTAGTTCATTTTTTTTTGTGCAATAAAGAAGACTTTGGGGTTAAAAATCTTGCTGGTGTTACTCTTCTGAAAATGCTGTAAGATTGTTCTATTTGTTCTGCATAATTTTATTTTCAGCCATTAATGATAGCTTAATGAAGATTGATCTAGGCACAGGTATCTTGTCTGATCTTTGAGGTTTGAATGATAGTTTAGATCCTGAAATATATTGGCAGGTATCTCCATTTGATCGGGGTTTCACTATTGTTTTCTCCTTCTATGTTGATGGTTGATTTTAAGCTGTGCAGGAAATCCTTTTTTCAGATTACCGGGCGTTAGGGGAAGTTCTCGGCTGAACCAGCCAACTCCCGGGTTGTGTTTTCTGAAAGAGCCCAGCCAGTTCTTGATCCCGGGCTTATCATTCGAAATATATTTTTTATGAATGCATGCAGGGTTTTCTGAAGCGTTTTACGTTAAAATCAAATTTCAATAATATTTCTGCTGTTATTGCTAAATCTGGCAGTTAAAGGGTCACACTCTGTAAATTAACCAGCTTTTTGGGGTTTCAAATTTTGTTTTATGCATGTATTATGTTAGGGTTTTTCTTTTTTCTTGCAGATAACATATACATGTGATCTAGAAAATTTTCGGGGTTTCATCAAGCAAATTTTGAGCCGGGAATTTCAAATATAAATTTTGTGGAAAGCTGTAGTTTTTTTGGGGTTTCTAAGGGAACTGGTTTACTGTGGCCTGGAGCTTTCAATTTCTTCTGAAAACTTGGCTTTTCCGTCTGCCATGCCACGCTTCACGCAGTGATGATCTGAGGCCGCATGATACAAGTTAGGGTTTTCTGGCAATTTCTTTCATGTATCGATGCGTTGGTAAGTTCAACGCAAAGGTAAGGGCATCAACATTATACATTATCACTGTCCGAATCCTGTGATCACATTTATCATCGATCTGTTGGCAGCAAGATCTCCTCCCTGCCTACGTGTGAGGAATCGTAGCTTGCTTCTAGCGTGATCACTGTCTGCCCTTATTTTCTTGTCTCAGATCTTAGTTCAGCGTGAAGCTGCCTGCGTCCCTTGGCTCTTAGCGTAGCGCACGCTCGCGTTTTGTGGGTTATACATCGGTCATCCTGCACAGTAAATCGCCATTAGAGCCCGCACAAGACTGAGAGGACGCAGTTTCTGGCCGAATTTTCGTGTACACGCGTTGGTATACTCTTGCAGACGGTGAAATGATCAATTTTTTTTTTTAACATGAGGTAACCACGGCATCTCGCGCGGGCAAATCAGGTGAGCTTCAAATCGATTCAATTTTCTTTTTGTCCCTCGCTCGCAGTACGTGTTATGATCATCGTATCTCCGAGCTCAAGTATTATTAGAACGCCTAAAATCAACTCGCAAAGCTTGTCAACGCGCCGCCGTCACCTGTGCTCTCGTTCAAAAAAAAATAACTTTTAAAGCATTCAGTCTTTTTTCGTTTTATGCCGAACTAGGGTCACGTCTTTTTCTTTCTTCGTTAATTCAGAAATTAGTGTTAGGCGTTTTATTAGATTTATTTTTTTTTATTGTTTTAAATCTAATGTTATGATATACGATTGCGTAGTTAAGTGTTAGTTTTAGGTTTGGCATTAGAAATAGTTTCCTTTTTTTGTTTTAGATTAAAATTAAGTTTTATTTAGGATTCGAATTTAGTTTTTTTTTTTTTTAGTCATAGTTTAAATTTTATTAATTTTTAGATTTTAATTTTATTTTAAATCGTTTCAACTTTTTTTAGATTTTATTCTATTTAAATCCATAAAAAAATATATATAAATTCTAAAATCATAAAAAATATAAAAATAAAATAAAAAATAAAAATAAAGAGGTTTTCTTTTTTCCTTTTAGTTAGATTTTAGATGTAGAATAAGCTTTTTTTTTATTTTTTTTTTATATTTAAATAGTCATGTTTTTAGTTTAGGAGTTAAATTTTTAGCTTAGTTTAATAATTTAAATTTTATTACTTGTTACTTTTTAGTTTTTTTTTATTTTAAATAGTTTCATTTTTTTTAGATTTTATTAAAAAAAAATCATGGAAAATCTTTGCCAGATTTAATCTTTTTCTCGGAGACTTATCGCATTTTATTTTTTCCTGTTGAGATTCAAATTCTTGTGATCATTTGGAATATTCGTTGCATGACTATGATATCTATTTAATGTCCATAATTTGCGTGGTTGTTTAAAGCATTCATCTCTTCAAAATTTTTAGTTACTGGATATCATTATTGAGCTTTAATCATTATAAGAACTTTGTGGTTTTACTGGTTATCTTGCATCGTTCAAGTTATTTGATGATAAATGATTACTCTTCATGGTTTATATTGCTACAGTGTCTGATAATTAATCGATTAAACTTTTACTCTACAAGGCACTGTTCTATTAACTTGATAAAATCAATTAAGTGCTTGTTGCCTCTCGTGTCTCCCAACCCAACTGGTTCACAGTTGGTCACCCATTTTCCTATAGGGTCTACCCCCCTTAGCCGCGGGAGACAGGCTTAAACGGAGAGACCGGGGATCAGGGTGACAGCCCCCGGTCTGAGCGTTGTCGTGTCAATCTGTGCGACAACAATACCCATTAATATTTTTATTTTCCTAAGTTTAGACTTAGAAACACATTAAAAATATTAATTATTTTAATATCTCCTTCACCGAGCAGAATTTCCCCAAACCATTTTTGGGTCTTGGAGATCTCATGTGCTCTAGCCTCTCCACCAATTTTCATGGCTAGAGCGCATCCGATGCTACCCCAAATCAACACTAAGTAGCTCGAGCAACTAAGATTGAATTCAATATGTCAAAAGATAAGATGTTGAAATGAGGAGAGTTGTCTTCCTTGTATAGATTTCGTGGAGCATTTTTCCCTCCATTTTCTTGCTATCGTGGGTCCCTCACTTAACCATCGATTTCCCCTCCATGCAAATCGAACTAGGAAATGTGTATTCTCCTAGTGTGTGTGGCCCCCACGTACAAATTAACCATCATCGAGATAACTTCTACTAAGTCTAGCCTCCTAATAAAATCGAATGGGCCCCATCACCTCTAAAATCGGCCCCAAAATGTAGAAATTAATCTTGTTCCAAATTAATTTAGGAAGGGACATTACAATGTAACATTGATATAAAATAATTAATAAACTTAAAATAAATATTAGATTAATAAATTTAGATTAATAGATTATTAATTAATATAAATCTATTAATTAATAGATTAATTTCAATCATGTTGGGATTAATAATTACTATGTTGCAATTAATTTCAATGTTGCATGAAGCATCCCATCCACTTCTCCACCATGTCCCCTCTCCAACCCTAGAACCGTGCTCGAATCAGAAGCATGCTCCAAACCTCTTGGGCATGCTCCCTGCCAATTCTAGAGCATGATGCTCCTAGATCCAAGGAGCGCCCTCCCTAAGCTTCCCTAAGTATTCCCCAAATATTCCCTGAACACACCCTAGGTGCTTGCTAGGCACTCAACTTTTATTTAATTTTTTAGCATTACCATTAATTGTTTCGGGATGTTGGAATTGCTTCCAACCTCATTGGATTTCATATGCAAAAAATAGAATTTCATATCCCATTTAAAATTTAGCAGACCCAATAGTTTTCAAGGTTTCAGGATCAATGGAATTGCAGGATCTTCATTGGATTCTATTACATATGAGGGTATGTAATTGGCATTTAACCAAGAGCACCAAGCCCTATATGTACCCCAATGTTGGTGGTGTTGATTGTTGAAGTTCTTTGTCATAGCCTTAGCGAAAATGTACCATGTTGTCGCCTGGATTGTACAAGCACTGTGACAACGCTCAGGATGGGGGTTGTCACTCTGATCCCTGCCCACTCCATTCTAGTTGTCTCCCAACAACAAGCTATGGGCGGTAGTGCCTATGGAATGAAGTGAAGGAAAACAAGTTGAGAATCAACTTACTTGGGAGACACGGATGAGTGGCCTAACCACTTGGTTGAATTTAAGCAAGATTATTGATTAAATTAGATTTTTGTATTATGAGCCCAGTGCCTTAATGGAGTCACAAATTCTTGCTTCTTATGAATTGAAACCCAAATGCACACTCGTTGCTTGAATGATTGACTAACCTATATGATGTGCGAATCCTAAGACCTATGTGAGATGTAGTGATCTTGGAAAAATTTAGTTAAATGCCTAGTGTAAGTGTAACCTTCGTTTAACTATTTTAAAGTTGGGCTCCAAGGTACGTTGTGGGAAGAAGGCTAACAGGAAGCAGGCTAGGGTCTAATTGACGATACCTTATGTTAGGCTTCTATCACCCAATGCCTGCGGCGCTGCAGAGACTGTGGTTCTGACAACTACAAAGTCACCGTGTTAACCAACGAAGAGTTGTCGAGGCCCCTCAAGCTAGATAGGAAGAGTTGACCTATATCTCTATCAACCTAACTTTGTTGATTTTGGGTAGCATCGGATGTGCTCTAGCCATGAAATTTGGTGGAGAGGCTAAGGCATATGAGATCTCCAAGACCCAAAAATCGTTTGGAGAAATTCCACCTGGATGAAGGGGTATTAAAATAATTAATATTTTTAATGGGTTCCTAAGTCTAAACTTAGGAAAATAAAAATATTAATGTGTATTAATATAAAATGGGTGAGAAAGTTCTAAGTGACGAGGATCAAGCCAGTTCTAATCTTAGCCGTTGATTAGGGACTTAATCTCGGCCATTGAATCGTCAACAGGAAAAGTATAAGAGGAGGCTTGAGGGTCAGTTGGAGACACACCAAGAGAGATCAAAAATTTGATTTTATGGGGTTGGGTTTGATGAGGAAATCGAGTTAGTGATCAGTTGTAGTGAGGGGCAGTTCAACAAGGGATTTCCATTTGAGGCTGAAGAATACATAGCAAAGAGGCAGCGAAGTGTCGGGAGAGACAACGCAGTCCCTAGAAGGGCTGACGTAGAGGCAGAAGGAGTCAACGCAGACGACGCAGAGGGCTGTAGAGGTTGATGCAGAAGCCATAGAGGTTGACACAGAGGACGCGGAGGGCTTCAGAGGCAGTGCTGGGGAGATTCTATGGGGCAGATTGAGAGCAGATCAGTCGGGAGAGGGTGACGCAGTTCCAGAGCAGTGCTTGGAGCAGCTTTCGCTGTCCAGCACAAGGAACAGTCAGAGTCACTGTGGGGTTGATCATCCGATTGTTGATTTGCCGAAATATCTGTCTTCAGATAGAGGTACTACTGCCGAGGATATTCTCTGTTGGGTGAGCCATTTCTGGCACCCTAGTTGTATTCACGAAATATGCTTAATAATAAAACCCTCATATATGTTGCACCGATTTTCCCGCATTGGGTTTTTCTGGGGACGATTGTCCAAAAATAACGGTGTCCCTTGTGTTACTGTTTCTGTTTACTTCAGTCCATTATCTGTATATCTGTGAAGGCTGAATTTGTCTTTACTTCGATGTTTATGCAATTAAATAACTTGTTAATGTAAAGAAGAAGTAGGAGATAGTAAACCAGAAATTGCAGTAGGGGTTTCTGATGTGTTAGATTCAGGAATTTTCACATGGTATCAGAGCGATTGCAAATCATAGGCAACTGAAGGCACTAGCTGAGAAATCTGAGAGTTTGCAGTGGAAAAGCAATTGTCCCGAGAGACAGCGTTGTTCCAGAGTTACAGACGCAAAAGGAAGGAGTGATGTAGTGCAAAGAAGGTGACGCAGAGGCTCATGCAGTGCTTGTATCAGCATTCTAAGCCAGGAGAAGAAGACGCAGTAGCCGGGAGGAGCCCACGCAGTAGCTGTGTCAACTGTCCAGGCCAGCACAGAGGCAGAGGGGGGGCAGATCAGGCCTACGAAGTGCCAAGTCATCTTTCTCAGCCAGGAAGGATTGACACAGTGGCCAGGAGGAGCTGATCCGTCACTCACTAGGATTGCGCTGAGCTTGAAGGGCTCAGATTCTTCGAGTTGCCAGGGCTAAGGAAGCTGTGCAAATTTTGATTTGAGGAGCTGGTGGGACGTTGTTTTTGTCAGTGCAGAACAGTGTTTAAGGAGACTGAACCAAGGTAGATGGAAGCACTACCTCGACAGATTTCTAGCTAAGAAATCTAGATCCGAGTTGCAGTGGCAAAGGAGGATTGGAGAAGAGTGATTCGCCAGTTGGCCAGAGGATTTCCGAGAAGGAAATCAGGGCTCAGAGGGAGTCTAGAGAGGAGGAGCAGAGATAGCAGTGAACAGATTGAGGGATTATGACAGATTGGATGGGGCTTCCAATTTTGTCATCTAGAAAGCCAGGATCCTAGCAATCCTAGATAAACATCGCATCAAGGACTATGCCTTGAGAATAGTAGTTGTCCTAATTTACCCTGATGCAAATGAGAAGTAGGAGGAGGCCCAAGCAAAGGCAAAATGCATGATCCTAGACGAGGTCAAGGACCATGTAATACCACATATCGCTAACAAGAACACAGTAAGGGAGATGTGGCAGACCCTGACCACCTTATACCAGGGCTCTTCCGTGCAGCGAAAGATTTTATTGAAAAATCAGCTGAGGTCATATCAGATGCAGAAAGGAGAGGAGATAGATCCCTTCCTTCTCGGGTTGCAAGGCATTCGCGACCAGCTTACTTCCATGGGGTCTACACCGGATTCAGAGTTCATGGTCAAGACTAACCTGAATGCAGTCTCCGAAGAGTGGGAGACATTTGTCCAAAGCATCTTGGGCAGAGCGACTCTCCCCAGTTGGAAGGAGATGTGGGCAGCTCTTCGACAGGAAGAGCTCAACAGAATGACCAAGGCGGGGAGTAGCGGTAAGGGAGTTCGAATCAAGAAAGAGGAGGAGGAGGATGCAGCTCTCGCATCAAATGGACAATAGGGTGTTCAGAAGAGGAAGAAGAAAGACATCTCCAAGGTCAAGTGCTTCAACTATGGGCAGTTGGGACATTATGCATCTCAGTGCCCCAAAAAAAAAGGCAAGGGAGAAGGTTCTATCTCAAAGGCTGCACCAGCAAAGGCGGAGAAGGATGTCGAGACTGATGACGATTCTGCCATGAGTGCTCATGCGCCTCTAGAGAAGAGATGGGGAGACATAGAGTTGTGGTCGAGAGGACTATAGAAGTGGGGCAGATCCTTGAGATGCCCAAACTCTTGGATCACATACGGCTACGTAAGCCCTTAACAATAGTAGCATGATGACAGGTGTCGGGTGGAGCAAGGTGTGATGGAGCGGCAAGGCAATGCTAGAGTGCAGAAGTTTGTAGCAGCGCAGTGAAGGTTGCAGCAATGCGAGAGGCACAAAAGAGGTTCCAACAGCGCAGTGGCAGTAGAGGGAGCACAGGATAGCAGCAAAGGTAGCTTCAGCATCACGAGGCTTCCAGACTAACCAGGATATCAGTGTTTGGGTGAAGTAATTTACTTACTTCTTGGTAACTGAGTTGCAGTGCAGCAGTTAGGAGTGGCAGTGCTATGGGCAGCATGATGCAGCATGTTGAGAGGGAGCTGCAATACAGATGTAGCAGTGGTAGCGACAGTGTCATGGGCAGCAATACAAGAAGCAATAGTGCAGTGGATGTGGGGCAACAGGTCAGGCATCAGCACAAAGGACCGATGTGCAAGATCAGTGTGATGCTTCTATGGTGAAACACTGCTAGAGCACATTCCTCGCTAAGAGGGAGTGTTGATTTTCAGTAGCATCGGATGTGCTCTAGCCATGAAATTTGGTGGAGAGGCTAAGGAAAATGAGATCACCAAGACCCAAAAATTGTTTGGAGAAATTCCACCCGGATGAAGAGATATTAAAATAATTAAAATTTTTAATGGGTTCCTAAGTCTAAACTTAGGAAAATAAAAATATTAATGTGTATTAATATAAAATGGGTGAGAAAGTCCCAAGTGACGAGGATCAAGCCAGTTCTAATCTTAGCCGTTGATTAGGGACTTAATCTCAAGTCGTTGAATCGTCAACAAGAAAAGTATAAGAGGAGGCTTGAAGGTCAGTTGGAGACACAACATGAGAGATCAAGAATTCGATTTTCTAGGGCTGGGTTTGCTGAGTAAATCGAGTTAGTGATCAGTTGCTGTGAGGGGCAGTTCAGCAAGGGATTTCCATCCGAGGCTAAAGAATACATAGTAGAGAGGCAGCGAAGGGCCGTGAGAGATAGCACAGGCCCTAGAAGGGCTGACGCAAATGCTGAAGGAGCCAGCACAGAGGATGCAGAGGGTCGTAGAGACTGACACAAAAGCCGTAGAAGCTAATGGAGAGGACGCAGAGGGCTTCAGAGGCAATGTTGGGGAGATTCTATGGGGCAGATTGAGAGCAGATCAGCGGGGAGAGGGTGATGCAGTCCCTGAAGAGTAACGCAGTTCCAGAGCAGTGCTTGGAGCATCTTTCGCTCTCCAACACAAGGAAAAGTCAGAGTCACTGTGGGGTTGATCATCCAGTTGTTGATTTTCCGGAATATCTGTCTCCAAATAGAGGTACTACTGCCGAGGATATTCTCTATTGGGTGAGCCATTTTTTGGCACCCTAGTTGTATTCACAAAATCTACTTAATAATAAAACCCTCATGTATGTTGCACCGGTTTTCTCGCATTGGGTTTTTCCAGGGACGATTGTCCAAAAATATCAGTGTCCCTTGTGTTGTTTCTGTTTAGTTCAGTGCATGATTTGTATATCTGTGAAGGCTGCATTTGTGTTTACTTCGATGTTTATGCAATTAAATAACTTGTTAATGTAGAGAACAAGTAGGAGATAGTAAACCAGAAATTGCAGTAGGGGTTTCTGATGTGTTAGATTTAGGAATTTGTAAAGACTATAGCCATTGTAAATACAGTAAAGGGTTTTTCATCATGAGCCTGTGATAAATTTCCTGAAATTTTACAAATTTAACTAACAAAATCGATGAGAGTACCTACGTGTATTCCTGCGGTTGATGATGCCTCAAGCTGCTCTGCTTCGTTTACCAAAAGACCGAAACCACCCAGCCAAACTAAGCAGAACCTCGCTACTCAGTCCGGTAAGCTTCTCAGTTGAAGTAGACTGTTCCCCCGTGCCCAGAAACCTCAAAACAACCAGCTCTCCTTCTGTTGGTAACTCAAGTTTATAAAGTTCCGCCCTTCTTCAGTATCCCCTTCCTTCATTCTTTATTCTTCTTCCCGATGCCCTCCCAAAACTGTTCTCTCTGGTTTATAAATTGTTTCTTGGCGGTGGCCACCCTTCCACCAACAACCCACTGCTTCACTCCTCGTGACACCCTTCCCATGTCACGTAATATATATTTCTTTTTAAAAGGTATATTGACTGTATTATGAATTTTGGTTTAATATTCTTTTTTTTATATTTCTTTTTATATAAACGTCCTAGGTTTATACTAGGTACCTTATCTTTAATTTATTTATTTTTGTCTAATCAATTTATTAATTTATTAATAATCTAAAATATATATTTATATAACCATCTTTTAGGATTTAGCTTTATTTTTAACATCCATCTTTTATAATTATTTTTACGTTATACATTTTAAATTTAGTATTTACCCATTAATCATGATGCATTAAGCAATATGGGTGTTGATGGGTGAATATAACTTCTAATTGAAGAAGTGTTATGATATTTAATACTTATTGTTAATTTACTATATAGATACTAGTGCGGTGCATGTGACACATGCATATGTAGCTATCATATGCATGCATCGTATGCTTGCTATTATTCTTGTGTTATATATATTATAGATAGGCTGTTACAGAATTTTCACAAGCTTATGCTAGGAAGTAAATTATTAATGCAAATCTAGATCCAAGATGCTTATGCAAGAGATTATGAATGAGATTTATCTTGAGTTAATATTTTTTTAAGTTGTTTAAGTACTTTGATTAGAAACCTTTTAAGAGTGCTTATCAGTAGTGAAATGCAATCTTAAACAAGATAAATTGCTTACAGATACAAGTGCAAATTTCAACAATATTTCACAAGATACCAAGTAACCCAAGATGCCAAATGCTAACAATAGTCTATCAAGATGTTGATCACAAATTTATGACGGTTTATATCAACAATACTACTTCAAAAAATTCAGATTCTACGAGAAAAAGTTTCTCCTATAGACACTACCCACAGGTGGTGGGTAACAGGGACCGTACAATCAAAATTGGGGTTTCCCATGTTGTGCCAACCCTAAAGCTAATGGCCAATAAAGGAGATCCCATGGGACTAGGATACAAAGATAACCACAAAATCGGGCGATGGAGACAAGAATACAAACCTAACCCACTCTTTTTGTCGAATCTCCCCACCACTTCATGCCCAAAAGTGCTCATAACAAGTAAGGAAAACTACTCAACTATACCAATTTAAAGCCATAACTTCAGGGTTGGAAGGCCCACCTTCAAACTTACAATCATAACAGATGGTCGAGGGACCACATGGCTAGCTCAAGTGGCAGAGAAAATGGCACATCAAACTATCAGTGGGCTACAAGGGGCTGCTGGCTGTTGTTTGAGGACCATCTAGGAGAAAAAAAATTCTCCCATATACACTACGCACAGGTGGTGGGTAACAAGTACTTCTACACATGCCTAAGTGTCAAGGCATGTGGAAGTCGCTTAATTACCTCTTAACCTTAGTTATTACTTTGTTTACTAAAGTAATTTATTTCATAAGAAAAGTGAGTTTAATCTAATGAAATGCAAAGGTGATTTCCATTAGTGAATTAGATAAATCACAACCGTTGATCTAAATTGAAATTGAGATTTAACCTCAACTGTCAATCACTTTGCTGATTAGGGTTGCTGGTTTACTCAATAACTCAAGCTTATAACATACTATTTAGCACAAGACATAGTGAGACAAGTGATGATCCCATTGATTGAGTGGAGAAGGACATTCATTCAAGTGTGTAGCATCTAGATGGAGAAAAGAACGAGCAGAAAAACAAAAATATTCAGTAGGTGATTTTGCAGCAGTGAATGCACAGGTGTGAGCTGTAGATCGATTCCAGGGTGTGGTACAGTGCAGGCAGGAGCAGAAATCAGCTCAGGTAGGCACGTCGGCAGGTGGAAAACAGGCTCAAGCAGTGAATTGTGTGGCTGTGATATTGAGGACTGAAGACAAGGTTCTCAGCTGGAAGTTTCCAGGTTTTGCTGTTGATTTTTCCTCAGTTGCCATTTATTTTCTGTGTTAGGAAGGCCTTTGTATGCTGAATATTTTTATAAATGAAACAGAAGATATGAAAGGCAAATTTTTATGTGTCAGCTAATGAAATTGGCTGATTGAATTTTTGCTTCCACTGAAAATTAAATTTTTATTTACAAATTAAAATCCAAGTAGTACATTTTTGTTCAGCAAGCTGAAAAATTAAATTAGAACAAAAAGGAAAATTGCTAAGGAACAATTTGTTATTTACTGGGGTTAGAAAATTAACATCCATTCAAGGGGGTTAAGCACAAAGCGTTAAATAATTGCTATTCCAAAACACCCAAACATGCCAACACTACCAAAGAATGAGAGCACACCACGTTTTAATCATTAGACACATGCTAACTCATTAACTCGACCACCACTAGGCTAAATGAGAGCACACCAAATTTTAATCATTAGACACATGCTAACTCATTAACTTGACCACCACTAGGCTGAATGAGAGCACACTACGTTTTAATCATTAGACACATGCTAACTCATTAACTCGACCACCACTAGGCTACTAGCGCACTAGAACTTCTCATCCCACACTTACTAGCAACCAGCATAGCACCAAATCAAACTCAAGACAGCATCATTGCTAAGCCAAAACACAAATGCACCCCTTGTCAATCAAAACATCTAAAAGTGTGATCCTGCAAGCTCAATCCATGTGACAACAAATCACAAATGTTGTGATGAAAATCATAAATCCAAACCTCATGGAACATGAGGCGTAACAATGGGACAAGCTGATGTGGTGACAGTGGGCAGCCTTCCTGACTTCCCCTGGGATGCACCTTGTGTTTTAGAACTTTACCGCCTTGAGTGCAGGTTTGAAAGGTAACAAGACCATAGTTTAATACTTTGACTAGCATGCATCATTGATGATACTACAGATCATCTTATGCATTCTAAATCTACTCAGCTTTTCTTTCCTTCCCATCGATTAAGATCTTTGAACACTAAATCAGGGGCTCACCAAATTTTCAGCATAACACTATCATTCTCATAAAATGTCGACAAATACAACTTTTTCATGAGACATTTATTTGGAAAGTGAAATGATGGAAAATGGAAGATACAATCTGCACAGTCCAAAAACTAACCTTTTCAGAAAAGAATCGAAGGCCCTTATCAGGATAGTCAGCTTCATATGTCTCTCCTAATAAGGGATTAAAAGGTTTACATGTCCGGCCCGCTGTGGAAGCATATCCAGATACAGCAAATGCAGCAACATGCAATATCCTCATCAAATGGTTACCCTATAATGATCCAATTACACAGGAATCAATACCAAATATAGATTCCATGGACAAAACTATATTTTAAAAAGGGAAACTCACATTTCAACATCCTCATGGTATTCAAAAGGTTCACATGAACTGCATAAGTTAGGCTCATACTATGAGAAAAATATATAGCATCAGTTAATCAAAGCGAGCATAAAAACAAAAAATGTAATCCATAATATTGCTGCAGTGGACAACAGATTGACAAACAATTTATAGTGAAGACATGAAGCAGCAGCGACAGGTTATATATATTGTTCTGAACAACTCACTGGAAGGCTAGACGGCAAGTTTTGCTCCTTAAGTTTAAAATATTTTGCAGACAACAAATTTGCAAGACCACTTTGACCAACCTGCCAACTCTTAAGGTAACAATAAAATGAATAGAAAGAAAATAAGTGTTTTGGCTATGTTTTATGAAGTCAGGGGACCGAGACAATACTAATGCAGAAAAACATTTTGTCACCGCACTGAATTCTAGCTTACCATTGAGATTTCTAAGCCCAAATTTAAACATATTAGATATTTAAACCAGAAATCAAAAAAAGTCATCAACTGGAACAAGGACAAAGCCCAATAGATCCCTTCTAGACTAGTAGAAACCAGTGAAGAATCAAGATAGGTGGGAAGCTTTATTGCCAACACACCTGCAGAAGGTCCAAGGATCCAACACCAATGCAATACTTCCATAATTCAAGCATAACGAAAGAGCAGA
Organism: Pinus tabuliformis; assembly: GCA_031772625.1. NCBI lineage: Eukaryota > Viridiplantae > Streptophyta > Pinopsida > Pinales > Pinaceae > Pinus > Pinus tabuliformis. The sequence continues at coordinate 964,410,574 of CM062805.1, forward strand.
AGAGGAAACTTTAGGACTCACTTGTTTCCCATATTCATATGCTCGATCAAGAAGGTGAGAATACTCCATGTCCTCGAAGCATTTTTGTAAAGATGAAATAGGCTCATTAAAATAAACTGGAAGGCAAACTTTGGTCAAGTCTTTTCCTATGTTATCCTTGATCAGTGACCACAAGCTTACATTTTTTTCTATTTCTTTAGGTTCCGGTAACCTTTTGCGTCTCTCAACATGAATATACCCAGATTCAACTAGGTCTGTGCATGTGTTAGCCCCATCCACATGTCTTCCAGACCCAGACAGAGGCAATTCAGTAGCTGAAGATTCCCTTAATAACCTAAGTGGCGATTGTCCAGCTAATGAATCTGCAACAAGGAACTCTGTTGTGTCAAAGAAGACATCATCATCCTCATCTGTATCTGCCTCAACTTCAATTCGAATTTCCTTTCCATCATCAATGTCAGATTGGGTTCCTCCTGCAAAGCCATAATGAATTAGAATAAAAACTGTATATTGACGAAGGGCAAATTCGGTTCAAAATTCAAACCAAACAATACCATAACTTGAGGGAAGCTAGCAGAAAATAAACAGCACATTAGGTGTCATGAAAGTTACAATAAGCATTAAAGGTCACCAGGAAAAGATCCAATTCAAAACATAGGAGTGCAGCATTTTGAATGTGCATTATGTAAAATGCTTGGGAGTGCAAAGCAGGAAGTGACAGCCAAAACCGGGAAAGGGGAGTGGTAATTTACAAACGACTCCAAGAGAGAAGCATTCCAGGGGCAATTTTCATAGAAAATACATTTTTATATAATTTAAACATAGATACAAAAAAAACATGCAAAATGGTAAATCAGTAGAAAAAATATGAAAACATAGATCTTTAAATTAAATGAATAATAGTCATTAAAGCATCAACCTTTTAGTACAAAACTACATCAAATATCTAGCAGTTATAGCATTGTCATAAACAATAAAATGATCAACCATAACATCAACATTCATGTTTCAAGTTTCAACAGCCAACATTTGTCATCAACTGTAAGAGATAACACCAAACATGAAATGAAACAGGCTATTGTGACGAAAGTGTTATAAATGCAATCAAAAGTTCAAGCTTTCACTGTCATATAATGTTTGCAAAATACGCCATAATAAGCTTTCTTATGCCACTTTCCATGATCATTTTCTAATTTCTTCTCACGGGGTAAAGTAGCAACAAGAATCATTCTGGGAGCATGCTACCCTCTGAAACAAGCTTCAGGAGTGGGAGCATAACAGGATGGGGTGGGGCAAAGCTTCCCCACAGCTAGGGACTGGATGCATCGAGAGGGTGCACATGCATATATATTACATAATTTATCTTTTAGGGCAGCGCAATAGCACATCACAGTGCACATAAGACTATAAACTCATGAGTATACCATACAGTGGTTTTAGCAAAGAACACTTGTTTGCTTGCACAAAAACAAGGAGCAGAATTTGAAGCTTCAATAATTAGCAGACCCTTCACATCAGAAAATAATTCCTTCAAGAACTTAGTACTCAAATATCCTATCGAATAAGATCCATGAAAGGATCACTATGCAAAAGGAAGAAAATAAGTGGGCATGGTAATTTAGTGATTCTAGTTTTGACTACGACAAACAATAGGAAAATCAAAGCTTGAGCATTTCAAAAACCCCGTTTCTGATGGGATGCATAGAAAGGATATGCGTGCATGCATTTTACATGCTTTATCTTTTGGGCCAAACAATAGTGAATTGCATTTTATATACCATAACAGGAAGGCGCAATCCTAGAAACTTGTGAGCATAACTAGACTTACCAGCCAAATGAGATTTTCCAACTAGCCAACAAGTCAAACTCAGGCTCAGTGAATCAAACATGTTGGTTTGATCAACAAATGGTGAGTCCTCAGAAATCAAACCCTTGACTTGAGTCTGTTGACCAAGTTAATGAGTTCTACTCATAGCATGAGTTTAGCTCACCAGGGCTTCTATAAATGCCAAGAAATGGAATGAACTTTTACATTATAATATTGTATGCTTATTGATATTTTGCCAAGTTTTTCTCGAGTCGAGTCAAACTCTCTCTTTTCCATGGCAAGTCTGCCTCTGAGTCAAGTTTGCTTAGTTTGGTGATTATGATTTTATATAATCAAATAAAAATATAACCATGCATACCAAAACCCTCACAATCTGTAATCCTTGTAATCCAGATTCCTAAATGTTTATGAAAGGGAGTAAATATTAAATATTAAACATGACCATATAACCAAGCTCCAACACTGTACATTGATAAAGTGTGAGACTCAATACATTCACAAAAGAGAAAAAAACCAATTCATTTGAACCACTGGAAACAAGGCCAATTCGATAAGGTATGACCTACCCTTCTTTCTAACAAAGCATGTCCTTAACATCTTTAAACAAGCAATTGATTTTAAACCTTTTTAATATCAATTCAGTGAAGTTTAACCATGTTGCTCTACTCCCATCTAATGGATCATCAAGGATTTGTCACCCATCACTCAAACAAGCTTTCTTTCTAAAACCAATTCTTGATGTTTTGGCTAGCAACAGTTGTATTCTCACGTGTGGGGCAAGTGGGCTAACTGATGGGGCTTTGCACCCATAGACCCATGCTATTCTGATGACCCATGGTATTCTAATGATCCATGGTATAGACCCATGGTATTTTGATGATCCATGGTATTCCGATAACCCATGGTATTGCACGCTTTGGAAAAGTACAAGGGTGAGTGATTGTAATATTCATACTAGAAATTTACAATGATAAACAAAGCAAATGCAACAAATTCAACACAATAGAAATGTACACAGATCAGGAAACCAGAAATGAGCCAGAAACATGCCAAAATGGGCCAATTTTATTATATAGTTGAAGGAGTGCAAAATAGATTGGAGTAAGTGCACCTGGGCTTGTTTAGAGCAAGCTACAAGCCCCAGGGCGATGAATATCAACTGCCCAAATGATGCAGAAAGCTCCCCAACTAAGTCACATGACACGTCCCTCAGGGTCTTGTGTCCCGTATTTCACGCGTCGGACATGAAAACTGCCCTAAAACGTGTCGAAAACGTTTTTTCTTTGTGTCCTTAAATCGAGACACGAGTTTTGGATGTGTCGAAAATTTGCCCTAATGTTTTTGGTTCTTAGGACATGTGTCCCATGAAAAGTGACATTTAAAACCTGCAACATGGTTTATTTTTGGGTTTTTTTGTCATTGTTCGCCACCGAAATTGAGTTTTCTCATCGTTGGAATCCAATTTGTTGTGCAATGTGAGGAATTCCATCAGATTAGAGCGCAATGCTCACAACTTCGCATCGACCTGGACCTGGAGATGTAGGAGACGAGCGTTCGCATGCTTTGCTAAGAGTTTGGAGCACTTAAATTTCTTGTAAGTTGTGTTATACTCTACGAAACATAACTTAATTATACACGAGTGATCATGTATAGATCGTGTGTTGAAATAAAAATCCCAACTCCCCGTCATGTGCTCATTGCTCACTACACCTTCAAGGTCTAAAGGGAGGGAAAGCTCAATTAACGCTCTGGTCAACAGTCAATAATGAAGTTTGAAAACATAAATTTATAGTTCATAAACTACCTTATGTGAAGTTTGAACATGATCAAACTTGTTTGAAGTTAATAACAAAAATTATAACATGAACAATGAACATTGAACTGTGAACATCATTGATGTAGTAAATTAATAAACTAACTAGTAAATTACTAAATAGTAAGTAGTGTATACTAAATACTAAATGGATATCATCATAATTCAGATCTATATGGATCAAGCACTATATTTCAGTATTTTTTAATATATATATCTATGTTGCACGGGTTCCCGAACTCAGGGGTGGGGTTCTTGAACCCGTCCCAGGTTCCCGTCCCTAAGTACCGGATTCGAGTACGGGTTCTTCTAAGAACTGGGTTCTTCTATGAAGAACCGGGTTCTCCCAAAAAAAAAATTGGGTTCTTTTCCTTTAACGAGTTCTTTGGGTTCTTGGGTTCTTTGATTTGGGTTCTTTGGGTTCTTCAAAAAAAAATATATTAAAAATTTAATTTTCAAGTAATTTTTTTTATTGAAATTTAAAAAATAAAAATTAAAAATTAATAATATGATATTTATTATTAACAAATGTCAAAAACTTAAAAGTTAAAACCTAAACTTTTTACTAACCCACAGCCATCGAATTTCATTTTTGTTTTTGGTTGAGCTGTTCCGATTTACCCATTTCACGTGGCCGAGGTGTCTTTGGTTCACATGCATCTATTTACCCATTTCACGTGGCCGAGGTGTCTTTGGTTCACATGCATCTTTGGCAGATACACGCAAGAAGAAGGATCCAATTGATTGGTGGTGGCTTCATGGTGTTGATGCTCCTGAGTTGCAGCAATTTGCCATACGGTTACTTGGATAGGTAGCTTGTTTGGAGTTCCTCATCTTATTCAAAATTTGAAAAATTCTCAATTAAATATAGGAAATTAATTTTAATTTTTAAATTTTAAATTTTCATTTTAGTTTTAGTTTCTATTTTTAAATTTTTAATTAATTTAATGGGCTTCCCCTAATATTTCAGGTAGCTAGTTCTTCATCTTGTGAGAGGAATTGGAGTACTTATGCCTTTATTCATTCAGTAAAGAGAAATAGGTTGGGCTCAAAGAAGGCAGAGAACTTAGTGTACATTCATAGCACACTTCATCTCATATCTCGAAAAGACCCGGGGTACAAGGAGGGTCCTTTCAAGAGATGAGACCAACACATAGATGATGCTATGTGTGTGGAAGAGGAGATGCAACCAGATGGCCTTATTGAGCTACCTCCAATTGCTATGGATGAGCAAGAGCCTCAAGATGAGAGTGATTCCTACTTGGAGAGCATGCTAGCTGAAGATCTAAGTGATGTTGGTGACATGGATGTTGATGACATGGCTTGAGGAAGCCATTGTTCATTAGGCTTTAGCTATTTTTATTTTAGTATTTTAAAATTTCTTAGTTCATGTTTGGAGATGCCTCAAGCCAAATTTTGAATGTAGTATGACAATGGACATATATCATGATTCATGATTCTTATTAACATGTAAACATTTAACAGTTTTTTGGTGATAAATTTTTGAAATTTCAATGTGAATGTTGAATGTTCAATGAAGTGCATGTTTAAATGATTAAAGTTTTCTTGTTTAAAGTTGAAAAATATACAAATTCAAATTTCATATATATTATTAATTATAATTTATAAATTTATAATTTATAAAATTTAATTATTAAAATTTAATATTATTATATTACCCAACGAACCCACGTACCCGTTTCAAAACATGTTGTCCCCGTCCCCGTCCCCGAACCCATGTTTCCTGGCAACATATATATATATATATATAACGTGTCCCTCGTATCCTATTTCTAGGGTTGTTGCGTCTCGTGTCGAATACTCATATTTACGTGTCCTTCGTGTCTCATGTCCTCATGTCATGTGACTTAGCTCCCCAAATGATTGCCTTGGCCCTTGAAGAACTTAGAAGTACACTGCTGGTTGAGTTGGGACCCCTGTTTGCTGGTTCAGTTGGGACCCCTGTTTGACCCCTCAAAACTGCCCAAAAAATTCAACCAAATTATCTCTGAGATCGTTGGCAAAAACCCAAAAAAGTTCTCTCTAGTTTTGATGCTCCAAAATTTATCCCAAATTCTTGGCCCTCCTTCACAAGCAGAAAATGTAACCTGTAGCAAATGTTGTGTTTGCGGCTCCACCAAAATGGTGAAAATCCTCCACAATCTCCCCAATCCAATACCAAACAACCCCATCTCCCCAATTCCTTTCACAAGCCACCTGTTGACGGTGTTGGACCCACCAATATGCCAGGGGATCTCCCAGGTAAGAAATCCCAACTAGACCTCAGACCATTTGGTGTAGGAGTCCCAGCAATGGGACGTACGGTATCGCCTTGACCGCGATTGCATGCAAAGGTAAGTAGGATGTCCTTATTGGTAGCAAGGCTATGACATGCGCAACGAGCCAAGGAAGGTGCATGAATGGTCCCAACACATGGAAGGTGGGGTGAGTGCGCCCCTTGGAAACCTGTGGAAACACGCGGCTTGAAAGGGAACATACAAGCAAAGATGCATCACAAACTGGAAGGCAGGTGAACCAACAATCCAAAGTGATGGTTAAACCAACAGCACATCTTAGTAAGATTCATACATACATATATTGAAAGAGTCTATACATACATGCATAAGAAAACAACTACATATATCATTAGAGTAGCCAAGATAACTGAAATACAATAACAACATATGCATGAAACGTATTAGCTCTGTTATATTAAGAAGTGAAATTTCCAATCATACAGTACAACCACTACTCCCGATAACGGAACGTTACAGTCACTGTCGCCTGTTCCTCCAAAGAAATGTACTAGCTCTGCACAGTGGAGAAGTCAGGGCTCATTACAATACACTCCAAGCTTTCTCTAAGATACTCCTATCAGAAGCTTGGCTGCCCAAAAGCCCGTACAATGAGGTATGAGGTTCTATAAATAGCAAAGGGTGGGGTGACCCTTGACATTCCCGTTTTGACTCTTCACCTACCCTCATGACTCCTCAACTACTACATGACTGTTACATTCAACTATCGACACTTGGACTTTCACTTTGACATACAATCTGCACATGTACCCATGTGAGACAAAATAGGCTTGAGCAAATCATGCAAGACATCACTAAGACTCGGACAACTGTGGGAAGACCAACTCTTCGACATCCTCGCAATGATCGACGGTGGCGAACTGATGCCAAGCTTGGTAGTCTGTGATGGTGTCTGTGTACTCTGGTGACATCTTTCTGGAAACGAACTCTTGCCTCTGTTGCATCCGGGTACATTGATTTGGCTCCTTTGTCCAACTCGTCTGATAACATGTGCATCATCATCTTGAGTGCAGTCGAACCAGCAACGTACTGATGCATAGTGTCTACAATGATCACCAAGTCTGCGCTGGTGGCTATGTGTATCAACTCGTCGAAATACATGTTCAACTCCAGTTAGACTTGGTTCTTGTCTTCGCCTCGGTGAGTGTGCCAATGCATGGGATCGCATGTGTGGGCACAATGACATCCATGCTCCTGAACACCCTTGCATGCGATCGACAACAATGCTCACCCTGTCTGCTCTGTGCCAGCTATTGGGATGGATCTATAACATGAATGGGCACAGTTTCATCAGTCTGTGCGTGTTGCGCCTCCTATTGTACCTGTTCCTGCTGCAAGTCCTCTCATCTGTGCAGCTCCTGTTCTTCCTTGATTTGTTGCTTCAGCACCTGCAACTCCCTCTCTATTTCTCTCTCTGCCTTCGTGTGATCCTCTTGTCGAGTTGTCACCTCATAGCCTCAATCTCCAAAGCTGCTCTCATCACAAGTGGATTTGCTTGAATTTGCATCTTTGCTCCGCCTCTGCGCTGTCAACAACCTTCCTCTTGCCTTTGCCACAAGCAGGTATGCAACCTTCTGCTACTGCTAATGGTGTTGCTCGCTGTGATGTCCCTGTCGTTTCATCTTGATATCCTTGTCTATGAACAACTCGATGTCTTCATAGATAGGCAAGTTCATAGACACTTGATCGACTACATCCCCAATTGCGCTCTCAACGGTATCCTTTGACTCTGCTCTCTGAGGCCGATGTACCTGTATTGCTGAGAGGCAGACGCGCACCTGTGATACCTGGAGACCTAGCAACATTCATGGCAAGCAATCTGTCAGTTGAAAACCAAAACAAACTAGAGGACTAACATGCAACATACCTGTGTGATTGTCTGTGAGGATTGTGCATTTTTCACCGGGAGGTTGGGAGACTGACTGCCAAAACTGCGCAAGGCACATTCCAGGCTGCTGAAAGTCGAGACGTTGACTGACAGCTGGAACTACGCAATGTACAGTCCAATCTGGTCTGCTGAGGACTGAAATTGTGCATAGTCAGCGGTGACATGCAAACCAACAAACTGCATTGCGTAGTTTCTAGGGCCAGCAAGGCACTACCTCCAAGAATTGCGCAATGCAAGCCTGGAGGTCAGTGTTGGGCTAGACTTGCGCAATTTCTAGAGGGAAGGCAGAGCCTTCACTTCCAGAAATGCGCAATGCTAGCTGGGCAAGGCAAGGTCCGGGCCAAGGCAGCCCAGACCCGCTGACGAGTGACTAAAAACATGAGAAGTCTGAATGCATGGTGAAACTGAGTGTAAACAAGAGTGAATGATCATGCATGCAAACAATAAGTGTAGGATTCAAAAAACGGGAAAACATGCATGTGTGTGAAGCGGGTCGCCGCAACGGCGACCGTCAGTGCAAAAACAGTGTCATGCATGCGACAACAATGAGATGCAAACGAAAACTAAAACGGTGCTTCTACAAGCTAACATACATTAAAATGATAGGAAGCGTTCATTGAAATCAAGCAGACAACACTTACACAAAGCAAAAAGAAAAAAGCAACAGAAATGCAGCGCAAGGCATGAGAAGCAAACTTACCCTGAAACAACTAAGCTGAAAGTGCCGAAGACTCCTAGATGCGATGTGGGATGTCAGAGCTACAAGATCGATGTGAGGAATGAGCGTTGCAGCGTTTGGTTCATAAGTTTTGATAAGATCGAGGTTATGACGTGAATGCCACAAATCTATGAAAAAGCGACACATGTCGGGAGGTCTCTAAAACAATCTTTGCATGTAACCTCCAACTGCGAAAAATAGTTCCCTAAAATCTAGGGATGCCTTTTGCATGCTGCTTTTTGCTATTTCGGGAAAAGCAGCTCATGCATGCAAATTAGTTTTGCTCGGTCCCAGAGAGAACAGGTCAACCTGAAGGCACATGCAACACTCCGTGAGCCTAGGAGAGGGATTTACACAATTTCTGGGCTAAGTAGGGCAGGCTGTCCCTCGAGCATTGCGTAATTTTTGGGGTCAGCGGGTCACTAAAGAAGGCTAAAGGGACACTGAAAAGGGTCAAAAAGAGGCCAACAATGGAGAGCGAAGGGGAGGAGACGGAGTAAAAAGCCCTAGAAGGGTGGCGACCAAGCCTTAGAGGCCTTAAGGCTCCACGACAAGCCCTTTAGGGTTGCCGTCTAGAGCTTAGGAGGGGGTCTGAGAACTTCTAGGACCACAGTCAGGCCAAAAATGGCCTTAAATCCCCACAACTAAGGGCAAGGAGGAGGTCGAGGCCCTTAGGGGCTTGCGGCCAACCTCTAAGAGGCCTGGAAGGGTGACGTAGGTCCCTAAAGGGCTGACGTTGAACCTTAGAGGAGGATGTTGGGCATGGAGAAGGGAGATCTAGGCCTAGGAGTCCCAAAACTTGAAACATTTGCTCTTGAAAATTATTTTGCTTCAGATCTTTAGATTTACTCCAAATTTTCTTCAATAGCTGACCCTGCAAAAATATTGGAGACTAAATCTTACCCTCAACGGCCTAGATCTAGCTCTAATTCAGCTCTTCTCACTTGATCTCACCTACAAAAATGAAATTACAATGACCCAACACCCCAATATATACAAAAGTTCATAAATAATTTGAAAACCCCAAAAATCCCAACTACAAACAAGGGTTATAAAATAAAATTATTTACAAAAATCTATTTTACAAAATATACATGTGTACAATGCTAGAAAAAAATTTGAGAAAGTGAGTTTTTTATGAACCCTTGATAATGGATAAATGTATTTTCGAAATATAAATGCAAGCTACAGCCTTAGCGAAGTTAAAAAAAAACCATAAAAATATTTGAAGTTCAAACAAAGTCAATGGCTGTCCACATTTTGTGAACTTGGAGCCCAAGGACTAAGGAACCTGCAACACTATATAATTCTTCAAGCATAAACCGTTAAAACAACAATGAATCAGATCATCTAAGATAAGTCCAAAACTTATCAATAGAATGTTCCTATCATCTAGAATGAAATAACGATTTAATTTCAAAATTTAAACACAATATAGCAATGTCCAGATCCAACACGTATCACAAATTAGTAGAACATAGACACCATGAACTGCACCCCAAAAAATGTTCCCAGTGAGACAATAGTGTTACATCAAATTTTCAGCAGAATTACATTAGCGAAAACCAAATGACTTGAGACACAAATGACTAAATTTATAGATAAATCCTTCAAATGGAAAATAATATCTAGTTGGTTTGATCCCCATCAAAATAATCTCGGCTATTGATAAATTTTTGATGATCTTTTAATCTTTGTCGTTGAAATAATTATTTTAGAGAAATTTTCGAATTTCTCATTAAACTCCTTTTTTATTAGCTCAAAAATAATTATTTTGAACTAATTTCCTCAAAATTTGACTTTGACTAAACCACCAAGGCCCAAGGATGTAATTTTTCTTGAAATTTCCAATATTCTCTTGGTGGGGGACCTCCAAAATTAAATTCCTTTGAGACCCACGAATTTTTTCACTTGAAGAATTTAATTTCTTTAGAAAATTAATTTTGACTCTAATTAATTAATTTTCTGGCTTTGGATTAATTTTATTTTTGCTAGAAAAATTAATTAATTGACACTTAGGGGATTTAATATTTTTTCCACCCTCTAATATTTTAGCCATGATGTCTTAGTATGAGGGAAAATGCACTAAAATAATTTTTTACATAAGATAATTACATTTCAACCCTCAAAGGAGGAACGCTCGTTTGTTATAGACCCTCAATTAATTACTTAATTTTGCGACACAATATGATCTAGTAGACCAAGTGATTTGTAATAAAATGTAATGTCTCTTCCTAGAATAATTTTCTTTGAATTTATTATCACAATTTTGGAAATTTTGTTTGCTATGGGACCCACAAAATTTTGGGCCAAGACTTAAGAAAAGGAGGCCAAAAATCAATTTTACTGTGGAACGTAGGGGCCACACCCACTTGAAATACGCATCACCATAGGAAGAAATTCGATTTGCTAAGGAAGCGGGTCAAAATACTTCATAGAGGGACCCACATGGAAATGCAGTTTGAAAATTATAAGTAGAAAGAGCTTAGCAATGTTTGGGGTCTTTGTCAATCATACATTTCTCTTGTTGCTTGAGCTACTTAGTCGGGTCACAGTGTTGTTCAGCATAGAGCTTTCCAAGGGGAGAGCTCACCCTTCTTTTGGGAGACTATGAGTACCACCCTAGGGAGGTAAGTTTGTGCAAATTTGGAGGGGAGAATGAAGGAGTTCAAAGCACATCACACATCCTTTCTCTCAACCAGTTCGTACCCCAGGAGGATGCAGCAACGGACCATGAACTGCTCATTCCAACTATCTTCTAAGTGGTGTTTGCTGGGAGAAATTTTGTATAGTGGCTCCAGGGGAAGACCAAGCTAATTGAGGAGTTTTGGGGCACGAGATTGCTATTTGGAGGCAGGACAAAATCCATTCACCCAGGGCCTCTATAGTAGTCATTTTCTGGCACACGTGGGAGATTAGGGGAAGTGTTTTGGACCCGGATTTTACTGGCAAAATTGAGGAGATCTTAGGGAGGTGAAACTCAACATTTTTGGAGTGATTGGGAAGCTTTTCCAAAGAGATTGTAGACAGACAGTCTTTTCCAGCCAATTAGGGAGGACGTGGTAATTGGGGCCATTTTTCAGAGATAGAACCAGGACAAACCCTTTTAGGGTTTTGATGGGTTAATTGAGAGGAGCTCGAGGCTAATTTTCCTGAATTTTCTAAGCATAGGAGGTGGGCTTTCTAGCAAGTATATTTCCAGCAAACAGTGCAGTTTTCTGGGGCAGAACAGGTCATCTTTGGAGCAGCTTATTCTCTCATCTGAACATTCTATTTTCTCACCTGGGTCTTGTCAAGCTTTCCATTGAGGCAATCCTAGGTGCACTCCTTCCATACCATTGTACTCTTGCTCCATATTTTTAATAAAATGGCTCAGTTGGATGGAGTTTTTGGAGTTTCCATGGGTGTTCACTGATTTTTCTGAATTTTGTGCTTGCATGTATTATTTTTCTTTGCATATCATTGTTTTTCCTAATTAGGAACATTACAGTGGTATCAGAGCTCAAATCTTGGTTCATCCGTGGGGGGTCTTTCCTATGAACAAGGAGGATAGGTAGAATGTTACTTACCAAAGGCAGAGGTATCAGAGCAAAGAGAGGGAGTTGGAGATTACACTTGATACTAGGGCACATGTGAAGGCAGTAGTAGCGGCAAGTATGGGGGATCCAAAGAGTAAGGAGGAAGCAGCATTTAATAGCCTCTTTAAGGCCCTAAATGATTTAGCCAAAGGACAAAAGAAGATTTTGGTGGAAATCAAGCAACAAAATAGGGACGAGCATCCATCATGAGTTCCTATTTGGGCAGACTCCAGGGCCTCACAACAGTACGACCGCCCATCACCATCCACTCACCCACCAGCTTTTAGTGGGCCAATCAGGACCACCTTGCCTACCTTTCTACCTTCGGCACCTAGTGAGCAAGGTCGATCGAATGATCAGATGCCCATGGGAGATTATTTCAGGGAATGGAAATCCATAGGAGAAGATTTCATAGCAGCCTTGTCCTACAAAGATTATTGCCAGCTCAAGCAGAACGAGAAGTGCACGTACAGTAGGGTGTTAGTTTTTGGTATCATCAGAAGTGCACTAGCCTTGAACATTGGTGGAGAGCTAAGGCACATGAGTTCTAAAGAACCCAGAAACCATTTGGTGAAATTCCACTCAGATTGTATTTTACTAAAATAATTAATATTTTTAATGGAGCTCCTAAGTCTAAACTTAGTGAAATTAAAAAATTAATGGGTATTAATCAAAATATGGGTGAAAATGATCTAGAAGGTGGATCAAGTCATGTTTTAATATTAGCCGTTGATTAGAGACTTAATCTCGGTCATTGAAGACTCAATAGGAAAAGTATAAAATGAAGGCTTGGGGTTCATTTGAAAATACACAGAGAGATCGAGGAAATCGACTTTCTGAGGTGAGAAGTTCTCAGGAGGAAAATTGATTGGGAGATCTTGCAGCTGAAGAGCAGAGAGAATCCGAGAGAAGGAATTTCCGGAAAATACAGAACAGAGAGGTAGAGAGAGCTTGCAGACAGACAGCGTAGTAGCTAGGAGACCTGACGCTGGGCTAGTCTGGGCCCACGCAGTCCTGACACAGAGCCAGAAGGGACAACGCAAAGCAGAAAAAGTTGCCTGTCACGCAGAATCCAGAACTATCGAAACCACCAGAACTGCAGGGAACAGCCGAAATAGCTGGGAGATTTGACGCAGAGGGTAGAGAAGGTGACAGAGGGCTGACGCAGAGCCAGCGCAAAAATATTCGGGGTTAGCCAATCTTGTGCCGGATCAGCCAAAATTCTATCAGGTGAAGTGAGGTAAAACTCACTCAGATTTTCCACCAGTATTTTCTCTGTAAAGGATTGCTAGATGAGTAGATTGTATTCAGATATTTACAGCCAGTAATAAGAATCCTCAGATCTGTTGCACCGGTTTTGCCACATTGGGTTTTTCTGGGGAGAATTGTCCAAAAACAAGTGTGTCAACGTGATTGTTCATATGCTGATGTTTCTCTTGTCGTTTAATTTCAGTTCTAGTTTGTGAAATCTGCAACTGAATTTATTTTGGTATTTACTGAAGTTTTGGTAAATAACTTATCATAAATAAGTAGGAGAAATAATCAATTAAATCAATTATTGCAGCAAATTTTCACATGGGGGAGCTAGTTCGTAGAGTTCAGAGTTGCAGCATACCATTGGGAGGATGTATTTCCCCAAGTATGATGGATCTACCAAGTGCACAGCTCGAGTTTGGGTGGAGAAGCTGAATACCTATTTCCATCTTAATCAGATAACACGGGTAGAAGCCATCAAAATGGCTACCCTGCACTTGGAGGGAGAGGCACACGATTGGTGGTTTCATGGCTTGTCCACACTAGGGCATGTAAGCGTGACCTCTTATGAGGACTTTACACAGAGAGTGGTGGAGCGTTTTGATAGGAGGGCCATAAAGGCTCATTTCAAGGAGTTGACCCAACTTAGGCAGACTAGCCAACTAGAGTAGTACATATCAGAGTTTTTGAGGGTCTCAACCATGGTCCCAGATTTGTCCGATGTCGGGAAGGTGTACACATTTATACGGGCTTGCTTGAGCCATTGTGGCGACTCATGAAATCCCCTAGACGCACTACTTTGCAGAAGGTTGTGACTTGTGCCAGAGATTTGCAAGGGGCAATCCCCAAGACTAGAGCACCCATACCATCACAGGCTCCCAACCCCACAGAAGGGGCATGATACGAGGCCCCCACCATAGTGAGCAGCCCATGGGCATGTGCAGTTAGATGAGGAGACCAAGAGAGAGCTCCAGAGGAGGAAGCTATGCTTCACTTGTTGGGAACCTTAGGCACCACGCCATAGATGCACAACGGGCAAAGCCCACTACATTGAGGTCTTCTCGGATAGCAACCAGGAGGATGAGATGGTGTTGGAGATAGGTGGGGGTGACAGCGAGACTCGTGCAGAGAGGGGACCACCACCACCTGGGGGAGCACCTTTCACACCATCTGGGGGAGTACTAGCTTCTTTGCGTGGGGTTACTAAATTTTAGACCTTGAGGATCAGAGGCACAATGGAGGGGCAACATGTCTCAGTTTTGGTAGTTAGTGGGGCCACCCACAATTTCATTGATGCAGAGATGGTTAAGAGGCAGGGTATGACTACAGAGGAGTTTGAGGTGTTCTCAGATCTAGGGCCAGAGAAGAGGACTATGCAGTGTACTCGATATGTCCCCACTTTGACAATGACCATGGGGAACTACTTGGTGACAAATCATTTCTTTGTTGTGGATGTGTTGGACACCAACGTGGTGATGGGTGTCTAGTGGCTCTACTCCCTTGGGCGGGTCACTACTAATTGGAGGAAGTTGGAGACAGAGTTGATCGAGCTGGATGGCAAGCTGGTGGTTCTTCGGGGTATGCATTCATATCCTCCACAGACAGTTTCAGCACACAGGATGGAGGCTGACTTGAGGCATGGGGACATGGCATGGGCGGTGGAGCTAAGGATTTCAGAGCTGGTGGATAGCCCAAGCCACCGCACCCCAACATATAGGCCATCTTGGAAAGGCTCGATAGTGTTTGGGGACATACCACCAAGGTAGCCCCCTGATAGAGGATTTGAGCACACAATTGAGCTAGAGACAAGGGTACAGGTAGTTATCACCACTCCTTATAGGCATCCCAAGGCCTATAAGGATGAGATTGAACGTGCCATTAATAAATTGTTGGCACTTGGGCACGTTAGGTCGAGCTCTAGTCCATTCGCTTCATGAGTTTTTCTAGTGAAGAAGAAGGATGGGACATTACACATGTGCATAGACTATTGAGTGCCCAACAAGAAGACCTTGAAAAACAGCTACCCCATTCCACGCATTGATGAGTTGATGGATGAGCTTAGAGGAGCTAAGTACTTCTCTAAGATAGACTTGCGTTCGGGGTACCACATGATCAAAGTGAGGATCAGGACATCCCCAAGACGACCTTCAGATGCCACTATGGGTATTTTGAGTTCTTGGTTATGCCCTTCGGGCCAATGCACCTGCCACCTTCCGGTCATGCATGAACCATGTGTTTTGCAGGCAGTTCCGGAAGTTTGTGTTGGTATTCTTCGATGACATCCTGATTTACAGTGGGACCTGGGAGGAGCACTTACAGTGCTTGGGGGTGGTATTACGCATTTTAGAGGGCAACAGTTCTATGCCAAATTGTCCAAGTGCGAGTTCGGGTTCACAAAGATGCTCTATTTGGGGCATATTATTGAGGAGAATGGAGTAAGGGTGCATGAGGAGAAGATCAGGGTCGTCCGGGATTGGCCAGTGCCCTAAAATGTGACCGAATTGAGGGGCTTTGTGGGCATATGCACCTATTACAGGAATTTCGTGAAGGGCTTCTCACAGTTGTCAGCTCCCCTCACAAGTTTGACCAAGAAGGGGGCTTTCGCATGGACAAATAGAGCATAGTCTGGGTTCGATCACCTCAAGGAGGTGATGAGCAGTTTTCCAGTTTTAGCACTCCCAGATTTCACTCAACCTTTCACCTTGGAGTGCGATGCATCAAGTGAGGGAGTTGGGACAGTATTATCTCAAGATGGTCACCCCGTTGCTTTTGAGATTCGGAAACTCCTTCTGCATGAGAGGTCGTATTCTATTTACAACAAGGAGATGTTGGCCATTATGCATGTGTTGGGCAAATTCAGGCAGTATCTGGTGGGCAACAGATTCCAGGTAAAGAATGATCACAACGATCTTCGCCATTTTATGTGGCAGCAGGTCCTTAATGACAAGCAATAGAGGTGGGTCAGCAAGGTCCAGGCCAACGATTTTGATATTGAGTATGTCAAGGGAAAACACAATGTGGTGGCAGATGCATTATCCAGGAGGCCCGCGACACTTTCACTTGTGAGCATTTGCCATTATTGGAAGGCAGAGTTTGTAATGTCCCTTTCGGGAATTGTGTGGTATTTTTCCGAGAATTCTCTTTATAAATTTTAAGTCAGCATTTTCACAAAAACCCACAAAATTGTACCAAAATGAACTAGTAAATAGCAACCCGGAAATTATACAAGCACGACAAATACATTGACAATTTGCAGAAGTGAACCCAAAAACTCAAAGAACATCAGAAAATGCAACAGAAGAAATGACCCAACATTATTTATTATAATATAGCATGCAGAGTACAACTGGAAATATTTGAGACAGAGAATGATGATAGCTGAGTCAAACTCCAAATATTCTGTTGATATGTGAAGCCTGTTCCCTCAAAACTCCACAATGGCTGCCACTGAATCAACTGAAAGACGATGAAGAACCAATTGAGGACCTGAATTATCCTCACTCCAATATCCCTGAAGCTCTATGAAACTCCTGAATGAAGTCTCCTCAAAGAGAGTTTGGTTTTCATCCAACACTCAACAACATACTTGAGGGCTTCCGTCGTGGGGCTACCAATGGAGTAGAGAACCAAGTTCTCAACCTCTCATACTAGAAGAAATATCAAATCCAAGATGTCCTACAATGGCCATCTCCTCCTCTTTTATAAATCTAATGGACCCCTCTAGAACCTCCTATTTTATTATTATCTTAATCATGGTGCACTTTTCCGTCTTTTATTTCAATTAAAATATTCTTTTTAATGCAGGAAAAGGGTAAATTGGCCAACATGTCTCCTCAGGTCACTGAAACTCACATCTAACCATCCCATCCTATAGATCTTCTCGTTTCGGTTCCAACGAGCTATTACACTAAAGTGTTTTGTCTAGTATTCCTCCCGAAATGCCACCTTAAGAGTAATTAATTGGGTCAGGCCCAATAATAACTCTGTTTTTTGAAAGTTGTCGGAATGCACCGGAACAAAAGGCAGACTGTGTGAATGATGGAATATACTAAGCGAATGTCATCGAACCTCATAGAAACTCCTGAAAACCCCTCCAAAAGCCCCTCGGCCTACTCATGACACCAACATGCACCGTGATTTGTTTTCCCCCAACTCTGAAAGTCCACCCTAACCATGTCATAAGGAACACTAGAAAAAGGAACATTGCAAATCCTCTCGCCCCAAGATTGCTTGCCCTCAAGCAATCCAACCTGTGGGCCAATCTGGTGGCCTAATGCAACTAAGACCAAATGCTCGGATCCCATACGAACCACTAAGTGATGCTCTGCCTTTGTGTCAACCCACCATGAACGGACCCCTCAAACCCGGATCCTAGACCAATCTCTGACTGAACCTGGCATCAACAAATCCTCCTAGATCCCAATGCCACCGAAAACAAGTATCAGGGTTCCATGGCTCTTGTTGTGCTATAACTCCAACCATGAGTGTTGCTCCATCCACCACATACCAACTCATCACCTCTCTCCAATCCAACCCTTGGCATAGACCAAGGTCAATCTCACCATGTTGATGTCGTGCTGAAATACTGACGAGTGGCCAGCCTACATCCTGCTGCAAACTGAAGCATGTAATATCCCTCACCTTTATGGGTCCCTGCAATACAATGCTTCTGACTAAAAATGATACTCCATCAATAGGGTACCAACTCATGATCTCTCGTCATCCAATGCATGGTCACCTATGTAAGGAACAAGTCTACTAGATTGATATGGGTCCCTGCTCAACTAATGGTACTCTATCTGGTCAATCAACTGAATTTCTCTAAGGAAACCTGCCCCTCTCACTATAATAGGCAAAAGTGGGCAAGGTGTTCTACAAGCCCTGTCTTTGTACTCCTAGAGAGGGTTGTGTCCCAGAAATACTACAACTCTACTGACTGCCACTGCACCTCTCTACACCGCATCAATGGGTAGGTCCAAAGATGGATGCACCACCATCTCAAACAATTCCTCCCTCCTCTTATCGGGAACTCCGCGCTCCTGTCATCCATTAGCCTCCCGCAAAACTATCCTGTCAGCCTCCAGCACCTCCAGAGGACAAGTGTCTGCAAACACTGCCACCCTGCAAGTGGTTTGTACATCTGTCTGCTACTCATCACTAGCTGACCCCAAGGGCGGTTGCTCATCCTCCACCATCACAGGCTCAATATGAACCTCCAACTGGCTCTCCCTAGAAGACTCATCATGCATACTAGCACATCATCCTCCTCAGCTGACTCATGCTCTGCCATATGTTGCTCATGTCTCTTGATTTTTGGTGGCATCGATGTGCTCTAGCCTTGAAATTTGGTGGAGAGGCTAAGGCACATGAGATCTCCAAGACCCAGATATCGTTTGGAGAAATTCCACCCAGATGACGAGTTATTAAAATAATTAATATTTTTAACGGGTTCCTAAGTCTAAACTTACGGAAAATAAAAATATTAATGTGTAGTAATAAAGATAAGGGTGAGAAACTTCTAAGAGACGAGGATCAAGTCTGTTTTAATCTTAGTTGTTGATTAGAGACTTAATCTCAGTCGTTGACTCATCAACAGGAAAAGTATAAGAGAAGACTTGAGGATCATTTGGAGACACACCGGCAAATACTCAGTATCTCAAGGAAAATCGATTCACAAGAGAAGGAGATCGATTTCAGAGCGAGAGTTGCAAGGTAGAGTAAGTGGAGGGTATCAACAGTAGTCTACGACTGAGGAGGAGGTGACGCAGGGACATTAAGAGACAGTGCAGAGGGAGACTGTTAAAATTGGCAACCAGGGCCAAACTCCATGTGGGTAAGCTTATTTGTGGCAATTGATATTTTTATTGGATCCCTCTCGTCGAGAGGTGTAGGATTGATCTAAAGATCATCCGATTCCGATAAGCATTTATGAAGTTATGAATTTATTTACGTTATAAATCAAATTGTCAAGTCGGCCAGCAACTTCAGTAGGCTCCGAAGCCCAATAGACGTGTCTATTCATCATCTACATTTTAGTATAAATAGAAGAGGATTTGAAGTCATTTGGAAACTCTCTTCAAGTGATCTCCTCTCCACGTCTTGGGTTTTTGGAGAAGGAGATACACTATGGATTACGCTGGCCTAGTATGATGATGCCTTAATGCAGAACGCAGTCATGAATCTGCAGGCAATGGAGATGTATTCATCTACGAATTAAGGAGTAGGTATATGAAGCAGCAGGGATAGAAGTAGTTGCAATCAAAGTATATGGAACCACAGTCAATCAATACGTTGTTCACGAAGAAATATAATACTCTGTTCATGGAGACCTAGCCGCGGTCATAACCACAGTCAAGTATGGAAGAAGCCGCATTATCTAAAGTCCTAGCCATGGTCTTAATGATACCCTAACACACAGTCAAAAGGAACAAACCTGAACGCAGTCAAGGGAGGCACTCATACGTTGTTCAAACAGCCCTAAGCATAGTCACTAGTGAAGGCAATAATACATTGTCTAAGCAGCCCTAAACGTTGTCAATGGAGACACCTAATATGCAGCCCTGATACGTTATACAAGGTGATTGTTAACACAACAAACCCTATATGCAGCAAATAATGGGACATCGTGGAGGATTCAGAAATTATAGCCTAGCTGCTTTGCTAGGCTGCAAGCCATAGCAAGCAGCTAAGGATGATAATAGAAGGACAGTGATGCAGCTGATGATAAACGAGATCATGAGGAGCATAATGCAGCATGAAGCATAATGATCATGGGCAGCATGATGATGCATGTTGCAGCATGATGGTACTACATGGTAAGGTGCAGCAAATGGACAAGATGCAGCACTACGATGGGTGAAGGAGTCACCTTAGAGAATCAGTTGAAGCAATATGTTTTCAACTGATCTCTGCCGATATCTAAAGTCAAAGTGTTGACTTCTATTGTAAATGTACTCTCTCTCTCTCCCTTTCTCTGCTGAACTTTGAAGAACATAAAAGAAGAATTGATCAAGGGTTTCCCCACATTTTGGGGTTTTTCCCTGGCTAGTGCCACATCTTGTGTCCTCTTGTCTTGGCTTGTCTTCTGCGATTTATGTTTATGTTCTATCTACAGTTTACTTTAATGCTGATGTGATTGCTAATCTGGCTAAATGTGAAAATTGAAATAAATTGCTCTAAGCATAGAACATACCCAAAATTAACATGGTATCAGAGCTAAGGTGAAGACAATGCCCAAGCAAGAGTGAAAGAGCAATCACCAAAGACAATAGGGACAAAGATCAATGGGTTCCACATCTCTCTTCTAAGTTCACAAAGGGTGAAGTCAAAGCAGAGCATATTATCAAAATGGCGTAGCAGAAGTTTTTGATGGCCCATCTAAAGATCACTTCATTGGGAAGTTCGGATCTAAGGGTGGAAGGAAAGGCAGATGCCTTAGTGGCAATAAGTTCGGCCATCATGTGAATGAGTGTCCGTAGGACAGGGACACATCTCTTGATGAAGATAATAATCATTCTAGGGACATCTTCAATGATCAGAGGAATGATACGGAATGCAGGTCATCAAGGAAATGGTCAACTCTTCAAAGAAAGCAAGGAACCCCAGAATCTATTTTAAGTACCTGATCGCAAGAAGAACCTGGTGTCCATCTCGGAAATTGAAGTCAAAGGTTTCAGGGTGGCACTCATCGATGGAAAGGTACGTGTTTGAAAATAGATTTTTTCAAAGATGTTTTAAAGTTTAGGGTTGTATCAAGTCCACTGGAGACCATGTCCATTGACTCAGCACCAAAGGTCTGTGAGTCAGATGGTGACCGGGATGCATGAATTCAAAAAGAGCATGAAGGTACATGTCTCAGATGTACCGAAGGAAAATCTTACAAGGGGACCATTCCCCTCATGTAGCAGGTCCACAAGTTTGGAACAACCCGTGGAGTTTGAGATTCATGAATAGGGAATCTCATGTATACAGGTGGAAGAAAGCCCTCTATGGCTTGAAGCAAAACACCCCGGGCGTAGTATGAGAGGACTGATAGCTGTTTGATGACGCTAAGATTCACTAGGAGTGAAACCAATCCAAACCATTACCCGAAGGTTGTGGATAATAGACCTGTCATACCGGCACCTTATGCGGACGAACTATTTCTTACAGGTGCAGACCCTCTCATTTGCATAAGTAAGAGGGAGTTGGATTTCAGACATATGTTTTGCAGTTAGCATGGTCAGCTCATTTTTGGTTGAGCCTCACTGGATTGATGCCAAGGATCTTCTGAGATATCTTCGGGGCACAATCTCTCATGGATTGGGATACACTGCCGGAAATATGAACAATGCATGATTATTCGAATGTTGATTGGGCAAGCAGTGTGGAGGATCACTAGAGCACTTTTCAGTGTTGGTTCTCTTTGGATTCTGCTTCGATATCATGGATGAGCAGGAAGCAGAAGTCGGTTGTTATAAGTACCGCCGAGACCGGATACATAACTACGAGTATGACCTCGTATGAAGTTGCCTGGTTGTGGAAACTCTTCAGTGAGTACATGAATACCACTGTGATTCTCTGTGACAACTAGTGGTGGGATTCGATTATTGAGGAATCCCGTATTCAATGATTGCTCCAGCAGATAGACATCAGATACTACCTTATTTGGGATATGGTAAGTTGATGAGTAAGGAGGCTCCATCGCACTGAAATGATGTACAGGTCGCTACACTTTGTCAAGAGCCGCGGGGAAAGATCAAATTTGTGATTTTCCCAAACGACTTGGAGTCATCGAGAGACCCTTGTAAAAGGGTCCTGCATGTTGCATACATTGAGCTCTGGGAGCTCTGGGGGCTTGCGGTTCTTACTGGAGCAACATACGACCACAGGGTGACTCACCCTCCCCTGGTGGTGCGCACTAGGGCAAGATGATTCGCTCTCCTGTGGGACAGGATGATTTGCTCTCTTGTGGATAGGATGATTCACTCTCCTGTGAACAAGATGATTCGCTCTCTTGTGGGACAGGATGATTCAGTCTCCTGTGTAGCAGGATGATTAGTTCTCCTGTGAGGTCTGGATGATGTGTTCTCCATGACGATTGTGTAGCAGGATGATTAGTTCTCCTGTGAGGTCTGGATGATGTGTTCTCCATGACAATTATGTAGCAAGATGATTAGTTCTTGTGAGGTCTGGATGATGTGTTCTCCATGACGATTATGTAGAAGGATGATTAGCTCTCCTATGAGGCCTGGATGATGTGTTCTCCATGGCGATTGTGTAGCAGGATGATTAGTTCTCTTGTGAGGACAAGATTGATTAAGTTCTCCTGTCGATGCATCCTACCCATGCAGTCTGGGACTCATGGGAAGTACCTCTCATCTAATCAATCAGCAAGGAAATGATAGGGACCATAGTAGTACCGATGGACGCATCGTTGTATCTACCGTACTCCCTATGCTAGGATGACCTTCATTGATCTGGGATCAATGATACTGGTCTGGGACCAGTTGTAGGAGTTGTACCTACTATGACGCTGACTTCGGGTCGGTTGAGACTGGTCTGGGACCAGTGGTACATACTCTAAGACTGACTTCGGGTCAGTGGAGGACTGGTCTGGGACCAGTGGTAGGAGTTGTACCTACTATGATGCTGACTTCGGGTCGGTTGAGACTAGTCTGGGACCAGTGGTACATACTCTGAGACTGACTTCGAGTCAGTGGAGGACTGGTCTGGGACTAGTGGTAGGAGTGGTACCCACTATGACGGTGACTTTGGGTCGGTTGAGACTGGTCTGGGACCAGTGGTACGCACTCTGAGACTGACTTCGAGTCAGTGGAGAATAGTATGAGACATCCTCGATCAATTCTTCTTCTTCATTGTTCAGCAGAGCTAAGATGAGCAGAGTAGAGCTAGCAAAGCAGAGCCTAGCCAGCAGAGCCGAGCAGAGCCAGCAGAGCTGAGCAGAGCAGAACAAAGCCAGTAGAGCTAAGCAGAGCCGGGCAGAGCTGTGCAGGGCACTGATGGAAAAGATAGTACAATCGGACATATGGATCAGCGGATGGAGTTCTCCTTAGTTGAGAAGGAGTGTTAAAATTAGCAACTACGGCCAAACTCCATGTGGGTTAGCTTATTTGTGGCAGCTGATATTTTTATTGGATCCCTCTCGTCGAGAAGTGTACGATTGATCTAAAGATCATCCGATTCCGAAAAGTATTTAGGAAGTTATGAATTTATCTGTGTTATAAATCAAATTGTCAAGTCAGCCAACAACTTCAGAAGGCTCCGAAGCCCAATAGACGTGTCTATTCATCATCTACATTTTAGTATAAATAGAAGAGGCTTTAAAGTCATTTGGAAACTCTCTTCAAGTGATCTCCTCTCCACGTCTTGGGTTTTTGGAGAAGGAGATACACTATGGATTACGCTGGCCTAGTATGATGATGCCCTAATGCAGAACGCAGTCATGAATCCGCAGGCAATGGAGATGTATACATCTACAAATTAAGGAGCAGGTATATGAAGCCGCAAGGATAGCAGTAGCCGCAGTCAAAGTATATGGAACCATAGTAAATAAATACGTTGTTCATGGAGACCTAGCCGCAATCATAACCACGGTCAAGTATGGAAGAAGCTGCAGTTATCTAAAGTCCTAACGGTCTTAATGATACCCTAACACGCAGTCAAAAGGAACAGCCCTGAACGCAATCAAGGGAGCCACTCATACAGTGTTCAAACAGCCCTAAGCACAGTCACTAGTGAAGGCAATAATACACTGTCTAAGCAGCGCTAAACGTTGTCAATGGAGACACCTAATACACAACCTGATACATTATACAAGGTGATTGTTAACACAACAAACCCTATACGCAGCAAATAATGGGACAGCGTGGAGGATTCAGAAATTATAGCCTAGCTGCTTTCCTAGGCTGCAAGCCATAACAAGCAGCTAAGGATGATAACAGAAGGACAGTGATGCAGCTAATGATAAACGAGATCATGAGGAGCATAATGCAGCATGAAGCATAATGATCATGGGCAGCATGATGAATGGGCAGCATGATAGATGAGATCATGGGCAACATGATGCATGGGCAGCTCAGTGATGTATGAGATCATGAGTGGCATGATGCAGCATGAGGGTACTACACGGTAAGGTGCAGCAAATGGACGAGATGCAGCACTATGATGGGTGAGGGAGTCACCTCATAAAATCAGTCGAAGCAATATGTCTTCAACTGATCTTTTCCGATATCTAAAGTCAAAGTGTTGACTTCTATTGTAAATGTACTCTCTCTCTCTCCCTTTCTCTGCTGAACTTTGAAGAACATAAAAGAAGAATTGATCAAGGGTTTCCCCACATTGTGGTGTTTTTCCCTGGCTAGCGCCACATCTTGTGTCCTCTTGTCTTGGCTTGTCTTCTGCGATTTATGTTTATGTTCTATCTGCAATTTACTTTAATGCTGATGTGATTGCTAATCTGGCTAAATGTGAAAATTGAAATAAATTGCTCTAAGCATAGAACATACCTAAAATTAACAAAGACGCAGTCCAGGGTAGATGTAGCCCTCATGCACGCTGACGCAGAGGGACGCAGAGCCACTCAGAGTGACGCAGAGGTGACGCAAAAGTGTGAGAGGGGTCTCCAAAGTATCAGAAGGTTTCCAAAAAAAAGTCTCAAGTGTTTTTTCTCAGTTTCTCTATAAAATCATTCCTTGTAAAAGCAATTGTTGCTGAAGATTAATAAAACCCTCATTTGTTGTTTTTTCTCAGTTTCTCTATAAAATCATTCCTTGTAAAAGCAATTGTTGCTGAAGATTAATAAAACCCTCATTTGTTGCATTGATTTTCCCACGTTTGGTTTTTCCTAGGACAATTGCCCAAAAACAACTATGTTTATGTGATTGTTTCTTGTGTATGTATTTTCTCTGTGTAATTATGTGATAACTGCAGTAGAATTTATTTTAATATTTGCTGAAGGGATTTCGTAAATAACTTATTGTGAAGAATAGGTAGGTGAAATAAATCAGTTTTTGCAGTAGAATTTCACGTTAGAAATTTTAACATGATATCAGAGCAGAGATCCGGCAACGAGAGAGAAATATCGACTATGGTTCAAGAGCATGATGCAAAGGCATCAACTCAAAGGAACTCACGCAGATTTCCAGAAGAAGACACAAGGAACATGGATCATGATTATTCTATGTTAGCTTCCAGATTCGAAGAAGAAGTCGCTTGCCTAGCAAGCTCTACCTCCTCTGAGATTTGGTATTTAGATAGTGGAGCTTCTTGGCATATGACAAGAATTCAATAATGTTTTTCAGATTACCAGGAAGAAAGAATGAATTTTCAGATCACCATGGGAAATAAGGCAAAGAGTAACCCAGGAGGAAGAGTTATTGTAGTCTTTCAACCCGAAGCAGGAGAGCGGCTTCGAGCAACCAATGTATTGCATGTGCCAGGATTGGGGATGAACTTACTCTCTGTATCTCAACTTAAAAACAAGGGCTATGACGCTTTCTTCATTAAGGAGAAACTATATGTCAAGAACCCGAGTTGGAAAAGGAAGGCCCAAATTGGAATCAGAAGTAACAGGATGTATAGATTACAGCGAGAATCACCAATGGCACTAATAGGCAGCAATGGAGATAAAGATTTGAATGAACTATGGCACAAGAGGATGGGACAATTACACCATGGGCCTCCGAAAATTCTCAGGAAAACAGTATCAAGAGTTCCAGAACTATGTACCGCACGAGATGATGTATGCAGAGGGTCTGCTCTGGGAAGGTATGCCAAATCAACGTTTTCCAGAAGTAACAATAGAGATAAGAGTGTTCTAGGATTGATACACTCAGACATCTATGAACCGATGTCCACAAAAACTCTTATTGGTGTCGAATACTTCGTCACCTTCATCAATGACCATTCCAGGAAGACTTGGATCTACTTTCTGAAAACCAAGGATGAGATTTTGGTCGATTCAAAGAGTTCAAGGCTCTAGTGGAGCATCTGATAGGAAAGAAGATAAAAGTGTTGCGCTCAGACAATGGTGGAGAGTATGTTGACAAGGACTTCACTGATTTTTGCGCTAAGGAAGGCATCAGAGGAGAGTGGACATCTCCCTACAATCCAGAGCAAAATGGAGTAGCAAAAAGGAAAAACAAGACTATTGTGGAAGCAGCGAGGGCAATGTTGTATGATCAGCATATGCTCAAATTCTTGTGGGCAGAAGCATGCAGCACGACAGTTTATGTCCAGAACAAGACTCCACACAGGGCATTGGGCAAAATCACTCCAGAAAGGGTCTTCACTAGTGAGACACCTAAAGTCAGTGATTTCAGGATATTTGGGAGTTTAGTGCACTGTCGTATACCCGAAGAAAAGAGAAAGAAATTAGATCAAACTGCTGAGAAAGGATATCTTGTGGGATATAGCGAGAATGCTAAAGCTTATAGAAGTCTATCTTCCAGGGAGTAGGAAGGTAGTAGTTCGGCAAGATGTAAAGTTCATGAAAGACAGAGCTTTCAGGAAATCCCGAGAAACGCCTTCCGAGGACTAGTCAAAAGACGATCCATTGGTCCAACCACTTCGACCAACAGAAACTAGTACCAGAAATTCTCCTAAAGGCAAAGCTTCAGAATAGGAGGAATCTCAGGAAAAGGAAGAGCTGGTAGATGTACCCACTACCAGTGGAAGAACGATCGGGGAACTCCAACAAATTCTACGGGATGCAGAGGACTTCATTGGTGCACCCAGGAATGATAAAAGGGAGCGAAGATAGCCAGACAGATAACAGGCCCTAATAGCTCAGGTTGGGGAACCTTCTAGTTTTCAGGAGGTTGTTCAACATCAAGTATGGGTAGATGAGATGGTGGAGGAATACAGTTCTATAATAATGATGTCTAGGAAGTGGTACCTAGGCCTCAGGACAGGTCAGTGGTAGGTTCGAGATGGATCTACTGTCAAATACGCTGCAAACAGTAGTGTGGAGAAATACAAAGCCAGGTTTGTGGCTAAGGGGTATGCTCAGAAGGAAGGGCTAGACTACGAAGAAATCTTCGCCCCAGTAGCCAGGTATACTTCTATTAGAACCATGATATCTCTTACAGCCAGAGAGTTCTGAGACACATGAGAAGAAGTCTCATGCATACAAAGCCTTGTATGGGCTTAAACAGGCACCTAGAGCATGGTACGATCGAATTAATGGCTACTTGCAAAAGATGGGGTTTATCAAGAGTGATGTAAATCCTAATCTCTACTATCTTGTCATAGAGAATGAGCCTCTAATCCTAGTGTTATATGTGGATGAGCTTTTCCTGACAGCATCATCCAACATCATCAAAGACTGCAAGAAGAACCTGGCCACAGAATTCGACATGAAGGATTTGGGACAGATGCATTATTTCCTGGGGTTGGAAGTTTGGCAGCAGAAGGGTGAGATCTTCCTTGGACAAGGGAGATATGTTACAGAGGTCTTGAAGAGATTCAAGATGCAGGACTGTAGACCAATGGCTACTCTAATGATCACCAAGTGGAAGAAGATTGATGCATCAGAAGATAAAGACATTGACTCCACCTTGTACAGGCAGCTTATAGGGTCCCTAATGTATCTGGTCAATACCAGGCCAGACATTTGTTATGTTGTCAACACCCTCAGTCAATTCATGGTGGAACCCAAGCTGGGCAGCAACCAAACATGTTCTTAGGTATATACAAGGAACAGTCGAGCATGGACTATTGTACACCCAAGGCAATGACATCATCCTGAGTGGCTTCACTGACGCATATTGGGTTGGAAGTTCAATATATCGGAAAAGTACAACTCAGTACTGTTTCAACATTGGATCAAGAATGACTTCCTGATGTAGTAGGAAACAGAAATCCGTGACTCTGAGCTCAGCTTAAGCAGAATATATGTCAGCTAGCACAGCTTCGTGCAAAGCCATATGGCTCAGGAAATTGCTTGTGAATCTATTCAGGAGAAGGATGGAAGAGACCAAGATTTTGTGTGATAATCAGAGTTCCATCAAGCTCCCCAAAATCCAGTATTTCATGATCAGTCGAAACACATTGATATCAGGTGTCACTTTGTCAGAGACTCTGTCCAACGAGGGGCAATACAGTTGAGGTACACTCCTACAGGAGAACAAGTGGCAGACATCCTCACCAAGGCTCTAAGAAGAACAAAGTTTGTTTATTTCAGGGAGTAGATGGGGATGGTGAAGAATCCATTTTAGTAGCAGAAATGGATAAGTGTCAGGAGTTGTAGTGCAGAAGTTAGCAGTGACAGTGCTATGGGTAGCATGATGCAGCATGTTGAGAAGGAGCTACAGTACAGATGTAGCAGTGGCAGTAGCAATGCCATGGGCAGCAATACAGGAAGCAGCAGTGCAATGGATGTAGGGCAGCAGGCCAACCATCAGAACAGAGGACCGATGCAGAGGATCAGTGTGATGCTTCTATGGTGAAGCATTGCTAAGAGGGAGTGTTGATTTTTGGTAACATTGGATGTGCTCTAGCCTTGAAATTTGGTGGAGAAGCTAAGACACATGAGATCTCCAAGACCCAGAAATCGTTTGGAGAAATTCCACCCGGATGAGGAGTTATTAAAATAAATAATATTTTTAATGGGTTCCTAAGTCTAAACTTAGGAAAATAAAAATATTAATGGGTACTAATAAAGATAAGGGTGAGAAACTTCTAAGAGACGAGGATCAAGTCTGTTTTACTCTTAGCTGTTGATTAGAGACTTGTTGAATCATCAACAGGAAAAGTATAAGAGAAGACTTGAGGATCATTTGAAGACACATCGACAGATACTCAATATCTGAAGGAAAATCGATTCTCAAGTGAAGGAGATCGATTTTAGAGGGAGAGTTGCAAGGTGGAGGAAGAGGAGGGTATTAGCAGCAGTCAGTGACTGAGGAGGAGGTGACACAAGGACATTGAGAGACAACACAGAGGGAGATAGTCCAGGGGAGACGTAGCCCTCACACAAGCTGACACAAAGGGACGCAGAGCCACTCAAAGCCATGCTAAGCCACGCAGAGTGATGCGGAGATGATGCAGAAGTGGGAGAGGGGTCTCCAAAGTGTCAGAAGGTTTCCAGGGGAAAGTCTTAGGTGTTTTTTCTCTGTTTCTCTATAAAATTATTCCTTGTAAAAGCGATTGTTGTTGAAGATTAATAAAACCCTCATCTGCTGCACCGGTTTTCCCACATTGGGTTTTCCAGGGACAATTGTCCAAAAACAACTGTGTTGATGTGATTGGTTCTTGTGTATGAATTTTCTTTGTGTAATTATGTGATAACTGCAGTAGAATTTATTTTAATATCTGTTGAAGGGATTTCATAAATAACTTATTGTGAAGAATAAGTAGATGAAATCAATCAGTTGCTGCAATATAATTTCAGGTTAGAAATTTTCAAAATGTTGAGTCAACACTGGTGACTCATCATCTCGAACGTCTCCCATAGGGTCCACTGACTGCTCATCATATAAATCAGGCCTACTGTCAACAACTCTACATGACTCATGCTGCTTGGAGGCATCCTCATATGAACCCATGGACTCGTCCAAATAAGAATCCTCGCCCTGAAGGTTAGAAGGATCTCCACCTACTCTACCTCTGTCATCTCCTCAGTGTCATTCAAGCATGAGTGGTCAAGTCCCCAAGGTACTCTACAAATGAAACAAAGTCTCTTCCTCTTCAACTCATTCTTGTTGCATGATCCACCAAACCTGAGCAACTCCTCTGTGGTCATCTGTGTTTTGAACATCTCAATGTGTTGCTCAACTAGCCTTTCGGATACTTCATAAGCAGCAGGTGAGACCAATTGCTCTCTCCTCCAAACAATCAACAATCGAGACTGCAACTCCTGGCAAATCGCATCACGGTCTCTCATACATGATGATAAGATGGATTACAAGTGTGTTATGACTGTGTCAGAATGTTGTTTCTTAATGCTAAAGAAGCATCGGGACATCTGATGGATCAAGCCATCACACCCCAAATCAAACATGATTTCATATATTTTAACCATGGCCATGGTTTCTAAAACCTCGAGCTTCTTCCCAAAGGCAAAACCTGCACTGGTGTCCAAGTCCTGAATAGTGTCTACTATCAGCTTGAAAACTCTCCTCATAACACCATCATTATAAGGAGCTATAGGGGCGGTTAGTCTCATGATATTATTGAGACAAGATGCAACTGCAAATCTAACCCCTTCAGAAGATTCCTCCAAGAACTTGTGTTGTATGAGAGCAAGCATCACTGGTTTTAGAGCCAAAATTAGTTTCTTCCCTTCTAACTGGCTCACTTTGGAGAGGAGGACATCTAGTTCATCAAGTTTGAAAAGAACTTTCCATGTGACCCACATGTGCTTCAAATTTGTCCCAAGAGAAAAAATCTTGTGCCCTATTTTCTGCCCCTCCTACACATCTCTTGGTTATTCTTTCAGAAGAATGGCATAGAGCCCCTTTGAGAAGGGTTTGTTGTTTTGTTTGGGTTTTTGGTCTTCTGTATGTTTCAATTTCTTCAATTCATGCAGGAGTTTTGTTAATTTCTCCATGGTTTAACCTAATGATGACAACAACATTTGTGATAAATTTGCCATTGTTTTATGAGTTTGTTGAATTTATTAGTGAGGTGTTTTGAAAAATTGTTTCATGACAAACCACTTTAGGTACACATTGTGGTTTTAAATTGGAATAATAGTGCCCCATAATGATATAAATTGTCTTATATTGCACCCAAAATTACAAATGATATTGCAAAGAAATTATGAAGTAAGAAATATTCATGGACCATACGTTGCTCCAAATACAATATGATGAAGTTGTCTCCAAGGATTCTTGGTGTTGTAGCTCCCAGAGACAGCCTTGGATTGCTCATAGGACCAGTGCCTGGGCACATCTAGATTATGTGCGTCTCATATGATTTTCTAGAAATGGAAACATCACATACAGTGTTGCGAACATCGCGATTTAATCGTGATTTTTTAACTTTGCCGATAAAATCGCCCGATTTTTATGAAGTTTTTTTTCGAAAAAATCGCGATTTTTTCCAAAAAATCACAATTCGATAAGCAAAAATCATGGACCTCCGGGGCAACGCATTTTAAAAGCGATTTCATGGGTTTTATTTGTCATTTTTAACAGACAGTGGACCTGTTTGAGAGCTAAAGAGAGGAAGGCGACTACTAGGGCAGAGGAGGAGAAAAACGGAAGATTTTAGCATCCCAAGCAAGAGAAATTCGTGTTTGAAATTCTAGAGCACAGCAGTGTCCACTGCCAACTCCACCGGCATCTACATCTAGAGGGAAAGGGAAAGCTATTGCATTTTCTCGCAAGAGGGGCAAGGGAAATCAATAGTATTAGTGATTTGGTTCATTTCATTGTATATGACATTATGACTCATGATATGAGATACACAATTATATTTTTTGTTGATATTTTGAGGTTAAGTTGGGAGTTAGGAGTCAGGACTTACTATTCAGGGCATGATTCACTGTTATGTGTGATGTAGCACTAGAAATGATATTACACATCTTATATATTATAGTTCTTTTATCATATTTATGTGTCAATGTATTTATTTTATGTTGTAGATGCTTTATATGTTTAAAATTTTGAAAAAAAAAAAAAAAATTGTATTTTCCAATTTTTTCCCCTCGCCGATTTAATCCCGACCAAGGATTTTCGCAACATTGATCACATATCCTTCATATATATATATATAAGGGGTTGGTTCATTCACCTAAAGGAGTAAGACATGAATTTTTGGTGCTTCTTCACATGTACAAATTTCAAAAATATGCATAAAACAGTGGAGGCTGAGTAGTTCAAGGTTTTACAGTTTAATAAGCTTTTGTAGAGCAGATGAGAGAGGATAAGGAGAAAGAGAAACTCATCATATGGAGCTTACAGCATCAAGAATTCTACGCTTAACACATAGAGCTTGCAACTTTAAGAATTCCTATACATATTTGAGTTGTAGGTAGATATAATGGACAACAGAGAGACGGGGTGCTATGATTCATGGAGCGCTACTATTAAAGATATATTCTCAATGACCCATATAGGCATATGCATTAACAATGTCGATACAAATGAATCTGTGATGAAGTTACAGGCACATGCATTAACATATCAATACAAATGAATATGTGGGGAAGTTTGAAATATTTCTAGCAGCTATGATTGCATGAATTCAGAGAAGAAACATGAACATAAATGGGTTTTAACAGAGGGATAACATACTGTAATACTTGAAGGGGGAATCACCACCATTTCCTTGATATTCTGAAAGATTTTTATTACAAAGCCATACAGTCTGAAAATTACATGTAGAATTTTGCTTAGAATTTCTAAACCTTTCTTAAGTGTTGTTTTCCCCTATTTATCTGGAGAGGGGAGCCTAGACATTCATTATAGCAAAAATATCTTCAGCCGAGTCCCAGCTGTCAGATTGACTAGCTGTCTTGGCTGGGGATGGCTTTGTGGCCCAAAAATATTACAGAATTAATCACCTCATTGAAGGGAGGCAAAGTACAGGACATCAAATAAGTAAATCGTCAAAAAGAAGTAGTAAACTATCTTTGCGCCCATCCCTGTAATCGCTTTTGCTTCAGGTTGCAGTTAGCTCATTGTTTGGCTTCCTGTGTTGCTCAGCTGACTCCCGTCATTTCTGCCTTTACTGCTTGAGCCATTCATTATTTAAAGCTAGGAGTGGGCACCATCAGCTCCATGCCGCAGTACTGAAACAGAAGACCCCTGGGTGGTACTTCATCTCTCTCTGTTATGGGACACCATGCCTGAGAATTAAATCCTCCCAAGCTACCAAGTCTCTTTCCACTCCTGTCAGCACTGACCCTGATTCCGTGTCACAATGGGCCTTTCTGAATCAGCCCATACTGGTTTTGAATGCACCACTTGTTTCCCTTAAAGCCATAGTTGTCAACCCATCACGCCTTTAAAGCCCTGTCCTGCACTATCGGTGCCCTAATATACCTGGTGATGCTCTCTTGGTGGCAATATGGAGGACTTTCCCATGCTGCCCTTTTGTTGTAAAAACGTTGTGAAATAGACAAGTCCCGATCCCCCTTAGCCCCTTTCACTTTAGCCCCTTTTTGTAACTTTCTTCATATGACTAGGGGTTGGAACTAGGGGCTTAGCCCAAGGGTGTTAGAGCCCTTTAAGGCTTTTGCGAGGGACTTTTTCCTTTAATCCGTGAAATCCCACACTTCGGCGCTTCCAAGGGTTGCCACGGATATTTCCCCTTGAACCCTGCAATCATCGATCAGAGATGTCGGGCCCACTGGAAGTAATCACATTCGCACTGCGGGAGGGGAAGGCCCTGTTGTCGCACAGATTGTCACGACAACGCTCAGACTGAGGGTTGTCACCCTGATCCTTGATCTCTCCGTTTAAGCCTGTCTTCCGTGGCTAAGGGGGGTGGACCCTATGGGGCGATGGATGACCAACTGTGGACCAGTTGGGTTGGGAGACACAAGGAGAAACAAACACTTAATTGATTTTATAAATTAATAGACCAGTGCCTTATGGAATTAATGATTAAATGATTATTTATCAAACGCTGAAGAAATATGAACCTTATAATTCCATGATTAACAATCATTTATCATCAAATAACCCAAGCAATGTAAGATATTCAACAAATGCACAATGCTTTAACAATGCTCCAGCAATTAAACTTCAAGAAAAATCAAATGCTTTAAATGATCATAAAATTTAAATGCTGACTAGTTACCACTTTCATATAGCTAACTTTAGACAAACATTTAAGCGCATTTAACTATAAGAAGTGGAACATAGATACCACGAAAATGAATTTTCAATTTTTTATTAAGCTTTTTTCAAAATATATATATATATATATTTTTAATTTTTTATGATTCTAAGCTTAAAAAATCAAAATAGAACAAAACTGAAATCCTAAATTAAAATCTGATCTAAAACCATAAAATATTTTTTTATATATTTTTTTAATAAAATTTTAAATCTAAAATTTAAACAAAACTAAAATCCTAACTAAAGTCTAACAAAAATAAAAAAAGGGAACTTTTTATCTTTTATGAATTTTTTTATTTTTTATTTGATTTTTGATATATAAAAAATAAAACTAAACTAAACTATAAAAAAAAAAAATCAAATCTAAATTAAAATCTAAAACTTAAACTTTTATGTGAAACAAAAATTTAAAATTTTTATTTTTTGAAAAATGACCTAAAGGGAAACGTATCTAAACTAAAACTAAAATCTAAAACTAAAATCAAAATCTAATCTAATTTATGAAAATTGATTTTTTTTAAGTAAAAAATTAAACAAAACTAAATAAATCTAAATCCTAAATAAAATTAAAAAAATCTAAACTAAAAGAAACTCTTTATCCTTTTTATAATTTTATAATTTTTATATTTTTTTATGATTTTAAAATTTTAAATTCAAAATGAAACAAAACTAAAA
Organism: Pinus tabuliformis; assembly: GCA_031772625.1. NCBI lineage: Eukaryota > Viridiplantae > Streptophyta > Pinopsida > Pinales > Pinaceae > Pinus > Pinus tabuliformis. Next base: position 964,445,435 of record CM062805.1, read on the forward strand.
AAATAAAAATAAAATCTAATCTAAAACTAACTTAATCTAAAGAAACTAAAAAGACATTTTTATGCTGTTTTTTTTATATATATTTTTTAATTTAAAAGGTTGAAATAAAACAAAATTGAGTCCTAATCTAAATTAAACTAAATCTAATATCTAATCTAAAGAATTAATTAATTTTTTATTTTATTTTTTTAAGTAAAAAGAAAAATAAAGCAAAATTGAAATCGTTTTATATCCAATGCTAAACTAATACCAAAATCTAAATTTAAAAGAACCTAAGTCTAAACCACGTACGCATGAAAAAAAAAGTTGAAGTATATTGCTGCAGGTTGTGACAGCGGAATCTGCGATGATGCTTCGACGACAGCGTGGAAGCTTGGGGACTGGATGTCAGCAGTTTTTTGCACGTTTGAGGATAGGCAACAGCGAGGGGAGCTGAGAGAGCGTTGAAGGCTTTGCGTGGAGGGGAAGCTCGATGGAAAATAGAGAAGAGAAGCTGCGTGGAGGAGTCTGCAACATATGGCGGAGCAAGGGGACGCACGGATATGGATGCGGACTTTGATTGTGTTTGCAGGTCCGCAAAGAGATGGAACAGTGAGCAAAGGAAAAGAGAGAAATGGGCTGCGGACAGGCAGCGTATCTCCCTCTTTTTTTTTTATTAATTTGCAGGGTTAGCGATGGCAAGGATAATGGAGCTCTGACTGGAAGAAACGCGTGAGGGTTGGCAGAGAGTTGCAGCGGGAGAAATCGCAGCAACGTTGAGGAAATGAGACAGCTGCATGAGGGACAAAAACCGAGGCAAAATAAGCCTGAAAATAATTCTGGGCAACAAAGAAAATCGCAGCTCAATGAAACCCCCAAAAATTCCAGATTAAATTGTCTCAGATTTATTTATGAAATCCCTGCAGACTTTTCTCTAGATAAAAATTTAAAACCTTGGATTGCAAAAACGATGCACCTGCAAAGGTTATTTTCTGGGGCCAGATCTGGCTTCACGCACAAAAAAAATTTCTTCTCAGACCTGCAACCTGTAATGGAAAGATAAACGCCCAGAGAATATATATGCAAGGATTAAAACTAAACCCTACAAACCAGCTACAATATTTACAGATTCATGACTCTACAACAGCGAGATTTGCCAGTAATCCTCAATAATATTTGCAAAATTTTAAACTTAATGTTAGATACTTCATAAAAACCCTTCATGCATTCATAAAAATAATTTTCAAATGATAAGCCCAGAATTAAAACTGGTTGGGCTCTTTCAGAAAACGCAATCCGGGAGTTGGCTGGTTCAGCCGAGAACTTCCCCTAATGCCCGGTAAACTCAAAAGTCAAATCTAAGATTTCCTGCACGGCTTAAAATCAACCATTAACATAGAGGGAAAAAACGATAGTGAAGTCCAGATCAAATGGAGATACCTGCCATTATATTTCAGAATCTAAACTATCATTCAAACCCCAAAGATCAAACAAGATACCTGTGCCTAAAGCAATCTTCATCAAGCTATTATCGATGACTGAAAATAAAATTATGCAGAAGAATAAAAGATCTTACAATTTCCAGAAGAGTAACACCAACAAGATTTTTAACCCCAAAGTCTTTCTTTATTGCACAAAAATGACTACAAGAAAGCTTTCTTTAGCACCAGACTCTCAGATCCAATCTCATCTCAAATGACCCCTAGCACCCTATTTAAAGGAAAAATTCCTAACGGCTAGTTCAAGTCATCCATGTCAAACTAATCTCGACCGTCAATGAGGATCAAGATTTCTTTTAATCTCATCCGTCGAATTTTTAAATGCATTTTTAATATATTAAAAAATTAAAATTCTGCATTTCTTTACTCAAAAATTTGACTTATTATTATTTTATTATTTTTTTAAATTTTTATTTCTTTTTTAAATTTTATTTTATTTTATTTTTTATTTTTTAATTATTATTTTTTTAAATTTTTAAATTTTATTATTATTTTTTATTTATTTTTTAATTTTTTTAATTTCTTTAATTTTTATTTTTTGGATCCTCGAACTTAGCCTTTCGAAAAATTACCTAGGACCTAGGACTTAGGACTTATGAGGGGATTAAAACATTTTCTAACCCTCAAGACACTTTATATCATGACTTTTACAATTTTACATCTCAAAGGGGAAAACCCATTTGACATAGACCCTCATAGACCACCGAGTTCTGCGACCAAATATAATCTAGCAGATCAACACACTAGGATTCCCCTAATATTCTAATGACAAAATTCATTCCGGCTTTGGGGTTAGGCTGAAGGAAAACTCTGCCGATCATGGATCGGTGAGATAAAAAAACCTTCCGGAACGTAGATTATCACTAGAAAATTAGGTCCACCTAGGCAATTTACATACATGACTCAGGTCTGCTAAGATTATTTACAATTTACACATGCAGATTGGGTTTACAACATAACATGATCAGGTCAATGATGACTGTCGAATGGCACGGACACGTAAATCAAGCGCTATCCCTTTTGCGAAGAAAAGGGGGTGTATTGTTATGGGTAGTTGACACGTAGTGGTCAACAGGCCCTTTACCTTTCTTTATAGCGTTGGCCGAGTCGTCCAGACGCGAAAACTTTATAGGCCAGACCACATAATATATCGCATCCGGAACGTTCTCACATATTGCAATCGCAACATCGAAAGCAACATCGGCGAAGGAGGGATCTGCCTTGTGCGATCCTCGATCGTCGATTGCGATGGGTGATGTCATCACTGCCATGTGTCACACTATGAGTGGTGACACGTGTCACCCAGAAATGCCCCCCTTAGGACCCTGAAAATGCTAAATCCACATGACACGTGTCCTCTGTACTGCCACGTCAGCTGCCATGTGGATTCATAAGGACCAATGATATTCCGCCACGTGGCCCCCTGGAGGAGAGAGAAAAAGGCCCGCCCAGCCTTGGTTTTTCTTTGAATTCCTTTGTTAAATGAAATCGACCCTCCCTGGTGATTTAACACTACATCGACGATTTTTTGTTTCACAGTCTTTTAACCTCAGTCCTGTCCTCTATCATTGATCGCTGATCTGTGAGAAGTGCAATATGCGAGACCAACCATATTCTGCCACGTGCCCCCCCAGGAGGAGAGGGAAAGGGGCCGCCCTACCTTGGTTTTCCCTTGATTTTCTTTGTTAATCCTTTTCTTGGCCCGTTCAGCGCTTTACACTATTATCGCAAAATCGCGACATTGCAAGGTTTTAGAGTGGTACCGCCGCTGACCCGTCGATAAGCCTGGTCCCATTGATCGCCGATAAGCTCGAAGCCTGGATCCGCCGATTGCAATTTGCAATATCGGCAACCTGCAATTTTCATGGCCAAGTGCCTATGTGCCACCCCTTTACGCCTGCGATCGCCAATAAGCGCAGAGCCTGGATCCACCAATTGCAATTTGCAATATCGATGATTGGTGATTTTCATAGCCAAGTGCATGTGTGCCACCCCTTTGCGCCTGCGATCGTCGATATGCAATATCGACGCTCTACGTCGTGACCCACCGATATGCCCAATAAGCTGATGGGCCGGACCCGCCGATATGCGATTTGCGATGAGCCCGAACCTCAATATCCTTCTCTCCTTCCCTTTAAAAGGCAACAAACCCTCTAAATTTTAACAGGCCATATCCTTTGATCCAGACAGAAGTCCATTTTCACACTTTCGTATATCGTTGGAAAGCTCATTACGGGCACTATGCAATGGAGAGGTTCTAATTTGGCTTTAAGTGCTCCTATGTCCTAGAAGATGGCTTCAAACTTCACTGCTCTTTGGCAACTTTGATCAACTGAAAACTCATAATGCAATCACTGACAACACTTGGCCTGAAATGTGCTTTTGAAAACCATTCAGCATCCTTGGGTGAGCTGCTATAGTCAGAAATAAGAGAACCCTCCAAATATGGAACTTGGATATGTAGGTGGCTCCTTCAATTCAAACTCGGTTACCCTATAGAATACTTCTTCTGCTACAACCTTGTAAGATGACTCTGTTATGCCAATAATTTTCTGATAAATATAAGAGCAGCGAGCTGAGGAATGAAGCGAAGGTGGTCATTGTAGATGGGAATTGACTAATATGCTTAGAATTTAATCTTATGCTACTGCATTTAGGATTACACAGTAACAGTGGTCTCCTTCTGGTGATGTTTGACGACTCTCCAAGGCCTGAATGCTACAAATTGCAATATGTGACTGTGAATGATGTATGATCAATAAAATTTAGGTAAAAAGAGTGTCGCCAATAAAACTCCGCATGATTTTCTTCAATCACTTTATCGAGCTTTGATTCCATCAGCGAAGGCAATTGAGTTGAATTTTGTGTTGACTGGGCTAGGATTCTTGAGAGAGATGCAAGACAATACTGTAGTTGCCAATTGTGCGAACAATTCTGGCTCAAACTTAGCGTCAAGGGATCTTGACTCTTGCACTCTATATTTTTTGTTCCAAGGATAGGTGACTTGCACTATTTGGTTGTTGCACTGATTACTGACTTTGTACATAATGCAAAGGTGTCGATTCTGGTAGTTCTCTGTCACTAGGATGCATTGGTATACTCACAGTGCTCTGTTACAAATTTAAAGCAATTTATTGTCTCGCCTTCAAATCTCTGACATTCGCATGCCCACTGTATATCCAAATTTGCACCCCCCCGCTCAGTCCATCAATTACGAGACTTGGTCACCAAAATTTTGATTTCCAGCCACCTTGAAAATGCTCTCAATCTTCCTCGGCCCTTCAATTCACACAAGCCTGAATGTGTTCCTCCATGTTGGGGTATTCTTTACCTCTTTATAATAGGCACATCAGATCACATGTTAGTTTTTGTAGCGTCAGATGTGTTCTAGCCACTAAATTTTGTGGAGAGGTTAGAATACATGAGATCTCCAAAACCCATAAATCATTTCTAGAAATTCCGCCTAGAAGTGTCTCAGTTAGATTATTAACCGATTTTTAAATATTTCCTAAGTCTAAACTTGGGGAATATGGTTAATTAATCAATATTAATTGAAATAAGACATGAATCATCTAGAAACTCACTCGGATCGACCCAGAAATGATCCTAGCCATTGATTAAGTTTTAATATTGGTCGTTGGTGCCCCAACAGTGGATTATAAAAGAATATCAATGTGGTGCTAGAGATCATCCAGTGCAGATACTCAGTTGCCCAGGGAGTTCAATTTTCTTAGTGGCAACAGCTCAGTAGAGAAGATAGAGCTAGAGGGTGAGTAGCAGGTGGAAGAGGAGAGAAGAAGCATTCTGGAAGAAGTTTTTCAGTTCCCAGAAGAGTCGAAAGAAGGATGAAATCTTCAAAGGGCCGGCGTAGGCTCTGTGCAGGGAGTGACGCATGGAGCTCAACGCAGAGGTTGGGGAAGCTATTTCGAAGGCAGAAAATAGTTGTATGGTGAGAGAAAATTCTCCCAATATTTTTTCCAGTATTTTCTTCATATTAGATTGTCAGCTCGGCATCTAAATTATTGTACTCGGAATTGCAGCTGAATATTAATAATAAAACCCTCATCTATTGCATCGATTTTCCCAAGTTGGGTTTTTCCAAGGACAATTGTCCAAAAATAATTGTGTCAAATTTATTGTGTGTGCTAGAATTTCTCAGTTTCTAGTATTTTATTTTCCGCAGTACTTTTATGGTGAAAATTGCAGCTGTGATTTTATTCGCTATTTGTCATAGAAAATAAACTGCATAATTAATTTTTTAGTTAGAACAATAATTTACAGTACCTGCAATAGATAAAATTTCATATGGTATCAGAGCATAATTGATTAGTCGGGAAGCTCAGAAGAAGAGAGGAATTTCATTCTTCAGAGGGAGCAGCAAATCGAAATTTCCAGAGAAACTACACAGAGCCTAGAGCAAGTAGTTCGAGTTGCTGGGCAGCAGTTCGATTTTTCAGTTGAAAGAAGGTAGGAAAATTGAATTGCCCATATTAGTGATTCCAGCAGTCAGAGGGAGCAATTACAGCTCAGATAGCAGAATCATGGTTGGACACAGAGAGTTTTTGTTGCAGGTTGCAGAGCAAAATTCGCGTCGGGAGGAAAAGAGGAATAGCACATTAAATTTGTTCAAATATAGCCATGGACAGAAGTAACATTTAGGAGACTTCAGATTTGTCTTCCAGATTGGAAGTCGAATTTGCTTGCTTAGCAGGATTAGATTCACAGGGAGTCTGGTATAGAGACAGTGGAACATCAGCTCGCATGACAGGGGTTAGAGAATATTTCTCTAGCTACAAAGAGGAGCAGATGGATTTCTAGATTACTATGGGAAACGGAACGAAATTTTCTTCAATAGGAAGAGGTACCATAGATTTTCAAGGGGTGTCAGGAGCAAGCAACAATGCTTCAGATGTATTGCATGTGCCAGGATTGGGTATGAACCTAATTTCAGTATCCCAATTACGGGATAAGGGGTATGATATTCACTTCGTTGGGAAGAAAGTGTATGTCAAACACCCGAGTTGGAAAAAGGTAAGACAAATTGGAGTTCGAAGTAACAAGTTGTACCGGTTACAAATTGATTCTCCAATGGCACTGATAGGTAGTAACAGTAGCAGTGAGAGGCAACTGAATGAATTATGGAACAGGGGAATGGGACATCTACACCATGGAGCACTCAAGATGCTCAAAGAAACCGTAATAGGGGTTCCTGAACTTGGAACTGAACATGATGATGTGTGTAGAGGATGCGTACTTGGGAAGTATGCTAAGGCGGCATTTCCAAGAAGTGACAGGAGAGCTGACAGCGTGTTAGGACTCATACACTCAGATATTTGTGGCCTAATGTCCACTAGAGCTCTCAGCGGTGCTGAATATTTCGTCACCTTTATTGATGATCATTCCAAGAAAACTTGGATCTACTTCTTGAAGACCAAGGATGAGGTCTTTGTTCGTTTCAGAGAGTTTAAAGCTCTCGTGGAGAATGTGACAGGGAAGAAGTTCAAGGTGTTGTTGACATGGTGAATGTTCGCTATACCAACAAGGGGAACTAACTAGATCGCAAGCCCCAATTAGACCTACTTTCGTTTGGAATGGCTAGTTCCGACGGGTTTTAAGGGACCCCGTAAACTGTTAAATGCGTTGATAGATTGCTTCCGGGAGGAAGACTTCAATTAAACCAACAAAATAAAACAGCTAACCTCTATGTATTAAATCCTATCCACACTACTTCTAACTACTCTAGTCTAGTTCTAGCTATCCTAATCTATCCTGCAGGAGCATGACGAAAGAGAGGTTAAACATCATATAAGAACCCCAAGTCTAAATGAATCAATTACTGGTTCACATAAGAACAAGGTTGCATCAATTCTAAATTGCAATCCAATCACTCATTCAGGAATGCACATTCCTTTTATGAAATTAAAGCTCACAACTGATGTTTAACATAGTTTCAAATCAGGGATTGCTCATGAATTAACTATGATGAAGAATCACATTCAAACAACCAAAGCTAATCATAAATTGTAAGTCATCAATGGGCACAAGCACAAATCACATTCATATTTATGCTCTCAACCACATCTTGATTCTTAACATATAAAGAAGAAGAAAATCAATCTGAGAAAAGGCTCCTTCTCTGACCCAAACAATCTTCCTTACTCACAATAAACAAAAGCTGTTCTGCCAAACAAAAAAGCCCTTTCGTCATCTTTGGAGGTAATACTTATGCAAAAGCCCGTGACTCTCAGTCTTCCCTGCCTCTTCATCTCCCCCACTGTTTTCGATATACAAACCGAGTATACAGAGATAAGATCGTCAGCGTAACCGCTGACACGTAGAAAGCATATCTGCTGGGGTGCTTCATTTCCTGAGGAAGTGAACAGATGTTGATAAAAAGGGTGACTGTGTGTCGCCTCCCCATGATGAAAACCGGGACAACTTTTCTTTCGGAATGCACATGCAATGCGTGGGATTTCGACCTGGAACGCCTAAGGTTGGATCTTTAAAGTTTAAACACAACGCTTCTGCATACATGACTCTTCGAATCCACTCCTGCATCCTTTACTTCTCGCCTGCAGAGATAGTTGTCATTAGCTTCATGATTGTGAACAATATAACAAAAATGTTCAAACAAAACATAAACGTTGCCTTCATTAACTTTTATAAAACTACGGGGAACAAGTGTGAAAGAAAAGGATTTACGCACAAAACACACGTAACACACAATTTTCCCGCTTAATTCATAGGCTTGGCACGGTTTTTGAGGGCTTCACTTAATCGCAATCGAGTATTGGCCCCTCTGCGGGTAGCAGTACCCATGCCTTCCACTTCCCCGATGTGTGATTACACTATCGGGACTCCACAGGCACACCTTTTACACTAGAAACCTGTTCCCTTTGTTATATCGGGAATTTTGGAAAACACGGGAATACAAACAAAATCCCACTCTGATCACTTAGGCTGGACCTCAAATTTTATGTATCAGTGTTTATAAATATCGTCAGGTCCGGCGTATCGCATATCGCAATATGCACAAGCCTAGGGCTCCACCGATTGCGATATGCGATATGGCCCCGGACCCGAAAACATATATATCATATTTGATAAGCTCGGTGGGACGGCCATATTGCCATGCACATTGTGTATAAGGCCCGGGCTTCGTCGATATGCGATATGCGATATGGCCCCGGACGCGACATATGTATGTAGTATGGTTAAAAGTGTCGTCGGGTCCGGAATATACTGGCGCACCTTATATATATATAAGCCTTAGACCTTGGTCGATTGCAATATGCGACGGGGCTTCGAACCCGACATATATATGAAGTATGGTTAATAGTGTTGTCAGGTCCGATGCCTTATGGTATGCGTTATGTGCCAAGGTTGAGTGCGATAAGCGAAAAAGGGATGATTTATGCATGTTTTGAGCATTTCCGCTATAAAGAGCTATGACGGGAATAATGATGTGATGGGGGTTTTGTGAGTTAAATAAATCCCGATGAGCATAGGAATGAAGGGCTTAAATGAGGTTATATGCGAGGGATTTGTTAAGGGGCTTTAACCATTTGTGAATGGAAGATTTGGCTCTCCAGAGAGCCAAATCCCTCAGGTAAAACAGATCATTCGGAGAGATGCAAGATTAACTTCTAGGGGACCCATCCAAAATTGTTGCCAAGGCAAGTTTTGAATGGGTGGTGGTTGTGGCCACAAGCGAACCGTTGGGCGAACCAGTTATCTCTGTTTCCAAATAAACCTCAGATCAATAAAACATCAGGGTGTTAAGATAAACTTGAAATGCAAACTGTACAAATGAAAAGACATGGGTTACACTTCAACATTAATTGCTTCAGGTGGGATAGATACAAATAGCTTTTACTTATAGAATTTTGATAGGTATTCTCCAATCGCAGTATTGTGGGGTTTATTGCCCTCCCTTTACCTGTTTCTCACTTGCAAAAATCCTTTTGGGGCCATCACTAGTCTATCCATACCTATTTAGTTGTGTACCTCAGCTCTTCATTGTTCATCAAACTTGATACAAATATGTTTGTCTGCACTTTATATAAGAATTTCAGTGCTGTATTTTCATAGTATTGAGTGGGGCGCAATCATGGATCTTGCCATATTTTTAAACTGCTTAAGCAAGGTTGGGCTTACCTACTCTAACCGGCTTCCCAAACAACCTATCTTTCCACCTTGGCACAAGGACCTGACATTTCATTTTCTTTTCTTTAAATAAGTCCTTCCAGTTTCAAGCGCAAGGACTAGAGCACAATTAGATTTGCCACAGGTATATGACAGTGAGTTTAGCCCATGAAAGGAGGTTTACTTGTGGATAACAGGTATTGGACAATTTAGTGTGGTGGATGGGACCAGTGGAGAATGACTGTAAACCTTACAGGCAAGTATATGCTAGGTCTAAGTGGGAGTTATTCAAAATGCGGCATCCCTCCATGCCAGTCCAGCTATAGTTACACATTCTTGTTTTATAAAGATGCCCCTACATGCTCCAGATATCTAAGTTATCAACAGATCTTACCCAGTTCTCAACAGATGCCAATGAGTGGCTTGGTTTGAATTCTACAGCTTATTTTCAAGTTCTCATGGGCTGATAGGAAGTTTGTTTGATTTGCAAGGTAATGATGGATTCAGAAACAGCGAAATCATCAGCAGGTTAATGAGGAAGGGAAAAGCTAGAGGCGGTGCATGAGGGAAAATCTGAGAAGAGTGAGAACAGGATGGGAGGGCCGAAGTCAGTTGGCTGAAAAAGGACTATAATTCAAAACAACAGGAAAATAAACTTTGTAGAAAACAAAAAGGAAAAGACAGAAATACAAATAAACTAACAACAAAATGAAATGAACTCTAATCTACTCAAGAGGTAACCACCATGTGGTGGCTACTAGAAGTATCTCTTCAGATGCTGGCCATTAACAGGGAGTTTTTTAGTTTCTCCCTGCAAAGTTTTCAATCTGTAAGTTCCTTGACCAATTTTTCCCCAACTTGGAATTGGCTCAGCCATAAGTGTTGGAATGTTGTCTTAAGTTGATCTCCATTAGACACCAATGCTCGATTATATCCTGAAAACACATCTAATAGGGACAACATTTCAGACCCAGAAACGCACTGGAGAATGTGTTCTATAGGAGGGACAGGATAGCTATCTTTCTGGGATGCTTGGTTCAGGTTTCTGAAATCAATACATAGCCTGATGTTCCCAATTTTCTTTCTTACTCGCACGAGATCGGCTACCTAGGGGGTGTGCATGACCAGAGAGATGATTTTGGCATCCAACGTTTTGTTAAACTCTTTCTTCACCAACGGTCCTAGGCCTGGATGCATCTTTCGAAGCTTCCATTGGTAGGGCTTAGCCTCCTCTTTACTCCCATTCATAAGCTTGTCATCTTCGAACACCTACCAATTTGAGATGTTATCAGGCACGGATGGTCTAAAAATCAATTTAACATAACATTTGTTCTTCTTTAATCTAAAATCAGGCGAAAGTTTAGCAGCCATACTAGCCATCAGATCAGCATTTTGGTTTTGCTCTCGAGGTATATATGTGGTATTAAAAGAGTCAAAACTGTCAATTAAGTTCCATACCTCATGCTGGTACCTTACCAGGTGTGGTGAATTGCAATGTATCCTTTTCCTTACCCAATCCACGATTATCTGTGAGTCACCAAAGGCTTTAAGATTTTTTACATTCATATCAATGGATTTCTTCAGGCCTTGCAGCAAGCCTTCATATTCTGCTGTATTGTTGGTGCATGCAAACTCCAACCGACTGGCCATCAAATGTTGGTTCCCTTGCGGGTCGATGAGAATGCTCCCAACACCTACACCTTCAAGGCAGTTAGAACCATCAAAATAGAGTGTCCAGAACATAGAATCTAATGTTACATCAATTGAACTACTATCTAAGAGACTATTCCTATCATCTACTATAATACAGGATAGTTTATCAGTTGGATTATGGGGGGAACTTCCAACTGTGTGTATGTCAAAGTTTCTTCAACTAATCCTGCACGGAATTCTCCAAAACAAGTTTTCTGTAGCATAAACATTGAAACTATAGTTCCCAAGGATGGAGTTGGTAAACATTACAGGGCCATTGGGACCATTTAGTTTCGTTACCACATACTTCATGCATCTTTCTCGATCAACTCCCAGCATATCACCTTTTCCCTTCTGAGGCAGCAAGAGGTGGGACCAATCAGTTGAGAAATATCCATTGATTTTTGCTGACCAATCCCTGCAAAGCAACATTCCATAGGCCTCGGGTATATCGACTACCACTATATCAATGACTTGTGTGTATTGTCGTTTGGCAGCCATCCGAATCAACACATCTTTCAATTCTCCAATTATTTTCACATTTGCCCTGTCCAATTGCATAATTCGAATCCAAGTTTTCTCAGGTATTGAATGTAGCCTTTTAGCAACAGCATAAGGCATCACAGTGGACGAGGCACCGGAATCTACCAGGCAATTGTGTATATTCATGTTGAGGATTTCAAAAGTGATAAGGAAAGGTGGGGTCATGGATTTTGATTTTCTCCCTATCATGGCTGCACTGACATCTTGGGGTTTTCGATTCATTTTAGACATAGTGGCTTCCATAGTTGATGGCATTTGGGCTGCAATGGAGGTGTTGACAAGTCTAGACACTGACTTCTTGGTTTGGCTGCTTGGGATGCCGGAAGTTTTGGAATTTCTCTCATTCATAGCTCTCAAGAGCAAATCTCTTTGCTGCGTTAATTTCAGCAAATCAAAGTATGTGATATTAGCCCTAGATTTCTTAAGATCATCCACAATATTGTAATCAATGTTATAAACAGGATAGGGCAGAGTAAACATACCGGTTTTGTCATTCTTAGGTGGGAGCTTACCATCTTGAGTAGCCTTCATTGCAGCGGGAGATGCATTTTCTTTCTCTGGATGGTTTGCAACTGGGGTATTCTTGGACTGACCACTGGGTCTACTCTTCTCAACAGGGAATTTGGGAGCAGGTGCCTTCACCGGGTGGACATCTTTCTTGGTCTAATCTACAGGCTTCATCACACCTACACGTGGCCCTTTGCTTCATGTGTGGATTTCATTAGTGTGGATTTCTACCATACTGTCTCCTTGGTCATCATCGTTCTCATTTGTATAGAAATCCCACAGTACGTTGATTTGAGATTCTTCTTCCAAGGGCTATTCTACTTGGTATTCTTCCTCATTTTCTTGTTCTAGCTCTAGCTCCACTATAGGTTCTTCTTGGTTAAGGAGCGATCCGATAAGAGCCAGCTCTTCTGTATTTAAATTTCCTTCATTGGATGGAGCAGGCAGTGCAAGTGGACCATGACTACCTTCTATCTTTTTACGATAGAAAGGTTTGAAAGGTTTTCTGTTGTTATATTCTCCTCCACTCCCGCTTGTGCTCTCTCCAGAATTCCTTTTCATATCGATGACTGTCTTTGTCAACTTCTTAATGATCCGATGCAAACCTTCTACATCTGTCGTATCCTTTTCTTTGGTTTCAACCTCTTTGTTATCACTCCCATTATTCTTCTTGGCTTCCTGAGAGGCTTTCTTTTCTCCGGTTGTAGGGTGGCATGCTGTGAGACTAAGCATTTCGATCTCGACCTTTACTGCTTCATCGATAGCACCTTATAAGGTTCGTGCATTACTCCTCTTGACCCACATCGCAGTAGGGACAGGGAGAGCAGTTATGTAGAATTCCATGAGCACCTCCTCAGTAGGCCTAGCGATGGCTGGGATTCTGTTGAACAAGATGTTGAACCGGATGTTAAAATCCTTGACCTTGTCTTTGGTTTCCATTTTCAAACGGGATAGTTCTAGAACTAAGGCCGCAGGGGTTTTGTCATTGCCATACTTGTCTAAAAAGGCTTGCTGAAAGGCAGCTCACGAAGTGATTGATCCTGTTCTCAGGCTAAAGTACCATGTGGAAGCTGCGACAATCAGGGTAAAAGGAAATAGGCGACAAACTATATCTTCATAAACTACCCCCAGCATGCGTACGGCCAGGAAGAACGAGTTGATGTGGTTTTCAGCGGTGTCTCCCCGCCTAGGGTCGAATTTAGGCAGTACCTTTTCTGCATTCTTGGGTAAGGGATGCTGCTGCCCAGGTATCGCCACGGCATCCTGAGCGAGCCAGGGAGGCAGTGCTCCCAGAGGAGGTGGGAGTTGGTTTCCACCCGGTTGAGGAATATTAGCCATATCGAGGATAGGGATGTTCTAGTTGAGGGTTTCTTCGTTAGGATTTTCCAAATCAGGCCAGGGATTGCCTTCAGGAGGGGAATCCTCAGGAATTTCTTCCCAAGGAGAGTCAATACTCTGCAAAGAATCAAGCACAATATCTTCAAGAGAAGGGGTTGCAGATGTCTCTTCGTTTATGTGATAGACTCTTGACTTTCTTTTTGTTTTCGAGGTAAAGACTGAAAGATAGGGAGCTGTGATAGGGAACGAGCGTAAGCCTGAGTAAGTCTTCTGACTGGTTGTTCCTAGGTGACAGGATACTCCCACAGTGTCTCTTCTTCGAAGTGAGGCTTCTCCAAATGAGAGGAAGGATCTTTTCGACCTTCACAATCCATGCATTAATCCTTTTGAATCCATGCGTGGCACTTATAAATGAATTCTTGAAAAGCTATGGACGGCGGTTCAGGCCCTCCTTCTAGCGCCAATTTGTTGACATGGCGAATGTTCGCTATACCAACAAGGGGAACTAACCCAATCGCAAGCCCCAATTAGACCTACTTTCGTTTGGAATGGCTAGTTCCAACGGGTTTTAAGGGACCCCGTAAACTGTTAAATGCGTTGATAGATTGCTTCCGGGAGGAAGACTTCAATTAAACCAACAAAATAAAGCAGCTAACCTCTGTATTAAATCCTATCCACATTACTTCTAACTACTCTAGTCTAGTTCTAGCTATCCTAATCTGTCCTGCAGGAGCATGACGAAAGAGAGGTTAAACATCATATAAGAATCCCAAGTCTAAATGAATCAATTACTAGTTCACATAAGAACAAGGCTGCATCAATTCTAAATTGCAATCCAATCACTCATTCAGGAATGCACATTCCTTTTATGAAATTAAAGCTCGCAACTGATGTTTAACATAATTTCAAATCAGGCACTGCTCATGAATTAACTATGATGAAGAATCACATTCAAACAAACAAAGCTAATCATAAACTGTAAGTCATCAATGGGCACAAACACAAATCACATTCATATTTATGCTCTCAACAACATCTTGATTCTTAGCATATAAAGAAGAGGAAAATCAATATGAGAAAAGGCTCCTTCTCTGACCCAAGCAATCTTCCTTGCTCACAATAAACAAAAGCTGTTCTGCCAAACGAAAAAGCCCTTTTCTCATCTTTGGAGGTAATACTTATGCAAAAGCCCATGACTCTCAGTCTTCCCTGCCTCTTCATCTCCCCCCATTGTTTTCGATATACAAACCGAGTATACAGAGATAGGATCGTCAGCGTAACTGCTGACACGTAGAAAGCATATCTGCTAGGGCGCTTCATTTCCTAAGGAAGTGAACAGAGGTTGATAAAAAGGGTGACTGTGTGTCGCCTCCCCATGATGAAAACCGGGACAACTTTGCTTTCGGAATGCACATGCAATACGTGGGATTCCGACCTGGAACGCCTAAGGCCAGATCTTTAAACACAACGCTTTTGCATACATGACTCTTCGAATCCACTCCTGCATCCTTTACTTCTCGCCTGCAGAGATAGTTGTCATTAGCTTCATGATTGTGAACAATATAACAGAAATGTTCAAACAAAACATAAATGTTGCCTTCATTAACTTTTATAAAACTACGGGGAACAAGTGTGAAAGAAAAGGATTTATGCACAAAACACACGTAACACACAATTTTCCTGCTTAATTCATAGGCTTGGCATGGTTTTCGAGGGCTTCACTTAATCGCAATAGGGTATCCACCCCTTCGCGGGTCACAGTGCCCATGCCTTCCACTTCCCCGATGTGCGATTACACTAACTGGGCTCCATAAGCGCACCTTTTACACTAAAAACCCGTTCCCTTTGTTATATTGGGAATTTTTGAAAACACGGGAATACAAAGAAAATCTCGCTCCGATCACTTAGGCCGAACCTCAAATTTTATGCATCGGGGCTTATAAATATCGTCGAGTTCGGCATATCGCATATCGCAATATGCACAAGCCTAGGGCTCCGCCGATTGCGATATGCGATATGGCCTCGGACCCGAAAACATATATATCATATTTGATAACCTCGACGGGTCTGCCATATCGCCACACACATTGTGTATAAGGCCCGGGCTCCGCCGATATGCGATACGCGATATGGCCCGGACCCGACATATGTATGTAGTATGGTTAAAAGTGCCGTCGGGTCCGGAATATAGTGGCGCACCTTATATATATAAGCCTTAAACCTTGGCCGATTGCGATATGCAACGGGGCTTCAGACCCCACATATATATGAAGTACGGTTAATAGTGCCGTCGGGTCCAATGCCTTATGGTATGCGTTATGTGCCAAGGTTGAGTGGGATAAGCGAAAAAGGGATGATTTATGCATGTTTTGAGCATTTCCTCTATAAAGAGCTATGATGGGAATAATGATGCAATGGGGGTTTTGTGACTTAAATAAATCTCAATGAGCATAAGGATGAAGGGCTTAAACGAGGTTATATGCGAGGGATTTGTTACGGGGCTTTAACCATTTGTGAATGGAAGATTTGGCTCTCCAGAGAGCCAAGTCCCTCAGGTAAAACAAATCATTCGAAGAGATGCAAGATTAACTTCTAGGGGACTCATCCAAAATTGTTGCCAAGGCAAGTTTTGAATGGGTGGTGGTTGTGGCCACAACAGGTTCTTCACTCAGATAATGTTGGAAAATATATTGATAAAGACTTCACAAATTTTCGTGCGAGGGAAAGCATCAAGAGAGAATGGACAGCTCCATATAATCCACAGCAAAAGGGTGTAGCGGAGCAGAAACACAGAACCATTGCTGGAGGTGCAAAAGCCATGTTATATGACTAGGATCTACCTAGATTTGTGTGGGCGGAAGCACGTAACACGGCAGTGTATATTCAAAACTAGCCTCCTCATAGAGCATTGGGGAAGAAAGCGCCAAGAGGAGTCTTCACAGGGAAGAAACCAGAAGACAGCCACCTCTTGAATGGGGTGATAGAAGAAGAGTTATATATCGAACAGCAAGAAGGTTTCAAAACACATGAAAAGAGAACTCGTGTGCAGGTTGAAGAAAGCCTTGTACGGGCTAAAACAAGCACCCAGAGTTTGGTATGGTCGAATTGACAGCTACTTACAGCAGCTAGGATTCATCAAGAGCGATGTCGATCCCAATCTTTATTATATGCTGGTAGAAGGTGAATCGTTGATTCTGGTATTGTATGTGGATGATCTATTTTTGACAGGATCATCCAGACTCATAAAGGACTGTAAGAAAAACTTGGAAACTGAGTTTGATATGAAGGGTTTGGGGCTAATGCACTATTTTATGGGATTGGAAGCTTGGCAGCAGGATGGTGAGATCTTCCTTGGCCAAGGAAGATATGCATCAGAAATCCTGAAAAGATTCAGAATACAAGATTGTCGACCTATGGCTATGCCTATGATTACCAATTGGAAGAAAATAAATACTTCGAGAGACAAGTAGACCCCACCTTATACAAACAACTCATTGGGTCACTTATGTATCTAGTCAACACCAGGCCAGAGTTGTGTTATGTTGTCAACACCCTTAGTCAGTTCATGGTGGAACCAAAAAGGGCGCACTGAGCAGGCAGCAAAACACATTCTCAGGTATGTGCGTGGAATAATAAATTTTAAATTAAGGTACACTAAGGGAAATGATATCGAATTGAGTGGATTCACTGATGCAGATTGGGCAGAAAAGTTCAGTAGACAGGAAAAGTACCACTGAGTATTGCTTCGGTATTAGATCTGGGATGACCTCTTGGTGCAGTAAGAAGCAGAAGTCTGTAGCTTTGAGCTCTGTTGAAGCTGAGTATATGGAAGCTAGCAAAGCAACATGTGAAGCTATATGGCTCAGGAAACTGCTTATAAATCTATTCAGGAGAAGGATGGAAGCGGCAAGGATATTCTGTGATAATCAAAGTTGTATCAAGCTCTCTGAAAATCCAGTGTTTCATGATCGCTCCAAACACATCGATATTCGGTGTCACTTTATCAGAGACTGTGTTCAGCGTGGAGCAGTACAGTTGGAGTACACTCCCACAGGAAATCAGGTGGCAGACATACTCACCAAGGCTCTAGGAAGAGCCAAGTTTGTTCAATTTCGAGAACAAATGGGTATGTTGGAAAATCCCTTTCAATAGAATGATGCAGCGTTTGAGAGGTAGTTGTAGTACAGATGCAGCAATGGCAGTGGTAGTGGCATGGGCAACAGTACAGTAGCAATAGTAGAACAGTGTTGGTGGCAGCAGAAGTGTAGAAAGGAGATGCCTCAGAAACAAAGCAGCATGAAGGTGGACATTGTTGCTAGAGCACTTTCCTCGCTAAGAGGGACTGTTAGTATTTGGTAGCATCGGAAGTGCTCTAGCCTCGAAAATTGGTAGAGAGGCTAAGGCACATGAGTTCTAAAGAACCCAATAACCATTTGGTAAAATTCCACCCGGGATTGTATTTTATTAAAATAATTAATATTTTTAATGGAGTTCCTAAGTCTAAACTTAGGGAAATTAAAATATTAACGGGTGTTAATCAAAATATAGGTGAGAATGATCTAGAAAGTGGATCAAGTCATGTTTTAATCTTAGCGGTTGATTAGAGACTTAATCTCGGTCGTCGAAGACTCAACAGGAAATGTATAAAATGAAGGCTTGGGGTTCATTTGAAAAAACACATAGAGAGATAGAGGAAATCAATTTTCTGAGGTGAGAAGTTATCAGGAGGAAAATCAATTGGGGGGATCTTGCAGCTGAGGGGCAGAGGGAATTTGAGAGAAGGACCTTCCAGAAAATACAGAACAGAGAGGCAGAGAGAGCTTGCAGAGAAGTAACGCAATAGCCGGGCGAATTGACGCTAGGCCAGCCTAGGCCCACACAATCCTGACACAGAGCCAGAAGGGCCAGCGTAGAGCAGAAAAGTTGTCTATCACACAAAATCCAAAACTGTTGAAACATCCAAAATTGTCGGGAACTGAACCAGAACTGCCGGAAACTGTCGGAACTGCGGGGAACTGCCGGAAATTGTCGGAACCGTGGGGAACTGCCAAAACTATCGGGTACTATTGGGAAATGTCAGAACAACTGGGAGAGATGACGGAGAGGGCAAAGAAGGTGATGCAAAGCCAACGCAGAAATAGTCGGGTTTAGCCAGTCTTGAGTCAGATCAACCAGACTTATGTCGGGTGAAATGAGGTAAAACTCACAAATAATTTCAACTAGTATTTTCTCTGTAAAGGATAGCTAGATGAGCATCCTAGATTGTATTCAGATATTTATTGCCAATAATAAGAATCCTCAGATTTGCTGCACCGGTTTCCCCACATGGGGTTTTTTCGAGGACGATTGTCCAAAATCAAGTGTGCCAATGTGATTGTTCATATGCTGATGTTTCTCTTGCCATTTAATTTTTAGTTCTAGTTTGTCAAGTCTGCAACTGAATTTACTTTGGTATTTACTGAAGTAGTAAATAACTTATCATAAATATGTAGGAGAAATAAATCAATTATCATAGCAAATTTTCACAACTGGATGACGATGCCACTTGGGAGGGAGAGCACATACTTGAGCATCCAGCGTTGAAGTTGCTTGGGGACAAGCAACATTTGGGAGGGGAGGACTGTAATGTCCCTTCCTAGAATAATTTTCCTTGAGTTTATTATCACAATTTTGGCAATTTTGTTTACTATAGGACCCACGAAACTTTGGGTTAGGACTTAGGAAAACGAGGTCAAAAATCATTTTGATGATGGGACTAGGGGGCCACACCCACTTGAAATACCCATCCCCTTCGGAGGAAATTTGATTTTCCAAGGAAGGGGTTCGAGATACTTGATAGAGGGACACATATGGGAAGGCAACTTGAAAATTATAAATATGAGCTTAGCAACTTTTGGGGTCTCAACCATACATTTCTCTTGTTGCTCAAGCTACTTAGCCGAGTCATAGTGTTGTTCAGCGCAGAGCTTTCCAAGGGGAGAGCTCACCTTCTTTCGGTGGACTATGAGTGCAACCCTAGGGAGGTAAGTTTGTGCAAATTTGGAGGAGAGATTGAAGGAGTTCAAAGCACGTCACACAACCTTTCTCTCAGCCAATTCGTACTCCAGGAGGACGCAGTGAGGGCCCACAAACTGCTCATTCCAACTATCTTTTGGGTGGTGTTTTCCAAGAGAAATTTTGTATAGTTCCTCCAGGGGAAGACCAAGCTAATTGAGCAGTGTTGGGGTAGGAGATTGCTATTTGGAGACAAGACGAAATCCATTAACCCAGGGCCTGCGTAGCAGTGATTTTTTAGGCACACTTGGGAGATTGGGGCAAGTCTTTTGGAGTTGGATTTTGCAAAGAGAATTGAGGAAATCTTGGGGGGTGAAACTCAACATTTTTGTAGTGATTGGGAAGCTTTTCCAGAAAGATTGCAAACAAGCCATATTTTCTAGCCAGTTGTGGAGGACGTGGTAACTAGGGCCAATTTTCAGAGGTCAAAACCAGGCCAAACCCTTTCTGGGTTTTGATGGGTTATTTGAGAGGAGCTCGGACGTAATTTTGATTAATTTTCTTGTACATTTTTGGGTAGCATCAGATGTGCTCTAGCTCCGAAATTTTGTGGAGGGGCTAGAACATGTGAGATCTCCAAAACTCAAAAATCATTTGGTGAAATTCCACCCGGATTGTATTTTATTAAAATAATTAATATTTTTAATGGGGTTCCTAAGTCTAAACTTAGGAAAATTAAAATATTAATGGGTATTAATGAAAATATGGGTGAGAAGCTTCTAAGAGACGAGGATCAAGTCTAATTTAATCTTAGCCGTTGATTAGAGATTAGATCACGACCGTTGATTTCTCAACAAGAAAAGTATAAATGGAGGCTTGGGGTCAGTTGGAGAATACACATAGAGAGATTGAGGAAATCGATTTTCTGAGGTGAGAAGTTCTCAGGAGGGAAATCGATTGGGGAGATCTTGCATCTGAGGGGCAGTGATAGTTCAGAATACAAACCGATAAGCGGAGAGAAGCTTATGGAGGCAGCGCAGTAGCCAGGAGAGTTGATGTTGGGTCAGTCTGGGCCCATGCAGCCTTGACGCAGAGCCAGAAGGGCCAGCGCAAAGGGAGAAAGTTGCCTTCCACGTAGAGTTGGAACTGCCGGGAACTACCGGAACAACCGGGAAAGCTGACGCGGTGAGCAGAAGAGCTAACGTAGAGCCTCAGAGAGCTCCATGCAATTATTGCGAAGGGGCAACGCAGTTACAGCCGGGTCCAGCCAGTTTTGTTGTCGGATCAACCCGAATCTACAAGGTGAAGTGAGGTAGAACTCACTCAAGTTTTCCGCCATTGTATTTCTCTAACACTGGTTTGTTGGGAGGGAAACCAGGATTTGTATTCAGAACTTCTACTTAATAATAGAAAACCCTCAAAGTTGTTGCACCGGTTTTCCCGCATTGGGTTTTTCTAGGGACGTTTAGTCCCAAAATAAGTGTCCTTTGCATGGTTGTCTCGTTTATTTTTCAGTACTTGATCTATATAGTGTTGTAGGCCACAGTGTATTTACATTAATATTTTCTGAATATTTCTGAAAATAACCTATTAAATGAATAATACAAGTAGGTAATGTAAATCAGTTTACTTCCAGTAGGATTTCTAACTTTTTCGATTCAGAAATTTTCAGATGGTATCGGAGCAATTACAGATCAAGGAGGACTAAAGCCATCAGCAAAAGGACAGAGGAAAATTTGTGTTAAAGACAGTTGTCCCGAGAGATAGCGCAGTTTCTAGCAGAGACTGCAGAGGAGGGGTGACGCAGTCACCAAGGGAGGCTCACAGAGAGCCCGCATCAACCTGATTGGGTGACATTGTTGTGCAGAGGGCAACGCAATGATTACTGGGCCGGCGCAAAGACTGTTGAGTCTCGTTTTTTCGGTTGTCATGGCCAAAGGTGCAGTGAAAATTTCATCTGGAGTCGTTGGTGGGGTGTTGATTCTGTTGGTGCAGAACAGTACCTAGTGGGGCAAAAGCAAAGTAGAGGGAATCAGTTCCTCGAAAGATTTCTTTCCAAGAAATCTAGATCCAATGCTGAGCAACAGCAAAGAGAGATCACAGAGGGGTGGTTCAACAGTGGTTCGCAGAACGATTTCCATGAAGGAAATCGAAATTCAGAGGGAGCTTGTTCCTTAGAGGATTTATATTTCCAAAGAAATCCAAATTCGAGTTTTGTTGGGGCAGCAGCGAAAGAGGGAGAAGAGAACCAGTTCGACATTTATTTGAGCAGAGATGGCAATTAACAGACTGAGGGATCAGGACAGGTTGGATGGAGCATCCAACTTCGTCATCTGGAAGGCCAGGATCCTGGCAGTTTTGGACAAATATCACATCAAGGATTATGGCTTGAAGATGGTTGTTGTTCTAGTTGATCCTGGTCCTCTCAAGAAGCACGAGGAGGCTCAGGCTAAAGCAAAGTGCATGATCATGGACGGGGTCAAAGATCATGTGATACCACATATTGCTAAAAAGGACATAGCAAGGGAAATGTGGGAGGCCTTAACCACTTTGTACGAGGGAACTTCCATTCATCAAAAGATGTTGCTTGAGAGTCAACTGAGACAGTTTCAGATGCAGAAGGGAGAAGAAATCGATCCTTTCCTTCTCAGGTTGCAAAGTATCTGTGACCAGCTAACTTCCGTAGGGGCTACACAAGATCCTGAATTTATGGTCAGGACTACCCTGAATGTCGTCACTGAAGATTGGGAAACCTTTGTCCAAAGCATCTTGGGCAAGGCTTCTCTTCCCAATTGGGAGGATATGTGGGCAGCTTTTCGACAGGAAGAAATCAGACAGTTGACCAAGGCAGGAAGCAGCAGCAAAGGGATCAAAACCAAGGAGGAAGAGGAGGATGCAGCTCTCACATCAAGGATAGCAATGGCGATAGAAGAGGAAAAAGAAAGACATATCCAAAGTCAGATGCTTCAAATGTGGAGAAATGGGTTATTTCACCACGCAATGCCCTTGGAAGAAGGGCAAAGAAGAGAAGTCTAACTCAAAGGTTGTTGCAGCAAAAGCTGACAAAGAGGACGATGATGAAGATTGTGCCATGAGTGCACATGCACCTCTAGAGAAGAGGTGGGGCGATATTGAGTTGTAGTCGAGAGGACTACAGAATGAGGGCAGGATCCTTGAGGTGCCCAAACTCTTGGATCACATATGGCTACAGGAGCCCTTAATGACAGTAGCAGAATGATGGGAGTCAATTGGTGTGAGGGATGATGGAGCAACAGTGGCAGAGCTAGAGTGCCAAAGTCTAAAGCGGCGCAGTATAGTGTTGCAACAGTGCGGGAGGCACAGAGCAGATACAACAACAGTGCAGTAGCATCAGAGACTCAGCACGGATTAGCAACAGAGATAGCTTCAGTGTCCAAGGACATCCCGACTGACCAGCATGTCAACCTTTGGGTAGCTTTTCAGTTGCTTACTTCTCAGCAACTGAGTTGCAGTGCAGCAGTTAGTAGTGGCAGTGCTATGGACAGCATATTAAGAAGGAGTTGCAGTACAGATGTAGCAATGACAATGGCAGTGACATTGGCAGCAGTACAGATTGCAGTAGCGCAATGGATGAAGGGCAGCAGGTCAAGCATCAACAGCGCAGAGGACCAATGTCGTCGATCAGTGTGATACTTCTGTAGGGTAGTACTGCTAGAGCACATTCCTCGCTAAGAGGGAGTGTTGATTTTGGGTAGCATCGGATGTGCTCTAGCTTCAAAATTTTGTGGAGAGGCTAGAACACATGAGATCTCCAAGACCCAGAAATCGTTTGTTGAAATTCCACCCAGATTGTATTTTATTAAAGTAATTAATATTTTTAATGGGGTTCCTAAGTCGAAACTTAGGAAAATTAAAATATTAATGGGTATTAAGTTTTAACAAAAATATGGGGGAGAAGCTTCTAAGAGATGAGGATCAAGTCTAACTTAATCTTAGCCGTTGATTTCCCAAGAGGGAAAGTATAAATGGAGGCTTCGGATCAATTGGAGAACACACACACACAAATTGAGGAAATCGATTTTCTGAGGTGAGAAGTTCTCAGGAGGGAAATCGATTGGGGAGATCTTGCAGCTAAGGGGCAGTGATAATTCGGGAATACAGACAGAGAGACAGAAAGAAGCTTGTGGAGGCAGCGCAGTAGCTAGGAGAGCTTACATTGGGCCAGTCTGGGCCCATGCAACCTTGACGCAAAGGCAGAAGGGTCAGCGTAGAAGGAGAAAGTTACCTTCCGCGTAGAGAGCCGAAACTGTCGGGAAAGCTGACGCAGTGGGCAGAAGAGCTAACGCAGAGCCTCAGAGAGCTCCACACAGGCCCACACAGTTACTGTGAAGGGGCAGCACAGTGGTAGCTTGGGCCATCCAAGTTTGCTGTCGAATCAATTGGAATCTGCAGGGTGAAGTGAGGTAAAACTCACTCAGGTTTTCCACCATGGTATTTCTCTGTCACTGGTTTGCCGGGAGGGCAACTAGCATTTGTATTCAGAACTTCTGCTTAATAATAGAAAACCTTCAGAGTTGTTGCACCAGTTTTCCCGCATTGGGTTTTTCCGGAGACGTTTAGTCCAAAAATAGTTGTATCCATTGCATGGTTGTCTCATTTATTTTTCAGTAGTTGATCTGTATAGTGGTGTACAATGCAATGTATTTACATTAATATTTTCTAAATATTTATGAAAATAACTTGTTAAATGAAGAATACAAGTAGGTAATGTAAATCAGTTTACTGCAGTAGGATTTCTGACTTGTTTGATTCAGAAATTTTCACATTTCTGAGCACCTGAGGTGGGCTTTCCAGTAGTACCTTTCCAGCTGACAATGCAGTTTTTTGGTGCAGTGCATCGCATCCTCTTATCCGGGCATTCCATTTTCTAACCTCAGTCTTGTCAAGCTTACCATTCAGGCAAGCCCAAGTACACTCGTTCCATACCATTATACTCTTGCTCCATAATTTTAATAAAATGGCTCAGCTAGATAGCGTTTCTGGAGTTTCCATGGGTGTTCACTAAATTTTCTAAATTTTATTATTGCGTGTATTATTTTGCTTTGCATATCACTGTTTTTCCTAATTAGGAACTTTACATAAAATAATTTAGCCAATTAGCTTAAATTTTTCCCAAATCACTTTTACATAAGACTCAACTAAAACACTAGGACTCACCTAAGACTTTGACAATAAATTCCACCCTAGCTTTAGGGTGAGGCTAGAGAGAAAAACTCTACCGATCATCCATGTTTAGAAACACAATTGAATCAGTGAAATGAAAAACCTCCTAGGATGAAACTCGTTGCCAAAATAATAGGATTACCTAGGTTGTTACATACATACACGGTCTTACTAGCATCATTTACATTACAAATTTACAGAATCGGTTTACAATGACACAATAGTTGATGGCTGATGATCTCGATCTTTGAAGAAAAAATATGGTGCCACTGCTTCCTTGGAACTTTGACAAAATGTATGCAACAGGTCCTTGTCCCATAGTTGCCACTTGGTCTAGTAGAAGTCCCTTTGGAACCCCTTCTAGGACCCCTGCTAGACTGAGGTAAAAGATCTGAGATAGACTGCTAGGAATAACTGCCAGGTGCTGGGTTTATGAAAATTTAACACCAATTACTCAATTTAATAAACAAGAAGGTTCAAGTTACAATGTTGTTTGTTTGTAGTTCTTTTGGTTAAACTTCGGACATGAAATAACATTCAGAAGCTCAGTAAACACAATACAGATGCACTGCACAAAAACATCAAACATGATTTTTTAAATCCTCCACACTCTTATCAGGCAAGGTCCAGATCCATGTATAAACACCCACTTCAATCAGAGTTAACAGAAAAGTACACAAAACCAATACCTTTTTATCAAGCGACACTAATCCACCCCTCAAACTGACTGGTTTTTCTTTTGTTAAAATAATTACTGAATTTGGTAGAACCCAATGTTCCAAAGATACAACACAAATCCTTTCAGGAAGTTATGTCAACCTCTAGCATCAAATAACATGTAAAAGCTCAAAACCATCTTTTTGGTAGGAACTTTGCCAGAAACATTCAAAATAAATTTCTGTGAGAACACCAGGAAACAGATATCGTTCCCACATCAGGGACAGAATGACTCTGACATGAGTGCTGAAAATCCAACCGAGATTTGTGTGTAGATAAAAAGAGAACAAATTATATTACTCTGATATTTACATAAACCATGCTAAAAACAAACCCTTTAATGTTGATGCAATAAAATAGTGATTTTGTATAACTTGTAAAGCATGGAAAATCTACCGTGACAGTCATCATGCACACTTTCACTTGAAAAATGACCACCTTCCATATGATTTTCTGTTGCATCGACAACTTTTGACTCCAATTCCATCTTTTCTTCCTGCAGCAAGACAACTGTTAAAAAGAAATAAAGAATGATATTTTATTAATGTCCACAAGTGACCAAAATAGGTCAATGGGATGAGAAAATACAAATCACAATAGTAATGTTGAAGTGCCATGGCAACTCCTAGGGGCAGAAAGAAATATAAATAAGACCTAAACATGCTTAAGAACAACTGTTCAGAAATGGAAATTGCTTAAAACCAATAGCCATTATGTATTGTTAGCACCTGAAAATTCATGGTTCATTTTGCATTTTCACAGGCATTCTTTTCTCAGTAGTTCAGTGACGAAGGGAATGTAGCTCTTGATATTGCTTGAATTCTTCTCCGTCCATTAAACGAACTGGCTACCACTGATATGGCAGAACATGCTTTATCTGTTCTCTAGAAGAGTTGCATCAGGAAAGTTTATTTCAATGGAAGGTATGGTTCTGTCCAAGCAGCTTGCACAGCAAAGCAAATGCACCAAAACTGCCTGAAGATAAATAAAAGAATGATGCATGTCAAGATGCATACTATTCATGCCCATACTCCCTCCCGGTTAACATTTCAAAATGGAATGGTATGAAGGTAACTAGAGAATGTACACTCTCACCTTCTATAATCTCCCTGCACTCCAGATTAGTGCTTGCTAACCACAGGAGGTAATCCCTATGCAACTTGTAAGCGAAGTGTAAACCCTAAAAAGCAAAGAACACTGCCTCTTTTGTTCTTTGGCAAGATGTGACCTATGGATTATACTTGGTTATAGGAGCTTGTCTTTTACTTTGGAGAAATTGCCTTGAATTGATAATGCAATGTTCATGCATTTTCATCTTGTAAGCATGCCTATTTTTGAATAATCTCAATGCTTATGTCTAATGTAAGTAATAAATTAATGATCTAGGGTTTGTTGTATTGTACCCAAATTTATTAATTATGAATTATATGGAAGCTAGGTCTCATTATTGCATGCATTACTCATTATATGATATGTGAATGGCATTCCCCTTCATATCATGTTTCACGTAGATTAGACTACATTTAGAATAATTTTATTTTATATACAGATTCACACTTTCGTATAAGACATGGGTGATACCCTATGCTCGGTGCACATGCTCCCAAACAAGTTTATTGCAATGTGCAAGTTACAAGTCTGCGAGCCCAAAGATTGTTGGAGTTGTCACGAACTCCTCGCTCGCGCATATGGATCATGCGCTCTACAGTGATCACATGTCCCAGTTGGAGCCAGATGTTACCCACCAAAATGAGTGACCCTATAGGAGAAAACTTATGTCCTACTCTTCACATCCAATCGGCCATCCATGCAGACCCTGACAGACACCACTAGCTGACGACATGCCATTTCATCTCCGCCACCTGCATTGGTCATATACTTTCTCACCCATATGAAAAGGGCACATAAACGAAGGTGGGCTTCTATCAAAAGGTATTTTTTTCATTTTGCTATCGGGTGCTTATGCTTGTTTGTATTTCGGCTTTTGATATGGATATGCAATAACTTAAATGAAGGAGGGGTACTAATCATGGCCTCATTCGCTCACCTTAAACAGGGGGTTGATCTTCGATCCTAGTCCAGTGGGATCTCCCCTAATGGCCTAATGGGTATAGGAAGGGCACTATTGGTGAAGCCCTAATTGAGATAACATAGTTCCATCCAACCATATTCCATACTTACCACTTTCCATCTTACATTACCAACCCATATTCCACCTCCATTCTTCGGGTTCAACTCACCATTGGCTCTCTAGGATTTGGCACCCATACATCCACATACCTAGGTAGGGCCCAGAACTTTGCCCTAGGACATTGATGCAACTAAAAGAAAAGGAAAAAGCATATTATGGCCAAAAAAAATAGCAAAATTCAAAAGATTATCAGGATATACACATTAGCACGTGGGCAAAAGCCTAGCATGATCTCTACCTCAGTCATTATGGCCATCCCCCGATTACTGAACACATGTTGCTCTATTACATCATAAAAGGAATTCTTGCATGTACCAACCCTGATGAGCAATGAAATGACTCATCCTTAAGGGGTAAAACAATTGTTATGCATCATTTAAAGCAAACTCTAACCGTTTGAGCTACGAGCAACAATACAAGGAAAAAATTAGGCAAAAGTAAAAGGTGCACAGCAAGGGCGCAAAAACAAAGGCCGAGTTGGTAACTCACTCATCCATGATTTTTTCCTCCTCACATCTATAGACTCACGATGTGGACTCCCGTCATGTTGGTCCCTTTGACCATGGCACTTGACCATGAAGCCTTTCCCCTCCATACCATCATTATTATTCACTAACACCTATCAATTGAAGGGTCGACTGAGGAAATGTTACTTCCCCTTAGGGGCTAGAAACACCTAATAGGGTTGTCCTTTAGCCACTCCTACCTAGGGAGGAAACACCATAGCAAGTTGAAGGCTACAACATTGGAAGGGAAGCCTTATTTGAAGTAATAAATAGTGCTTTACATTCAAGCTTGGTTCACTTAGAGGCAAAAATGATTATTATCCCTGATGACTGATTTCTTTCACTAGAATTTATGTTGTGATTGTAAGGTGGTTCAACATCCCATGACATGGGTACCTTTCCCATAGGTAACCAAGCCCTAAGGAAGCATATTGGCATCCACATGTGAAGCGTTAAGAGCCTTGGGTCTCTGAGCAGTAATAGCAGCACATCATACCTACCCTTGGGCACCTCTTACACCCAGGATGTTCTTCCACTTTGCACCACACTTGATGATTCTTCAGGATGATACGCCTAGAACCAGCATGCCCTCGGGCCTGTCTTAGCACCTTATGAGGGATGGCAGTTGATTCAAGGCCTAGATGAGGATAGTCTCACCTTCAGAGACATGGGAGGGTTACCAGCACCTTGAAAGCCCTCAATGTCGGAGTGGAGATGGCCATTTTTCCATAGTTGGAGACCCAGCAGACCACCTTATGGTGCCCCATTTGAATTTTGAGGACCACATAGGGATATTGACATAGTACTCCACATTTGGCACTCAAAAGCTTCAACGATTGACACTTGGAGCTTTTTGACGCATGGCGTCGGCGTAGAAGGCCTCACAACTCACATATGTGTATTTTCTTTAGCATTTATGTTGAAAGCTAATCGGTTGGCCTATAGCCCAATGTATTATTTTGATTTAACTTGTCATTTAGGGGTTTTTTGGCTATATTAGAACTCAACCTCCTCATATAAATAGAGAGGACTATTTTATTCTCATCGTCATCTCTTGGACAATTCGGCCTCTCCTAGGAGAATTTCGGCCTCTTTTATTCTTTGGCAAGATGTGACCTATAGAGTATACTTGGTTATTAGAGCTCATTTTTTACTTTGGAGAAGTTGTCTTGGATTGATAATGAAATGTTCAAGCATTTTCATCTTGTAATTATGCCTATTTTTGAATAATCTCTATGCTTATGTCTAATGTATGGAATAATTTGATGGTCTAGGGTTAGTTCTATCATGCCCTTGGTGATCTTGATTATAATTTCTACCAAGTGACTTTAATCCTTCACAAATGCAATAGTTAATGTTTGTACTAGGGCATCAAATATCCTTACTCCTTTGCAAGAACTAGCTAATCTATCACCTCCATAGACTCCATCAACCCAAGGACTAGGCACTGGAAATGTCTTATGATGATCAAACCATCTTTTATCCATAAGTTTGAATTTTCTCTCTCTTTCCCTAATTCGACCCTCTTAATACCTTCATCTTGCTAATACCTATTACTGGAAACCTTTTCTTCACATCTTGACCTTGGGTCAGCACAACACAATATATCAACCAAACCCTACGTCTTGCATTGCCTCAATTTGGCCTCTACATAGAAAGTGAATTGCCCCTTCTTCATTGTTGAAGCCTTGTACCTAATTTGTGCCTTTCCCTTAGAAGCCTCTTAGTCACCTTATACATTTAAGCATAGAACATCTCTTAGTTTATTTAGCTACCGGGACTCCTCCCATTGGTGAAAATCCATAAAGAGTAGGAGGTAGTAGCTATGGTGACAGTGGACTACTACATTATTGTTGTCACTTGGTCTAGAGTCTACCATGTAGGGTACCCCCTCTCCAAGGCCTGCTAAATTTTGCAGCAACATTTTTCACATCGTTGCCAGGGTACTAAAGCAAGTGTCTCTCTCTATAAATCTAAAGACTTAGCTTCACTACTTAGTAGAGGAAATCCCCAAGAGCAATATACACCCTCTTTTAGCGACTCCAATGGATGAACAAAGCCCTTCTTCTTCATCGAACTTCCAAATTCAATGCCTAAGAGGTGAAGCAAGCATCTCTCAAGGCATTTTGAATTCACTTGGCGACTCCCCATTTGAATATAGTGCAAGGATCAAGGCAATGTCTCCTTGGGATTTGCATGAGATATACCCTGCTCTGGATGTCAAGAATATTCTTAGATATCCAAATCGATTGGATATAAATTTGATGATGAAAGTCCCAAAATTTGATGGTAATCCTTCCTCAGATGTGAAACATGTGCAAAGTTTTTCAAGTATACTTTGTAGATAAATGTAATTCATGAGGATGCTCTCATGATATTCATCATTAGTTCCTTTGGGGAGGATCAAAGAAATTGGCTTAAATGATGCAGACCAAAGATCATCCCTTCTATTGGGGTATTCATTGAAGAATTTATTAAGTGTTGGGGACCAGTGTGTCATATTAAAGTTGTCATTAACTTGACTGTTGCACTCCAAGAAGAAGGCCTCCTTAGCTCTAATGAAGAAGTTGAAGAAGATCATTTCCATCCAAAGGAAAACGTCACCCTTGATCATCTTAATTATTATACTAATGAGGAGAAAAAGGTCGTGATGTAGAAGAGTACCTTGAGCAAGAATCCTCCCTTGATCATCTAGAAGAGCACTTTGGATGTGATGGCCTAGAGGATTATTTTCCTGAGGTTGCTCTTCGGTGAAGTTCCTAAATTTGATTGTTGATTACTCCATACTCAAGCTATGGGAAAGGCTCCAATGGCACAAATTGGATTATTTTCCCTCCTCATCCATGACTCTTTTTCGTGATACATGGTCATCTTATTTTCCCACCTTCCACATTTACGATCCATCATGCCAATCTTGCAAAGGTGATTGTGATTTTTTATTGTTATATCTCATAGGGACCAGAAATGTTATGCTGATAATAATATGCTAGTTGCATTGGTTATATGAGTATAGTTAGGGCAATGCATTATAAGCTTGTATAGTAGTTTAGTTGCATGGCATACTATGTGAGCATTCTAATATCATTCATATCATGTTTCATGTAGATTAGACTACATTTAGAATATATTTTTTTTTTAACAGATTTATACTTTCATATAAAACATGGGCGATATACCCTACACCCAACGCACATGCTCCCAAACAAGTTTATTGCAATGTGCAGGTTACAGGTTTGCGAGCTTAAGGATTGTTGGAGTTCTCATTAACTCTCTGTTCGAGCATATGGATCATGTGTTATATGGTGAGCTCATGTTGCAGTTAGATCCAGACGTTACCCACCAAAATTGGTGACCCTATAGGAGAAAACTTTTCTCCTAGTCTTCACATCCAATCGACCAGTGATGCAACTCCTAACAGCCACCTTTAGCTGCTGACATGCCATTTTATCTCGCAGCTAAATTAGTCATACACTTTCTCACCCATCTAGCATGAGCACATAGATGAAAGTGGGCTTCCAATCAAAATGTACCTTATTCATTCTGCAATCGAGTGCTTATGCTTGTTTGTATTTGGGCTTTTGATATGAATTATGGGGTGACTTGGAAGGAGGAGGGGTTTTGACCATGATCTTGTTCCCTCGCCTTAAACAGGTGGTTAATCTTTGATCCTAATCTAGTGGGACCTCCTTTAATGGCCCAATGGGTATAGGAGGGGCACTACTTAGGAAGCCCTGTTAAGATAGAGTAGTTCCATCTATCCCTATTCCATACTTACCACTTTTCATCTTAACATTATAAGCTCATATTCCACCTCCATGTGAAATTTCCACGAATTGCAGTAACTGGAAATTTTATCTTTTATCAATTGGAGATTATTTGTCTTCAGAAAATTAAATCGACAGCTAATGATTTATTCACTACTACAATCTTCACAAAATTAAATATTGCAACTGAGAAAATAATGCACACACAAAAATCTAGACACCAAGATTTTTAAACAATAGCCCCCAAAAAAACCCTAATGTGCGGAAAACCAGTGCAGCGGATGAGGGTTTATAATATTATTCTTTAGCGATATGAGAGATACAACTGCTTGCCTGATATTGGCAAAGCTCCAGTATACAATTTCTCCACTGTCAAAAATACTCTGGAAACACGAAGTTCCCTCGACAAAAAACAACTTGGCCTCTTCCCAGCAATTCGAACCTCGTCCTAGCAATTCGCACTATTGGTCATCAATGTGCACTGGCTACTCCAGAAATTCGCGCTACCTCTGGGAAAATTAATCTGCTAGCAAATCAACCTCCAATGACACGTCTGACCCACTCACTTTGCCTCCGGCAATGTCTCTGAAAAGTGGCTATTGAATCAAGCTGCTATGTCACTCGCACTGATGAACTGGCAATTTGCACTGCTAATTTCGGCCTCCTCTGTAGATAAAATCAACCTCCTTCCTGCCTCTGGAAACTGGAAATCAATCTGAAAAATCCTCTAGAATTCTCCTCCCAAATCTGTGTTGAAACCTTGTTGTTGGTATCTCCCTCTGTGTCAACTACGCCCTTGCTAACTCTGCAACTGGGTAAGTAGAACTGCTCAAGTGTGTCTGTCCAAACCACATTGACCTGCTCTTGTAATCTCTTGTTGAGCAATCAATGGCCATGATCTAATCACAATCTATGACTAAGATCATCTTGACTCCATCAAATGACTTCTCCGAAAGTCTTTAGAGCAAAATTGATTTTCCTCAATTAATCTGATTTAATTAACCAGTTTTCCTAAGTTAGACTTAAGGAAATAATTAATAATTGCCTAATTAACCTAATTGAGGTGTTTTCTCGCAAAACCTTTTCTCGGTATTGGAAAAATGTGTTCCTTAGCCTCATAGACACCATAGAGATTAGAACACCTATCTATTGCTACCAAAAACTAAAACTCCCTCTTAACAAGGAACGTGTTCTCCACTACTCCCATCCTGTCCCTGAAGTAGACAAACATTGCCTTGCCCAAGCCCTTCGTGAGAATATGTTAACATTGGCAACTAGGGCCAAACTCCATGTGGGTCATCTTATTAATGGAGGCTGATATTTTTCTCGGATCCCTCTCATCGAGAGGTGTAGGATTGATCTAAAGATCATCCGATTCCAATAAGTATTCATGGAGATATGAATTTGTTTGTGTTATGGGACAATTTGTCAAGGTCAGCAAACAACCACATAAACCCCACTTGTGCTCAACGTTTTACTATAAATAGAGGTGGCATTCAAGTCATTTTCAACACACTTGGGATCTCTTTCTCTCTACTTGTCTTTGGGTTTTAGTAGGAGGAGAGATCCTAAGGGATAACACTGCCCTAATCTAGAGGGCAGAAGCCGGAATTGCCTAGAACTGCTGGAACTGCCGAGAACTGTCGGAAACTGCCGGAACTGCCGAGAGCTATCGGGAACTGTAGGGAACTGCCGGAACTGCTGGAACTGTCGGGAACTGCCGGAACTGCCCAAAATTGTTGGAACTGCCGGAACAGTCGGAACTGCCGAGAACTGCCGAGAATTACCGGAATTGCCCGGAACACCCGAAACAGCCAGAACAGCCAGAACAACCGAAACTATCGGGAACTGTCGGGAATTGTCGGAGCATCTATCTTCGAAGGAGAGCATCATGCAAGGGACAGCTAACTAACATTGGGACAGTTGTATGGTACTTAGCAACAAAGACACCAAGCATGCAATGTTACAGCTAGCATACAAGGGACAGCTAGCATGCAACAGCAAGCATGCTAAGGATAACAAGCATGTTAGCGACAACAAGCAAGCAAGGGACAACAAGTAAGCCAGGTGCAGCCAACACATAGGTCAGTATGGAAACACGGTGCAGCAATGGCACATAATACAGTACAGTGATGGGTATAGTCATGATTAATGAAGCGTGATGAAATGCAGCATAGTGATGATGGGCGCAGCATGGTGCAACGCGGTGAGGTGCAGCATGATGACGAAATGCAGCACAACGATAGGTGAAGGAGTCACCTTGGAGAATCAGTTGAAGCAGCATGTCTTCAAGTGATCTCATGTATCATTTTCTTAGAGATGATCTATGCTCTTATCTAGATAAGTCAAAGTGTTGACTTCTGTTGTAAATGTACTATCTCTCTCTCTCTCTGCTGAACTATTGAAGAACATATAAGAAGAATTGATCAAGGGTTTCCCCACAGTGAGGTTTGTCCCTGGCTAGCACCACATCTTGTGTCCTCTTGTCTTGGCTTGTCTTCTATGATTTATGTTTATGTTCTACCTGCAGTTTACTTTATTGTTGATGTGATTGCTAATCTGGAAAAGATATTGAGCTAACTGTGAAAATTGAAATAAATTGCTTTAAGCATAGAACATACCTAAAATTAACATGGTATCAGAGCTGAGGTGAAGACAAGGCCCAAGCAAGAGTGAAAGAGCAATCACTAAAGATAATTGGGAAAGGACAAAAGGATCAGTGGATTCCTCATTCCTCTTCAAATTCACCGAGGGTGAAGTCGAAGCAGAGAATATTATCAGAATAGCGCAGCGGAAGTTTTTGATCACCTACCTAAAGACCACTTCATTTGGAAGTTCGGATCTAAGGGTGGAAGGAAAGGCAGATGCCTTGGTTGCAATAAGTTCGGCCATTATGCGAAGGAGTGTCTGAATGGAAGAGACACATCTCGTGATGAAGATAACAATCATTCCAGAGACATCTTCAATGATCAAAGGAATGACAGGTAATGTAGGTCATCAAGGAAACGACCGACTCTTCAGAGAAAGCACGAAACCCAGGTATGAAGAATCAAATGTTGTTTCTGATAAGATAAAGAAGCGTTATCTTGTATTGGCCCTCTCCTTCAGATTCTTTGGGAATCTGGCTTATTGATTGTAGTGCTTCAAGGCACCTCATCGGATAGAAGGGTGCTCTCTCGAATTTGGTAGAGATGGAAACAACCATGGGATTATACTTGGAGTCGATGCCACCTATCCCGGAAAGGGTGTAGGGAATGTTACCCCTCAATTGAATGAGGGTAACTCTATTCATTTACAAGAATCTCTTTTATGTACCTAATCGCAAGAAGAACCTGGTGTCCATCTCGGAAATGGAAGTCAAAGGTTTTAGGGTGGCATTCATCGATGGAAAGGTACGTGTTAAAAAATAGAATTTTCAAAGATGTTTTTTCTCATGGGTTCAGGGTTGGCAATTTGTATCAAGTTGCAGGATGGTCCATTGGGGATCATGTCAATTGACATATCGCATCTATAACATTGGAGGTCTACCTATGGGGCCCTACCCGATGTGAGTCAGATGGTGATAGGGATGCCTAAAATCAAGAAGAGCATAAAGGTACATGTTTGAGATCTACCGAAGGAAAATCTTATAAGGGGACCATTCCCCTCATACAGCAGGTCCACAGGATTGGAACAACCCGAAGAGTTTGAAACTCATGATCAGGGATCTCACGTATGCAGGTGGAAGAAAGCCCTCTATGGCTTGAAGCAAAATTCCCCAGGCGTAGTATGAGAGGATTGATAGCTGTCAAATGAAGCTAAGATTCACTAAGAGTGAAGCCGATCCAAACCATTATTTGAAAGTTGTGGATGATTGACCTCTCATACTACATCTTCGCATCTTCGCTCGTGTGTTCCCTTCCAAACCACAAACTATTACAAGTTTCCAAGGGGCGCACTCACCTCACCCTTAGTGCGTTAGAACCTCTCATGCACCTTCCTTGGCTTGTTGTAGTTGTCACACCCTTGCTACCAACAAAGACATCTTACTTGCCTCTGTCCAAAATCGCGGTCAAGGCATTACCGTACAACCCACTGCTGGGACTCCTACACCAAACGGTCTGAGGTCTAATTGGGACTTCTTAACGGGCAGATCCCCTTACATGTTGGCGGGTCCAGCACCGTCAATAGAGTTAAAACCCCGCGAACCCTGTAGTGGTGATGTCCCTCCTCTGGACCATCTGAGCATCAATAAAATTGTGGGTGGCCCCACTGTCTACTAACACTATGACACGCTACCCCTGCATCGTACCTCTAATCCTCATGCTCAAAAATTTGGGAATCTTGCACAAAGAAGCTAGGACTCCCCCGACTGGTGAAAAAGATGCTTCTCCCTATGGTGGTAGTGATGGTGGTCCCCTCTCTCCTGGATCTTCAATGTCTCCTCCACCAAGATCCAACTCCACATCATCCTCTTGATCATTGTCTTAGAAGACCTTGATGTAATGGGCCTTGCCCAATGTGCAGCGGTGCCTAGGGCTCTCAACATGTAAAACACAACTTCCTCCTCTTGAGGTCTCTCCTGGTCTTGTCATCATATTGTCATTGCCCTTGGGTTGCTCTGTGTGCCACGGTGTAATATCCCGTTTCAGAGATATTCCCCAAAACCCTAGTAAACTCCAACCAAATACGCACGAATAATATAATAACCAGGAAACTCAAAATGATAAAAATAATAGCAGTGCAACATGTAATAATGTAAACATGAGATATAAGCAGATACTTGAGAAATGCAGAGAGAAATGCTAAGCCATTTTATTATACTGTGTAATGGAATGTGTACAGGAGGTGATCAGAAGGATGGCACCTCGACTTGCACCCGACAAGTGAAGAAATACACTCAGAATAGCAAAGGAATGACCTCTCTCTGAACTGCGTGGATGCTGCTGGAGCAATGTTTTACAACTCGGACTCGGACTCGGACTCGGCCGAGGATCGACTCCGACTCGGACTCCGACTCGGTAATGACTCGGCCGGCTCGATTTCAATGACTCGGTCGTTGTAAAAAATACATTAAATATTTATTTTTTTTATAAAAAAACATAATTTTAAATATTTTAAACATAATTTTAAAGATTTTCATTCAAGTTTCCAAACACACAGTGGGTGAAGACAGTTTTGGAATTTATTGAAGGTGCTTGGCCCTTTCTTCTAGACCACATATGTATTATGAAGTATCTGTGGCTCCATTGAAGCTACCTGGAACTATAATCTTGAGCAGTCACATAAAATGCTTGAATCTCCATGTTCATTGCACATGCTAAGTATGAGTTCTGTTGAGGTTATGACAATGTTTGCAATGTGCATTAACAGTTTTGTTGGTGACTCTTCATCCTACAGCAGCATGTAAAAGTTACACAATTAACCAGTCCTATTGTTTGCAGCATTAAGGTGATTGAAGAAGTCTTGGTAACAGTATGGTGGTGGAGCACATACATGTGCATTGATCTTTGGATCCTTGATCAGAATTTCTGAAAGGGTTTGTATTGTTGATATGAGTATTTTCATAAACATTATTGTCCAGACTCCATACTGTGATAGACAGAAGATGCAGCCTTCTCTTCTGTAACTTTTGATCCATCACATGTGAAGGTTTAGGTCTAAATATTGACTCTACCGTAGTCACTATCAATACCCTGGTTTCACAGTCACTACAACTCTACAGGAGTAAGTTCTGAGTACAGTGACAATGACACTATCAATAGTATGGTAGTATATAATAAAGTTGACATGATATAGATGCATTACATTACCTTTAGACAATACCATTGATCTACATGACATCAATGGCAACAGTAATAACACTATACACCTTCAGCAACAGTAATAACACTATACACCTTCAGCAAATCTTCACCTTCAGCAACAGTAATAACACTATACACCTTCAGCAAATCTTCACCTTCAGCAATAACACTTATATTGTGATTTGGGGAGTGACTCGGCCAGCTACCCGGCCGGGTTGACCGAGTCACATATGACTCAGCCGAGTCATTGGATGACTCGGCCGAGTCATATGTGACTCGGTCAACCGAACCGGGTAGCTGGCCGAGTCACTCCCCAGGCCTTTGACTCGGTTCGACTCGGCCGAGTCGGAGTCGATTCGCCGTTTTGTAAAACAATGTGCTGGAGAACTGTCGTGCTACTGTTACTACTGGAAATCAAAAGAGAATTTGGGGATGTTCCCCTCCTCAGAAAATGTTGAAACTCTGGAATCCACCTCTACTCAGAAAACCCAGAAAAACCCATAAAGCTTTTCTAAAATGGCTGACCCCCGAAAATCGGCCCCTTGGGGAAACACACAGTGCCTCAAGGCCTGCGCTGCCACTGAGTAGAATCCTCCAAAATACTGCCTGAAACTCTGCCAAACTCCTTCAATGTGCAAGAGTTGACCCCTTGCTCAATATCCCAGCTCAACTCCACCACAAATCCTCAATCCAGAACTGCCCCCACAAGAACTACGTCCCTCTCTCTCAAGACTGCGCAGTCCTTTAATGCTCAGCTCCACATCAATGCCAAAGATCAAAGCTACTGCAAAAAGACTGTTGAAAATACCTTGCCCCGAGTAGGCACTCGAAGTCCCCCGGGCCCAAGGGTGAGATCTCCAAACGGAGACACTCGATGCACTAAACAGTGCTGCAAACAAGCTAAACAGCCAGCGTGCTCCAAATCGAAGTGACTAGCTCAAATGCTCATAACCGAATGCCAAAATGAGGAGGCTCCTCTCTCCTTTATAGCATTGTCCCCTCTCAATCCCAAGGCTCAACTCCTCCAACGTAATCCCCTTTTGCCACGTGTTCCTTTCCCGTCTGCGCAGTCCCTCCAAGTGTCTGCGTGGGCCCCATCTCTGCGTGGTCCTTTGGCCCCCTTGGCTCCCCTTTAAGTCACAACGTTGTGCTACTAGGAAGTGACTTTTATTTTAAAAGTGAGTTATGTCCCCTTTTCCTCACCTTTTAGAAGGCAAAATTGAACAAAATCGAATATTCTAATTAGCCATAGCTAATCAGGAATATTACAGTCTCCCCCGGCAAAATGTTGCTTGTCCTCAAACAACTGAAGTGATGGATGCTGCAAAATTTTCTCACTCTCCCAAGTGACATCCTCATCCGGTAAATTCTTCCACCTCACCAAGAATTCCCGGACCGCCCTGCTCCGCAGCTACCTCTCCCTGGTATCAATAATAACCTCTGGCTGCAACACCAAATGCCCCTCATCGTCCATGGGTGGTAGCTCATCTGTCACTGTCACATGCTGTCCCAACGCCTTCTTCAGGCATGATACATGGAAAACGTTACGAATCTTGCTGCCATGGGGCAGCTCCAACTCATATGCAACCTGTCGAATCCTGCGTATCACCCTATATGGCCCATAAAAGCGGGGCCTGAGCTTTTCAGCCCCCTTCTGCTTCAGTGATGATTGTCGGTACGGCTGTAATCGTAGGCAGACCAAGTCTCCTACCTCAAACTGTCTCTCCACCCGACCCCTGTCAGCGTACAGCTTCTGCTGGTTCTGTGCTGTAGCCATATTATCCTTGAGAGCTCGGAGAATATCCTAACTCTCTTGGATCCAAATCTTGGCTCTCGGAGCCTTGCTAGCACCAAACATCATGTCAGCAAAAGATAAAGGATGATATCCATACAAAGCATAGAATGGTGACATACCAATGGACATGTGATGTGTAGTGTTGTAGCAGTACTCCCCCAGATGTAGCCACTTCAGCCATGCTCGCTGCTGCCCACTGACATAGTTACACAAGTAGCCCTCCAACCACTTGTTAACTATCTCTGTCGCTCGTCCGTCTATGGGTGATAATTGGTACTCGGTGTCAACTCCGTCCCCACCAACCAAAAAAGCTCTTGCCAAAATCCGCTCATGAAACGGTTGTCCCTGTCGCTGGTGATGGCCATGGGAAGACCATGCAAATTTACGATCTCTCTAAAGAACAGCTCGGCCACCTGTGCTGCGGTGTAGTGTGCGGATATGGCGAAAAAGTGTGAGTACTTTGTCAGTCGATCAACAACGACAAAGATGCAATCCTTGCCCTGTACCATGGGCAACCCTGTGATGAAGTCCATCGAAATACAATCCCATTTCCCCTCCGAAATGGGAAGAGGCTGCAATAATCCTGCGGGATGGTTCATCTCCCCCTTGTTCCTCTGGCAAACATCGCACTCCCAGACATGCTAGAGTACGTCCTCCTTGAGGCCCTTCCATGAGAACCTCTCTCTAATGGCCCTGTAAGTTTTGGTAAACCCTTGATGACCGGCCAATGGTGAATCATGTGATGCCTGGAGTATCTTCTTCTTGAGCTGAGACCCCTCAGTCAAGAAAATCCGGTCCCTGTAGTATATGATCTCATCGACCACCCTGTATCTGTCATCCGCCACCTGCCCATCTAGAACCTCACATGCAAATCTGTCCTTGGAGTACTCTACTAAGAGTTGAGCCCTCCAGTCTGCGTCCAAGCTCATAAGAGACAACGTGGTTGGTCTACGTGAAAGGGCATCTGCTACCACGTTGTTCTTACCCTTGACATACTCAATGTCAA
Organism: Pinus tabuliformis; assembly: GCA_031772625.1. Taxonomy (NCBI): domain Eukaryota; kingdom Viridiplantae; phylum Streptophyta; class Pinopsida; order Pinales; family Pinaceae; genus Pinus; species Pinus tabuliformis. Next base: position 964,486,099 of record CM062805.1, read on the forward strand.
AGTCATATGCTTGGATCTTACTGATCCACTTCTGCTGCCTCTCCTATAGCTGATTCTGCTCCAAAAAGAACCTGAGGCTATTGTGATCAGTCCTCAGCCTGAACCTGTTACCCACTAAATATTGCCGGTACTTGGCCAATGCATGCATGATGGCCAGCATCTCCTTGTCTTATATAGAATACAACCTCTCGTGCAGAAGGAGCTTCCGGCTCTCAAAGGCTATAGGGTGACCTCTCTGCATCAACACTGCACCGATCCCTTCTCCCGACGCATCACACTCCAGAGTCCAAAACAAACGGCTGTGTAAAATCTGGCAATGCAAGCACTGGGCATCTGCTCATAACCTCCTTGAGCCTATCAAAGGCTCGCTGCGCTGTATCCGACCAACTGAATGCCCCCTTTCTCGTCAAATCTGTCAGGGGTGCACCGTGCAGCACGCTGTGAGAAACCCTTGACGAACTTTTGGTAGTAAGTACAAATGCCAATGAACCCTCGAACTTCTGTCACGTTTCTCGGCTCTGGCCAATCTCTGATGGCCCTAATCTTCTCCTCGTGGACCCTCACTCCGTCCACCCCTATGATGTGTCCCAAGTATAACATTTCCGTCATCCCAAACTCACACTTGGAGAGTTTGGCATAGAACAGCTGCTCCTCCAAGATGCGCAATACTGTCTCAATGTGCTGGAGATGCTCCTCTCAAGTCCTGCTATAAATGAGAATATCATCAAAGAACACCAACACAAACTTCCTTAAGTGACTGAGGAAGATGTGATTCATGCAAGACTGAAATGTAGCTGGGGCGTTGGTTAGCCCGAAGGGCATCACCAAAAACTCAAAGTGCCCGTAGTGGCACCTGAAGGTGGTTTTGGGAATGTCCTGTTCCCTCATGTGAATTTGATGGTACCCAGATCTCAAATCAATCTTTGAGAAGTACAGTGCTCCTCTCAACTCATCGATCCTGGGTACGGGGTACCTGTTCTTCAGTTTCTTCTTGTTCAGGGCCCTGTAGTCAAAGCACATCCTCAATGTGCCGTCCTTCTTCTTCACCAACACCACGGAAGAAGCAAAAGGACTCATGCTCGGCCGAATGTGCCCAAGAGCCAGCAACTCCTGAATGGCCCGCTCAATCTCATCCCGATAGGCCTTGGGATGCCTATAGGGGGTGGTAATCACTGCCTGTACACCCTGCTCAAACTCAATGGTGTGCTCAAACCCCAACTCTGGTGGTTGTCCTGGCGAAATCTCCCCAAATACTATGGCATACCGGTCAAGGATGGACTGTATCTCTGGGTGCACTATCTACCCTGTAGTCCCTGCCTCTGATGCACGCAGCTCCACTACCCACTCTATGTCTCCCTTCCGAAAGACTGCCTCCATCCGATGAGCCGAAACAGTCTGAATCGGATATGTGTGCTGTCCCCGTATCTTCTCATGCCTCCCTGTCTTCTCATCATCCCACTCCATCTCTAGAGCCTTCCAATCTGTAGTGACCTTCCCTAGAGTGATAAGCCACTAAACACCCAGTACTATGTTGGTGTCCGGAATGTTGACCACGAAAAAGTGGTTAGTCAACGTGTAAGTGCCCATTGTCATTGATAACTCTGGGACCTAACAAGCACACACCATGGTTTGATCTCCTGGGACCAAAACTGAAAACCCATCGAAGCTCTCTGTCGGTATACCTCTCCGCTCAACCATCTGTGCATCGATGAAGTTGTGGGTTGCCCCACTGTCGACCAAAACTAATACTCACTAGCCACGTACTATCCCCCGTAGGCGCAGTGTCAAATACTTGGGAACTCCTCACAATGCTGTAAGGGCTCCTCCGGTAGGTGCAAAAGTTGCACCACCCGCTGCTGGTGGTGGAGGCGGCAAAGGAGCCTGCACGGCATGACTATCTCCTACCTCCACATCATCATCCTCATCCTCTTCCCCGCTGCTCTCAGAGAAGACCTCAATAAAATGTGCTTTGCCAGTAGCACATCTATGTCCTGGTGCCCACGGCTCCTGACAGGTGAAGCACAACCGCTTCATCTTCAACTCCCTCCTGGCATCATCGTCAATCTGTACTCGTCCTAGATTCCCCTTCAGAGGCAGAATCCTCAAATCCTTCCCCTTAGGCTGGAAAGCCCGTCGCTGGGGGTAAGGTGTCCGGGTCTTGGGTAAGACATCCTGTAAGTCCCGGGTCCTGCTAATAGCATCCTGAAGTGTGGTTGGTCTAGCGGATCTAACTAGACCCCGAAGTGGCTTTGCTAACCCCTCAACATACATGTAGATCCTCCATGCCGTGGATAGATCTGGCACCATCACTAAAACCCTCAAAAAGTTCGCAATGTAGGTCTCTGGGCTCCCTGTCTGTTTGAGCCTCGTCAGCTCAACAAAGTGTTGTTCTGGATCCCTCCGGTCAAACCTCTCCATCAATCTCTTGGTGAACTCGGCATACGTCGTCACTGTGGAATGCCCGAGTGTAACCATCCCATGGAACCACCAATCCTGGGCCTCACCATCCAAATGTAATGTCGCCACCTTGATGGCCTCTGCCTCCGACATCTGGTTAAGCTGGAAATAGATGTCCAGCTTCTCCACCCAAGACCTTGCCGAGCTGTTTGATGAGCCGTCAAATGTAGGCAAGTGGAATCTACTAGTTATGCGGTGGGTGTCTCCATCGTGATAATGCCGGTGTCCTCTGTGATGGTCGCGGGGTCTACTATCCCGCTGGAGCTGAACAAAATCTCTGAATGAAAGAGCATCCCTGAACTCCTGCCCATAGGCCTGGTACTCTGCAAAATAATCGCCCATATGACCGGGCTCTGCCTCCTGCTGGGCTCCGGCCCCCGTGTCCGCTCCTAGGAAAGTGGGCATGGCAGAGCGTGTAGGGGCATGTGAGGTTATCTGCGGAGTAATATCATGCTGAGTGGCACCCTTCTCTGGGAAATGGTGAGATGTACCCGATCCCTCACCAACGTGGAAAACCCGTGGGTTCTCACGCTGTCTAGCCTCCACTGTTGTGAATCTCTGCCCCATCACCTCATTCTGCCTCGACAGATCCTGCACTGATTTGAAAAGCATGTCTGCAAATCTCCTCCCGTCCTCATCAGCCATCGAATCCTCCTGCTCTGCATCCACTACAAGCTCCTTCTGTTCTGCGTCCACCACAGGCTCCTCTTGTTCTGCGTCCACCACCGGAACACAATCTCCCTCTCCGTAGGTGTTCTCCAACCTACACCCAGTGTCTCTGTATCTTCTACCTCTGTAACAGATGTAGGGTTTTTCCCCCGGTGTCATAGATTGCTAGCTCCACAGGCTGAACCAGAACTATGCTCTGATACCACGTAATATCCTGTTTCAGAGATATTCCCCAAAACCCTAGTAAACTCCAACCAAATAAACACGAATAATATAATAACCGGGAAACTCAAAATGATAAAAATAACAGCGGTGCAACATGTAATAATGTAAACATGAGATATAAGCAGATACTCGAGAAATGCAGAGAGAAATGCTAAGCCATTTTATTATACTGTGTAATGGAATGAGTACAGGAGGTGATCAGAAGGATGGCACCTCGACTTGCACCCAGCAAGTGAAGAAATACGCTCAGAATAGCAAAGGAATGGCCTCTCTCTGAACTGCGTGGATGCTGCTGGAGAACTGTCGTGCTACTGCTACTACTGGAAATGAAATGAGGATTTGGGGATGTTCCCCTCCTCAGAAAATGTTGAAACTCTGGAATCCGCCTCTACTCAGAAAACCCAGAAAAACCCAGAAAGCTTTTATGAAATGGCCGACCACCGAAAATCGCCCCCTTGGGGAAACACGCAGTCCCTCAAGGCCCTGTGCTGCCACTGAGTAGAATCCTCCAAAATACTGCCTGAAACTCTGCCAAACTCCTCCAATGTGCAAGAGCTGACCCCTTGCTCAATATCCCAGCTCAACCCCACCACAAATCCTCAATCCGGAACTGCCCCCAAAAGAACTGCGTCCCTCTCTCTCAAGACTGCGCAGTCCTCTAATGCTCAGCTCCACCTCCATGCCAAAGATCAAAGATACTGCAAAAACACTGTTGAAAATACCTTGCCCAAGTAGGCACTCGAAGTCCCCCGGGGCTAAGGTTGAGATCTCTGAACGGAGACACTTAGTGCACTAAACAGTGCTGCAGACAAGCTAAACAGCCAGCGTGCTCCAAGTCAAAGTGACTAGCTCAAATGCTCATAAGCGAATGCCAAAATGAGGAGGCTCCTCTCTCCTTTATAGCATTGGCCCCTCTCAATCCCAAGGCTCACCTCCTCCAACGTAATCTCCTTTTGCCACGTGTTCCTTTCCCATCTGCGCAGTCCCTCCAAGTGTCTGCGTGGGCCCCATCTCTGTGTGGTCCTTTGGCCCCCTTGGCTCCCCTTTAAGTCACAACATTGTGCTACTAGGAAATTACTTTTATTCTAAAAGTGAGTTATGTCCCCTTTTCCTCACCTTTTTATTTACAAATAACTATAGAAGGCAAAATTGAGCAAAATCGAATATTCTAATTAGCCATAGCTAATTAGGAATATTACACACGGGCACTCTAGTGTCACTTCCCTTCTGAGGGTAGGGAGTTCATGAAGGAAATGGAGCTCAGGTCTTGGGGATGGCCCCTTGCAAATCTCGAGTGCAAAACACTACCTCCAGAAGAGTAGATGGTCTGCGTGACTTCACCAGTCCCTGCAGCGGCTCTGTGTATACTCTCCTTGCATCTGACAAATCAGGTACCATGACTAAGACCCTCAAAAACTCTAAAATATAATGCTCCAGATGCCCTATTTGTCTGAGTTGAGTCAACTCCCTGAAGTGAGCCTCTAGATCCCTCCGATCAAAGTGCTCCACTACTCTCCGCGTGAAGTCCTCATAGCAGGTCACGTTGGCATGACCCAGAGTGGACAAGCCATGAAACCACCAAACGTGCGCCTCCCCCTCCAGGTGCAATGTGACCATCTTGATGGCATCTACTTCCGTCATCCTGATGAGTTGGAAGTATGTGTCTAGCATCTCTACCCAAGCATGTGTTGTGCACTTGGTAGTGCCATCATAGGTAGGAAAATACATCTTCCCAATGGAACGATGCAACTCATAGTTTTGCGTACCATGGCCTCCATAGCCCTTCCCTCTCTCGTTCTGTTTGAGCTGGCAAAAATCTCTGAAAGATAGAGCCTCTTTGAAATCAGCTCCCATGGATTGCCACTCCCTGATATGCTCTGCCATCAGAGATGGATCCTCTCCTCCACTCGTTTCACCCTACACCGCAGGTAGGAAAGAAGGTAGAGTGGCTCGAGTTGCCTCACTCGAAGATGGTTGTTGCGCAGTAGGTGAAAGATGATCAAGTTGTTGAGAGGCCCTTGAGGTCTCTCCAAATACAAACTCCCGGTGAGTGCTTAACTCTCGATTCTACATCTTAATCTCGTCTAGCATTTCCTTCTGCCCCTTTGCCAGATCGCTTAAGGCCTTCAAGAGACTATCGAAGGCCATTTCCTCCCCACTCTTGGGCTCTCCCATATCTTCTGCTACAATTCCCTTCCCACAATCCTCTGAGACTGGAGTAATTTCCAACTCTCTTTCCTTGCACCGATAACTTTGCCTCCTGTAAGTAATATTTTGTCGATCCTCCTCACTCATAGGAAAGTTCCCCACATCTGAGCCAAAATCTGAGCTCTGATACCACTCTCTTTCCTTGCTCTGATACCTCTGCCTCCTGTAAGTAATATTTTGTTGGTCCTCCTCACTCATACGAAAGTTCCCCACATCTAAGCCAAAATCTAAGCTCTAATACCACTATAATGTTCCAAAATTAAATAAATAGTGATATGCAAAGCAAAAACGATTTACAACACAAAAAATTTCAACAATCAGTGAATGCTCATAAAAACTACAGAAGTAGAACCAGCTGAGCCTTTTTATTAATCAATGGAGCAAGTACAATTGTATGGTGGAATGCACTGGGCTTGCCATAATGGCAAGCGTAACAAAATCCAGTTGATAAGACAATGATCTCAAATATTGGAAATGATTACTCCTAATGCTTTGCGTCGTCCCAAAAACTACACTGCTTGCTGGAAAAGAACTGCAAGAAACTCCACCTCCACTGCTCAGAAAATGCTATAACTTCAGCCCCAAGCTCCTAGACTAAAACCCACAAAAACCCATGAAGGGTTTGGTCTAAATCCAACCTCCCAAATACTGCAAGAAACTCCACCTCCATTGCTCAGAAAATGCTATAACTTCAGCGCCAAGCTCCTAGACTAAAACCCACAAAAACCCATGAAGGGTTTGGTCTAAATCCAACCTCCCAAATTCGGCCTCCAATATGCCCTATGCCCTCCAAACTGCTCAAGAATAAGACTTGCAAGGAATACAAGAAAATTCCTCCTCCCAAGCTCCAGAAATGAAGCAATCTCCTCCACAAATGCTTCCTTTAGCTCCCCGGCAAAGTTCAGCCTCAAAGACTGATACTCTACCTCCTACGTGTAAACCAAATGTTGCCTTTGTGCTAGCCCGGGAAGTGCGAAAGTCACACTACAGAGAAGCACTCTCCTCCAGCTCCTAAACTCTCCCAAATGACAACAAATCTCCTATGCCTCCTCTCTAGAAATACTCCCAGCCAAAAATCCTCTACAAGATGCCACAAAGAAACTCGGCCTCCCTTCACTTCGTCCTCCAGAAATACGCACCACTTGGAGATGAATGCAACAGCTGGAAACCACAATGAAATCCTCCTCCAAAAATACTAAAGAAAAACCTCTCTAGGGTGACACTCGAAGTCCCCCGAAGGAAAGGGTGAGCTCTTCGCTTGAAGAACTCTTGCTAAACAGCAAGTGACTTGGCTAAGTAGCTCGAGCAACCAAGAGAAATTCGATATGCCAAAAGATGAATGAAATGACGAGAGTTACCTTCCTTATATAGATTTCATGGAGCACTTTTCCCTCCAATTCTCCCTCCATCGTGGGCCCTCACTTAACCATCAACTTTTCCCATCCATGCAATTCGAACTAGGGAGTGCGTATTTCCCTAGAGTGGGTGGCCCCCACGTGGAACTTAACCACAACAAAATAGCTTCTCCTAAGTCTAATCTCCTAATAAAATCAAATGGGCCCCACTATCTCCAAAATTGGCCCCAACATGCAATAATTAATCTTGTTCCAAATTAATTTAGGAAGGGACATGATAGAGATCCAAACATCAAAATGCATCAAAGATTCTCAAATAGGTATAGGTATAGTAAAATTCTCAAGAGAGAAAAGAGATACAAATCCAAGTGATGATGAGAATCAAATGATCCTCTCATCAATATATATCATCCTCTAAGGGTTCGATTTGCCTAATTAGGCCTAATGATGCCCCAACTAATAAAATAATGTACAAAATAACATTACTTGGTGACAAGCCCACCAAGATAGCTCCATAACATGAAAATAAGCCTCTTAAGAGGGCCAAAATGATAGATACAATAGGTCGAAGGGCCATTGAAAGGCCAAATGGAGTCCAACATGTGCCCAAATGAGTGAAAGGGCTCCAACTATAGTGATAAATGGTGTGGCCCCTTGATCTCCAAGCAAATGACCTGTGGTGCTACCAAGTGACTGTGGGGGCACAAAAACATCCTCACGGGTCACCAAGTGGATAGAACAAGCCTGTATCCCATCTATAAGGGTTGGACCTATGATGCAAACCCTCCTTTTGTCTCCCATGGTGAGACACAACATCATCTGGGCCCTGGATCAACTGTCAAGTGTGTAGCCATTTGGGCAAGGTGGTCCAGGTGTATCATCATCATCAAATAGGTGGAACAGAAGTGAGAAATGGATGGTACTGAAGGATCCCATGTCGTGGCTGTCATATCTTTGTTATAGTGGAGGCCAATGGCTCTCAAAGCACACCCTACAAAACCTCAAGAAGAAGACCCACCTATAATCTCGCATAAGATCCAATGTGTCTCCTCACGTTCAAGCATGACAAATCATCAGTGTAATTGAGTAAATGAGCTTACAAATCATGTAACCAAGTGGACACTTCATAGTGGCATGCCCTTCCATAATGGGCTTTAAAGTGTACATGTGCCTCCAAGTTCAAGAAGAGGGTTAACCAAGGACCCCATTAGGTGGTTTCAACCTCTAAGGGAGTGACAGGTCCATGGTACATCCATCAAGCAGAAGGTGTCATGTGATATAATGATGGACCGGAGTGGGGCATCAGGGGAAGGCTCCAAGCCACATGTCATAATACAAGGGTAGTTAAGATGAGGGAAGCCCACACGTGGGTATATGAATGTAGGAGGGAGAAATTGTTGTACATGAGTTACCCTGACATTTGTTTTTCCACCCTTCTTCATATGTTTTTTTCCTTTTATTGATTTTCTTTTAGAACTGCGCGAGGCTCCAAGGGATGAGAGCATGATTTGAATGATGTAGCAGTGAATACCCTTCATGGTTGGGAAGTTCAACGCCCACTAGAGGTTGGGATAATCATGGGTTCATTAATGATGTAGAGGGCCAATACAGGGGACCCTAGGGACAAGAGCGATGGCCATAGTGATGGGGTTAGAGCTCATGTTTGGCTTTTGCCCATGTGCTAAATTTGTATGTCCCAGCCATCATTTGCATTTTATAGTGCATTTCCTATTGAGAGTGGCCAAATAATGCTTTTTACTTTCTTTTTACCTACATCAACCTTTGGGGCATCAATCGAGGCCCGACCCAAAGTGTGGACAAGGGGAGGGGGAGGTTAACTCCTTGTGGCCCTGTTACCACTCAAACTAGCAGGGGACATAAAATGGACTCCTAAAGGGACAATTGTTAGGTCATGGGCAACAATGGAGGCTTAGCCCACTATCACCTCAGCTAAGACTCCTTACTCTTTACGGACTTTCACCAATGGGAGGAAACCCAATATATAGAAAGTCACTTGTGAAAGATGAATTAACCAATGGATGTGAAGTGACCTTACTGATCCTTTTCCTAGAAGGGGGTTAAGAATGGATCTTACTTGCTCTTTAAGCAAGGTACAAAGATTTATAGGATAAGGAGGTGAGGATTTGAGGGTTAGGTTAGAGGAATGTGCCTTGTAAAGGAGTTTCCTAATCCTAAAAATCCTTATTGAACTTGACTTCCCAAATAGTTCTTGAAGAATTGACGTTTCAAAGGTACGGGACCACACAGGACCAAGCGGACCAAACCTATGATAAGGAGAGAGAATCTAGCAACCATTATTGTTCTTAACCCAGACAAGGAAGGAGAAAGGATCAAACCAAGAATTCTCAATTAAAAGTGTCAATTTGATCCTACGAGGTGTGTTACCACTCAAACTAGCAACGGGCATAAAGGGACTCCTAAAGGGACAACTGCTAGATCAAAGGGCAATGATGGAGGCTTAGCCCACTGTCACCTCAGCTAAGAATCCCTACTCTTTATATATTTTCACCGATGGGAGAAGACCCAGTATATAGAAAGTCACTTTTGAAGGATGAATCAAACAATGGATGTGAAGTGACCTTAATAATCCTTTTCCTAGAAGGGGGTTAAGAATAGAGCTTACTTGCTTGTTAATCAAGGTACAAAGATTTCTAGGATAAGGAGACGAGGATTTAAGGGTTAGGTTAGAGGAGTATTCTCATGAAGGAGTTTCCCAATCCTAAAATCCTTATTGGACTTGACTTCCCAAATGGTTCTTGAAGATTTGACTTTTCAAAAGTGTGGGATCACACAGGACCAAGTGGACCCAGCCTAGGTTAAGGTGGAAGAATCTAGCAACCAATGATGTTCTTAACTCAGACAAGGAAGGGGAACGGATCAAAGCAAGAATTTCCACTTAAAAGTGTCAAATTGATCCTATGAGGCACTAGCCTAGGGAACACCATGACAAAGTTTGATCTCGGAGTTAGGGCTTGGGTTATCTCACAACTCCACCGTTGGAATGGCTTCAAAAATGCAAGAGGCCTTGAGGACACACTAGCGCAATAGAGGCTAGGAGATCGAACTTTTTCTTAGGCTATTTTGTTCCAGAAAATGATGCCCTAGGTGACCCAACTTGGCTAAACCTAGAAGAGAGAGGGAAAGGTGAAGAAAAGTATTCTTTGAGTGATCACCTATTAGAGGACCAGTGCCTTAATTCCTTGGCGAGAATGGAGTCTAGGAGAATGATGAGAAAGGAACTTGTATTTTGATCAAGGAGGCCTTAAGGACTTCTTCGCTTAGCCTTTAGGGCAGGAGGAAAAGACCTCAAAGCTTGTATACTTCGCTTGGAAAAAGAGATGGCTTATCAAGATAAATTCCCCAATGGAATTATCCCTAGGAGATTTCATTCACATACATGGCCCAAACATTGAGAGATGCTATATAGAAACAATGATTCCACAAATTTGCATTATGCAATGCAACAATTAGCCCTATTATAGCGAACATCTCATTCAATGCATATGACAAAAGTAAAACAAGAATAGCATTAAAAGTGTGTACTTTCATGTAATAGAACATATCCAACCATCAACAATTTGGCAATAAAGAAGCTCCAAGATAAAATACTCCAATCCAAACATCAAAATTCATCCATACTCCAATTCTTCATCCCAGAGAAAGTGTGAAATTCTTTAAAGAGAAGAGAGATCCAATCCAAAGTGATGATACAAATGAATTCAGGTCTCCTATTTATACACTCATTAGGAGTTCAAATTACCTAATTTCAGCCTACATTAGCCCATCAAATAAAATAATGTGCAAATAATTATCTATTGGTGACAAGCCCACCAAACTAGCTCACAAATAAAATAATAAGCCTCCCAAGAGATTGAATGATCAATAATGCATGTCGTTGGGCTCTCTAAGAAGCCCAATGAAGTCCATAAGTGCCAAAATGATAAGTTGGACTTCCAAAAGTAATGGAAAAGAGGTTGGCCCCTTGTTCTCCACATAATAAACCTATGCAGCTGTGAGGGCACGCAAGTGATCTCATGGGTCTACAAGTAAGTCAACGATGCATGTAGACCATCTATAAGGGCTCAGATGATGGTGTAAGTGATGCCACATCATCCTACAAGTCGTGGGTCAGTTGCCAAGTTCATGGTACATCTGTGGGGCTGGTTGGGCAAAGGTGAACTAGGTGCATCTTCCTCGTCTATAGGTGAACCTTGAGCAATTTTTGAACATCTCTGAGGATCCATGGAGTGTTGTCTACTGCTATAGAGGCTCGTGGCTCTCAACACACACCCTACATCTACCAATGTAGTCCTCTAGAGGGTTAGGACCCCGTATAGGGAGACCGAACCCAAGAATGAGACCACCTGCAATCCTGCATAAGATCCAGTGCGTCCCCTAGCCTTCTAGTACAACAAGTCATCAAGGAAATCGAGTAAAAGAGCTTACAAATCATGGGCCACAGGTGGGGACTTCATAATGGCCTGCCCTTCCATAATGGGCTTTGGCATGTGCTAATGTCTCCAAACTCCAAATGGGTTTAACCAAGTATCCCATTAGGCGGTTTCTACTACTAAAGGGGATAATATGTCCAAGATACATCCTTTAAAAGGTGGTGGCATGTGATAAAGAGGTGAATGGAATAGGGGATGAAAAGGGGCAACCTTGGGCCACATTGTGGGGTACAAGGGTAGTTAATAAAAGAGAAGCGCACACTTGGGTATATAATGTATAGGAGGGAGCAATCGTGATACATGAGATGCCCCAACCTTGAGTTTTCCCCCCTTGTTTATATGTCTTTTGCCCTTTTATGATTTTTCTTTAATTAACTGCTCGGGGCTCAAGGAGTAAGAGCATGATGTGTGAGATATAGCAGTGGATACCCCCTTTTAAGGTAGGGTGGTTCATTTGCCACCAAGGGTTGGGACAATCATGGGCTCCTATATGATGAAGGGGGCTCATAGAACCTATAGAAACCAGGGTGATGGCCATGATGATGGGGTAGAGCTCATGTATTGGCTTTTCCCCATGTGCTAAATGTGTTTGTCACAACCATCTTTTGCATTTTGTGGCACGTTTTCCTGTTGAATGTGACCAATTGTGCTTTTACTTTTGTTTATAGCTACATCAACCTCTAGGGCATCATTCCAAGCCTGACCCAAGGTGTGGGCAAGAGGAAGGGGAGAGCTAGCCCTATGGAGGAATGTGGACCCAAGTGGGAGAAATGATGAGTGGGGTAATAATGAGTGGAAAGGTGGTAATATGTGCGAATGAGGGAGAGGGGCCATGTAACCAAAATCAGGGTTTCCCGTGAAATACCATCCCTAGAGCCAAATGGTCAGTAAAAGAGAGATCCCACGGGACTAGAATCCAAGGTTAGTATCCAAAAGGGGGTCTAGGGGACAAGAGCACAGACTTAGCGCATTCTTTCTGTCGAATCCCCCCATTAATCCATGCCTAGAAGTGTCTATGATAAGCAAATACAATACTCAATTACCAAATGACAAGGCATGCCTTTAGGTTCGAGAGGTCCACCTTCAAACATACGATCATGATAGATGGGTGAGGGATCACATGGTTGGCTCAGGTGGCAAAGAAATGGCACAATGAGCTAGTTGGTGGTTGCAATGGGCTACAGACTACCAGCTGAGGACCATCTTGGAGAAAAAAAATTCTCTTAGGGATATCACCCACAAAATGGTGGGTGACATCTAGGTCTAGCTGGAACGTGATCTCTCGAAGAAGTGGACGAAGCTACTCGAACGGGAAGTCACGAGAACTCCAGCAAATCTCTTGGTTACTGTAGACCTGTGACCTGCACATGTCAAAGATTGAACCCACGGGGCAACATGTTTTTCACGGTGTCTTACGATCACCCATGCTTATTGTTAGGCCCATAAAATCGACTCATATAAATAAACTTTCAAATGCAATCTTTAAATCTAAATGCAGTTAATCTATCATGAGAAATATCATATGACATTAGTTCTAATGAAAAAATCGGTATGCAATGCATCCTATCCTAACATGCATATGGTAAGGGCAATACTAAGTATAATCATAAAGTCAGTGAAACCAACGTATCATGATATCACTATACATATGCCTGCCAACATGATTACTCATGAAACAAAGCCCAAAGTGAATGCGGACATAGCCACATGGAGGGTGAAGTGGGTCGGAGGTGGGAAAACACGATCTCCATTTGATGTAAAAGGAAGCCCTAAGAGGAGGGGGATAGGTCAATCTAGAAGTGTGGGGCTTTCCCTCTAAGTACACAATGATGGAACGAAAGATCACTCTCAAGAATCCCTCATCACAATCATTGCTTGTAATATCATACCTTGAAGATGTCACAGGATTGCGATGAGAGGGGAACGAAGGGTGAGAGAAAGGAGTGCAATAAATAGGTTGCTCAATGTGATGGTTACATCAGAGGGGAACGAAGGGTGAGAGAAAGGAGTGCAATAAATAGGTTGCTCAATGTGATGGTTACATCAGAGAGGGGAGGTCATGGAGTGATCAAGACCCTGCAGGTGACTCAAAGGGGATAAAGTATATTCAATGAAAGGGTCTTCCTGGACACCATATTCAGAAAGGGGAAAAGGGGCATGATCACCCGAGGTCATACCAAAAGGGACGAGGGACTTACTTGAGGAAGACTCAAGATGATGAACAAGAGGGAAAGGCAAGGGGGAGGGTGAAGTGTCATATTCAACGGGTTTTCCTTCCCCGCAATCTAAAGGCTCAAGTGATTTGAATGTATAATCATAAGGTGGGTAGGTAGGAGCCTCATTGCTTTCCTCATTATAAGCATCAAAGATTGGGTTGTCATTAAAAGGAGAATCAATCACTTCCAACTGCCCTTCTTCATGCAAGGGAAAATAATAATTCTCCTCCCCTAGGGTATTGATGGATATATCATCGCAAGTAATGCCTGGGATAAAGGGAAAACCAATCTCAAACTCATCTTCTTTGTCAGTGTCATAAATGGGTGCATAATCAAATCGAGGCTCAACAATCTCCCATTTCTCCTTTTCAAAGTGGAAATAATCTCCAATGTCATCCTCCAAGGAGCTCATGGGATCACCTTCCTCAAGGTTCTCAAAAGGAGAGTCATCAAGAGTGATACCCTCGAGAGAGGTAAGGTCAGTCTTGGCCTTACTTTCCACAGCCTCATTCTCCTCAACACGTGCTCTCAAAATCAACCTGACCATATTGCGACCCCAACGAGGACTGATCTTCCTACTTATCGCCAAGATCCTCAAGGTCATCTTCATCTTGGTTGGTTGACAAGCGGGACCTCTCTTCTTCTCTCTTCTCTTGAAGAATAATGGCTAAGGTATTTGTTACATGATTTTGGTAATATGCTTCTAGGAGGAGAGCATTAGTAGGGTTCTCTTTATATTCACATTTCATCTCATGAAGCTTCACCTCATCATCAAATAAATGGGAGAATACTTCATTAGAATTACATTCCCTTACTAACCCCCTGCATGACCTACTATATTCATCCATTCTTTCTTGCGTGATTTGGATGCTTTCAGGGTCCAACTCTTCGTCATCCTCAAAGGAGATGTATTTCACTTCACTGCTATTGGCCTCAATTCCATAACTGATATTTGCTCGTCATCCTCATTTTCTTGAACACGTTGGTCATCCAAATCCTCATCTGGTAATGAGCCATATTTTTCTTTGATCTTGAGATAAGGAATTAAATGCACCATTATAATAGGCAAGCTCCAAGAAGAGATAATTTGCGGGCCCTTCTTCATACGCCTACCTTATGTTGTTGAGGTTTGAACTACTCCTGTTATAAAAATTGAGCATGAAGTCCTCATTCTCATGCTCTATCAGAGGATCACAAAGCTCAGACCATGAATCCAATCTTTCCCATAGGCCTTGTTCTTCTTCAAGGCTAATGTCATGGATACTTTCTTTGGCCATTTTTCATGATCTTGCATATAATGCCAAAATGGAGTCACCAAGGTGAATTAAAATGTCTTCACAAATACTTGCTTCACCCTACAAGCATTTACTTTGAAGTTCAATGAGGAACTAGGACTTCGTTCCTCCAATGGAGTTGCCAAATGATATATCAATAAGGATTTTAGGATTGGGAAACTCCTTCATGAGACATATTGCTTTAACCTAACCCTCAAAGCCTCACCTCCTTATCCTAGAAATCTTTGTACCTTGCTTAACAAGCAAGGTCTATTCTTAACCCCCTTCTAGGAAAAGGATTATTAAGGTCACTTCAAATCCATTGGTTGATCCATCCCTCACAAGTAACTTTCTATATACCGGGTCAAGTGCAAGTGAGATGATTAAAGGTGATTTGCAAGTAGAGGTAGTGCTTCAAAGTGTGAAATGCTTCAAGATAACTTAAACCAAGATGTTCCTTCACATTCAAAAAAATATTATACTTGCATATGAAATGAACTTATGAAATGATCAATGAAGAAACATCATAATCAGCAAATAGAAGATGTTAGACCAGATTTAAAAATTTGCATGAAATAGCAATGTAAAGTGTAAGTTGAAATGCTAAACTAGCCCAAACAAGAGTGTGATTTAGTGAGAAAGTTAATGAGTGAAAGAAACAGGGTTAAGCTACTTGCAAGAATGAAAAAGTAACTTAAAAATGCAAAACAAGAGACCAACAACAAATGATGCCTCCTACTAAATGAGGAGACTGGGATGCTAGGGGGGAATCCCCAAGATCCCGCAAGACACAAGATTTACTTTTATTAATTAGAGAAAAAGCCCTCTTATATAGAGATGAGCGACTTCAAGGTTTTGAGGAGAGTTTACAAGAAGCTCTTCAGTGGGAAAAATACTCCTCAAGACCAAATAAGAAAACAGAAATCACAACTTTTGCACAGTTACAACTCAACAGTGCCTCAAAGAGGCAACTCGCATTTCTCAATAAGATCTAATTTAATATCTCCACTTCCAAATCTTCAAGAGAAATCAATGCACAAATAAGGGCAACCACGAGTGGTAGAGAGAGAGGTTTGGTAGATAAAAGGCTCCAATGATATATCTTCAATCCTCAAATCTTCCACCTAAGAAATCTCTTTAAGTGATGCCTCCAAAACGCTTCAAGGCCCCACTATAAATGTACAAGCCATGAGAGCACAAGAAAATGGATCAATTGTGAAAATTCGGTGACCCCAAACCCTAATGCAACAACTGATAATGCTTCTTCTATTTGTTAAATTAAGAAAAACAAATTATTTGCAGTTTCCTACGGCAAATATTGAAACATATACACTGCAACCTTCACAAATACAATATTGCAAAAGAAATAAAAGCACTGGAAGAATAGATGCACACACACAATAATACACCATTATTTTTGGACCAAGGTCCCCGGAAAAATCCAACTTGGGAAAACCGGTGCAGCAGCAAAAGGTTTTATTATTATGCAGTAGTAAATCTGAGTACAAACCTATGGAAGCTCAAGTCTAGCTTTCCATACAGAGAAAATGACTAACAGAAGTCTAGTGAGAAAAATCTCACTTCCACCTGTGATCCAACACTGACCTTAGCTCAAGATGCGCTGCCTCTGCGTCACCCTACGTAGCTCTGCGTCACCCTACGCAGATCTGCGTCACCCAGCTCGAACCAGCGTCTCTCTCACTCTGTTGATCAGCTGCTACTCTGGAAACTCGATCTTCCTAGCCTCCGGGTGTTGATTTCTGGTAGCATCGGATGTGCTCTAAGCCTCAATATTCCATAATACCCAGAAATTGTATTGGGAAATTCCACTCGGAGAAAGTTTTATTAAAATAATTAATTATTTTTAATGGAGGTCGAAGTCTAAACTTAGGAAATTAAAGTAATTAAAGGGCATTAATTAAACTGAGGGTGAAACTTCTAGAAGAAAACAAATATCAAGCCAAAATGATCTGAGCCATTGATTAGAATCTAATATGGGTTGTTGGTTACTAAACGACAAGATTATAAGAAGAGGCTTGATGGGCATTTGGAAAACACATCAAGTAAGAGATCAAGTGTTAAGTTATGGTATGTTCTATGCTTATAACAGTTTACTTCTTTTTCTTATTATATCCCACAGATTAGCAATCACATGTACATAAAGTAAAGTGCAGATAGAACATTAAACGATCGACAAAAAACAAGCCAAGACAAGAGACGCAAGATGTGGCGGTTAGCCAGGGACAAACCCCACAATGTGTGGGGAAACCCTTTGATCAAATCTTCTTTTATCTTCAATAATTCAACAGAGAGAAATAATACAATAAATCTGATTTATATCAGCAGTAGCAAACCCTAGATCAGCAGCATCAGCATTAGTGGCTTCATCATCAAACTAGGGTAGACGATATCTCACAAACCGACCGTCGGATCGGCTTGATTCCACCACCAAAAGTTGCGGCTTCCAGAGGAGGTTCAGATGAACCTACAACGCAGTTCAGATGAGGAGATCTTCTAGTCCACGCAGGTCAAACTTCACTTCTGCAGTTGCAACTTCAGTTTCAGCAGCTTCCTTCAAACTAGGGTTGTCGATATCTTGCAAACCGTCCTTCGAATTGACTTGATTCCACCACCAAAAGTTGCGGTTTTCAGAGGAGGTTCAGATGAACCTACATCGCAGTTCAGATGAGGAGATCTTCTAGTCCACGCAGGTCAAACTTTACTTCTGCAGTTGCAGCTTCAGTTTCAGCAGCTTCCTTCAAACTAAGGCAGTGGATATCTTGCAAACCGTCTGTCGGATTGACTTGATTCCACCACCAAAAGTTGCAGCTTTCAGAGGAGGTTCAGATGAATCTACAACGCAGTTCAGATGAGGGGATCTTCTAGTCCACGTAGGTCAAACTTTACTTTTGCAGTGGCAGTTTTAGTTTCAGCAGCCTCCGACTTCACATGTGTGAGGGAGAGACCCTTTTCTGCATAGTAGAGAAGAGACTCTTTTTTGCACAGTAGAGAGAGAGATGTGATAAGATGAGTGAGTCCAAATGAGGAAAAGTCCTCCTATATTTATACACAATGTTGGTGTTTGAATAGATGCGATTTTTGGGCTTCTGAGCCTACATGAGTTGTAGGTCGGCTTGATAATAATTCCATAATCAAAATAAATTCATATCTCCATGAATACTTATCGGAATCAGATGATCTTTATAGCAATCCTACACCTCTCGACGAGAGGAATCTAATAAAAATATTATCAGCCATGAATAAGATGACCCACATGAATTTTGGCCCTAGTTGCCAATTTTAACACTCCCTCTCAACTAGGGAGAACTTCATCTGCAATCTGTCTATCGGTCGTTACTATTCATCCATCAAATGCACTGCCCTGTACAGCCTGACCCTTGCCCTGCTCTGCTCTATTCTGTCTGTTCTGCTTTGTCTTGTTCTGCCCTATACTGCTCTGTACGGCTCTGCTCTGTTATGCTCTGCTCTGCTTTGTTCTCTTCTGCTCTGCTTTTGTCGGAATTATGAAGAAGAAGAAATGATCGAGGATGTATCATACTGACTCAAAGTCGGTCTCAGAGTATGTACCACTGGGCGCAGACCAGTCTCAACCAACCCAAAGTCAGGGTCATAGTGAGTACAACTCCACTGGTCCCAGACCAGTATCATCCTCCACTTACTCAAAGTCAGTCTCAGAGTGTGTACTACTAGTCCCAGACCAGTCTCAACCGACCCAAAGTCAGCTTCATAGTAAGTACCACTCCTACCACTAGTCCCAAACCAGTATCGCAGTCTCAGAGTGTACCACTAGTCCCAGACCAGTCTCAACCGACCCGAAGTCAGCGTCATAGTATGTACCACTCTCACTGGTCCCAGAGCAATACTGCACTGACACGAAGTCAGTCTCAGAGTATGTATCACTGGTCGCAGACCAGTCTCAACCAACTCGAAGTTAGTGTCATAGTATGGTACAACTCCTACCACTGGGCCCAGACCAGTATCATTGACCCCAGATCAATGGAGATCATCCTAGCGTAGGGAGTACGATAGATACAACGATGCGTCCATCGGTACTACTATGGTCCCTAACATCATTTCCCTGCTCATTGATCAGATGAGAGGTACTTCCCATGTGTCCCTGACTGCATGGGTAGGAAGCCTCGACAGGAGAACTAATCAATCCTGTCCTCACAGGAGAACACATCAATCCTGCTACAATTGTCGTGGAGAACATATCAATCCTGCTACAATTTCCATGGAGAACACATCAATCCAGGCCTCACAGGAGAACACATCAATCCTGCTACAATCACCATGGAGAACACATCAATCCAGGCCTCACAGGAGAACACATCAATCCTGCTACAATTGCCATGGAGAACACATCAATCCAAGCCTCACAGGAGAACACATCAATCCTGCTACAGTCGCCATGGAGAACACATCAATCCAGGACTTACAGGAGAACTAATCATCCTGCTACACAGAGAGCGAATCATCATGTTCCACAAGAGAGCAAATCATCTTGTCCCACAAGAGAGCGAATCATTTTGTTCCAGTGCGCACCACCAGGAGAGGGTGAGTCGCCCTGTGGTCATATGTTGCTCCAGTAAGAACTGCAAGCCCTTAGAGCTCCCAAAGCTCAATGTATGCAACATGCAGGACCCTTGTACAAGGGTTTCTTGACGACTCCAAGTCGTTTGGGAAAATCACAGATTAGATCTTTCCTTGGGTCTATGACAAAGTGTATCGACCTATACATCATCTTAATGCGATGGAGCCTCCTTGCTCATCGACTTACCATATCCCAAATGATGTCTATCTACTGAAGCAATCAACAAATACGAGATTCCTCAATAATCGAATCACACCTCTGGTTGTTATAGAGAATCACAGTGGTATGTGTTCAAACAGCTCACTGAAGAGCTTCCCCAACCAGGCAGCTTCATACGAGATCATACTCATAGATATGTATCCGGTCTCGGCGATGCTTATGGCAACCGACTTCTGCTTCTTGCTCATCCATTATATCGAAGCAGAATCCAAAGAGAAACAGCACTAAAAAGTGCTCGAGTGATCCTCCACACTACCTGCCTAATCAACATTCGAATAATCATGCAGTTTCATATTTCCGGCAGTGTATCTCAATCCATGAGAGATTGTGTCCTGAAGATATCTCAGTAGATTCTTGAGACCAATCTAGTGAGGCTCAACCAAATATGAGCTCACAATGCTAACTGCAAAACATATGTTCGGACGAAGGTTCACCAAGAACATCAATGCGAATGAGTTTTTGAGACTGAGAGGCATTTCCCAAATCTGGTCCGACATCACTACCATATAACTTCTGAAAGTTAAGATCCTCGAGGGAGTCATAGGCTTGCAGTCCACCATACCAAATCTTTCCAGAATCTTCACCACATATTTTCCTTGAGATAGGAAAATTTCCCTTGGTCCATCATTTCAAATTCAGAAGCCAACTCCCTCTTACATTTTTGAATGAGAGGGTGTGCACCTGTTAGAAAGAGGTCATCCACATACAACACCAGTATGAGAGGTTTGTCATCTTCAACCTTAAAGTAAAGGTTAAGATCGGCTTCACTCCTAGTGAATCCAGCTTCATCAAGTAGTTGTCGATCTTCTCATACCATGCTCGGGGTGCTTGCTTCAGCCCATAGAGAGCCTTCTTCAACCTGCATACATGATATTTTTGATCATAAATCTCAAATCCTTCGGGTTGCTCCACGTAGACCTCTTCTTTGATCGAACCGTGCAAAAACGCGGTCTTGACATCCATCTGATGTAGGTTCCATCCTTGTGAAGCTGCAAAGGCTATGATTGAGCGAATGGTCGTATATCTGGCAACAGGTGCAAATATTACATCATAGCCTATACCTTCCTTCTGGGAGAAACCACGAGCCACAAAACGAGCCTTCTACTTTTCCGTACTTCCATCTGCTGCATGCTTTATCTTGTAAAGCCATTTAGAAGTGACAATTGTCTTGTCCTAGGGTCTGGGAACTACTTCCCAAACATTATTCTCCATAATAGACTCATATTCTATGGTCATAGCATCCTTCCATACTCGATGCTTGACAGCATCTGAGAATGATTAAGGTTCATTTTGTATGATCGTGCTCATGATGATCAGGTATCCCTGATACCTGTTAGGTTACTTTGACGGAAGGTTCCTCGGGGTGCAGCATGTCCTTCAGCATCATCAAGTATCCCCCTAAGCCATGAAGGCCTCTTCCTAGAAGAGGAAGGCTCAGGTGGATAAATAAGATCCTTGGGTTCCTCCAAATCAAGCATTGTTACATCATCTACCCATAGAGACAGCTTCCACAATCGTACAGTTCTTCCTTTCTGCCACACCATTCTGCTCAGGAGTATGTGGTGTAGTAGTCTCCCTCTTAATGCCAGCCTCAGATATGCCTGAGTGAACCAACTGTAATATATCGGAGGTCTTGCTTTGGCTGGAGGGGAATGGTCCCCTTTTGAGCTTTCCTTCGGCACATCCTAGACATACACCTTCTTTCTCTACTCAGAATTCGGGCATCACTGTCACCATTTGTCTTACACCGAGTAGAGCTTTATAATGAAGGTGGGCAAACCTCCGATGCCAAAGTTTAGACTAAAGAGATGTGTCATAAGACATGACACCTAGCGGACATTCATCGACTTGATATAATTAATCAACATGAAACCCAAGAGAAAAAACATCTTTAACATTATTTTTCCATGTGTACCTTGCCATTGCTGAAGATTACCTTGTAACCTTTGTCTTCCATTGTCGAGATGGACATCAGGTTCTTTTTGAGGTTAGGTGCATTTAATACATCCTAGAATTTCTAGCCTTCTTGAATAGTTGTCCTCTTCCTTGATTCCCAGTTCTCCTCTTACCTTTGCTATTGAATTTGTCATTCCTTTGATTGCCATCAGAGGGATTTTGATCATTGTCCCAGTGTGAGTCCTTTCTATCAGGGCACTCCCTTGCATAGTGACCTACTTTATCGCAGATGTAACATCGTCCTTTTCTTCCAGCCTTTCCTTTTGATTTAGTCCCGGAATTAGTTCTTTTCTTAGCATGAGAAGAAAAGGCAGCAGGAGGACCTTTAAGCATGGGCATTTCTTGCTCTTCTACCCTTGTTTCTTCTTGAATGCATCTAGCCATTAATTCCTCGAAACTAGGAATTATATTATTGTTCAGAAGAGTAGTCCTGAACACGTACCATTCGGATGGTAATCCTCCAAGAGTCGTGAGTGCCATTTCTCTGTCAGTAATAGTCTCCCCAATAGATAGGAGATCGTTCTTGATCTCAGTGATTCTTAAGAAGTATGCTTGCATACTCTCATCTTTACCCTTCTTGATTTCCCTCAGTTTATTTCTAAAAAACAAAACTTGATTTGCATCATTAACTTTAAATAAACTCACCAGTCTATCGTAGATTTCCTTGGAGGTGTCCAGTTCAGAGATGTAGGCCACCAAGTGCTTATCGATAGAGTCCCGGATGATCTTCTTTGTTTTGACTTCTCCGTTTTTCCATTTGTTCCAGGCAGCAACGGATGCATTTGATGGAGGCTCAACAATATTGCCTCTTACATGGTCCAACACTCCTTGATCTTCTAGGGTTAGATCGATAGACATCTTCCATCCGTGATAGTCAGCTTTCTCACGGAGCTTGTCTTCGGCAGGAAAGAATGTTGAGGACCCCATAGTTCTTTTAGGAGAGCCTTGCCAATCTTCTCTTCGGTGATTGCTCTTGCTCTTGCTCGGGCTTTGTCTTCACCTCAAGCTTTGATCCCATGTTAAGTTATGGTATGTTTTATGCTTATAACAGTTTACTTCTTTTTCTTATTATATCCCACAGATTAGCAATCACATGTACATAAAGTAAAGTGCAAATAGAACATTAAACGATCGACAGAAAACAAGCCAAAACAAGAGACACAAGATGTGGTGGCTAGCCAGGGACAAACCCCACAATGTATGAGGAAACCCTTTGATCAAATCTTCTTTTATCTTCAATAATTCAGCAGAGAGAAATAGTACAATAAATCTGATTTATATCAGCAATAGCAAACCCTAGATTGGCAGCATCAACGTTAGTGGCTTCATCATCAAACTAGGGCAGACGATATCTCACAAATCGACCATCGGATCGACTTGATTCCACCACCAAAAGTTGCAGCTTCCAGAGGAGGTTCAAATGAACCTACAGCACAGTTCAGATGAGGAGACCTTCTAGTCCACGCAGGTCAAACTTCACTTCTGCAGTAGCAGCTTCAGTTTCATCAACTTCCTTCAAACTAGCGCAGTCGATATCTTGCAAACCGTTCGTCGGATTGACTTGATTCCACCACCAAAAGTTGCGGATTTCAGAGGAGGTTCAGATGAACCTACAGCATAGTTCAGATGAGGAGATCTTCTAGTCCACGCAGATCAAACTTTACTTCTGCAGTTGCAGCTTCAGTTTCAGCAGCTTCCTTCAAACTAGGGCAGTTGATATCTTACAAACCGTCCATCGGATTACCTTGATTCCACCACCAAAACTTGCGGCTTTCAGAGGAGGTTCAGATGAACCTACAGCGTAGTAGTTCAGATGAGGGGATCTTCTAGTCCACGGAGGTCAAACTTTACTTCTGCAGTTGCAGCTTCAATTTCAGCAACTTCCGGCTTCACATGTGTGAGGGAGAGACCCTTTTCTGCGCGGTAGATAAGAGACTCTTTTCTGCGCAGTAGAGAGAGAAAGATGTGATGAGATGAGTGAGTCCAAATGAGGAAAAGTCCTCCTATATTTATACACAACGTTGGTGTTTGAATAGATGCAACTGTTGGGCTTCTGAGCCTACATGAGTTGTAGATCGGCTTGACAATAATTCCATAATCAAAATAAATTCATATCTCCATGAATACTTATTGGAATCGGATGATCTTTATATCAATCCTACACCTCTCGACGAGAGGAATCTAATAAAAATATTATCAGCCATGAATAAGATGACCCACATGCAGTTTGGCCCTAGTTGCCAATTTTAACATCAAAAGATCGATTTCTGAAGTGAGCAGCGCAGCAGTTATCGAAGAAGTGATCAAGGTGATTTCTTGCAATGAGGGGCAGGGATAGTTTTTCCAATTGGAGAGTTTTGTGATCCAGGGATACATCGCAGAGGAGGCAAAGAGAGGCAGCGCAGAGCCATGTTGGGCAGTGTAGAGCCACCCTGACGCAGCGCAGACCCTGAAAGGAGATTCAAAATTTGTTGGAGGGTCGAGTTCTAGAGCCAGGGGCTAGAGTGTGAAACCGGGAAGGAAAAAAGTCAAATTTCTAGAGGCAAATTGATCAGCAAGAAGGGTGACGTAGAGCCTAGTAGTAGTGACACTGAGTTGCGTGGGCTGACGCTGAGGTAGCACAGAAACAATATGGGGCTTGCCATCCTGAGTTTGGTTCAATATTGAATCTCCAGTGATAGTGTGAGATATCTCTCACTCATCTCTCTGTCAATCAGATTCTCTGTATTGGATAGCCAATAAGGCATCCAAAGATTGTATTCAAAAATTACTGCTTAATAATACAAACCCTCAGCTGTTGCACCGGTTTTCCCACATTGGGTTTTACCGGGGACATTGGTCCAAAAATAACGATGTCACTTGTATGTGTTATTTTTTTTTTTGCTCAGATTCTTGTTTCCGCATATATTTTAAGTTGTAAAGGTTGCAGTTGTATTTGCTTCAATATTTACAGTAGAACACAGTAAATAACTTGCATGCATTAACAAGTAGGAGAAGTAATATCAGTTGTAGCAATAGTGATTCAAGGGATTCTTGAATTTTCACACCGGGCTCCCACTCCGGCTCCTGCCACTGAATCTCAACTTCTCCTCGGAAAAATACGAATCTCCCTCTAAAGCTCTGCACTGCCTCTTTGTGGAGTACGTTGTCTCTCTGCTACGCACTCAGCGGACCGGAAAAACTTCCTTCCGGCCTTACTATCCCTACCCCTCTCACTTCTTCGAAACTACAGAATCACCTCTGGCAACACATAACTGCTACTTTGGAGTTCAATTTCCCAGCAATATCGAATTCCCTTGCTCCTCAAGTGCGTTCTCCAACCCCCATTGAATTTCTTCTTATAATCTCTTGTTGATGCTTCAACGGCCAAGATTAAAACATAATTGATGGCTAAGATTAACTAGAACTCGATCCATGTCTTCTTCTAGAAGATTTCACCATGACTTAATTAACACCCTTTAATTAATCAATTTTCCTAACTATAGACTTGGGCACCATTAAAAAAAGATTAATTATTTTAATTAAATTGTCTCTAGGTGGAATTTCAAGAAATGATTTCTAGGTATTGGAGAATACATGTATTCTAGCCTCTCCACAAAGTTTTGTGGCTAGAACACATCCGATAAAAATCAACATCAATAAATGAATACAAGTTATAAGAGAAGAATATACAAGTAGAATACTACTTGCATGCAACAAAAAGGAACTCGCATTCCTCCCTTTGCACAAGTAAGGAGTAAATCCTTCACAAGCTCTTAAAGCTAGATCAAGTCAATAATTGTGCATAAGATTTGACAAGTAGAATTTAAATTTATAGTATTAGAGAGCTATGGTAGAAAACTCCCTTTCAATTCGTTGGATCAGCCTTTGGCATAAATCAGTTTGTTGTGGGCTCTTTCACCTTTGCCTTTGAGAGTGAGTTCATCCAACCAAAGACTTACCCCACGCTCAAGCTTGTTCAAACATATTAGATTTTCTACACACTTTAAGAGAGCATTAGCATTCACAAGGGACTAGACTACACAATGAGGAGGAGGCTAGAGGTTTAACCAAAAACCTTCTAGTGCTCCTCAATCTAGAGTGGTCCTCTAATCCAAAAATCAATGCAAGATAACTTACACTAATTAATCCAATAAAGGCAAATAAAGCTAACGAATTTAAGATCAACAAATTTAGAACATTAAGCACAAGAAATTGAAACAATATTACCACACAAAAATGGAAGAACAACACCACATCAAGAATGAACCCCCAAAGTGTAATGTTCCAAACTTAAATAAACAGTGATATGCAAAGCAAAAATGATTTATACACAGAAATTTTCAACAATCAGTAAATACTCATAAAAACTCCAAAAGTAGAACTCGCTGAGCCATTTTATTAATCAAGGGAGCAAGTACAATAGTATGGAGGAATGCACCTGGGCTTGCCTCAATGGCAAGCATGGTAGAACCCAGGTGAGGAGACAATGATATCAAATATTGGAAAGGACTACTCCTCTAATGCTCTGCGCTGCCCAGAAAACTGCACTGCTGGCTAGAAATGAATAGTAAGAAAATCCACTTCCGCTTCTTAGAAAATGCTACAAAATCAGCCCCAATCTCCTTGACCAAAACCCACAAATAACCAGGAAGGGTTTGGTCTGAATCCAACCTCCCAAATTCAGCCTCCAATATGCCCTACGCACCCTCCAAACTGCTCAAGAATACGGCTTGCAAGGAACACCAGCAAAAACCTCCTCCCAGCTCTGGAAATGAAGCAATCTCCTCCACAAATGCTTCCCTTAGCTTTCCCGCAAAAGTTCTGCCTAAAAGATCGATGTTCTACCTCCCACGTGTGCACCCAATGTTGCCTTTGCGCTGGCCCAGGAAGTGCCAAAGTCACAGTGTCAAGAAGCACTCTCCTCTAGCACCCAAACTCTCCAAAATGACAACAAACCTCCTATGCCTCCTCTCCGAAAAATCTCCCAACCAAACTCCCCTGCAAGACACCACAAGCAAACTCGGCCTCCTCTGCACTGCGTCCTCCAGAAATACGCACCACCTGGAGGTGAATGCAACTGCTGGAAACTACACTGAAATCCTCCTCCAGAAAAATGAAGAAAAATCTTCCTCGGGTGGCACTCGAAGTCCCCCAAAGAAAGGGTGAGCTCTTCGCTTGAACAACTCTTGCTAAACACCAAGTGACTCAACTAAGCAGCTCGAGCAACCAAAGAGAAATCGATATACCAAAAGATGAATGAAATGAGGTGAGTTGCCTTCCTTATATAGATTTCGTGGAGCACTTTT
Organism: Pinus tabuliformis; assembly: GCA_031772625.1. Classification (NCBI taxonomy): domain Eukaryota; kingdom Viridiplantae; phylum Streptophyta; class Pinopsida; order Pinales; family Pinaceae; genus Pinus; species Pinus tabuliformis. Next base: position 964,513,053 of record CM062805.1, read on the forward strand.
CCCTCCAAATTTCCCTCCATCGTGGGCCCTCACTTAACCATTGACTTTTCCACTCCATGCAAATCGAACTAAGGAGTGCATATTTCCAAAACAAAACAAATCGAACTTGGCCCCCACGTGGAACTTAACCACAACAAAATAACTTCTCCTAATAAAATCGAATGGGCCGCACTATCTCCAAAATTGGCCCCAAAATGCAATAATTAATCTTGTTCCAAATTAATTTAGGAAGGGACATGACACAAAATCTCGACTTTTATTAGCATACGCAAGAAATGAGTACAAATTTTGCTAGAGTTTCGCTAGCCCGACAACCTGTCTAAAAATTGATACAACGAGGAGCCCAATGGCTCGATTTATAGAGAATTGGAGAACACCCCAATGTGAAACCCCAATGCCAAGAGGAGAATGGTGGAAATCCCAAAGGAAATTTGAATTCCAAGTGGAGAGCTCTCAACCAAGTGTAGAAATCAAATATGGAAGGTGGCATAGCATATTTCCCTCATTCCTCATGTGTCAAAATCAAATTCTCTTTTATGGATGCCGTGTGTGGAGTATAGTAGGTGGAAAGGAGAGCAAACTCCATGAAAATCTCAGCCAACAAGAATGGAGCAACACCTCTGCAAGTTGAATACTCAAACTGATGTGCGTATTTGTTGAACTAAAGTGTGTTTAGATGCCAAACGTATGTTCTGTAGGAGCTGGTTGTCAAGTAGGTACAAGTGTGGAGATAAATATGTACAATTGGAGAGGTAATGAGACTATAGTGGAAACATTGTGAAAATTCCTAAGTCGGAATCCCTACTGCAGCAAACTAATGTTACTTCTCCTACTTGTTGATTCATGCAAGTTATTTATTGTGTTCTAAGGTAAATATAGAAGCAAATATATCTACGACCTTCACTTAATTTACATATATGCGGAAAAAATATTGAGCAAGAAAGAAAAATACAACACATAGGACAATTATTTCTGGACAAAACGTCTCTGGAAAAACCTAAAGCGGGAAAACCGGTGTAGCAGCTCTGAGGGTTTTATTATTATGCAGGAGAAATTCTGAGTACAATTCTAGGATGCCCAACTAGCAATCCGATACAGAGAGAATACTGAACAAAGACTAGTGAAATGATCTCACCCTGTCATTGGAGTATCAGTGACTGATCCTACTGCTCTGGAGGCTCTACGTGGCCTCTGCACAAAACTGTGTCACCCTAGGCAGCTTCTACGTCACCCCTCCTGGGTATTACACTACCTCTCCTTTGGATCCTCTACTGGCTGAGAAATCGACTTTCTGCCTCCCAAACTCACACCCTAGCTTCCGGCAACTGAATTTCTACTTCCCTCAACAGGAACTTGACTTCCCCTCAATGACTACATTGCCTCTGCGCCAGCACTGCATAGGACAACATCAGCGTTCCTCTGGACGTCTTTCTATCCTCTCTTTGCCTCGTACTCTCTAGAAATTCCTTCTCCCAGATTCTCACTGCCCCTCTATTGCAAGATCTCCTCAATCGATTTTCCTCCTGAAAACTTCTCACTTCAGAAAATCGATTTTCTCAATCTCTGTGTTTTCCAAATGATCCTCAAGCCCCTTCTTATCTCTTCCTGTTGGACAACCAACGGCCTAGATTAAAACATAATGAAAGGCTCAAATCGTTTTGACATGATCCATGGATTTTTCTAGAAGTTTCACCCCTGATTAGATTAATACCCATTAATATTTTAATTTTCCTAAGTTTAGACTTAGGAACCCCATTAAAAATATTAATTATTTTAATAAAATCACTTCTGGGTGGAATTTCCCAAAACGCTTTATGGGTTCTTTGGGATACTTGTGCCCAAGCCTCCCTGCAAAATTTGAGGCTTAGAGCACATCCGATTCTACCCCAAATCAACACTCCCTCTTAGCAAGGAATGTGCTCTAGCAATACACTGCCTCTCTGTATACTCTCTGACTCAAAAGCATCATCTCTACACTGTTCATGTCCGACTTGTTGTCCATTAACAACTTTGTTGTTGTTGCAACTATACTGCTGCCTTTGACACTGCCACTATCAATGCTTCATCCGTACTACATCTCCCACTACATTCGTGTTGCTGGTAGTCCTGCCACCCAACAATGCATCTGCACTGTAGCACCCTATCAGATGTTGCATCTACTATGCTGCTAGCACTGCCACTGCTAACACTGCATCCGTACTGCAACTCAGTTGCTGAGAGAAACAACTGAAACACCCAAAACTGGACAAGTACCTAGTGGATACTCCTCGGTGTTGATATCCTAACTGATGTTATTCCCTTACTGCTTCTGAAGCCACTACGCTGCTGAAGCTCTACACTGTGCCTCCTTGCACTATTGCCTCTTTGCTCTACGTTGCTCAGTATCTGGCTCTCCTAGCCATTGCATCTGTCGAATCAACACAACATGGCACCAACTGAAACTCCACCATCCCGCTACTCTTGATCATGGGCTCCTGTAGCAAGGTAATAATCCAAGAGGTGGGCTCCTCAAGGATCCTGCCCATCTGCAGTCCTCCTGACCACAACTCTATATCAGCCCACCTCCCTCCTGTAGGTATCTCGACTGTCATGGCAAACTCCTCGTTAATCTTCGTCGCTGCAACCTTGGGATCATGCTTCTCATCCTTGTCCTTTTTCTTCAAGGGGCATTGGGATGCATAGTGGCCCATCTCGCCACATCTGAAGCACTTCACCTCGGAGACGTTCTTCTTTCGTCTCTGTTGCCCCAATTGTTCGTTCGATGCAAGGGTTGCATTATCCGCTTCCTCCACTTTGGGCTTCAACCCACTGCTGTTGTTGCTCCCGTCAAGTTTGACTTTGAGCAGGTCTCTCCTCAACTCTTCTTGTTTCAGAGCTGCCCACATCTCGTCCCAATTTGCCAATGTTGCCCTACCCAGGATACTCTGGACAAAGATCTACCAATCATCTGAGATGGAATTCAAAGCTAGTCTCACTAACACCGAGTCCTGAGGTGTATGTCCCGCAATTAACAGCTCATCACGGGTCTCCTTACGTTTTGTGAGGAACGGATCCACACGTTCTCCCTTTTGCATCTAAGCAGATCTCAACTTCTTCTCTCTAAGTACATCTTTCGCTCCTCGGAAAATCCCCGATACAATGTGGCCAAGGCATCCCACATCTCCTTAGCAGTCCCTTTTCTTGCAACCTGGCACACCACGTGATCCTTGACTCCATCCAGGATCATCCTCTTCGCCTTAGCCATCTCAGCTCTGTACTTCTTCAGCGATCTGCATCTGTCGGGATAACTACCACATTATCAACGTACATCTTGAGGGCATGCTCATCTAGAAGGAAAGGCATCCTAGCCTTCCAAATGGCATAGTTGGAAGCCCCGTCCAACCTCTCCTGATCCCTCAAGCCACTGGTTTCCATCTCCTCCTAAAATTGTCGAACAGCTCCCCGTTTCTCCCTACTATGTAGCTCCTAGGCTAACTTATGCACTCCCAGATGGAGCTAGTAAGTTGTCGCTCCTCTGCTGCTCAGCAATTGAGAAATGTTGATTTCCTCGATAAGAAATCACTGAGGAAGTAATCCCTCACTATGATATGCTACTTCTTTCTTCTGACGTATTTTCAGCCCAGCAACGCTGCCTACTGAAAAATCTGCATCCACCAACTGCTCCTCAAACTGAGGCTCAGTGTTGCTCCCTTTGCCATGACAAAATTCGAACTTGAAGCTCTTTCTCTCCGTCAACTCACTCGGACAGAGACTACCTCGAATTTTCGACCCTTCGCTAAAACTGTGCAAACCATCTAGGGTTTTGACTTGCTGCCTCCTGCAGCTTTTCAATTTCCCCTTCTGCTCAGTGCTAGGTTTTCTGGTTCTTCTCTTCTTGTCTCACCTTCACTAACTCTGATACCATGTGAAAATTCCTAAGCCGAAATCCCTACTGCAACAAACTAATGTTACTTCTCCTACTTGTTGATTCATGCAAGTTATTTACTGTGTTCTACGGTAAATATCGAAGCAAATACATCTGCAATCTTCACTTAATTTACATAAATGCGGAAAAAATACTGAGCAAGAAAGAAAAATACAACACATAGGACACAATTATTTTTGGACAAAACGTACCCGGAAAAACCCAATGCAAGAAAACCGGTGCAGCAGCTCTGAGGTTTTTATTATTATGCAGGAGAAATTTTGAGTACAAGATGCTTAACTAGCAATCTGATACAGAGAGAATACTGAACAAAAGACTGGTGAAATCATCTCACCATGTCACTGGAGAATCAGTGATTGATCTTGTTGCTCTGGGGGCTCTGCGTGGCCTCTGTGCAGAACTGCGTCACCCGGGCAAGCTTCTGCGTCACCCCTCCTGGGTATTACACTACCTCTCCTTTGGATCCTCTTCTAGCTAAGAAATCGACTTTCTGCCTCCCAAACTCACACCTTGGCTTCTGGCAACTGAATTTCGACTTCCCTCAATAGGAACTCGACTTCCCCTCAATCACTAAGTCGCCTCTGCGTCAACATTGCGTAGGCCAGCGTGAGCCTTCCTCTAGACGTCTTTCTGTCCTCTCTCTGCCTCGTACTCTCCGGAAATTCCTTCTCCAGGACTCTCACTACCCTTCTGTTACAAGATCTCCTCAATCGATTTTCCTCCTGAGAACTTCTCACTTCAGAAAATTGATTTTCTCAATCTCTCTGTGTTTTCCAAATGACCCTCAAGCCCCTTCTTATATCTTCCTGTTGGACAACCAACGGCCTAGATTAAGACATAATCAAAGGTTCAGATCGTTTTGACTTGATCCAAGGCTTTTTCTAGAAGTTTCACCCCTGATTAGATTAATACTCATTAATATTTTAATTTTCCTAAGTTTAGACTTAAAAACCCCATTAAAAATATTAATTATTTTAATAAAAACAATTCTGGGTGGAATTTCCCAATACGCTTTTTGGGTTCTTTGGAATACTTGTGCCCAAGCCTCCCTGCAAAATTTGAGGCTTAGAGCACATCTAATGCTACCCCAAATCAACAAACATAATCTCCAATTAAATATTTTCCAAAATCTTCAATAGTGCATGGATCTTCTCCAAGATATTCGACTTGCTTAATTATGGCCCACAAGTCAATTTGCCCATGTGCTTTAATTCTTGTGCCATGTGGTTGCCAACTCACCCTCACACTTGTCATTTATCTTGACTTTGACTTGAGATTAATTTCCAAGTCATTTCCACCTCACTTGTCAAGTGGAATAATTTATTATTTTCTCCACTTTATTTATTTCTGGGATATTTATTTCTCATTTTCCCACTAAACTTAGGAAAAAGTGGGTTTTGAGGGTCAATTAGTGAATTTTCACCCCACAAAGTATGTCATAGTAGAAAATTGAGGTGTATAGGTGTAATTTTGATTACTCTTACCCCCTACAACTTCTCTAGACATCACGTGTTACAATTTACATAAAAGAATTATTAAAAATCTTGTCCAGCGGGAAATTTTTAATCATTAAAAATGTCCCCTAGACCTAATCAAATATTGCAAAATTTTACAAGTGATCTAGCATGGTAATATACATTGTCTCTAGACACTACAACTCACCTAAGGCTCTACCATCACACCACACTCCAGCTTTAGGGGTATATCTGGGAGAAAAACCTCAACTAGTTACTCAGTGTTAAAAAACATGAATAATTATTAATTAACTAAGTGAAAAAAACTCGCTAGAGTGAAATCACTTGATAGTAAAGTCCCAAGCTACATAGGCATGTTACATGACTTTATTCATCATGCTAGCATCACATTTACAATATCCCCACAGGCTTCAAAATCTAAGTACAAAACAAAGAGAGAGAGAAGAAAGGGGCTTAAAATCCCTAATGAAATCTGGAACTCTGAATGACCTGAAAGCGTTGGGATGCTCTGAAATGTACTTTGGTCATGTAGTATTCAAAAGAATTTCAAATGCAACTTTAGTGGTCAACAAGACAATTGTCCCTAGAAAAGCCCCGAAGGGAAAACCAGTGCAGTAGATGAGGGCGTTATTATTATTCAGCAATTCAAAAGTACACTGCTTTGCTTGCCTTTCTAGTAAAGCTCTAGCAATCTCTACTGGCAAAATATACTGGAGACACCCTGTCTCCTTCTGCAACTAGATATGGCCACCTCTCCCAATAACTCACATGTCTTTACTATTCGCACTGCCTGGTAGGAAATGCGTACTATTGCCTCAAAAAAAATTGTACAGCCCCGGAATCACCTTCTTGCAAGTCGTCCTTTCTCCCTCTGCTTTGAAACCCACTCGCTCTACCTCTGGGACACTAATCCAGCAACCAGCAACTGAAATGTGGCTCCTCTAACAACTCGCACTGGGAAATATGGCTACTCGCACTTGCTGTAGTGGCCTCATCTGCGGATGAATTTGTTGATTTTTTTGAATCTAACACATCAGAAATTCCTACTGCATTATCTGGTTTATTTCACCTACTTGTTTATTCCTTAACAAGTTATTTAACCATATAAATACTGAAAATAAACACAAATGCAGTCTCAACCATCTATAGATCGTCAACTGAAATAACAGACAAACACATAAGGGACACTGTTATTTTGGACAATCGTCCCCGGAAAAACCCAACTTGGGAAAACCGGTGCAGCAATTCTGAGGGTTTTATTATTAAGCAGCTTTCTTGAGTACAACTAGGGTGCCAAACTGGCTCACCCAACAGAGATATCTATCTGGCAGTAATACCTCTCTTCGGAAGCAGATATTCAACAAGTCTGCTCCACAAAAATCTCTCCAACGCTTCTTTGAGGCTCTGCGTCAGCCCTCTTAGCCTCTGCATAGCTCTGAAACCCCCTATGTCAGCCTTCTGCTGCTCTGCGCTAGCTCTCTTGCCTTCTGCGTCACCCACGTAGGCCCTACTAGCCTCTGCGCAGTCACTCTAGCCCTCTATGTGGCTCTTGCTGGCTCTGCGTAGTCTCCTCCGTCTCTGCGCTAATCCTTCAGCACTATCTCTGTCTCTCTGCTATGCACTCACTACCCCTCGCTGCAACTCAAATCACTTGTTCGAATTTTCTCAGCAGACCCCGCTCCAGAAAATCAAACTGACTAATCAATCTTGGTATATCTCCAACTGACCCTCAAGCCTCCTCTTATACTTTTTTTGTTGAGTCTTAAATAGCTGATATTAAATCTCTAATCAACGGCTAAGATTAGATTTGGCTTGATCCATGTCATTTAGAACATTGTCACCCATTATTATATTAATACCCATTAATATTTAATTTTCCTAAGTTTAGACTTAGGAACACCATTAAAAATATTAATTATTTTAATATTTCTCTAACCAGGTGGATTTTCCCCAAACCATTTCTGGGTCTTGGAGATCTCATGTGCTTTAGCCTCTCCGCCAATTTTTATGGCTAGAGCACATCCGATACTACCCCAAATCAACACTCCCTCTTAGCGAGGAATGTGCTCTAGTAATGTTCCACCACTGAACATCACCTTGATCATCCGGCACCGATACCTGTGCTAATGCTTCGCCTGCTGCCCAACATCCTTTGCACTATTGCCTCCTGTGTTGTTGCCTATGTCTCTGCCTCTGTCATTCGTGCTCTTGTTGGTCCTTCCTCCCAACACTGCTTCTGCACTGCAGCTCTCTCTCATCATGTTGCATCGTGCTGCCCATAGCACTACCACTGCTACTGCTACAATGCAACTCAGTTACTGAGATGTAAGTAACTGATCTACCCAGATATTGACATCCTTGTCAGGCTAAAAGCCCCCTGATGCTGAAGCTACCTCTGTTGCTAGCATGTGCTCCCTTTGTTGCCTTTGCGCTACTGCAACTCCCTCTGTGCCTCTCACACTGCTGCAACCACCTATGTGCCTTTCTGCATTGCTGCAACCACCTTTGTGCCTCTCGCACTGCTACAACCCCCATTGCGCTGCCATGGACCACTGCACTCTAGCACTGCCTTGTCGCTCCATCCGCATCTTGCTTCTACCGACATTCATCATTCTGCTACTGTCTCTCGGGGCTCCTGTAGCCGGATATGATCCAAGAGTTTGGTACCTCGAGGATCCTGCCCCTCATCTTCTGTAGTCTTCTTGACTACAACTCGATGTTACCCCACCTCTTCTCTAGAGTTGCATGAGTACTCATGGCACAGTCGTCATCAGTCCGACTTCTTTCTCCACCTTAGTCGGCGCTGCCTTGGAGTCAGAAGCCTCTCCCTTATTCTTCTTCCTAGGACACTGGGTTGCATAATGACCCAGCTCCCCACAATGGAAGCACTTTACCTTGGAGATGTCCTTCTTCTACCTCTTCACCTGTTGTCCCGCAAATGCCAAAGGCGCATCCTCCTCCTCCTCTTTCTTGATTCGACCTCCTTTGCTGCTACTTCCTGCCTTGGTCAGTGATCTGATCTCTTCTTGACGAAGAGCTACCCACATCTCTTCCCATTCTGAAAGAGTCGATCTACCCAAAATGCTTTGGACAAATGCCTCCCACTCCTCGGAGATTGCGTTCAGGGTGGTCCTCACCATGAAATCCTGATCTAGTGTGGCCCCTATGGAAGTAAGTTGGTCCCAAATATTTTGCAACCTACTGAGGTATAGATCTATCTACTCCCCCTTCTGCATCTGATACAACCGCAGCTGATTCTCTAGTAGCATCTTCCTCTACACGGAAGTGCCTTGATACAATGTCGTCAAGGTATCCCACATCTCCTTTGCCGTGTTCTTCTCGACAATATGTTGAACTACATGATCCTTGACCCCATCAAGGATTATGCACACTTTGCCTTGGCAATTGCATCCTCATACCTTTCGTTATTAGCTGAGTCAACTGGGATAGCCACGGTTCTCAAGGCAAAGCCCCTTGATGCAATGTCTATCCAGAACAGAGAGGATCTTGGCCTTCCAGATGACAAATTTGGAGGCCCTATCCAACCTGTCCTGATCCCTCAGCCGACATTCATTGCCATCTCCACTCCTCCTGGACTCCCTCTGAGTCTCGACTTCCCTCCTGGAAGTTCTCTCCTAGACTCCCTCTGAGTCTCAGTTTTCCTCCTGGAAATCCTCCTGCCAACTGTCAAACTGCTCCTCTCCGATCCTCTTTGCACCTACAACACGGATCTGGATTTCTTGGCTAGAAATCGCTCAAGGCAGTGGCTCCCTCTACCTTAGTTCTGTCCCGTTAGGTACTGTTCTGCTTCGACAGCAACAACACCCCACAAGCTTCCCGATCCACAATCTGCCCACAGCTCCCTAGGCCCCAGCAGCTGAAGAAACTGAGCCTCTTAGCTCTTCACAATACCGGCATGGCTAAATTGCTCCTCTTGCAAACTGCGTCAAGCCTACCTGAATGAGTAGGATGACGTGGCTCTTCGTGAGCCTCTTTTGCCTCTCTCTGCCTCTGCATTGGCCCTCTCTCTGGCTCAAAATGATGACGCAGGCCCTCTGCGTCACTCCTTCTCTGCTGCCTTCTGCTTAGGAACAGCTCTGTCTCTCAGGACAACTGTTTCTGCTGCAAATTTTCTGATTCAGCTGTGTCTTCAGTTTTCCTGTGATCTACAACCCTCTGATACCATGTTGATTTTTCTGAATCTAACACATCAGAAATTTCTACTGCACTATCTAGTTTATTTCACCTACTTGTTTATTCCTTAACAAGTTATTTAACCATATAAATACTGAAAATAAACACAAATGCAGTCTCCACCATCTACAGATCATCAACTGAAATAACAAACAAACACACAAGGGACACCGTTATTTTTGGACAATTATCCCCGGAAAAACCCAACTTGCGAAAACCGGTGCAGCAATTCTGAGGGTTATATTATTAAGAAGCTTTCTTGAGTACAACTAGGGTGCCAAACTAGCTCACCCAACAGAGATATCTATCTGGCAGTAATACCTCTCTTCGAAAGCACATATTCAACAGGTCTGCTCCACGAAAATCTCTCCAACGCTTCTCTGAGGCTCTGCGTCAGCCCTGCTGGCCTCTGCGTAGATCTGAAACCCCATTTGTTAGCCTTCTGCTGCTCTGCGCTGGCTCTCTGGCCTTCTACATTACCCATGCAGGCCCTGCTAGCCTCTGCACAGTCACTCTGGCCCTGTGCGTGGCTCTTGCTCGCTCTGCGTAGCCTCCTCTGTCTCTGCACTGTTCCTTCGGCACTATCTCTGCCTCTTTGCTATGCACTCATTGCCCCTCGCTGCAACTCAGATCACTTGTTCGAATTTTCTCAACAAACCCCGCTCCAAAAAATCGAACTGACTCATCAGTCTTGGTGTATCTCCAATTGACCCTCAGGCCTCCTCTTATACTTTTTCTATTGAGTCTTCAACAGCCAAGATTAAATCTCTAATCAACGGCTAAGATTAGACTGGGCTTGATCCATGTCATTTAGAACATTGTCACCCAGTTTTATATTAATACCCATTAATATTTATATTTTCCTTAGTTTAGACTTAGGAACTCCATTAAAAATATTAATTATTTTAATATCTCTCTAACCGGGTGGAATTTCCCCAAACTATTTCTGGGTCTTGGAGATCTCACGTGCTTTATCCTCTCCACCAATTTTCATGGCTAGAGCACATCCGATGCTACCCCAAAGCAACAGAATTTGGCCTCCTCTTCTTGTCACCCGGACACTGGAAAATATTGAGGAAAATTCCTCCGGACTCCTGCTCTCAAATCTCTGTAGATCCCTCTATCTCTTATGCTTCCCTAGCTTCAACTGTGCCCTTGCTGAACTTAGTAGTCGAGTTGCTCACAATACAATCGATGCCTTCTCCAAGCCCTTCAACCTGCTCTTATTATCTATCGTTGGAGTCTCAACGGCCACGATCACATCTCAACCGATGGCTAAGATCATCTTGACTTCATCCATAGAAGCCTCTACAGCAAAATCAAACTTCCCCAATTAATGCACTTTAATTAACCACTTTTCCTAAGTTAGACTTAGGAAATATTTTAATTATGGCTAATTAATTGAGGTCTCTCCAAATGTTTTCCCATGAAACCTTTTCTGGGTTTTGGAGATCTTTGTGTTCCTTAGTCTCTTAGACATCATAGAGACTAGAACAATTGTCCTCTACTACCATAATCTAAAAAGGTATGTGGCTAATGAAAATGGCAGAGGCACATGACATATAATCATCAATAAGTGAATCTCAAGGGCTGCTAGCTAGCTAGTTACCCAATGTAGGAGAAAACATTTCTCCTATAGCGTTACCCATTTTGGTGGGTAACATGGACCATCCTTGAATGTTAAGGGCATAGTAATACTTCAAACTGAGATCACCTTCAAATATCTAACTAGACCAAGTCTCATTAATGTGTCCCCTACCTTTGTAGAGGCGGCTAGGTAACCAACCCTATTAGGTACTTCCAGCCCCGAAGGGGAGGTGGCATTTTGAAGATCAACCCTTTAATCCATAGGTGTCAGTGAGAATAGGTGGCAATAGAGGGGAATGACTTCATGGCCAAGTGCCATTGTCAGGGGACCAGCGAATGAGAGTCCATAGCTTGAATGTATAGATGTAATGGAGGGAGAAATCGTGGAGGTGTGAGTTACCCTTTTCCTCGGCTTGCTTATTCCATCCCTTTGGTGCGTCTTTTACTTTTTTTAGATATTTTTTTTAATGGTACATAGCTCAAGGATCAAAGCTTGCTCTTTATCATATATCATTTATTTTACCCCTTAAGACGAGACAATTTCTTGCTCATCAGGGTTGGGACATGCGAGGGTCCTTATGATAAGATGGAGCATCAAGTGCTAAGGAACTGGGTGATGGCTAATGAAGAGGATAGAACTCATGCTAGGCTTTTCCCCACATGCTAACTTTTGTCTCAACCATCTTTTGCATTTTAACCTTTTCTTTTTCTTTTTTTTTGGTCATCTTATTCTTTTTCATGCTTTTAGCTGCATCAACCTCCGAGGCAAAGTTTTTCGGCCCTCTGAAAATTTGGAGACCCAATTTCTACTGCAGCAACTAATTAAGTTTCTTCTATTTGTTAAATTACTGAACAAATTATTTACTGCATCCTACGGCAAATACTGAAACTAATACATTGCAACCTTCACCAATTAAATTAAATGCGAAAACAAGAAACTGAGCAAGAAAGAAATACACAACACATGACACCATTATTTTTGGACAAATGTCCCCGGAAAAATCCAATGTGGGAAAATCGGTGCAGCATTTGAGGGTTTGTATTATTAAGGAGTAGTTTTCTAAATACAATCTTTGGATGCCTTATTGGCTATCCAATACAGAGAATGTGACTGGCAGAAGATTAGTGAGAAATACCTCACACTATAATTGGCGATACGACACAGATCTAGGCCCTGGATGGCTGGCCCCACGCTGGGTCTGCACAGCTACTGCGTCAGCCTACGTAGTTCTGCGTCAACCTCTCTAGGGATCTGTCTCACCTCTTCCTGAATCCCCTGTTGTCTGGAGCTTCGTTCCTCTGGCTCTCCGATCTCACACCCCGACTTTTGGCTCTAGAACTCGACTTCCACGTTGAATTTCGAAGTCCCTCTGAAGCTCTACGCTGCCTCTGCGTGGCCCTACATTTCCCAGCGTAGCCTCTACACTGCCTCTTCTAGATCTCTCTTTGCCTCCCCTACGATGTATTCTCGAATCAGGAAGCTCTCCAGCCGAAACTATCCCTGCCCTTCACTGCAAGAAATCACTTCAATCTTCTCTCTAGCAACTGTTGCGCTGCCCTCTCTGAGAAATTCAATCTCTCCCCGATGTATTTTCCAAATGCCCATCGAAGTCCTTATAATCCACCAGTTGAGCAATCAACAACCCAGATTAGATTCTAATCAATGGCTCAAATCATTTGGACTCGATATTCGTCTTCTTCTAGAAGTTTCACCCTCAGTTTGATTAATACCCTTTAATTATTTTAATTTCTTAAGTTTAGACTTAAGCACCCATTAAAAATAATTAATTATTTTAATAAAACTGTCTCCGGGTGGAATTTTCCAAAACGATTTCTGGGAATTGTGGAATACATGTGTCCTAGCTTCCCTGCAAATTTTGAGGCTAAGAGCACATCCGATGCTACCAGAAATAAACACTCCCTATTAGCGAGGAATGTGCTCTAGTAATGCAACTTGTTGAAGCATCACCCTGTTCTGTAACATCTCCCTCTGCGTTGTTGATGTCTAACATCACTGCACACTAACTACTGCGCAAATGTTGCATTTGTACTGTTGATGACCCTGTCACTGCCAACACTGCATCTGTATTGCAACCCTTGTAAATTTTGCATCTGCGTTGTTGCTGGCCCTGCCACTGCCAACGTTGCATCTGCACTGCAACCTTCTCCAACTGTTGTTGCTACTGCATCAGCGACGGAAAAACATCCAAAATTATTGAACAGTTGTTTAGTATGATGCATCTGCTGCTGGAGTTCTAACTGTTGCTAGTCTTTGTGTGGTCACTGAAGCCACTACGTTGTTGTTGTTGACTCTGCTCTATGCCAACTGCACTATTGTCAACACTAGCTCTGCGTTGCTTTGATTTTGGCGCTCCTAGCCACTGCAACTGTCACTCTGACACTCCTCTGCAGCAACTGACCCGGTCCATCCTACTACTTCTGTCTAAGCTCCCATAGCAAGGTATTGATCCAAGAGGTAGACTCCTCAAGGATCTTACCCATCTGCAATTCTTTCGAACTATAGCACTAGATCACCCCACCTCTCCCTTGGAGGTATCTCGGCAACCATGGAAAACTCCTCATCGATATTTGCGAATGCAGCCTTTGGATAATGCTTCTCGTCCTTGTCCTTCTTCTTGCGAGGAAACTATGTAACGTAGTGACCAAAGTCACCACACCGGAAGCACTTGATCTTCGAGACGTCCTTCTTCTTTCTTCGCTACTCCTGCTGCCCCTTTGATGCAAGGGCTGCATTTTCTTCCTCCTCCCTGGGCTTCGTTGATCCGAACTTAAACAGGAACACAACATATTACAGATATTACCATAAATACAGAGAAGCAGTAGAAATAACACTTCATTTCATTAATATCAAATACTGAAATATGCTTACAAACAGAATGGAAATAAGACTAGCTCGGGCAATGGTAGCTTATCTCTAAGAAGAGATGTGGCGGCTACATGCCTCTGAACTGTGTTGAAATGAGGCTTGAAGGCCTATTTATTATTGAGAAAAAATGGGAACCCATAAACATCCAAAAACCTAACCCGAGGAGATGAAACACCAAACTATGGGCCCCATTAGGGTAAGTTGGTACATCAACTTCCTGGGGTCGTAACTTTGGCATTACGATCTCTGTTTGACGCGCACAATACCTCGTTAGAAAGATTGACTACATCTTTTGAGTGGCCAACATCTATCGATTACCCATGTTGGCCTTGGTTTTCTCAAAAAAACGTCGTTTAGGCCCTCAAAACGGCTCTAAAAGTTCAGGATTGGAAAAACTACCAAAAATAATAACTGTGCTACAATTACAGAAATTTAAAAACTGAAAGAGACAGTGGTGGGGGTCCAAGTGGAATAGGCGGGTGGCCACCAACACCCACCTGGATCAATCCTCCCCCCTTAGGAAGAAATGGTCCCCATTGCGTTGAGTGCCTCCATGAGATGGGAAAACTTCTGCTGAACTTGGTCCTTGGTGAGCCACTTGCCCTGGTGCAGAATTTGGCCAGCTTTGACAACCCAATATAGTTGGATCTTCTACTGGTGAGTGTTTTTGACCTGTGTGTCCATAATCTGATCAGTTGTGGCATGTTCCATGCAGTCTAGGTTTAACTCTGTGGTGTCAGTTGTTATGCAATGTCTGATGTGTCTAGTAATGGTGGGAAGTATGGTCGAAGTCGATGCACATTGAAGTTTTGAACGTTAGGTGCAGGCCAAGGAATGGGGGAATGTTGAGCTCAAAATCATTGTCTCCCACAACCTTGGCAACACTGTAAGGACCATATCGGAGTGGTCTGAGCTTCCGGTGGACTGCAATAAGGCGTTCTTTCTGCAAATGCAACCAAACTTTGTCACCCACCTAAACCTTGTGTGGCACCCGATGTTGATCATGTCACTGCTTGTACTTCGCATTTGACTTCTCCAAAATGTCTTGAACCTGCTCGCAGATGTGTTGGATGCGTTCAATAAATCTGGTCACTTTATCAGCCTCGGACAATACATGTGTGGATTATGTCTGTGTAGTCGCATGAGGCATGGCAACATCAATTGAACGCAATGGTTGGAATCATAGACACACTTGAAAGGGACTACGACCAATCGATCTATGGAGAGCTCTATTATAACTGTGTTGCACATAGGGAAGACTCTCATCCCAAGTTCGTGGATGCTTGAGTTGTACATGTGGAGTATGTGCACTATCATCCTATTGACAACCTCCGTCTATCCATCAGTCTGGGGATGGAAGGCAGATGACTTGGTGAGCTTGGTGTCCAATAGTGTCCAGAGGCTTGACCAGAATGTGCTCAGGAACTTGCAATCCCGATCTGATATAATGGTTTACGGGATCACAAAATGTACCCATACTCGTTCAAAGAAGAGTTTAGCAGTTTCCTCTTCTGTGATACTCTTCTTGCAGGCCACCAATACAGCCATATTAGAAAATTTGTCCATGACTACAAATACACAGTAATTACCATGCTTGGTAGAAGGGAGGCCAGACATATAGTCCATGGAGATCGATTCCCACGACTGGCTGGGAGTAGGCCGAGGAGTGTATAGGCCTTGCATGATGGTTGACTTGGTAATGGCACAGGCAGTGCAAGATCTGATATATTTCCCAACATCCAGTCGGAGTTTGGGCCAATAAAAGTACTTTCGTACTACAGCCACAGTTTTCTCCACACCAAAGTGTCTTGCGACCCGACTATAGTGTGCCTCCCAAATCAACTTGGCACGCTCGCTTGAATGAACACAAAGGTGGCCCAGGTAGCATAATAATGCGTCCTGGAGGTGAAAATCAGAAACTTGCTTTCCATCTACTAGCATCTAATATGTGGGGGTGAACTCTGGATCATTTTTGTATAGTTGGGGCCATTCAGAGGTCTCGTGGCCACAAGAGTTGAAAACAATAGTCAGTGTTGCAATTGGGGGATCGGTTGAGGCAGTCTGCAACATTATTGGTGTTTCCCTTTTTGTATTTAATGTTCAAGTGGAATTGTTGCAGATATGTAGACCACTTCTGATGGCGATCGTTCTACAACTTCCCTTGTGTCTGTATAAACTGAAGAGGTCGATGATCGGTGTGGATGACCGTCTCCTTCCCCATAATGTAATGCTTCCATTATCGGCAAGCCTGCACGATGGAATACATCTCTTTATCATACATAGGGTACTTCCGAATTGTTAATTTTAAGTATTTTCTATACTTAGAGCAATTTATTTCAATTTTCACAGTTAGCTCCATAACTTTTCCAGATTAGCAATCACATCAACATTAAAGTAAACTGCAGATAGAACATAAACATAAATCGCAGAAGACAAGCCAAGACAAGAGGACACAAGATGTGGCGCTAGCCAGGGACAAACCCCAATGTGGGGAAACCCTTGATCAATTCTTCTTATATGTTCTTCAATAGTTCAGCAGAGAGAGAGAGATAGTACGTTTACAACAGAAGTCAACACTTTGACTTATCTAGATAAGAGCATAGATCATCTCTAAGAAGATGATACATGAGATCAGTTGAATACGTGCTGCTTCAACTAATTCTCCAAGGTGACTCCTTCGCCTATCGTTGTGTTGCATTTCGTCATCATGTTGCACCTCACCGCGTTGCACCATGTTGCACCCATCATCACTATGTTGCATCTCATCACGCTTCATTAATCATGATTGTACCCATTACTATAATACATTATGTGCCATTGCTGCACCATGTTGCCATCCTGACCTATGTGTTGGTTGCACCTTGCTTGCTTGTTGTCCCTTGCTTGCTTGTTGTCCCTAGCATGCTTGTTGTCCTTAGCATGCTTGTTGTTGCATACTAGTTGTCCCTTGCATGCTAGTTGTAACATTGCATGCTTTGCTGCTAAGTACCATACAACTGTCCCAATGTTAGTTAGCTATCCCTTGCATGCTACTCTCCTTCGGAGACAGATGCTCTGGTAGTTTCGGCAGTTCCCGGCAGTTCCGACTGTTCCCGGCAATTCCGACTGTTCCCGGCAGTTCCGACAATTTCGGCATTTCCAGCTTTTCTGGCTTTTCTGGCAGTTCCGGCTTTTCCAGCAGTTCCGGCTTTTCCGGCAGTTCCGACTTTTTTGGAAATTCTGGCAGTTTCGGCTTTTCTGGCGTTTCCAGCTTTTTCGGCTTTTTCGACGTTTTTGGCGTTTTCGACAGTTCTGGCGTTTCTGGCTTTTTCAGCTTTTCCAGCTTTTCCAGCAGTTCCAACGTTCTACCCTCTGGATCAGGGCAACATTATTCCTTAGGATCTCTCCTCCTACTAAAACCCAAAGATAAGTAGAGAGAGGAAGAGATCCCAAGTGTGTTGAAATGACTTGAAGGCCACCTCTATTTATACTAAAACGTTGAGCACATGTGGGGTTTATTTGGTTGTTGGCCGACCTTGACGAATTGTCTTATAACGCAAATAAATTCATAACTCCATGAATACTTATCGGAATCGGATGATCTTTAGATCAATCCTACACCTCTCGATGAGAGGGATCCAAGAAAAATATCAACTGCCATAAATAAGATGACCCACATGGAGTTTGGCCCTAGTTGCCAATTTTAACACTCCCTCTCAACTAGGGAGAACTCCATCCGTTGATCCATATGTCTGACTGTACTATCTCTACCATCAGTGCCCTGCACTGCTCTGCTCTGATCTGCTGAGCTCTACTTTGCTGACCTCTGCTCTGCTGAACCATGAAGAAGAAGAATTGATCAAGAATGTCTCATACCATTCTCTACTGGCCCGAAGTCAATTTCATCTTAAGAGAGTGTGTCACATCACTCTTACTGACCCGAAGTCAGTTTTATTGATCCTGGATCAATATCACAACAGCATGTCTCAAACCACTCATACTGATCCCAGATCAATGTCACAAGAGAGTGTCTCAAACCACTCATACTGATCCCAGATCAATGCCACAAGAGTGTTTCAAACCACTCATACTGATCCCAGATCAGTTTCATTGATCCCAAATCAATGTCACAAGAGAGTGTCCCAAACCACTCATATTGATCCCAAATCAATGGAGGTCATCCTAGCATAGGGAGTACGATAGATACAGCGATGCGCCCATCGATAGTACTACTATGGTCCCTACCCTCATTTCCCTACTCATTGATCAGATGAGAGGTATTTCCCATGAGTCCCAGACTGCATGGGTAGGATGCCTCGACAGGAGAACTAATCATCCTGTCCACAAGAGAACAAATCATCCTGTCAGTGGATGCCACAGAGAACTAATCATCCTGGCCCACAAGAGAACTAATCATCATGTTCCACAGTCGCCACGGAGAACAAATCATCCTGATCCACAGGAGAACTAATCATCATGTTCCACAGTTGCCACGGGAGAACTAATCATCTCAACCCACAGGAGAACTAATCATCATGTTCATAGCGCACCACCAGGGGAGGGTGAGTCGCCCTATGCTCGTATGTTGCTCCAGTAAGTACCCCAAGCCCCCCAGAGCTCCCAGAGCTCAATGCATGCAACATGCAGGACCCTTATAAGAAGGTCTCTCAACGACTCCAAGTTGTTCGGGAAAGTCACAGATTTGACCTTTCCCCGGGGCTTTGACAAAATGTCTGCGACCTGTACATCAATCTCAATGCGATGGAGCCTCCTCGCTCATCAACTTACCATATCGCAAATAAGGCAGTATCTGATGTCTATTTGCTGGAGCAATCATCGAATACGGGATTAATCATGTGTACAAACAACTCACTTAAGAGCTTCTGCAACCATGCAGCTTCACACGAGATCATACTCGTAGCTGTATTCGGTCTCGACGGTGCTTATAGCAACCGACTTCTGCTTCCTGCTCATCCATGATATCAAAGCAGAATCCAAAGAGAACCAGCACTGAGAAGGGCTCTAGTGATCCTCCACACTGCCTGCCCAGTCAGCATTTGAATAATCATGCAGTTTCATATTTCCGGCAGTGTATCTCAATCCATGAGAGATTGTGCCCCGAAGATATCTCAAAAGATTCTTGGCACCAATCCAGTGAAGCTCAACCAAATATGAGCTCACCATGCTAACTGCAAAACATATGTCTAGACGGAAGTTCACCAAGAACATCAACGCGAATGAGTTTATGAAACTCAAAGGCATTTCCCAAATCTGGTCCGACATCACTACCATATAACTTCTGAAAATTAAGATCCTAGAGGTAGTCATAGGCTTGTAGTTTATCATTCCACATCCGGAGTCCAACTCCCTCTTACTTCTGCAAATGAGAGGGTCTGCACCTGTTAGAAATAGGTCGTCCTCATAAGGTGCCGGTATGAGAGGTCATTAATCATCATTGTACCCATCAGTGTATTGCATTATGTGCCATTGTTGCACCATGTTTCCATCCTCACCTATGAGTTGGCTGCACCTTGCTTGCTTGTTTTCCTTTGCTTGCTTGTTGTCCGTAGCATGCTTGTTGTCCTTAGCATGCTTGTTGTTGCATGCTAGTTGTCCCTTGCATGCTAGCTGTAACATTGCATGCTTGGTGTATTTGCTGCTAAGTACCATACAATTGTCCCAATGTTAGTTGTCCCTTGCATGTTGCTCTCCTTCGGAGACAGATGCTCCAGCTGTTCGGCAGTGCCCAGCAATTCTAGCAATTCCCGTTGTTTCGGCAGTTCTGGCAGTTCTGGCTGTTCTGGCTGTTCTGGCAGTTTCGGTTGTTCCCGGCAGTTCTGGCAGTTCTAGTTGTCCCCGGCAGTCTCAACAGTTCTGGTTTTTCCAGCAGTTCCAGCTTTTATGACAGTTCCAGCATTTCCGACTTTTTCAGCTTTCCCGACAGTTCCGAGTTTTTCGGCAGTTCCGGCTTTTCCGGCAGTTCCGGCATTTCCGGCTTTTCCGACAGTTCCAGCGTTTCCGACAGTTCCAGCTTTTCCGGAAATTTCGGCTTTTTCAGAAATTCCAGCTTTTCCGGCTTTTCTGGCAGTTCCAACTTTCTGCCCTCTGGATCAAGGCAACGTTATTCCTTAGAATCTCCTACTAAAACCCAAAGACAGGTAGAGAGAGAGAGAGATCCCAAGTGTGTTGAAATGACTTGAAGGCCACCTCTATTTATACTAAAACATTAAGCACATGTGGGGTTTATTTGGTTGTTGGCCGACCTTGACGAATTGTCCTATAACGCAAATAAATTCATAACTCCATGAATACTTATCGGAATCGGATGATCTTTACATCAATCCTACACCTCTCGATGAGAGGGATCCAAGAAAAATATTAGCGGCCATAAATAAGATGACCCACATGGAGTTTGGCGCTAGTTGCCAATTTTAACACGAATTGTATCGGAAAGTGTCTCACTATGATAGGTCACTAGATGCCTGTGTTGGGTGAAGACTGCACCAATAGCATAGTCTGAGGCATTTGTCTCAATTTCAAATGGTTGTTGCAAGTCTGGCAGTGTGAGTACCGATGCAGAGCAAAGTCGGTACTTCAACTCAATAAACACCTTCTGCTGGGACTCGGACCAGGAAAACTTTGCTTTTGCCCCACCCTTAGTAATCTAACTTAAAGGCCATGTGATATGGGAGAATCCCAACACGAACCTCCTATATGTTGATTTGGGGTAGCATCGGATGTGATCTAGCCACGAAATTTGGTGGAGAGGTTGGGGCACATGAGATCTCCAATACCCAGAAAGGGTTAGGGCAGATTCTAAACAGTTCAGGAGATATTAAAATAATTAATATTTTTAATGGAGTCCCTAAGTCTAAACTTAGGGAAAATAAAATATTAATGTGGATTAATATGAAACTGTGTTAGAATGGTCCAAAAGACATGGATCAAGCCAGATCCAATCTTAGCCGTTGATTAGGGACTTAATCTCAGCCGTTGATATGTCAACAGCAAAAGTATAAGACGAGGCTTGAGAGCCACTTGGAGAATACACCAGAGTGATCAATCATTCTATTCTCTAGAGCGGGGTTTGCTAAGAGAGATAGAATTAGTGATTGAGAGTTGCAGCTGAGGGGCATTGAGTACAGAGAGACAGAGAGGCAGAGATAGTGTCGGGAGAACAGCGCAATATCCGAGAAGAGTGACGCAGTAGCAGCTAGAGCTCACCCAGGGCTACGCAAAGGTAATCAAGAGCTGCGCAGAGCCTCAGAGAGGCCAGCGTCGCTGACGCAGAGGGCCAGAAGGCTGACGTAGGGCCCTCCTAAGGCTGACGTAGACCCATTTAGGGTGACGCAGGGCCAATGCTGGGCAAAGAGGGGCTGACGCAGTCCAGAAAAGGCAGACACTGGGGTTTTTGGGGCAAATTGGTGTTGAGGAGTGACGGAAGCATTATCCGGGGTTTCAACTGGGAGATTTGTCTCAAACTGAGGTATTACTGCCAAGGAAATTCTCTGTTGGGTAGACCATTTTCGGCACCCAGATTGTACTCTGATATTGCTTTATAAGAAAACCCTCAGATAGTTGCACAGATTTTCCGACATTGGATTTTTCCAGGGACATTGGTCCAAAAATAATGGTGTCATATGGTGTGATTGTATCTGTTTCCTTCAGTTGTTGATCTGTAATATGTTGAGCATGCACTAGTGTTTATTTTCAGTGTTTACATTGTAAATAACTTGTTAAGTAACATAACAAGTAGGTAGGAATAAATCAGATAATGTGCATGGAGGGTTTCTAACTAGGTATACTTAAAAACTTCAACATGGTATCATAGCGTGATTGCAGATCACAGGGGGACTGAGGACATCAGTCGAGCGGAGCAATAGTAGCAGAAAACAATTGTCTCGAGGTGACAGAAGTTGTTTCTAGCATAAGCAGCAACAAGGGAAGGGTGACGCAGTGCCTGCGTCATCAAGGGTGAGCTGAGAAGAGGTAGTGCAGAGGCTAAGGAAGGCAAAGGAAGCCTCACGCAGAGTCACGCAGAAGCTAGGAGGGCTGTCACAGTTGGCTGAGGAGGTTGGGTTGCTGGTGTCGGGATTACGCAAAGCCTAGGAGCTCTCACCTTCAGGTTGCTGGGGTTTAGAAGGCTATGGGAATATTGCAGAGTGGAGTTGGTGAGATATTGTAGTCAAAACAGTATCTAACAGTGCAAGGCCAACAGGAGGGAGTTGCTATCGAGGGTTTCTAGCCGAGGAACCCTGATCAGTGGTGTCGTTGTACAAGATGATCAGAGTAGGGGGCATCTCGACAGCAACAGAAGGATTTCCAGGAGGGAAATCGGGACTCAGAGGGAGTCCAGAAGAGAACTTCCAGATGGGAATTAGAGACTCGGAGGAGTCGAAGAGAGAACTTCCAGGAGGGAAGTAGAAGAGCATCATGGCACTACACGGAGTAAGAGACCAAGATAGACTGGACGGAGCGTTGAACTTCGCAATTTGGAAGGCCAGAATCTTATCTGTACTTGACAGAAATCATGTCAAGAACTTCGCCTTGAAGGTTATAGCTATCCCAGTCGACCCCAATGATAACGACAAGTATGAGGAGGCAATGGCAAGGGCCAAGAGCATCATTCTTGACGGGGTCAAGGACCATGTCCACACATTGCCAAGAAGGAAACGACATATGAGATATCGAAGGCCCTCAAGAAGTTGTACCAGCATACTTATGTGCAGAGAAGAATGTTACTTGAGAATCAGTTGAGGTCGTATCAGATGAAGAAGGGAGAACCGATTGACACCTTCCTCGGAGGACTGAATGAGATCCAAGATCAGTTGACTGCTATAGAAGCCACACCGGATCAGGAGTTGATGGTGAGGACAACCCTGAATGTTGTCTCAAAAGAATGGGAGGTATTTGTCCAGAGTATACTGGGCAGAGGGACACTCCCACCTTGGGAAGAGATGTGGGCGACTCTTCGCCAGGAAGAGATCAGACGACAGTCGAAGACAGCTAGCAACAGCGAGGGGATCAAAGTCAAGCAGGAGGACGAAGATGTTGCCCTAGCATCTGAGGGAAAGTAGGAAAAGCAGAAGAAGAAGGATCTCTCCAAGATCAAGTGCTTCCACTGTGGGGAGCTGGGTCATTATGCGACCCAGTGTCCAAGGAAGAAGAGTAAGGGAGAGTCTTTCGAGACTAAGGCAGCGCCAGCAAGGGCAGAGAAGGAAGTTTTGACAGACGATGACTGTGCCATGAGTGCACACGCGCCACTTGAGAAGAAGTGGGGAGACATCGAGTTGTAGTTAGGCGGACTACAGGCGATGAGGGGCAGGATCCTCAAGGTACCCAGCCTCTTGGATTAGACCTTGCTACGGGAGCCCCGAAGAGGAGTAGCAAGACTGGCTAAGTCAGGTAGAGATGGATGCGGATGGAGCGGCAGAGAGAGTTACAGTGCAGGAGTCTCGAGACAGCGCGAGGCTAGCAGGCTGCAGCAGTGCGAGAGGCACAGGAGTGTTGCACTAGTGCAGGATGGCACAGAGAGGTGTGCAACGGTGTGAGATGCAAGGAGTTGTTGCAGCAGTGCAGAGGTCAGAGAGGGAGCACTTGTCAGCGGCAAAGGGAGCTTCAGCATTAGTGGGTGTCTCTAGCCCAACAGAGAGGTCAGAGTTAGGAGATCAGTTACTTCTCAGTAACTGAGTTGCAGTGCAGCGGTGGGCAGCGCGATGCAACAGGATGAGAGGAGGTGCAGTGTCGATGCAATGTTGGGAGAAAGAACCAACAGCAGCACGGCTGCAGAAAGAGCTATCGTATAGATGCAGTAGTGGCAGTGGCGAAACCATGGGCAGTAGTACAGGTTACAACAGTGCAGAGGATGGTGCGAATCAGGCCTAGCATCAGCACAAGGACCGATGCCGGATGATCAGAGTAATACTCAGTGAAGAGTAAAACTAGAGCACAGTCCTCGCTAAGAGGGAGTGTTTATTTGGGGTAGCATCGGATGTGCTCTAGCCACGAAATTTGGTGGAGAAGTTGGGTCACATGAGTCTCCAATACCCAGAAACGGTTAGGGCAGATTCTAAACAGTTCAAGAGATATTAAAATAATTAATATTTTTAATGGAGTCCCTAAGTTTAAACTTAGGGAAAATAAAATATTAATGTGGATTAATATGAAATTGTGTTAGAATGGTCCAAAAGACATGGATCAAGCCAGATCTAATCCTAGTCGTTGATTAGGGACTTAATCTCGGCTATTGATATGTCAACAAGAGAAGTACAAGAGGAGGCTTAAGGGTCAATTGGATAATACACCAGAGTGATCAGTCATTCTATTCTCTAGAGCGGGGTTTGCCCAGAGAGATAGAATTAGTGATCGAGAGTTGCAGCGGAGGGGCATTGAGTACAGAGAGACAGAGAGGTAGAGATAGTGCCGAGAGAATAGCGCAGTAGCCGGGGAGAGTGATGCAATAACAGCCAGAGCTCACGCAGAGTTAGCTGGGAGCTGTGCAGAGCCTCAGAGAGGCCAACGTTGCTGACGCAAAGGGTTAGAAGGTTGACGCAGGGCCTCCTAAGGTTGACGCAGACCCATTCAGGGTGACCCAGGACCAGTGTTGTGCAGAGAGGGGCTGACGCAGTCCAGAAAGGGCAGACGTTGGGGTTTTTGGGGCAGATTGGGCTGAGGAGCTACCGAAAGGATTAACCGGGGTTTCAGCCAGGAGATTTGTCTCAAACTGAGAGGTATTACTGCCAAGGAAATTCTCTGTTGGGTAGGCCATTTTCAGCACCCAGATTGTACTTTGATATTGCTTAATAAGAAAACCCTCAGATAGTTGCATCTGTTTTCCCACATTGGGTTTTTCCTGGGACATTAGTCCAAAAATAATGGTGTCATATGGTGTGATTGTTTCTGTTTCCTTCAATTGTTGATCTATGATATGTTGAGCATGCACTAGTGTTTATTTTCAATATTTACATTGTAAATAACTTGTTAAGTAACATAACAAGTAGTTAGGAATAAATCAGATAAAGTGCATGGAGGGTATCTACCTAAGTAGACTTAGAAACTTCAACACGATAAAAATTTGCAAGGCCCAAAAAGTTGCGAAGCTCCATTAGAGTGATCGGGGCTGGCCAATCTCGAATGACTTGGACCTTAGTCAGATCCACATGCATGCCACGTTCATCTATGATGTAACCCAAATATTGGACCGGCTCATGCCAAAGGTGCATTTCTCCAAGTTGGCACACAATTTAAACCACTGAAGGGTTTGTAGGACCTGTCGAATGTGTTGCAAGTGTTCTTTCCAACTCTTGTTGAAGATGAGGATGTCGTCTAGATAAACAACCACGAATGAGTTGGTGAAGGGCCGCAAAATGTCATCCATTAATCTCACAAAAGTAGCAGGGGCATTTGTCAACCCGAAGGGCATAACCAACCATTCAAAAAGGCCTTCCTTGGATTTGAAGGCGGTCTTCCATACATCAGTGGGCTCTATTAGAACCTAGTGATAGCCAAACTTCAAATTTATCTTGCTGAAATACTTGGCCCCCTTGAGTTGGTCCAAACGGTCATCAATCAGTGGGATTAGATACTTGTTCCTGACAGTGATTTTGTTTAGTGCCCGATAATCAATGCAGAGCCTCCAAGTCCCATCCTTATTCTGTAAAAGTACAATCAGGCTCCCATAAGGCGAGGAACTTGGTCGGATGTGCCCTTTTTGCAGCAACTCCTAGATTTGTCGCTTGATCTCTTCATTTTCCAGAATGGAGCAACGATATATCGGCCCGTTGGGTAGAGGTGCTCTGAGAGTCAGATCAATCAAATGCTTGACCTAACAGTGCAAGGATACCCCTGTGGGTGAGGAAAAGATGTCCTTGTATTCTTCCATGACCATATCCACCTGCTTCTGCTACATGGAGGAACCCTTCCGGGGACCATGGATGTGGCTACAATCTTCCCCTTTGAGAGCGAATCAGAAAGAAAACAAATTTCTCAATCTGGGAGATGATCTTACTGCATTGCTTAGCAAAAAACATAGAGATGGCAGTGTCCTGTATAACTTCCTACCCAAAGAAATAATAACGGAGTGGGGTCTAGACTCATATACAGTGTGTCACTTCCACAAGTATGTTTGTTCTAATAATACATCACAAACTTCAAGAAGAGCGACATCACACTGTACCTCATCCATGAAGGGCTTGATGCTATAGGGAAGGCGACACTTCTGGCTGACGCGGAGATCTCGTCCTTGGTGAAGCCACCAGATGGTGTACGGTTGCAGATGTGTTGTAGACAGTAGGCCCTGCCGCTTCACGACCTCTACTGTAATGAAGTTACTTTTGGCTCCAGTTGTCAACAATGAACTATCCCTGCCCCTCACTACAAGAAATCACTTCGATCTTCTCTCTAGCAACTGCTGCGCTACCCTCTCTGAGAAATTCGATCTCTTGATCTCTCCTCGATGTATTTTCCAAATGCCCATCGAAGTCCTCCTTATAAGTCTCCAGTTGAGTAATCAACGGCCCATATTAGATTCTAATCAATGGCTCCAATCATTTGGACTCGATCTCCGTCTTCTTCTAGAAGTTTCACCATCAGTTTGATTAACACCCTTTAATTATTTTAATTTCCTAAGTTTAGACTTAGGCACCCATTAAAAATAATTAATTATTTTAATAAAACTGTCTCAGAGTGGAATTTCCCAAAATGATTTTTGGGTATTGTGAAATACATGTGTCCTAGCGTCCCTGCAAATTTTGAGGCTAAGAGCACGTTCGATGCTACCATAAATCAACAGGATCTACTCAAGGATTTGGATATGTGAATGTCAAATTCGAATGAACCAATGACAGTTAACCCGAAGGATGGAGGTGGTCTTAAAGGAATGATGTGAAATGGAAAATGTTAATATGGAAAGGGTAATGGGCATGCTACTTCTATTCAAGTTTCCCAAGTAGTGCCCCTCCTATGACCCTAAGGGCTTAGAGGAGGTCCCACTAGACTAGGGCTAAAGACTAACCCCCCTGATAAGGTAAGAGAATAATTTTACAGTCAAGATCGGTCAATCATCCAGATCACCCCTTTATCCAAGTTAAAATGCCCAAAACAATGAAGTAAAAGCACTCAATTTCAAAATGGTCAAAGTTCCTATTGAGTGGTAGACCACCTTCATCCAAGAGGAATGTTGAATGGTGAGAGGTGCATGACTAGTGCAGATGGCGTCATCGATGAGCAATGTGTAGGGTTGTTGGTTGTCCAAGATAGGAGAAAAAGTTTTCTCCTGTGGGGTTACCCATTTTTGTGGGTAACAATGTTCATGCACTACAATTACTCTTTAAAACATCACATAAAACTCATATCACAGCACATGATATGTCCATTGACATGCAATTAAGCAACCAAAAGTGGTTATCAGAATAATTTTAAATGTGTGGTGGAAATGACAAAAGGAGAAGAAAACACTTATAGATGATAAGTCTTAAAAAGATACATGGCTAAAAAGAAATCTAATACAATGGACTAAGAAGCCACAAAGTACCAACAAACTTCAAGAGCTAGAAAGAAGCATAGTCAAGGTTTATTCTGCATTACCCAAATGGAAAAAGGTTGATTGCACCATAGAGACAAAGGACAAAATTGGTCCAATGATGATCCTTGCACAAAGCATAGAAACCTTAATATAATAGAAGAGAATGAGGGAGAAAAGGATATGATGCAAAAGAAGAAAATCCCAACCACTATCCAAGAATAACCTCCTTTTAATGATCAATGAGGTCGAATTACCCATGCAAGACACTTCCACAAACCCATGTGCATTGATGTTTTAGTGAAGAGTTATGATCACTCATTTAATGAGTGGAGTATCCATGCACTGAAGTCTTCCACCCTCATGCACTTTGATCCACTAGAGATGTGTAGTAATTGTAATATCTCCACTAGAGATGTGCAGTAATTGTAATATCTCATTATTATTTTCAACAAAATTATTAGGAATTTTTATGTCGCAAAATTATTTATCGAATTCCATTCAAAAACACCATACACATATGCAAAATTTAACACGATAGATGTTGCCAGCAAATAAATCGAATTTGCAATAAAACCCAAAAAACGAATGAAAATGTTGCAGCAACAAACACAACTTTATTATATTAGCTAGAACAAGTATACATGCCAATAGATGGAGATAGATAAGATGATGATGGCCATCAAATAATCTGTTGCAATGTTGAACCTGACCTCCAAAATGAAAACTAAAAATGATGCCCAAATTGGAGATTTGAAAGATCCCCACTCCAATCCTCAGATCCGCTCTAGATCTGACCTCCAACTGGTATCGTCGAAGCTCCGTGGGATTTCTAGATGAGATCTCCTCAACAGTGGGTTGGGTCTTCATCCAACTTAAAAAAGGAAACCCAAGGGTTTTCGTCCTGGGGCTCGCTGAAAGCTGAGAGCCACATTCCCAAACCTCTCTAATAGAAAATATCACAACTCCAAGCTATCCCAAATGATTTACTTCCCTTCCTTTTAAAGACTTGATGAATGGATCCCCAACCTTCTAGAAGCACATTATTTTATTATTTTATTTCCCTTCTAGAGGCTTCTCCCTTTATACTTAAACACTAACTTTATTTTATTTTATTTTTAAGTCACTTTCCCCTTTTTGGCCTTTTTCTCAATTAAGCACTTTTCCCCCTTTATTTTAATAAAGTGACTAATTAAAGTCACTTTTAATTCTGGAAAATGATTATCCTGCCTCCATGCTTTCTTTGGCCACTGAAAATCACTTTTCACCATTCCATCCTATAGATCTCTTTATTCTGGTAAGAGCTATTACACTAAGGTGTTTTTATGATTAATCTGCTCCAAATAACACCTTTAGTGTTTATAATTAAAACAGCCTTGATAGTGAGCTTGTTTTACAGAATTCAACATAATGCAACGGAACCAAGAACAAACTATGCAAAGCCGCCCCCGATGATGAAATACAAGCAAACTCCATCAGACACCATAAAACTCCTCCAAAACCCTTTGGCCCTCTGATGACGTAATCTCGCTCATGTAAACTAGCTGCCACCAATCCTAAAATTCATCCTGACCGCATCATAAGGGAAACTGAAAATGGGGACATTACAATAATGAACTAATGGCAGAGAGGAGTGAAGTATTAACTCATTGGAGTTGAGGTGAAGAAGAATATCCATACACTTTAGATCTCTTGGAGTCCTTTCCATGCACTTTAGTTAACTAGTGTTGAACTAGGATGATGTAGCCATATGCATTGATGAGTTTGAGCATAGAAAAGTTATGACCAATCATTGAATGAGTGAGATGGAGTATCCATGTATTGAAGTCTTCATCCCTCGTGTGCTTTAATCCACTAAAGATGCACAATAATCAATTGATGATAGAGAGGAGTGAAGTATTAACTTGATGGAGTTGAAGTGAAGAAGAATAGCCATGTGCTTTAGATCTCTTGGAGTCCTTTCCATGTGCTTTAGTTAACTGGTATTGGATTAGGATGATGTGGTTGTGCGCATGGACTAAGTGGAGATATTTTTAATCTAACTAATGACAAATTGATGTGAAGTGTCCTTACTCCAATCAAATAACAAGGCATCCTAGTTAGCTAATGCATGCATCTAGTTAACTCGAACTAACTACCATGTTAACTCCTCCATGCATGCATCCAACGTAGTTAACTTCAAGAAGGTGCCAACTCACTCCTAAATCAATGCATGCATCACATTGGTCTTTTAGTCAACTCAAGCAAGTTGTCCAACTAACTGCAAGACACTCCCAATCTTATCTATGCGCACTAATCCACATGCATGCACCTTTATGTTGCCACTTATCACCCATGGAACTGCCACATGTCAACTAGCACGCATGCCATGTGTCACTCCTAAAAACTTGCTACATGTAATCGTCATGAGCTACCCTGTGTCAAATAAAAAATCGCTACATGTCACCTTGCTATAAATAGACATGCCAAAAATAGAAATCCCCCTAAAAAAGGGAAAAATAGAAAATGTCCAAAATTTCTAGGGAAGCCCTCCAAAATATAGCATGCCTAAAAATAGGCATTGTTAAAAATAAAGAATCCTTGCATGTCCATGAAACTATACTCATCAAACTTCACTTTCAACCAAATATTCGCACTGACATGCAAGCCCCTACTAAAAATAGCAGTGTCTCAAATGTCGCCTGAAAATAGTTCATCATAATTGCCAACTTGCAAGGATCTCAAATATACCATCATCTCTGACATGCAAGTCTCTAAATTGGAGCTGCCAAAGAAAGTATCATGCATGTAATCTAAAAAATGCTCATTAGAATCCTCAGTTCGTGAGGTCTCTGAATATATAATCAATACCACCATGTAAACCTCCTAACTTTGTCTCCTAAAAAGGAGGATAATTGCGAAACATAGAAAATCCTCTCCAAAACTGATGAAAGACCTATATAATACCTCCGAAGACCAACTAATGAACTAGGGACCATATCATTAAAGAATCCTACATCTAAACTCTATGTGAACGGTGAACGAACCTCTAACTCAATGAAAACTATCCAATGCCAGCCTAATAAAATAAGTTGGCGCTTAACCCTCCAATTCGCAAAGGAGCAAATTTGGTGGTTAACAAGTCCCATGGAGATAGAGGTGATTGCTTTGCATGCATGATATCAGAGAAAGAAGTTCCCACATTATAAACATGATTTCTTATCAAAGCTCCCAGGAGAGGTGCAAAAGAAAGTTCTTGCACTTTCTGTTATAATTCGCATTGTAGTTGGATTTGACCATAGTAGCTTCAATATAATTCAATAGGTTGAAGTAAAGTATGCCAAAGAAAAATGCATTATTGTTGTTAGACCATCTACAGACCATTACTTGGATCCTCCAAAGATAGATCTCTCGGTGTTTGGGTAGAGAATCTGAAAATTCGGAAACCACGAATCCTACTGCAGCAATTGATTAAGTTTCTTCTATTTGTTAAATAGCTTGAACAAATTATTTACTGCATCCTACGGTAAATATCGAAACTAATACACTGCAGCCTTCACAAATACAATACTGCAGAAGAAAAATAATGTTGGAAGAATAGAATCACACACACATAAATAACATTGTTATTTTTGGACCAATGTCCTCGGAAAAACCCATCTTGGGAAAAACGGCGTAGCAGCTCAGGGTTTTATTATTAAGCAGTAGTAAATATGAGTACAAATCTATGGATGCTCAAATCTAGCAATCCATACAAAGAAATCACTGACAGAAGATCTAGTGAGACAAATCTCACTTCCATCGGTGATCTAACACTGACCTTGGCTCAAAATGAGCTGCTCTTTGTTGCCTCTATGCAGTCCTTGCGTCAGCCTACGCAGTTCTGCATCACACAACTTGGACCAGCGTCTCTCTCACCAACTGATCAGTTATTGTCTGGGAAATGGACTCTCCTGGCCTTCGAGCTCCCGCTCTGGCTTCTGGCACTGAATCACTGCTTCTCCCCAGCAAAATACAACTTCCCCTCTAAAGCACTGTGTTTCCTCTCTGTGAAACTCTCTGTCCCTCTGCTATGCACTCACTAGACTGGAAAATCTTCCTCCGAACCTTACTATCCTTACTCCTCTCTCACTGCTTCGATCTTACTGAATCACCTCTGGTAACACACAGTGGCTACTCTGAAGATCGATTTCCCAACAAAATCATAATCCTTGATGTCTCGAGTGTGTTCTCCAACCCCCATCAAAGTTCTTCTTATAATCTCTCGTTGAGACATCAACGGCCAAGATTAAAACATAATCGATGGCTAAGATTAACTAGAACTCGATCCATGTCTTCTTCTAGAAGATTCTCACCATGACTTAATTAATACCCTTTAATTAATCAGTTTTCCTAAGTTTAGACTTAGGCACCATTAGAAGAAAAGATTAATTACTTTAATTAAGTCGTCTCTAGGTGGAATTTCCATAAACGATTTCTGGGTTTTGGAGAATACATGTATTCTCGCCTCTCCACCAAATTTCGTGGCTAGAACACAATTGATGCTAAAAAAACTAACAGCGAAGGCATCTCAGGAATGGAACTGCAGTTTCAGGTGGTTAAACTACTTACATAGCCCGCAACAAAGTGCACTCCTTGTAGATTGTGTTTAATGTCTCCAACAACCATAGAAATACATGATGTAATTCCAAATTTGAGGATGCATGAGGAGTGTTGTGTTGACTTATGGTAGCATCGGATGTGCTCTAAGTCTCAAAATTTGCAAGGAAGCTTAGACACATGAATTCTCCAATACCCAGTAATCGTTTTGGGAAATTTCACCCGGAGACAGTTTTATTAAAATAATTAATTATTTTTAATGGGACCCTAAGTCTAAACTTAGGAAATTAAAATAATTAATGGGTATTAATCTAAACTGTGGGCGAATCTTCTAAAAGAAGGCGGAAATCAAGTCAATATGATCACAGCCATTGATTAGAATCTAATCTGGGTCGTTGATTGATCAATGAGAGAATTATAAGAGGAGGATTGATGGGCACTTGGAGAACACGCCAGAGGCAGATACTCAGTTACCCAAGTAAGATCAATTTTCTCACTGATCAAAGTTCGGCAAGAGAAAATCGAATCAAAGGGAGAGTTGCAGGTGAGAAAGGAAGAGAGGGCATCAGCATCTTTTGAGAGTGCAAGGCAACAAGACACAAAGCAAGAACAGGGTGACGCAGAAAGAGGCAACGCAGATGAAAATTGACGCAGAGCCTGCATGGGCAGTTAGACACTGGGCCAATGTGAGAAGTTTGACACAGAGGGACGCAAAAGGATTCCGAGGAAGAGGAGTACTTCACCTGGATCAGAAATTTTTCAAGAAGCGTCTGTAAAATTTCTCCCTCTTGTTTTGCTGGTTGTAATTTGTACATGAAAATTTGCTGAAGAATAATAAAGAAACCCTCATCTGCTACACCGGTTTTCCCACATTGGGTTTTTCCGGGGACGATTGTCCAAAAATAACTGTGTCATTGTGATTGTATTTGTGCCAGTATTTTTCCTTACATTTACTTTCTGCAATATTTTAATTGTGAAGGCTGCAGTAGAATATGTTTCGATATTTACTGTAAGAACACTATGAATAACTTATTTATGAGATAATAAGTAGAAGAAATAATATTAATCACTGCAATAGAATTTCTATTTAGAAATTTTCACATAGTATCAGAGCTGAGAAGGAAGAAAGCGGAAGAACCAACGTTGAAGGAAGAAAGGAATTCAAAATTCCTACAGAAGCAGTAATTCGAATCTCCATGGGGGCTTGCGCAGTTCAAAGCCAAGATGTTAAGTTTAGGTATGTTCTATGCTAAGAGCAATTTATTTAAATTTTCATAGTTAGCACAATATCTTGTCCAGATTAGCAATCACATCAGCATTAAAGTAAATTGCAGATAGAACATGAACATAAATCACAAAAGACAAGTAGAGAGAAAGAATTCCCGAGTGTGTCCAACTGACTTTCAAGGCACCTCTATTTATACTAAAACGTTGAGCACATGTTGGGTTTATTTGGTTGCTGGCCGACCTTGACGAATTGTCCCATAACACAAATAAATTCATATCTCCATGAACACTTATCGAAATTGGATGATCTTTAGATCAATCCTACACCGCTCGATGAGAGGGATCCAAGAAAAATATTAGCTGCCATTTATAAGATGACCCACATCAAGTTTGGCCCTAGTTGCCAATTTTAACACTCCCTCTCAACTAGGAAGAACTCCATCAGCTGATCCATATGTCCGACGGTACTATCTCTGCCATCAGTGCCCTGAACTGCTCTGCTCTACTGAGCTCTGTTCTGCTCTGCTGAGCTCTGCTCTACTGAACCATGAAGAAGAAGAATAGATCGAGAATGTCTCATACCATTCTCTACTGACCCGAAGTCAGTTTTATTGATCCCAAATCAATATCACAAGATAGTGTCCCAAACCACTCATATTGATCCCAGATCAATGGAGGTCATCCTAGCATAGGGAGTACAGTAGATACAACGATGCGTCTATCAATAGTACTACTATGGTCCCTAACCCCATTTCCCTGCTCATTGATCAGATGAGAGGTACTTCCCATGAGTCCCAGACTGCATGAGTAGGATGTATCGATAGGAGAACTAATCATCCTGTCCCAAAGTCGCCTCGGGGTATTACAGGGGAAGGCTGAGCCATTCACCCTGTACACAGTGCACCATTAGGGGAGGGTGAGTCGCCCTATGGTCGTGTGTTGCTCCTGTAAGTACACCAAGACCCCCAGAGCTCCCATAGTTCAATGCATGCAACATGCAAGACCCTTATAAGAAGGTCTCTCAACGACTCCAAGTTGTTCAAGAAAGTCACAGATTTGACATTCCCCGGGGGGCTTTGACAAAATGTATGTGACCTGTACATCAGTCTCAATGTGATGGAGCCTCCTCGCTCATAGACTGACCATATCCTAGATAAGGTAGTATTTGATGTCTATCTGCTAGAGCAATCATTGAATACGGGAGTCCTCAACAATCGAATCCCCCCCTGGTTGTCATAGAGGATCACGGTGGTATTCATCATGTGTACAAACCAATGTTGCACAAAGCGGGGACGAAACGGGGATGTTTTTTGGAAGCGGGGACGCAGAAGCGTAATTTTCCAAAAATCTAGGAAGCGAAGCGTCTGCGGAAACGTCTACTATATATATATATATATATATATTATATTATTATTATATTATATTTTTTTGCATTTATATTCAAAATAAACATCCCAAATACCAAATTAGTTGTAGAAGACATGAAAACATGCATATTTTTGCATAAATCAAGATAGATATGGCATCCATGATTCCATTGTAGTTACTAGTATGTACATCAATGATTAATTATTCGAGCATCAACCATCTATATTCTAGCAATTACAAACATACATCAAATTTTTAAGCATATTATAAAACATAAAACATTTAAGCATATTATAAATCATAAAACATAGAGCATATTATGATTTATCTAGCAAGTGAGCAACTGTCACATTTGTCATGTCCAAAATTCAAATAATAATGTTTACAAAATAGGTCACTTGGTCACTGCCAAGACAGAAAGGTTCAAATTCACAAGCCTACAAGCCTAATGATTAATCTATGACAAAAGTAGTAAATTGGGAATATATCTACTAATCTCTCCTCCTTCCACCACGAAGAGAACGTGGCGACGGGCCTCCATGTGGTGGCAATGAAGAAGATGGTGCCTATGGAAGTTGTGGCACTGAAATTGATGAAGACAACCCCCTGTTGTTGGTGTTGAACCATGGAACCTAGGAACCAAGGGACCAGATGGGCATGGCATCTCAACTCGATCATCATCACCCTGGAATCGCTAATTGCATGCATGCTCCCAAATGGACCAGTGTTAAGCATATAGTTGCTCAATTATCTCCATACAAAACGCGTTTCGGAAAAAACCGAAACCTGTTTCCAAAAAACCGAAAAACAGATCGGAAAAAATCGAAACGCGGATCGGGCCGAAAGGTTCCAAAATGGCAGGAACTGCATTTTCAGCCTGATCCGTGTTTCGGAGGGCGGATCCCCCACGGATCCGTAGGGATCGCGGATCGGGCTTTTGATCTGTGGGAGGGGGGACGTTTCCTGCAACACTAGTACAAATAGCTCACTGAAGAGCTTCCACAATAGCTTCACCAAACAGCTCACTGAAGAGCTTCCACAATAGCTTCATACGAGATCATACTCGTGGCTATGTATTCGGTCTCGGTGGTGCTTTTAGCAACTGACTTCTGCTTCTTGCTCATCCAGGACATCAAAGCAGAACCCAAAAAGAACCAGCACTGAGAAGTGCTCTAGTGAACCTCCAAACTGCCTTCCCAATCAACATTCGAATAATCATGCAGCTTCATATTTCCGACAGTGTATCCCAATCCATGAGAGATTGTGCCCCGAAGATATCTCAAAAGATTCTTGGCACCAATCCAGTGAGGCTCAACCAAATATGAGCTCACCATGCTAACTGCAAAACATATATCCAGATGGAAGTTCACCAAGAACATCAATGCAAATGAGTTTATGAAACTCAAAGGCATTTCCCAAATCTGGTCCGGCATCACCACCATATAACTTCTGAAGTTAAGATCCTCAAGGTAGTCATGGGCTTGCACTTTACCATTCCACATCCGGAATCCAACTCCCTCTTACTTCTACAAGTGAGAGGGTCTGCACCTGTTAGAAATAGGTCATTCTCAAAAGGTGTCGGTATGAGAGGTCTATCATCCACAACCTTCAAACAATGGTTTGGATCGGCTTCACTCTTAGTGAATCTCAGCTTCATCTGACAACTATCAATCCTCTCATATCAAACGTGGGGTGAATTGCTTCAAACCATAGAGAGCTTTCTTCCACCCGCACACATGAGATTCCCGATCATGAATCTCAAACCTCCTCGGGTTGTTCCAAACCTATGGACCTACTACATGAGGGGAATGGTCCCCTTGTAAGATTTTCCTTCGGTACATCTCAGACATGTACCTTCATGCTCCTTTTGAATTCAGACATCTATGTCATCATTTGACTCACGGACCTCCAATGCTGTGTGTCAACTGACATGGTCCCCAATGGACTTCCTGCAATTTGATTGAAATTGCCAACCCTAAACCCATGAGTAAAAGCATCTTTGAAAATTCTATTTCCAAACACGTACCTTTCCATCAATGAATGCCACCCTAAAACCTTTGACATCCATTGCCGAAATGGACACATGGTTCTTCTTGCGATCAAGTACAGAAAAGAGACTCTGTAAATGAATCGAGTTACCCTCATTCAATTTAAGGGTAACATCCTTTCTGGGATAGGTGGCATCGGCTCCAAGTATAATCCCACGAATGTTTCCATCTCTACCAAATTAGAGAGAGAGCACCCTTCTATCTAATGGAGTGCCTTGAAGCACTACAATCAATTAGCCTGATTCCCAAAGAATCTGAAGGAGAGGGCCAATACAAGATAGCACTTCTTTATCCTATCAGAAACAACATTTGATTCTTCATACCTGGGGTTCCTTGCTTTCTCTGAAGAGTCGGTCGTTTCCTTGATGACCTGCATTACCTATCATTCCTCTGATCATTGAAGATGTCCCTGGAATGATTGTTATCATCATCAAGTGATGTGTCCCTGCCACTCGGACACTCCTTCGCATAATGGCCGAACAAGTCATCTGCCTTTCCTTCCACCCTTAGATCTGGATTCCCGATGAAGTGATCTTTAGGTAGGCCATCATAAGCTTTCGCTACACCATTCTGATAATGTTTTGTGCTTCGATTTCACCCTTGGTGAATTTGAAGAGGGATAATGAATCCATTGATCCTTTTGTCTTCTCCCAACTATCTTCGGTGATTGCTCTTTCACTCTTGCTTGGGCATTGTCATCACCTCAACTCTGATACCATGTTAAGTTTAGGTATGTTCTATGCTAAGAGCACTTTATTTCAATTTTCATAGTTAGCTCAATATCTTATCCAGATTAGCAATCACATTAGCATTAAAGTAAACTGCAGATAAAACATGAACAAAATCGCAGAAGATAAGTAGAGAGGAAGAGATCCCAAGTGAGTGTGTCCAAATGACTTTCAGGGCACCTCTATTTATACTTAAACGTTGAGCACATTTGGGGTTTATTTGGTTGTTGGCCGACCTTGACGAATTGTCCCATAAAACAAATAAATTCATATCTCCATGAATACTTATCGAAATCGGATGATCCTTAGATCAATCCTACACCTCTCGATCAGAGGGATCCAAGAAAAATATCAGCTGCCATTAATAAGATGACCCACATCGAGTTTGGCCCTAGTTGCCAATTTTAAACACAAGAGGATTAGATTTCGTGGGAAAACTCTCTCTGAGTAAGTCGACAAAGAAATAAGTCTTTCCAATCAAAATTTATCAGTGGTAGAAGGAACAACGTTGCAGAAGATTGAGCAAGAGGGGTTGTCTCAAGTAGGACACAGTTTTTCCCACAACAGTTGTTGGGACAGGTTAGCGTCGGAAATTGGCATACTCAAAGTGTCTCAGAGTTATCTACTAGACTAGATGAAGAATTCGCATTCATAGCAAATTCAGCGTTAACAAATGTTTTGTACATTGATAGCGGGGCTTTAGCTCATATGATTGGAGTACGAGAACATTTCTTGAGTTATCAAGAAGAAAAAATACACTTCCAAATCACTATGGGAAACAAAAAGAAATGTACTCTAGTAGGGAGAAGCACCATAGCATTTTAGACAGAAGCAGGGACCAGCATCCGCGCCACCAATGTTCTGCATCTGCAAGGATTAGGAATGAACTTGATTTCAGTGTCCCATATACAAGACAAGGGATACGATGTATACTTCATGGAAAAGAAAGTATACGTCAAGCATCCAAGCTAGAAGAAGAAAAGGCAAATTGGGATTCAAAGCAATAAGTTGTGTAGATTGCAGCTTGAGTCACCAATGGCACTGATAGGTAGCAACTATAATGGTGAGAATGAATGAAATGAATTATGACACAGGCGAATGGGGAATTTACAAAATGAAGCACTGAGGATGCTAAGAGAGACTGTTACAGGAGTACCGGTCCTTAGTAGTGAACATGATGACTTATGCAGAGGATGTGTACTAGGGAAGTACGCTAAAGCAACTTTTTCCAAAAGTAACAATAGAGCAGAATGTGTATTAGGATTGATACGCTCAGATATTTGTGGTCCTATGTCCATAAGAGCTCTTAGTAGTGGCAAATACTTCATCACTTTTACCGATGATCACTCCAGAAAAACTTGGATCTATTTCTTAAAGACCAAGGATGAGGTCTTTGATCGTTTCTGACAGATTAAATCTCTTGTTGAAAATATCACAAGGAAAAAGATAAAGGTATTGTGTTCAGATAATGGTGGAGAATATACGAACAAAGACTTCACAGGTTTTTGTGCAAAGGAGGGCATCAAAAGAGAGTGGACAGCTCCATTTAATTCGGAGCAGAATGGAGTAGCAGAACAGAAAAATAGAACTATTGTTAGGGCAACCAAAGCTATGTTGTATGATCAGGATCTACCTAGGTATCTATGGGCAGAAGCTTGCAACACAGCAGTGTATATCCAGAATAGAACTCCTCATAGAGCATTGGGGAAGAAAACGCCCGAAGGGGTCTTCACAGGGAAGAAGCCGGAAGTCAGTCATCTCAGGATATTCGGAAGCGTGGCTTATTGTCACATTCCAGACGAGAAGCGCAGTAAACTAGATCAGACTACAAAAAAAGGGTATCTCGTAGGATATAGCGAGACCTCAAAGGCATAAAGAATCTACATTCCTAGCAACAGGAAGATTGTAGTGAGACGGGATGCAAAGTTCATGGAGGACATAGCTTTCAAGTAATCTCGAGAGATGCCTGCAGAAGATCGGTCAAGAGATGTTCCATTAGTCCAAGAGCAGTAGCGGCAGCAAGGAGGACAGGGAGGAGGACAGACACCTGGATCGAGTACAGTGACTAATACCAGTATCTCCTCAGAAGGAAGAAATGCAGATAGTTCTCAACAGATGGAACGACAGGATCAGGAGCAGGAGTTGGTTGAGCCTCCCACCACTAGTGTTAGAACCATCAGAGAAGTACATCAAACACTGTGGGACGAAGAGGAGTTTGATGGAGCTCCTAGAACCGAGAAAAGGCAGTCTAGACAACCTGACAGATACTAGGCATTGGTAGCTCCGGTTTAAGAACCCTCTAGCTTTCAAGAAGTTGTTCAACACCAAGTATGAGTGGATGCCATGGTAGAAGAATACAACTCTATCATGACGAATGATGTATGGGAAGTAGTACCTGTTAGACTCGGTCTTGTCGGTCCTCCATCAAAGATCAAAACTCTTTTTGCATATTCATTTTTAGGTGCCTCCCTCTATTCACTTCGTTGCATTCCACTAGGGGCATGCCATTCTTTGACGGAAGGGCTTGGTTTTCTTGTTTCCCTCATGCTTGTACCTGCCAGGCTAGTTAAAATTTCTCTATGTTCATCAAAACTTAGTTCATGTCATTCACAGTCATAGATGATTGTTTTGGTCAAAAAGAATCTTTTAGTTTTTGAGTTTAGGGTTTAGTCTTTTGACATGTTTAATAAATGCCCACAAGCCATGAGGATGGTTTTCAAAGAAGTTCTCAGTTCAAAATTTCATCATCAAGCATATTCGAGGACATTTCTTGTTCAAAACTCTGTTTTGAATAGGAAATTGTCAAATTTGTTTTTGTAATAAAATACTTGTATCTTTCCTCCATAAAATATTTCAAAAGCAAGCCCTGGTCTTCCTTAGTCAAAATATGCCTATATCCCTACAAAAAATCAACCAATTTCATCATTTTGAGTCCAGAAAATCAATGAGAAAGCCAAAAGACAGAGTTTCATTAAATGACAAAGTGCCATAGTCAAAAACATTATGAAGGGGGTTTTTGAAGAAGTAAAAATTTAAACCATCTCTTGTCAAGGTATTTCAAAGCTATTTATTCCTTTGCAGCAAGTTCCATTCGAAAAATTCAAGAGAAAGGTCAAGTTTGAAGTTTGAAGAGCAAGTAGTGTTTGAAAGGGCCGTGACTGTGTGTTGGTGTCAGAGCGCGACGCATTGAAATTGGGCGCAGCGCACATGGAGCGCGCGGCGCACTGGGAGAATAAGCGCAGTGTTAATTTACACAGGCGCGGCGCACATGGAGGGCGCGGCGCACTGGGTATGCTGCGCGGTGCATACAGTTGAAAGGCCTGAAACTGCTAATCCTTGCTACAAATCGCTCAGAACTTGCTCGGATTTGATAATCATGGCAGCATGTCCCCTCGATGGCTATGCCAATTCAATGCCATACTCTCGTCTGCAAGTTCTGGACATATGTTTTTGAAAGTAGAGGGTCTCATCTGACTGATCGTGGGTCCTCTTCATCTGTGGAAGAGCTAGTTTTTCGTGTTTTATGTCCAAATAAGAAAATTGGCAGTGTAATTGGGAAGGGTGGTAGTATTATTAAACGCATGCGTGAAGACATTGGTGTGAACATCAGAGCTATCGATTCTGTTCCAGGGTCTGATGAGCGCATTATTATAATATCGTCAAATCAGGTTCCCAATGACAGTCTGTCTCCTGCCCAGGAAGCTTTACTGCACATTCAAAATCAAATTGTGGACCGGGGACGAGACAAGGGTGGTGTTATCACCACAAGGCTTCTAGATCACATATTTCTTACACGGGTTTGCTCAGAAACTACGGGTGGCATTCCAGGTCTTCTCCTGACGATGGCTGGCAGAGGGGATGATGGAATGACAGTTAACATCTGGGGTCCATCAGATTTAGAATTTTTAACTGGTGCAATGCGGTCATTTATTCCAAATTCTGCTGTTGTTCACACCAATAGTTTGGTCCAGGGCATGTCTCGGAAGAGAGGGCAGTGAATCACAATTCAAATGGAAGCATATCAACAAACTCAATTATACTTGTTAAAGATGAGATTGTGCAGATATCTGCTGTTATTCTATTTCCTAATGCTGTAGGAAGATGCGGGGAACTAAAGAACAGTATACAGATTTCCAAGGAGGTTGATAGTAAAGATGAAGAGGAAAGTGCAAATTTATCTCAAAAGCGTCCTCGTTTAGGATCAGATAGGTTATCTGAAACTGAAAAAACTAACTCGGGAATCCAGGCGAGATATAAGCCTGGTGATATTGTTGTAGTATACATCTGTGAATTGCCTGATATCAAAGGAAAATTTGATCCCTCAAAGGCTCAAGCACTGGGGTTAAAGCCAGGGCCTAAGTATCGGGAGCTGCAGCTTGGAAAGTCTGTGATGTCAGACAATGGGAATGGAATGGTACATCCAGGTGATGTGACAGGGCCATCATCCCCTGGTCCTATTATCCTCCTTGTTGATTGCCCTTCTATTTCACATTTGCCAGATTTGCTCTCTGCACCTGCTTTTAGGAATTATTTTCCAGGCGCCGACAATGCATCTGAGAACTTTCAGAAACAAGTGAATTGTGTTGTTCATCTCACGCCTGCTTCTGTCACTAAATATCCAGAATATGTGCAATGGATGTCGAAATTTGGGGATGCTGAACACATTATGGCTGGACATGAAGAAAAGAACATGGAATTTCCAATTCTAAAGTCCAGTGCAAGAATTTCAACACGGCTTAATTTCCTTTGCCCACAACTTTTCCCTGTTCCTGGTTTTCGTTCTCTCAATGTTGCAAACAAGTCAGAAGGGGCTTCTGGTCAAATGAACCAGGTTCATGGTATCATTCCTGCTGCTAACTTACTGAAGTTTCGCTTGCGCCCTTATGCTCGACTTGGTTTGGATCGATCCTCTGTTCCCAGTTTGCCCACTGCATCAGATATCATTGATGAACTTCTTTCTGAGATTCCAGAGATTGTGGATGCTTCGAAACAGATTGCCCAGCTGTGGACTCCAGTGCTGAAGGAGCAATGTGAAAAGCCTCAGCTGATTGAACCTCCCAGTTCTTCAACTATGTTGGAAGAGCCTTGGCTACAGACAGGGGTGGTACAGTGATTTCTGAAATAAGGCGGACAATAGATGCGAATATTAGAATATTACCAAGAGAAGACCTTCCTCAGTCTGCTTTGGAAACTAATGAGTTGATTCAGATTGTAGGTGATATAAGGGTTGCGCGAGAAGCTTTAGTTCAGATAACTCCAAAACTACGGGAAAATTTAAACCATGAAAGGTCCAGTACTGGCGCTTTGGTTTCTTCATCTCTGGCATCATTAAGTAGTAAAGAAAGGATCGAGTAGGGCTCTCCTGGTAGATCTTTCTCTTCTAGCATGGCGTTTCAAGGTGGTGGTCATTCATCATCAAGCTATCTGACTATGCAGTCTTCAAAGTCAAATCGGGATATAGGCAGTGTTGGCAATTCCTCTGAGTTTGAGGAGCCAATTCTTCGTCAAGGGGGTTCTGCTGGATTTGGAAGAGCTGCTGGTGGGCTTATCACAAAAACTACAGTTGAAGTTGTAATACCAGAACGCGCAGTTGCAGCCATTCTAGGAAAGTCTGGGAATGGTATTGTTAAAACTCAGCAGGTTTCTGGTGCCAAAGTGAATCCTCTTGAAGTCAGACCAGGAACATCTGAAGGATTGATTGAAATTTCAAGCACTCCAGAGCAAACAAATGCAGCCCAATGCTTGATTCAAGCAACCATTGTCAACAGCAAACCTTTATTTCGTTAATATGCCAATGAACAGATTTTATGATGAAGCGCATGAAATGTTATGGGTCCGTGAACTTTAGTGCTATTGGAAAACATCAGGCATTGGTCAAGTCCCATAATGTCAATCAGCTTTTGCAACAGCTTGAAGGCCGGTCCTTATCTTACAGAATTTTTTGCTCGGGACACTCAAACATTAAGAAGCAGGGGTCTTGCAACAGAATGCTTTATGTATCATGCTCGTGCTGCAGTTGTTACTTTGCCATACTTGGGCATTCGATTCATCTTCAGATTTAAAGAACACGTGGCGGATTTACCCATATTTTAGCATTAAAATATTGGAGACCTTTTCCTAATTTCTGTAAAGTGGCAAACGCATCTCCAGAAATTTGAGGGCGGTTGTGCAGGAATGCGCAAAGTGGCATTCAAGAAGTAGAATTCTCAGGCCTAAAATCAGCGCCTACACGATTCTAGGCTAAAAATTTAGCAAAGGAATAGGATTCGATTTTGGCTTTAGTCACGATTTCATGGGACCCACGCTGCAGTGTCTGTCTTTTTAATTGGTCATCGGAGAAAATCAAAATGTAACGTTGTTTCAGTTACTGATGGTTGGCTTTTCATTTCTGTCAATAATGATTAAACAATCCTCACTTTGGGTCGATCCATTTCCTGATGGCAGAGTTTATTTATTGTATGGAAAAATTCATTTGAAGGGTTGGATTTCTAGGAAACGGTGGAGGAATAACTCAGCGTTTGGCTGTACAGTTTTGACAGAGGATTAATTAAATGGTGCAGCTCTGATTTATAAGATTCTTGCGGTATGAATTTAGCATGTGTTTCTTCCTTTATGTC
Source organism: Pinus tabuliformis (assembly GCA_031772625.1). NCBI lineage: Eukaryota > Viridiplantae > Streptophyta > Pinopsida > Pinales > Pinaceae > Pinus > Pinus tabuliformis. The sequence continues at coordinate 964,557,185 of CM062805.1, forward strand.
TCATATGTCTTTGTTATGTTTCGCCATTCATTCATGATCGTTTCCAGCTGAATACTTTTAAGTGAGAAAGGTAGAATTCAGTCACTGCTCTGCCTTGAGGAAGTGTTCAGATTTTATGTGTTTTCTTCTTCCTGGAAAGGATTCATACATTAATGCCCTTTTCAGCTTTCTTAAACAGTCTTTTCACCTCATTTAAATTCAATTTGTTTGCTAAAACCTCATGCCTATCTCGCCTTATGAAATATCTTGTGCCTTTGGTTAAATCTCTGCTCATGCTGTCCTTGTCCCACACAGCCTAGAAACTCAGTCATTCATCAAAATACCTCTTTCATATTTATTTACCTAGCCTAAAATCAGTTCTTATTTTAAGTCATCTCAGACCCTATCGAGTATTTTTACTGAGTTGACCCGGAGAGAGCCCTCTCCTGTCCTCGTAGGACTAGCTACGAGGCTGAGCGTGGTATGGTGTTATCTTGAATCCTGCCTTCCTTCAGCCTAAGGCAAATTCGAGCCCTAACAGTACCTAGACCAGAAAATAGATCAGTTGTAGGATCACGATGGATCTACAAGATCAAGTATGCTGCAGATGGCAGTATAGAGAAGTACAAGGCAAGGTTTGTGGCAAAGGGGTATGCTCATAAAGAAGGAATAGACTATGAAGAGACCTTCGCCCCAGTTGCTCGTACACCTCTATCAGATCCATTATATCCCTAGCAGCTCAAATGGGATGGGAGATTCACCAGATGGATGTCAAGACAGCATTCTTAGATGGGATGATGGAAGAGGAGGTGTATATAGAACAGCTTGAAGGCTTCAAAATGAGAAGAGAACTCATGTTTGCATATTGAACAAAGCCCTCTATGGGCTCAAGCAGGAACCCAAGCATGGTATGGTCGAATTGATAGTTACCTACAGCAGTTGGGATTTGTCAAGAGTGATGCTGATCCCAATTTCTACTATTTGATGGTAGAGAATGAGCCACTTATTCTGGTATTATATGTAGATGACATGTACCTAACTGGGTCATCTAGGCTCATACAAGATTGCGAGAAGAATCTTGAAGCTGAATTCGACATGAAGGACATGGGGTTGATGCATATTTTCAGGGTTGGAAGTTTGGCAAAAGAATGGGGAGATCTTCCTTGGACAAGGAAGATATGCTACAGAAATTCTGCAGAGATTTAGAATGCAGGATTGTTGACCCATGGCTACTCCCATGATCACCAACCGAAGGAAAATAGATGCATCAAGAGACAACGAAGTAGACCCCACCTTGTACAGGCAGCTCATTGGGTCACTCATGTATCTAGTCAACACTAGGTCGAACATTTGCTTTGCTGTCAACACTCTTACTCAGTGCATGGTAGAACCAAAAAGGGTGCATTGGGCAGCAACGAGGCACATTCTTAGGTATGTGCATAGAACAATCGGATATGGGTCGAAATACTCCCAAGGGGAGGATGTCAGATTGAATGGGTTCACAAATGCAGATTGGGCAGGTAGTTCAGTAGATTGAACAAGTACCTCAATGTACTGCTTCAGTGTTGGATCAAGGATGATATCTTGGTGCCGCAGGAAGCAGAAATCGGTAACTCTAGGCTCAGCAGAAGCAGAATACATGTCAGCCAGCACAGCTACGTGCGAAGCTATATGGCTCAAAAAATTACTTGTGAGCTTGTTCAGAACAAGGATGGAGGCGACCAAGATTTACTGTGATAATCGGAGTTGTATCAAACTCTCTGAGAAACCAGTGTTTCATGATAGGTCGTAACACATAGATATCTGATGTCACTTTATCAGAGATTGTGTTCAGCGTGGGGCATTACAGCTACAGTATGTCCCCACAGGAGAGCAGGTAGCCGACATTCTCACAAAGGGTCTCAGAAGAGCTAAGTTCACTCAATTCAGAGAGCAGATGGGTATGGTAGAAAATTTGTTTCAGTAGCAGCAGTAGTTTGCAGTGCGAGGCCAATTGCCAGTGGTAGTGCTAATAGCAACATAGATGCAGAAATTCAGAGGGAGTTGCAGTACGGATGCAATGTTGACCATGGCAAGGTCAACAGCAGTACAGATGCAGCATTTGCGCAAAGATTGTTGGACAACATGACAGACATCAACAATGTAGAGAGAGAGGTTACAGAATAGAGTGATGCTTCAGCAGGTGGCATTGCTAGAGCACATTCCTCGCTAAGAGGGAGTGTTGATTTCTGGTAGCATCGGATGTGCTCTAAGTCTCAAAATTTGCAAGGAGGCTTAGACACATGCATTCTCCAATACCCAGAAATCGTTTTGGGAAATTCCACCCAGAGACAGTTTTATTAAAATAATTAATTATTTTTAATGGGACCCTAAGTCTAAACTTAGGAAATTAAAATAATTAATGGGTATTAATCTAAACTGTGGGTGAAACTTCTAGAAGAAGGCGGAGATCAAGTCAATATCATCCTAGCCATTGATTAGAATATAATTGGGTCGCTGATTGATCAACAAGAGGATTATAAGAGGAGGCGGGATGGGTACTTGGAGAACACACTAGAGGCAGATACTCAGTTACCCAAGTAAGATTGATTTTCTCACTGATCGAAATTTGGCAAGAGAAAATCAAATCAGAGGGAGAGTTGTAGGTGAGAAAGGAAGAGAGGGCATCAGCATCTTTCGAGAGTGCAAGGCAGCAAGACGCAGAGCAAGAATAGGGTGACACAGAAAGAGGCAGCGCAGAGGCAGCTTAACGTAGTGCCTACGTGGGCAACTAGACGCTGGGTCAGTGTGAGAAGTTTGAAGTAGAGGGACGCAGAAGGATTCCGGGGAAGAGGAGTACTTCAGTAAAATTTCTCACTCCTGTTTTGTTGGTTGTAATTTGTACATGAGAATTTGCTGAAGAATAATAAAGAAACCCTCATCTGTTGCACCAGTTTTCCCACATTGGGTTTTTCTGGGGACGATTGTCCAAAAATAACTGTGTTATTGTGATTATATTTGTGCTAGTATTTTTCCTTACATTTACTTTCTGCAATATTTTAATTGTGAAGGTTGCAATAGAATATATTTTGATATTTACTGTAAGAACACTATGAATAACTTATTTCTAAGATAATAAGTAGAAGAGATAATATTAATCACTGCAGTAGGATTTCTATTTAGAAATTTTCACACGTTGCACATGGACAGTCTCTAAGGTTTGTTTTATATCTTATGGTCAAAGCTATACCCCCTCGCTTGAGGGATGCCTTGGATAGAGACAACAAGTAGCAGTTGTATATCATCTTAAGGAAGAATTGTAGCCAAGTATGAATAGCACTCTCCTTTCGATTGAGTGTCGTTGCCATCTGAAATCAAAGTTGTTACATGATGCAAGCGGGCATTCAAAGACATGGCCAAGGGTTTTCTTGGAAGAAGCACCCCAGGCATTCAAAGACATGGTCAAGGGTTTTCTTGGAAGAAGCACCCCACCACTTTTGACATGATTAAAGGGTAAAGGTGCCAAAGGGGAGGAGCGCTCCATTAGTTGGGAAGTTTTTTGTTGTGATTATGATATAAGAGAAAATTGCATAGGGCATGGAAGACTTCTAGCATCCTAGAGGAAGAAAGCTCCATTGTTTTGGGGAAGTGGTTACTTCCTATTTTAAAGGAAAATTTTAATTTAGAACGAAGTCTAATGTGTTTTCTTTGTATATATCTCAATGAAACCTACCTTAGATACACTTTTGAAAAGAGATGTCAGTCATTTGAAGTCCAGCTTCCAAGCACCTTTTCAATTGTTATATGATTCAATTCTCCCAAACTAGTCAATCTAGGAAGAGGCCTGGTATTTTATTATTATTTATTGGAGGATAAAGCAGATCTCTGACCACTTGTTGCTATTTTGCGGAGTTGTTGAGGAGGTCAAGGAGCAATTAATTTTATTGTTTTCCCTTGGAGAAAATTACGGATCTAGAAGAAAAAAGTCATATTTTATTGTAAGGGATTGAGCTAAACACTATATAGAGTAGCTCCTCCCATTTGTAAAGTGTGAGTTGATCAACTTAAAAGTGCTCCCAAGATTTGGAATAAAATTGCTTGTATCTTATATAAGCTTTGCGGAGATGGTTTTGCTACTTCGTTGAATGTGAGGCAAATGTTCTTGGTATATATTGGTGGTTTTATTGCAGGTTTTAGATTGTCAAAGGCAACTCAAGGACCAGAGAGGAGCAATCTTGCTACACTGGAAGAGGTTATGTTTGATAGATCCTACCCATTAACCTTTTTTTTTCATTTGTTTTAAAGAGGAAAGCATTATTCTTTGACATCACTAGATTCATTGCATTTGTAAAGATTCTTTAGGCAAGGGCCACCCTTCTGTTGTCCTCGACATGGACCTCTCGCTATATAGTCCTCCCTTCCTCGAATTTGAGATGCCCACCAAATTAAGGCTGCTGTTCTTACACAGCCTTGGCTGTCAATAGCCCCTAGTATTTCTTAAGAACAGCCCCCGCTAAAGTTGCATAGTTGACCCCATAGCCCAAACAAGATAAGGCACAGGTCTTCCTTTTCATCCACCACCTAAACATATAAAAAATTCCAAAAAACTATTTCTCTTTTCTAAGATCCTCCCACTTTATCTAAAACATATTCAACTTAGTTAACCATAGGGATTCCCCCCAAGCTAGAGTTCATTTACTCTAAAGAGAGAAGACCAAGGCTACCGAGGTGACAGTGGGCAGCTTGCATAGGTTGCCCTTGGGGTCTCACAAGTTGTGCTTTGGAACTTTTACACCAAATGAGAACCTAGATGGTAAAACTTTGCACCCTCTATCTTTCCCTGCAAGGAAGATAACTACAGTTGCTCCAAAATCTTGAACAGGAGAGGTCTGTACTGTTATTTTCACTGGCTCAAGGTTTAGCCAGGGATCCCTTAGTAATTTTTGCATCGATTATATCTAATTCTTCCTACTTAACTATTAGGGAAAGACTTCAAAGTAAAAAAGATCTCTCCATCAAATCACGCATGTGCCAAGTTCTATATTTTTTTAGATATGATTATCTTATGAGCTGAGTTTATATTTATACATATGGACATCCTTTGTGCTTAGGCTTATTTCAGAAAATACAAACTAAATTACACCCAAATGCTTGGGAAGGAATAATGTACAGTCTTTCATTTTAAAGGCTTACTGAAATAAGAACTTTATAGTCCTTTCTCCATTTAGAAATAGGATCATAAATTTATCAATCCCCCAAAATTAATTTCACATACCTCGGTCCGTCTTATAGCCTCAATTAGGGCAATATTCTTTTGCTGAAGCAATCTCAGTTGTTGTTGCAAGATTGATAATTCAGATTTCATAATGGCCTCACAATCCTTAATTGCCTCGTCAGAGAGACTCTCCCTCTGTAACCGATTTCTTAGCATTTCAGTTGAAATAGTAAATTCTGGAGACTGTGGCAAGACAGCTGAGCCAACCCAACTTGATGGAAATGACTCTTTTGCAGCACGCAATGCATCTATCCATGCTTTTCTGTCTTCCCTTGTCTCTGCACGAAGATGTAATGTCTTTATTCCTGTAAAAATGTAAAACCTCTTTTCATCGGACCGACTTTCTTTGATGGAAGAAATCTGTAAAAGAGATATAGTGAAACACATCAAAGTTTGAGGCATGACATCTGCAAAGGAGAGAACTGAAAATTGCACCTACAGGCTAATTGGCCATCATGTAAGTAGAAACATTACTAATTCCTAATGCAATACATATGCATATTGCCAAGACAAAAGTGAATTTATTTGGTATTCTTTAATATTTGTTACTACTTCTATATTTTCCAGAATGTCTCTGCAGTTAAGTTCATTTTCTCCAACAAGACAATTTCTCTTCATTTATGTGAGTGGAAATATTATAATAACAGAATCAAAGAGGCATGAAAGCTTCACATTTGCAAGAATAACCACTTGATATCATTTGATCAGTCTTAGCTGACAAAATGAGCATTTATAAGGCGACTTCACATTGTCCTAGCAATTCACGTTTGTGCAAAACTAAACATGAAAAAAGAGACCAGGGAGTAAAAAAATGTATATATTCCTATGCAAACATCGACCAGAAGAACTAGTAGTGTGCATCAGTCTCATCCGCGAAATGTGAAAGGCATCTCCAGGACAAGAATGAAAGTACCAAGGCTACGCATGATTATATATAATGGACAATAATCAAAAATAACATCTCACCTCATCCAACACTATAAAATCCCCAAAGACCAATATAGGAGTGTCTACTAAAGAGCTTGAAACTGTGATCATGCCAGGATGTGCAATATTGGTCGGTAATTGAGTAGGCTACTAGTGAAGAAGATGCATCTCTCCTACCATCAGAGGCTGATACCCTCTCCCAAAAAAAAAAAAAAAAACCATCAACATCAAAATGGAAATTCCAATTTGTATCATGATAGTCTTGGATATCTACCATGGGACTCTCTAATGATAGTCTTGGATAGTTTGGCAAACTTAGTTAAATGATAATGTCTTCCAAATAGCAAATCTATAATCCAAGAGTTTGCCGTTTGCTTCTTTACAATGGCAAAACTCTCAAAGCCAAAGATAAGAAATAGCTGTCTTCAATTCATAACCAATAATGCAGTGTGTATATACTATAAAATAGCTCTATAACATACGTGAATACACACATCTATCCTAAATCTGAAGAATGTGAAAATTTCTCCTGTCCTTTTAGACACGTATAGTTCTAGATTCTATCATTTATCTCGCGATAGATTTGGGAACAAAAAAGAAAATGCACACAGAAACTTAGTCTCAACTTCTAAACAGTAAAATCTACAAACACATGGGCCTTGGAAATATGACACAAGGTTGATGTGAGAAGCCTATGTGAGGGTATTATCCCACCAAAAGGCTCTTCTTTCATCTGATAAACCCACTATCAAAAACATCATGAGTTTGCTTGGTTAATTGTTTATCAGGGGCTTCCCTCCAAAGCTCATCTTGCCAAAAGCAGATTGGCATATGCTTTGTGCCCCTTTTGCAATCATTCGAAGAAATTGAAGCATATCATATGGGAGTGTAGCTTTGCTAGATCACTCTTTCAATTGGTGCAGGACCAACATTCTATACAGCTTCAAGGACAGCTTCATTGGAGTGCAGCTCTTCTTTGTGACTCAAGGTCCTTAGTTTTATCCCACTTTCAGGCATTCGGGACTGTCTTTAGATTTCAGCTTTCTTGACAATTTGCAAGTTAAGATGCAAGTATTTTCTCCAATGAGGTCAATTCAAACCAATGTTTTTGTCACTCTTGACAAAAAGAGGCATGTATGTAACTGTCTACCAAAAGCTACCTCCTGATTAAGGATGCCAAAGAGTTCAATGTTTGACCTTTAAGTTTATTGCTGCCCTGGTTGCTTTTAGGAAGAGGCTATGAGTCTTCATTTTATATACCCTTCCAATTTTTGTTTTTGTTTTTCAGCTAACTTATAGACTTTCTATTGTAACATAAGACATATTTTGCAAAAATTAAATAATATATTATAAACAGACAAGATGCTTGTTATCACTTAGAATGAATTTCTCAAAATTCATCTTGATTATTAGGCATCAACGATTCATTGATACATTAGTGGAAATTTGTCACAGACCATTCATTGATACATTACAAGGTGAACTAATTATCAAAAATTCATCGTTTGAAATCTCAATGGTTCGTGAGAGTTTTAGTCGAATTTACCACATGCTCATGGGCTGTCATTACTCAGAGTTTAAGATTGGACAAGTTCCTTGCAACTAATCATCAGAGTAACCATCTTCAAAGAACTTGCTACAATTAGGGCATAGCTTGACAAATGTTTCCACTTTATCAAGTTCCCCATGCTTGCATACCAAACGAAGTACTTAGCACAAGCATGGACAGTTGAAGACTCCAAAACAGTAAAATCAGAATTTCAAAATTTGCTACCTTAGAAATTTTTTATGATTAACAAATTCATCTTTCTTGAAATGTGATCATATATTTGGAATCTTGGATACACTTTATGGAGATGTACACTGGATTCAATTTTGATGGCTAAAAAAGTATCAAGAAATAGGTCAAAAATATTGGTTTTGCACTTTCAACAATAATTACACTTTTATATGCCCTTGAACAACATGTGGCGACCAAATTTTAGGGATGATCCAAGACCATGAAAAATTACATCAAAATTAGGGGCTCTATTTCAAAATTTTGTGATATTTTTAGATACCCTTTAGCATAGGGTCAAAATTCAGGTCACTTTGAGAAACCCAAAAATTAGATCAAAATTAGGGTCTTTCTCAGTTCCAGACATAGTGAATATCCCAAAGTTGCCTAGATGTTGCCTTGAGCTGTAAGTTTGTGCTCTTCTTAATGATGAATTTCAAGTATTTTGACCAAATGAGTGGTGTGACCCAATCAGGATATTGTTTGAAGAACAAATGATTGTGCAAGTGACTACCACATGTCATCTATTCTTGGGCAGTTGGCTTGCATGCAAAGCAAGTTATTTCAGTTGACTTGATTACACTCCAAGTTCACATTTGTTTGACTTTGCTTGCACTCCAAGCAAGCTTTTCACAGGTTGAGTTGCAATATAAGCAACAACTAGTGTAGGAGGAGCACGCATCACTTTACAAGGTGTCGTTGCCTTCTCTTTTTGGCCCATGTTGTCTATTATCAACTCTATATGGAGTCTGCCCTGAAATCATTCAATTTGACTTGACTTCTACTTCCAATTCTCTACAATTTGACATGAGCTTTAGCTCACATGAGTTCACTTCAGTTTGACCTCAATTCATGCATATGTTATTCAGGGAGTTGATGTCCTTGGAGTGACTTGGTAATTAAACTAAATGTATCCAAGGAAAAAGGGACATGTTACAATGCAAGATCTCACTTGGTGAAAAAGTACTAATTACAGGTGTGAGACCACAAGAGCAACTTGGGCATGCTACCCGTTGTCACCTCAATGCCTTTGCTTTTTTCACTTTAGGCTAGGGAAAATTGGAATCCTAACCAAGGAAGGCTTCCCTATGGGTATGGTAAATAGTGGGAGAAAAAGAGAACTTAGCAACTTGAAACAAAAAGAAAATGGTGTTCTATTTTGTGGTTTGGGGGTGATGTATGAAAGGGAACGACCAGTGGCAAGAGGTTTAATCTTCAAGAAAGATTAGGGACTATAGGCTGTCAAATTTTCCAAAGGCCCTAGATGATTGGTGTCCTATGATTCTCTTAATTAAATAAATCAGCTCTGAACTCATTTAATCACATAAATGAATATTTCTGAACATGCAACAATCACACACATGGTTGGAAAAATGAACAGTGGAAGAAATAAATGAATAACACACATGCACAATGATTCTCCCCTTCAAATAAGCCTATCATTCCAATGATCAATGTTTACAAGGTACCTCCACAATCTATTGTAACTTAGCAGCTGTACAGTAAACAAAAATAGCATAGAACAGAGCTAAAATAGAAATATGGCTCTATTGAAGAAAGAAGGCAGCAACTACTGCTATGTAACTATACATTGTTACTGTTGTACGGATTCCTTCTTGTTGTTCGCTACAATGAATCTGCACTTTCTCCTCTCAAATGCACTCTCCTTGTTCTCTTGGTCTCCTCCTCTCTCAAATGTTATCGTGTGTGTAACTTCTCCCATCTTGTCCTAGTTATGCTTTGAGAGAGATTACTAATCGCCCCAATCCTAGTAACTAATTTCCCATATCTTACCAACTAATCTCCTTAATCCTAACAACCACCTTATCTCAACAATGAGATGTTTCTAAGACTAGAAGAATATAGGAAACTTGACTTTCACTTATTGAGCCGAGAGGCGCACTCCAGCCCAGTGTAGAAGAGATGTGGAATGTCCTGGCTTGTTATGTAAACATTTTGGTTCAGTCAAATTACATAAAATAAAAATTAAATTAAATAAAAAAATATAATTAATAATTAAAATAAAATTGAGGTAAAATTCAGGCTCCACATTTTAACAACCCATGGTTTTGCCCCTGCACTTGGTAGATCCGGAGTTAAGATGGATCTAGGCTGGTATTTATTTATGTGAAATTACAATGGTATTGTTTCACACTTTTACTAACAGGTCACTGGAAGTTGTCTTGAACTACTCTCGCATATTCACACCTAACTTGTACAAGAAGGTCCTACTCAAGCTATATTTCTCAACACTCCTCTTAGCAAGGAAGGAATTCTGCACCAATCCAAGTTTGTCTTTGAATGCTACAAACTTTCCTTTAATTGGGGCTTGGTCAAAATATCAACTACCTGTTGATCAATGGGAATATACTGGAGCTTCACTGCTCCCTTCTAAATCTTGTCTCAAATGAAGTGATATATGATCTCTATGTCCTTGGACGCATCATGAAACATTGGATTTTTAAAGAGTTTAATACAACTTTGATTATCATAGTAAATCATCATGGGATCCAACCACTGATCAGATAAACCTACAATCAACTTGCGAATCCAAATGGTCTCACAACTCGCTAAGCTAGCTACCATATATGCTACCTCTACTAACCTAAGTGCCATGGAAGTTTATGCCATGCTAAAACAAGATATCACCATTGAAGCCAAGCTAAAGCAGCTACCTAAGGTGCTCTACTTGTAAACTGCATTGTCTGCCTAGTTTGAGTCTATATATCCCTACAACTTCACTTCACAATCTCCAAGATATCTCAAACCAAACTCCAATGTGCTCCTCAAATATCTGAGCACATGTTTTGTTGCTACCCAATTCTCTTGCCTTGACTCCACCATGAACTGACTCAAGGTGTTCACTGCAAAACATATATACGGTTTGGTGTTGACCAAATACATTAAAGAACCTATCAACTTCCTGTACAGCATCGGATCTACCAAATTTGAATTTGACGCTATCACCTTCTTTAGAAGGGTGATCATGGATGTGATGTAATATCCCCATTTTTGGTTTCCCTTATGATGTGGTCAAGGTGGACTTCCAGGGTTGGTCACAGCCAAGTCACAGGAGCGAGATTACGTCATCAGTGGGCCCAAAGGGCTTTGGAGGAGTTTTATGGGGTCCGACAAGGTTCACTTGCTACATTTCATCATCAAAGTCAATTCTACACAGTTTGTTCTTGGTTCTGTTGCATTCCACGATTCACTTAAAACAGGTTACTATTAGGCATGTTTTAATTAAATACGCTAAAGGTGTTATTTGGAACAGAATATTTGGAGAAACACCTTAGTGTAATAGCCCGTTGGAACCAAGATGAAGAGATCTACAAGATGGGACGATGAAAAGTGACTTTCAATGGCCAGAGAAATCATAGAGACAAGTTAATCATTTTCTGTGGTTAAAAGTGACTTAAAATAAAATAAAATATCACTTAAATAAAATAAAAGGGAGAAGCCTCTAGAATGAAAATAAAATAAAAGTGCAAAGGGAGAAGCTTCTAGAATGAAAATAAAATAATAAAATAAAAGTGCTTCTAGAAGATTGACGAGAGATCCATCAAATCTTTAAAAGGTGGAGGGAGCTAGCCTTTTGGATCATTTGGAATTATTCATTTGTCATTGTGAAGATTGGGGAAATTGTCCTCATAGTTTCTTCTGCCCGAGACGAAAACCCTTGGGTAACCTTGATGAGATTGGACGAAAACCCATCTCCACAAATCCCTTGGTGAATTCATTCAAAATTTACAGGTGCGTTTATCAATTCCAGTTTCAATTTGGGAGGCCAAATTCAGTGTTATCGCATTCATTTTGAGGCCATCCTCTCAGCTATTGTATTGGCATGTAATCTTGCACCAGTTAATAAATAAAGTTGCATTTGTTGCTATTCTTCATGTGTATTTTTGAGTTGCAGCATTTCCGGGTTTTTCATGTTGTAAAAGTTATTTGTTTTTTGATAAGTTCATGGCATAAATTTTACAATTTGATTGGGTTTTAAATGAAGAAATTTAGTTTGTAATTTTTGTAGTAAATTTCTTGAAGTTTTGGTCAAATTATTGAGGTCGAATTCGTTGTGTCAAATTCAAGAAAAAGGGCCAAAACAGTTCGTGGAGATTCCATTAATTTCCAAAGGTCGAATCATTGGTTTCATACAAGAACGATATAGAAGAGCCAAGAGTGATCTATGCAAGAGAGTTATTTTCTTGCCACGAGCTGAGAGCCAAATTTCCGCTACCAAATCAAGTTGGTTGCTCGTCAAAGGTTGCACTCGGAATCACCATTGGGCCCCTTTCTATTTGCCAGGAGATCCAAGTGTGTCATAATGCTTGAGGCCATATTTGTGGTTTGAAGCCCAAAAAGGACGAGCGTCTTTTTCAGATCACAGAGGAATTAACAACCTAGAAGCATTTGAATTGTCATGGCAGCCTCCCTAGGGTTGCATTGTCTTCCATTCAGTGATCCTATTTGACAATTAGTAGGGGACAACTCTGGAAGCATTGGTCAACAATTGGACGGAACTCTGCAATCCATGGCCGAATTCTATATCATTCAAGGGGACAAGTGCACTAGGAGAGAAAGCCAAATTATCCAGTAATCGACGTAGAGAATAAGTGGACAAAGGTCGCATTGATCAAGTGCGAGTTTGCGGAGGACCAAGCTCGTCATTGTTGTGATCGAGCGGCCATTCTAGTAGCAGGTCGAGAGGAGAAATATCAATCACCTATAGTAGATCGATGATAATGCTAGTGCATATGGGCACTAATGCAATTGCAATTGTCCATTGATGGAAAAAGTGTGATCAGAGAAGAATGTCATTATACCTATGCACATTGTTTCAGTTGATTTATATGCAAAACGTGTGGAACGATGTCAAGCAATTTAGCGTCATTGTCACATGTAGCAGAGCATGATGTTAACAATGCGTATGGAACTCTGGAACTGAAGTTTGTTGATACGTTGAAAAGAGTGCATGGATCACTTTTCTGTGTGAGTGAAAATGCGATCTAAGGTAGAGTAATGTATGTGCAATTGCCCAGAACGTGTATGTCATGTGATGATGCAACTATTGTGTAGATGTTGTAATGAAAAGACAGAGCCTTGGTGCCTATGGAGCTTGCGCATGGATTGATCACCTGAATAGGTTGAGTGTGTTGGTATGATCAAAACGCGAAGTTGATGCCAAGAAGAACTATTCCTGTGCGTTGAATCTTCCAACAATGTGAATATAAGACTAAATCGATGGGAGCTTGAAGGAGTACATGTGCCCTTGTTATGTGCTCGATTGCTAATTATATATATGTGCTATGTGTGCAAAGAAAGGTTTGATCAGATGACAGTGTATAATTTTGGTAGAGCATTGCAAACATAAAAAAAGGAGTGTGACTTGAACCCAGCCCTTGTTGATTTCGGGTAGCATCGGATGTGCTCTAGGCCTCAAATTTTGCAAGGAGGCTTGAGCACATGTATTCCAAAGAACCCAGAAAGCGTTTTGGGAAATTCCACCCAGAAGTGATTTTATTAAAATAATTAATAGTTTTAATGGGATTCCTAAGTCTAAACCCCTGTTTTAAGAAACGGCCGTTTCGAAACCGAAACAGCCGGCTTGATCCGTTTCGCCAGCAAGGAGAGTGACCCGGCCATGGAAACGGTCCGGTTGGCCGAGTCACCCATGACTCGGCCGAGTCATGGGTGACTCGGCCAACCCAGCCGTTTCCGATATGACTTGGCCGAGTCACAAAGGAACGACCCAGGCACGCGTAAACAGCAAAAAATATATTTTTTTAATGGATTTTTTAATTGTTTTTTGTTTGGTTTGGACCCCAAACAGTTATATGAATATGCTAAATGATTTTTGGGGTCCATTTCCCCCTCCCAAACCCTATTTAACACACCCAAGTGCTCTCATTCACTCGCAGCAGTATTATGCATTTGAGTGAGAGTCTTCTTTGAGAGTTAGTGAGCAGTTCTTGAGCTTGTTTTGGAACAGCAGTGAGGAGTCTTGGAGGAGCATTGTAGCTGGAGTGAGGAGCTTCTTGGGCAGCCATTTGGAGCAGCATTGAGGAGCTGATTCTTGGAGCAAGCTTGAGGAGGCAGTTTGTGCCTGGAGGTATTTTTTTCCACCTCTATAAATCTGTTTTTGCTTAGTAAATTTTAGGTGCATATCTAGAAAGCTTAGAGAGTGTTTTTTGTCAAATAAATGAACATTGAATCAATGTTTTTTTTTTTTTGTCATTTTCAGATTGTTTGCTTTCATTTCCTAGTCAAAAAATGGCACCTAGAGCAAGAGATCCTGCTTGGGCATATGTTGAAATGGTTGATAGTCAAATGCAATGCAAATTTTGCCATAGGAAAATTAAGGAAGGTCCTGGGGGCATTAATAGGCTGAAACAACACTTGGCAGGGATTAGAGGCCAAATTACCCCATGTACCTCACCAGAAATTGGGGAGATTAGAAAAAATTTGTTGGCCAGCTTTGAGAAATTTAAAGAAGATAAGGCTAGGCAAAAAGACATACAGGCTGAAATTGGGAGGAAGAGGGAGATACAAAAAATGATGGCTACCAACCCCCACTATGATTTTGAGGGTTCTTCCTCTATCCCTCAAACTGAGGCATCCAACCCTTTCCGATATGTTCCTCCCTCTTTTGGTTCTGTTCAAGATAAGGGAAAGGGTAGAATGAATTTGAAAAAGGGTGATGTGACTATCAAAAGTTATTTCACTCCCTCCTCTCCATCAGATGCACATGGTCCTGAAGTTAGTAAAACTCAAATGCAGCCCACTTTAGATGACCATTGGAAGAAAGAATTGAGGGAGACTGCTTGTGATTACATAGCTAGATGGTGGTATGATGCTGATATCCCCTTTAATGCTGCTCGTTCACCATATTATGAGCCTATGTTTGATGCCATACATGCTGCTGGAAAAGGCTTCAAAGGCCCTACTATGCATGAGCTAAGGGGGTTTCGTTTGCAGAAAGAAATTCAATCCATTACTGAGTATTTGCAAGAGTTCAGGGACTCATGGGAAAGAACAGGGTGTACCATCATGTCAGATGGATGGACTGATCAAAGAAACCGTACCATCATAAACTTCCTTGTCTTCTGCCCACAGGGAACCATGTTTTTAAAATCAGTTGATGCATCTAATAAGATAAAAGATGGCCACTTGTTGTTTCAGCTATTGGATCAGGTTGTTGAGGAGGTGGGGGTGGCTAATGTTGTTCAAATCATCACAGATAATGCCTCTAACTATGTTCTTGCTGGTAAACTGTTAGAGGAAAAACACAAGACCATATTTTGGACCCCATGTGCTGCACATTGCATAGACCTCATGCTTGAGGATATTGGAAAATTAGATTGGGTCAAAAACACTATAGATCATGCCAAAAGCGTAACAAAATTTATCTACAATCATACATTGGTTTTGACTCTTGAGCCTCATGAGGAAACACACTGGGGGCAAGGATATTATTAGGCCTGCAATCACTAGATTTGCTACACATTTTTTGACATTGCAATCTATGCTTTCCCAACATAGAAACTTGCAAAAGATGTTTTCCAGTGATAAATGGAATCAAAGCAATTGGTCTAACAAACCAGAAGGCAAAGAATTGAAAAGGAAAGTCCATGAAGAAACTTTTTGGAGAAAGGCAACAGAGATTGTGAAGCTTGCTGAGCCACTAGTTAAGGTGTTGCGGTTGGTGGATGGGGAAAGGTTGGCTATGGGCTTCATTTATGAGGCTATGGATCAAGCAAAGGAGCAAATAAAGACGGTATACAAGGATAGAGTGGCAAATTATGGGCCCATTTGGGCAATCATTGATGAAAGATGGAACAATCAACTCCATCGCCCTATACATGCAGCTGGGTATTTTTTGAACCCACGGTATCATTATAAAGCTAAGGAGTCAGGAGCTTTGAGGGGGGAGGTCAGAGATGGACTGGTTGATTGCATTGAATGCATGATCCCATTGGAGTCTGATCAGCTGGAGATACACCGACAGGCCAATATCTTCAGCAATGCAGCAAGTACCTTTGGGAAGAACCTAGCAAAGATTGCAAGAGAAGCAGATGAGCTAGGTAAACAAAAATTTCAATTTTCAAATTCTTAATAGTTTTACTTTTTTTTTTAAAGTTTGTTAAATCGTTTATAATTTGAAAGTTAGATATAATTTGTAATTTTGTTGAGCTAACTCATTACACTCCTATGTTTTTTGCAGCACAATGGTGGGAGGCCTTTGGTGGCCATTGTCCTGAATTGCAAAGGTTTGCAATTCGTATTTTGAGTCAAACTTGCAGTGCATCTGGGTGTGAGCGCAATTGGGCTGTCTTTGAGAGGATTCACACAAAGAAGAGAAACCGTTTGGATCAAAAACGGTTAAATGATCTAGTTTTTGTCCAATACAACCTTCGGCTCAGACGAAACCATTTGCTGAACAAAAGACCTGATTCAGATCCCATTGTGTTGGAAGACATTGATCCAACATCAGATTGGGTAGTGGAGAGTTGTCCAGTAGAGTTTGATCCTGATGAGGATCTTGATTTAGATTTAGATCTGGAGACATCAGTTGAACTTGAACATGTTGTTCAACTTCAGCCTATTCAGTTGAATGCAGATCCCAATCCACCAGCCTCAGTCTCACAGCCAGCAAGGACTCCAGTTGTAGGTGCTTCCTCTGCTCAGCCACGACAGAAGCGCAGCCGCATATCTACTCTATCTCAGCTTGCATCTGTTGCAGTTGCACAGCCTGCTAGTGGTACCACTTCTACAGTTGCAGTTGGGGATGATGATGATGAGGACGAGCCATGGGGCCCCCTGTCTGACTCTGATGATGATGATCCAGAGATTGATCGACATGATCTTGGCTCTTTTGACAGTAGCTACTAGCCAGTGGCCCAGTAGTACTGTAGTACTAGTATTGGAGTCTGGTCACCGTCACAGTTTACTTTTGTTGTAGAGGCCATTTCTAGCCTCCTTGGTTATGTGTTTTTTGTTTTGAGTCTTCGATCATGTATGACAGTTGACTATGTATTGCCATTGGGTACCATTTTGATATAATGGATTGGTTCATGAGCCTACTTTGATCATATGTTGTCTTCTATCTATATTATAATGCTGTGTGTTTGGAAACATGAATGAAAATATTTAAAATTATGTTTAAAATCTTTAAAATTATGTTTTTTTATAAAAAAAATAAATATTTAATGTATTTTTTACAACGACCGAGTCATTGAAATCGAGCCGGCCGAGTCATTACCGTTTCGGAGTCGATCCTCGGCCGAGTCGGAGTCGTTGTCGGAGTCTTAAAACATTGGTCTAAACTTAGGTAAGTTAAAATATTAATGGGTATTAATCTAAGCAGGGGTGAAACTTCTAGAAAAAACCATGGATCAAGCCAAAACGATATAAGCCTTTGACTATAATTTAATCTAGGCCGTTGTTTGCCCAACAAGAAGATATAAGAAGGGGCTTGAAGGTCATTTGGAATACACAGCAGGCAGATACTCAGTTGCCCAAGTAAAATCGATTTTCTCACTAGTCGAAGTTCGGCAAGAGAAAATCAATAAAGAGGGAGAGTTGCAAGTGGAGGAGAGACGGAGAGGATTCAGCATTAGTCAAGGAGACAGGGACGAAGACGCAAAGCAGTAGAAGGGACAGCGTTGGGCAGATTGACGTTGGGAGAGGCAGCGCTGGCTTGAGTGACTTAGACATTGTGCAGGCCAGTCTAGAGGCCAAAGAAAGTGATGTTGGGCAAGCCAGAGAGGCGCAGAGGGTGGAGGAACCTCTCTTGGGGGTCATATACTTGTTCAGGAACGTCTGTAAATATTTCTCAAAAAGCCTTGTTCTATACTGCTGGGTGTAATTTGTACATGTTGATTTTTGCTGAAGAATAATAAAACCCTCATCTGCTGCACAGGTTTTCCCACATTGGGCTTTTCTAGGGACAATTGTCTAAAAATAATTGTCATTGTGGTTGTATATGTGCCAGCATTTTACTTACATTTACTTCTGCAATGTTTTAATTGTGAAGGCGGCAGTGGAATATGTTTTGATATTTGCTGTAAGGATACAGTAGATAACTTATTTCTGAGGTAATAAGTAGAAGAAATCATATTAATCACTGCAGTAGGAATTTTATTTTAGAAATTTCCACAGACCTGTGTGTGAGCAAAGAGATTTATTTTTTTAAGTGTTAAAAACCTTGTGATCACTAAAGTTGCAGAAGAGTGAGGTCGAGTTGCAATGACCAATGCATATAAAGGGCAGCATGTAAATGATTTGCATTCCTGAGCGAATTATAACCCAGAGTCTGAGATTGTGACCACTACAATCAAGTACCTCAGAACAATATTCAGAGGGTGTGAGATAATTGCAAAACAGTGTGGCTGGTTGTATTGTGAAAACAGGGGTGTCACTGTGTATTAGCTATAGCAGCTTACTAAAGGTGATTTCCATCAATTAAGTGTTGGTGTGCATAAGTTAATCAAATGTTTATGCAGGCAATGAATATTCATAAGTGAAAGAAGGGATGAAGCATAGCATCCATCCTGTAGCATTTGTTGAAGGAGTGCCAGAGGACGAAAGACCAAACTACAGTTGCAGGCCAAAACTATCATAACTGTGCAAGGGGCAGATGTCTTTGGAGTTGTGGCTACTTTGTCTTGTTGGTTCTTTTGTCATGAATATATGACAACCATGTTGACTTGTATGCAGTGGTCTATTGTACAATGCTTTGCATTGCAGAGGTCATTATGTTGTTGAGAGTAGGGTTGAGTGTTTTTCTCTAGATGTTAAGTATTGTCACACTGTATGAGCATTGTAGATATTGTTATATTGTTGATCTTATGTTTAGTTGGATATTGATGTTAAAGAGCTAAGTCTTTATGTTGCAGAAGTCATTAGCTTGTTGATGTTGAGTCTTGAACAATGTATGTATATTGCTGAGTGTATTGTTGTAGATGTCTTATATGATGAGCCTTGTAATGTCATGGGCTTGATATTGTGTTGCTTGCAGAGTTGTTGGTGTATTTGATATCAGCACGGCTTGTTGAGTTATTTGATAAGGAGAGAGGGCTTATATTGTAGAGAATCTATAGCTTCCATGTATGGCATTGCAATCGTATTATTTCCATAGCCTTCTATATGTTGCTGCTACAGTGCTAGTAGAGCTATTGAATAATGGAGTTTGTTGAGTGATTAAGACGTCTCATGAATCAACACAGTAGTACATCTATTGGTTCTTTGGATAGTGTTGTTCTTTTGGAGCAGAGAAAAAGGCAGAACAACAAACCTTTCTCAAGAGGAGTCCATGCTATTCTACAGCTGGAGCACCCAAGGGATATGATGAAAGAACAGGAAATAGGAAATAGGCTCTTTGCACTTGGGTCCGACTTGAAGATTGTGAAGATTACAGTGGATTCCATTTGTAAATTTGAGGAACTAGACTCACATCTTTCTGAGGTGAGCCAATCAACTTGGAGGAGTTTAAATTGGACCCTATTACCGCTCAAACTAGCAGGGGTCCTAGAAGGGGATCCTAGAGGGGCAACTGTGTAATGTTCCAGACTTGGACAAACAGTGATATATAAAGCAAAAACAAATACAACACCAGAAATTAAAAACATTCAGCAAATACTCATAAAAACTCCAAGAGTAAGAACCAGTTGAGCCATTTTATTAATCAAATAGAGCAAGTACAATAGTATGAGAGAGATGCACCTAGGCTTGCCTCAATGGAAAGCGTGACAAAGCCCACGTGATAAAATAATAAGCCCAAATGTCGATAACAACTGCTCCAATGATACTCTGCGCTGCCCAGAAAATCTGCACTGTCTACTGGAAAGGAACGGCTAGAAACCCCACCTCGGGTGCTCAGAAAAGGCTGCAAAATTAACCTCAATCTCCTTGACCAAAACCCACAAAAACTTAGAAATGGTTTGGTTTAGTTCTGACCTCCCAAAATCGACCCCAAAAAGGCCCTACGCCCTCCAAGACTGCTGAAGCACACGGCCTGCCAATACTCTAACAAAATCCCCCTCAAATACTACAGAAAAGTAGGAATCACCTCCACTAGTGTTTCCCTTGTCTCTAACTCTCTCCCGACAAGGATCAGCCTCAATAGCTGCGTCTCCACCTCCCACATGTGCCCAATATTCTCCTTTTGCGTTGGCCCAGGAAGTGCGAAAACCCCACTGAATAGTAACTCTCCCCTCCAACCCAAAAACTCACCCAAATGGCAGCGAACACCAGGGCCTCCTTTCCAGAATTTCTCCCAGCCAAAGCTCCTGTGAAGAACGTCCAAATCACAACTCGGCTTCTCCCACTGCATCCTCCAGAAGTACACACCACCTTGAGACATTGAATACAACTATTGGAAACCACACTATAAATCTCCTACAGAAGAATATGGATGAACCTCTCTAGGTTGGCACTCGAAGTCCCCCCAAAGAAAAGGTGAGTTCTCCGCTTGAAGAACTCTTGCTAAACAATAAGTGACCTGGCTAAGCAGCTCGAGCAACCAAGAAGAAATTCGATATGCCAAATATGCTCAAATGAGGAGCGTTGTCTTCCTTTTATAGAATTCGTGGAGTACTTTTCCCTCCATTTTCCCTCCTTCGTGGGTCCCCCACCTAACCATCAACTTCCCTTCTTTTGCAATTCAAACTAGGGAGTGCATATTTTCCTAGTGTGGGTGGCCCCCACATGTTACTTAACAAACCCAAAATAACTTACTACTAATGTCTAAGCCTCCTAATAAAATTAAATGGGCCCCATCTCCTCCAAAGTTGGCCCCATAATGTAGAGATTAAACATGTTCCAAAATAATTTAGGTAGGGGCATTACAGTTCTCCCCTCCCAAATGTTGCTTGTCCCCAAGCAACTTCAATGTTGGATGCTCAAGTATATGCTCACCCTCCCAAGTAGCATCCTCATTCGATAATCTCTTCCAACGCACCAAGTATTCTCTAATTATATTACTTCTAATCTTCCTTTCCATGGTCTCCAAGATGGCTTCCGGTTCCAAAACTAGATGCTCCTCGTCATCAAGTGGAGGCAACTCCACAACTGCTGTAACTTGTTGCCCCAACACCCTCTTGAGGCATGAAACATGGAAAATGTTATGGATCTTGCTCCCCAGTGGTAGCTCCAACTCATAAGCTACCTCTCCAACCCTTCTGATCACCCTATAGGGCCCAAAAAATCGTGGTTGCAACTTTTCAGCGCCTTCTGTTTCAGAGTGGACTGCCGGTATGGCTGCAATTGAAGGTACACCAAGTCCCCTTCCTCAAAATGCCTCTCCACCCGATGCCTGTCAGCATATATCTTTTTGTTGATTCTGAGTTGTCTGCAAATTATCCTTAAGAGCCTTGAGGATATCTTGGCTCTCTAGGATCCAATCTTTGGCCTTTGGGGCCCAGATATCTCCTAAAACAATGTCAGCAAAAGATAAAGCATCATAACCATATAGAGCACGAAAAGGAGTCATACCAATGGACATATGATGAGTAGTGTTGTAACAATACTCTCCCAAGTGCAGCCATCGAATCCAAGCCCTCTGCTACCCCGTCACATAGTTCTTGAGATAACCCTCTAGCCATTTGTTCACCCTCTCTATGTGGCAATTAGTCTGTGGATGGTAACTGGTGCTCGGGGTGAGCTCAGTGCCAACTACCTTGAAAAGTTCCTGCCAAAATCCCCCCATGAAACGGCTGTCTCAGTCACTGACTATAGTCTTAGGGAGTCCGTGAAGGCGGAAGAGCTCCCTAAAGAGCAGTTTTTCCACCTGTGAAGTTGAATACCGTGTCGGAATGGCAAAGAAATGTGCGAAATTGGTCAGTCGATCGACCACCACAAAAATACAATCCTTCCCCTGCACCGAGGGAAACCTCGTGATGAAGTCCATAGAGATACTCTCCCATTTCCCCTCACAAATGGGAAGAGGCTGCAATAATCCTGTTGGATGGGTCGACTCCCCCTTGTTCCTCTGACAAGCCTCACACTCCTGCACATATCTCAACACGTCTGCCTTGAGGCCTTTCCAAGTGAAGCGCTCTCTCACTGCCATATAGGTCTTCCTGACCCCTGGTGCCCAGACAAAGGAGACTCATGAGCTGCACGAAGTATGCGCTCCTTCAACTGTGACCCTGAAACCAAGAATATGCACCCTTTGTAGTATATAACCTCATCCATCACTCTGTAGCGCTCATCTGCATAGCTGCCCTCGAAGATCTCGCATGCCCGACAATCCTTGGAGTACTCTACTAATAGTTGTGTCTTCCAATCATGGCAAATGCTCATGAGTGAAAGTCCTGCGGGTCTCCTGGATAGTGCATCTGCCACCACATTGTGCTTCCCCCGCACATACTCAATATTGAAATCATAGGCCTGCACCTTGCTGACCCATCTCTGTTGTCTATCATTGAGGCCCTGTTGCCCCATGAGATGGCGAAGACTGTTATAATCCGGCTTCACCCGAAACCGGTTACCGACCAAGTATTGTCTAAACTTGGCCAATGCATGCATTATGGCCAACAATTCCTTATCGAATACGGAATACGACCTCTCATGTGGTAGGAGCCTCCGGCGCTCAAAAGCAATGAGGTGCCCACCTTGGGACAAGACTGCCCTGATCCCTTCACCCGATGCATCGCACTCCAATGTGAAGGGCTATGTGAAATCCGGGAGTGCTAATACCGAGCAACAACTCAGCACCTCCTTAAGGCGATCGAATGTTGTCTGAGCTCCATCTGTCCACGCAAAAGCCCCCTTCTTCGGATCAGTAAGGGGTGTTGCCAACTGTGAGAAGCCCTAAACGAACTTCCGGCAATAAGTACAAATGCCCAAGAATCCTCTCAGCGCTGTCACATCTCTAGGCTCTGACCAATCCCAAATGGCCCTGATCTTCTCCTCGTGCAGCTTGACCCCATTTGCGCCTACAATGTGCCCCAAGTAGAGTATCTTTGTCAGCCCAAACTCACACTTGGACATCTTGGCGTAGAACTGTTGCTCCTCCAAGATACGCAACACCGTCTCTAGATGTTGCAAGTGCTCCTCCCACGTCTTGTTGTAGATCAAGATATCATCAAAGAATACCAATACAAATCTCCTTAGCTGATCTTTGAACACATGGTTCATGCATGACTGAAAGGTAGTAGGTGCCTTGGTCAACCCAAAAGGCATGACCAAGAAGTTGAAATGCCCATAATGACATATGAAAGTTGTCTTCGGAATATCCTGCTCCCTCACCCGAATCTGATGATACCCAAACCGCAAATCTATCTTAGAGAAGTATTTGGCTCCTCTAAGCTCATCCATCAACTCATCAATACGTGGAATGGGATATTGGTTCTTCAATGTCTTCTTGTTGAGTGCCCTGTAGTCAATGCACATGCAAAGAGTCCCATCCTTCTTCTTCACCAGCACAACTGAAGAAGTGAATGGACTAGAACTCGGTTTGATTTGGCCCAACGCCAATAGCTCCCAGACGGCCTTCTCAATCTCATCCTTATAGCCTTTGGGATGCCTATAGGGTGTAGTAATGACTACCTGCACACCAGGCTAAGCTCTATAGTGTGCTCAAAACCCCTGTCAAGTGGTTGCCCTAGTGGTATATCTCCAAAGACTACCGGATATCTGTCCAATATCACCTGTATGTCTGGATGTGGTGGCTTGGCCTTCCCCCAGTCTCAAAAATCCATAGCTCTATTACCCAAATCGGCCTCCATCCTATGGGCTGAAACTGTCTGTGGAGGATATGAATGCATGCCCCAAAGAACCACTAGCTTACCATCCGATCCGGTCGACTCCATCTCTAGTTTCCTCCAATCGGTGCTAACTCAGCCAAGGGAATACAACCATTGGACACCCATCACCACATTGGTGTCTGGTACATCCACCACGAAGAAATGGTCTGTCAACAAATAGTTCACCATGGTTATTGTCAGAGCGAGAACATATCGAGTGCACTACATCCTGTCTCTTGGTACTAGAACTGAAAACCCATCAAACTCTGCAGTGGTGATGCCTCTCCTCTCGACCATCTGAGCATCAATCAAATTGTGGGTGGCCCCATTGTCTACTAAAACTAAGACACACTACCCCTGCACTGTGCCTCTGATCCTCATGATTAAAAAATTGGGAACCCTGCACAAAGAAGCTATGACTCCCTCAGATGGTGCAAAAGGTGCTCCCCCGTGTGGTGGTGGTGGCGGTGGTTCCCTCTCTGCTAGATCCTCGTTGTCACCCCCACCAAGCTCTAACTCCACCTCATCCTCCTAATCGTTGTCCGAGAAGATCTCGATGTAATGGGCCTTGCCTGCTGTGCACCGATGGCCTAGTGCCCATGGCTCCCGACATGTAAAACACAACTTCCTCCTCCTAAGGTCTCCCCTGGTTTCATCATCCAACTGTCCTCGCCCTTGGGCTGCTCTCTGTGTTGGGGGCGCTCTAGTGTCACTTCCCTTCTAAGAGTAGGGAGTGCATGGTGGAAAAGGTGCCCGGGCATTGGGAATGGCCCCCCTAAAAGTCTCTTGTACAAATCACTGCCTCTAGTAGAGTAGAGGGCCTGCATGACTTCACCAATCCCCGCAATGGCTCCGTCAACCCCTCCACGAATGTGTAAACTCTCCTAGCATCTAACAAATCTAGCACCATGACTGAGCCCCTCAAGAACTCTGAAATATAATGCTCGAGATTTCATGTCTGCCTGAGCTGGGTCAACTCCCTAAAGTGAGCCTCCAGATCCCTCCAATCAAAACGCTTCACTACTCTCCATGTGAAGTCCTCATAGGAGGTCATGTTTGTGGATTTTGGGTAGCATCGGATGTGCTCTAGCTCCGAAATTTTGTGGAGGGGCTAGAATACATAAGATCTCCAAGACCCAGAAATCGTTTGGTGAAAGTCCACCCGGTTTATGTTTTATTAAAATAATTAATATTTTTAAAGGGGTTCCTAAGTCTAAACTTAGGAAAATAAAAATATTAATGGGCATTAATAAAATATGGGTGAGAAGCTTCTAAGAGAGAAAGATCAAGTATGTTTTAATCTTAGCCGTTGATTAGGGACCTAATATCGATCGTTAATTCATCAACAGGAAAAGTATAAGAGGAAGCTTGAGGGTCAGTTGGAGACACACCAAGTTGATCAGTCAGTTCGATTTTTTTGGGGCGTGGTTTGCTGAGAAAATCGAACAAGTGATCTAAGTTGCGGTGAAAGGGGCAGAAGCAGAGATTTGGATCGGAAAGGAAGTTCAGAGTCAAAGAGTACGTAGTAGAGAGGCAACCTGAGCATCAGTAGAGGCGATGTAGAGGCCTACACAGCCCAGGAGGGGCTCATGCAGAGCTGATGCGGTCTAGAGGGGCTCTTGCAGTGGCAGTGCAGAGTATTCATCAGTAGTCCAAGATTTTGCTGGAGAAGCGAGGTTTTGAGTTGGGAGGGCTGAACAGTAGTCTTCATCCAGCAAATCGATCCAGCAGAAAGGGTGACGCAGTCTTATAGAGGCAAGACGCTGGCCCACGTAGTGATTGCACAGGGACTTCACAGTGTTTGTCAAGAGGGTCAGATCACTCATTAGATCAGCTATGACTTAGGGAACGAGGTAAAACCTCGAATGTATTTCTTGCTACCGTGATTTCTCTAAAAGGTTAGCCAATATGAGAGAAAACCTGTTGTACTCAGATTCTGCTTGCTTAATAATACAAACACTTTATTTGTTGCACCGTTTTCCCACATTGGGTTTTTCCGGGAACGTGGTGTCCAAAAATATTGTGTCCCTTGTGTGTCTCTCATATATTGTTTCAGTTTATGATCTATATGTCAGTGTAGTCTGCAGTAGTGTTTTTTCATCATTGTTCATAATTAAATAACTTGTTGAACGAAATAACAAGTAGGAGATGCTAAACTGGTGATTGCAGTAGGATTTCTGTTTGTAAAGGTTCAGAAATTTTCACAACGTTGGCATTCCCCAGAGTGGACAAGCCATGAAACCACCAGTCATGTGCCTCCCCCTCGAAATGCAATGTGACCATTTTAATGGCCTCTACCTCCGTCATATTGTTGAGCTGGAAATATGTGTCCAGCTTCTCAACCCAAGCGCGTGTTGTGCACTTGGTAGTGCCATCGTAGGTGGGAAAGTACATCTTCCCAATGGTGCATTGCAACTCATAGTTTTGCGTACCATGGGCTCCACAGCCCTTCCCCTTCTCATTCTGTTTAAGCTGGCAAAAGTATATGAAAGATAGTGCCTCTCTGAAGTCTACTCCCATGGATTGCCACTCCCTGAAGTGCTCTCCCATAGGTGATTGATCCTCAACTCCTCCCGATTCACCTTTTTCCAAAGGTAAGAAAGAAGGTAGAGTGGCTCGAGTTGGCCCACTCGAGGATGGAGGTTGTGCAGTGGGTGAAAGATGATCAAGTTATTGAGAGGCCCTCGAAGTCTCTCCAAATAAAAACTCTCGATGAGTGCTCCGCTCCCAGTTCTGCATTTTGATCTCATCTAACATCTCCTTTTGCCCCTTTGCCAAGTCGCTCAGAGCCTTCAAGAGACTGTCAAAGGCAATCTCTTCTCTGCTCTTGGGCTCCCCCATGTCTTCTACTACCACTACCTTCCCACGGTCCTCTGTGTTTGGAGAGATCTCCAACTCCCTCTCCCTTCTCCGGTACCTTTGCCTCCTGTAAGTAATATTTTGTTAGTCGTCCTCACTCATAGGAAAATCCTCCACGGCTGAGCCAAGATATGAGCTCTGATACCATTGTAATGTTCCAAACTTGGACACACGGTGATATATAGAGCAAAAACAAATACAACACCAGAAGTTTCAAACATTCAGCAAATACTCATAAAAACTCCAAGAGTAAGAACTAGCTGAGCCATTTTATTTATCAAATGGAGCAAGTACAATAGTGTCAAAAGACACCGCTCACAAACAAATCACATATCAATACACCAGTACTGTTGACGTGGTTAAAACCCTCAAAGAGGGAAACAGTCCACGGCCTGAGCCAACGCGGCCACTTCAGGCAATCTATTAATAAAAGAATGAAAATTTACATAAGCTTCTCTCATGAACGGTTACCCTACACATGACCCTCCATGCTCTTTAAATAGAGATCATGGACCAATCGGGTGTTAAGCCACGGATCAAGTGTTGGTAATACCGAGGAAAGAATTAACCGTCGGATCACTACATATCGTGACCGTCGGATTGTAAGTTACAAAAGTACACAGTAAAGAAACACACTTTACCTAACTGTACACTAGACCAAGTTATACTTAACTATTTCCTATGTGTCGGAATATCCTAACATCCCCCCTTAAGAACAACTTGGGATAGGGTTGAAGGATGTACAAATATGACACAATAGGAGAAGGAAGGAGGCATTAGAGCCTATCCACCCCAGTGACAACTTCCTAAACTCCAACCATAAATTGAAGTTTAGTAAACTTCGCCTCTGTGAGAGGCTTTGTAAAGATGTCTGCAACTTGATCATCTGTTGAACAATATTGCACTTCAAGAACATGGTCATGAATGAGCTTTCCGATGAAGTGCATGTGCAGTTCAATGTGTTTGTTGCGCTAATGTTGGACTGGATCTTTGCATAGTTGAATGGCACTTTAATTATCACACCAAAGTGTAGTCGGATGTTGCTGGTGAAAGCCAAACTCTGATAGGATCTGACAAAGCCACAGGGCTTCCTTACTAGCTTCTATGGCACCATGATACTCTGCTTCTGCTGAAGAAAGAGAAATGGCACTTTGTTTGTTGCAAGCCAATGCAATAGGTCCTGAACCAAGAGTGAACACATAACCTGCAGTAGACTTCCGATCATCAGGGTCACCAGCGCAATCGGAATCACTGAAACCAACCAATAGAGGAGATGCTTCGGCACTGTAATGAATCCCAAACTGAACTGTACCTCGAACATAACGAAGTATTCATTTAGTTGCTTTCCAATGACTTTCATGTGAGTTTTGCATAAACCGAGCAATAAGGCCAACAGCAAAGGAAAGGTCAGGATGAGTATGGGTCAGATACAAAAGTTTTCCTACAAGTTGGCGGTATAAGGTAGCATCAACTTCAGGTGAAGTACAAGTGACTGAAAGTTTGGCTCCAGGATGAAAGGAAGAAGGGGCTGGCTTACAGTCTTCCATGTGAAAATGGCATAGAAGATTACAGGCATACTTGGATTGGGAAAGGGAAATACCTTCCTTGGATTGCAAGACTTGAAGACCAAGAAAATAATGCAAGTGTCCTAAGTCTATCATTTCAAACTTCTTTTTAAGGCTGGACTTCACATGGTTTGTAAGGTTGGGATCACTACTAGTAAGGATAAGATCATCAACATAAAGAACAAGAATGATAAGGGACTTGCCCACTTTCTAGGTGTAGACAGTATTGTGAGAATGACACCTAGAAAAGCCAGTTTCTAAAATAAAGCTATCCATTTTGGCATACCAAGCTCGAGGGGCTTGCATGAGACCATAAAGGGATTTCTTAAGCCGACATACAAGGCTGGAGTCTGTTTGTATAAAACCAGTAGGTTGTTCCATATAGATTTCTTCATGCAAGTCCCTATGCAAGAAGGCAGATTTAACATCCATCTGATGAACTTCCCATTTGAAAGAGGCAGCAAGGGAAAGAACAAGGTGGATAGAGTTCATTTTGGCAACAGGGGAGAAGGTTTCAGTATAGTCAATGCCTTCTACTTGTGAAAAACCCTTAGCAACAAGACGAGCTTTATGTTTATCAACTTTTCCATCTGGTCCATACTTGGTTCTGTAAACCCATTTGCATCTAACAAGTTTTCGTCCCTTTGGTAGAGGAACAAGATCCCATGTATCATTTGCCAATAACGAACAATATTCTTCATTCATAGTTGTGTCCCAATCTGGATGGCCTGAAGCTTCTGCAAAGGTGTCAGGATCATAGTTAGTTGAAGCTTGAGCCAGTAAAGAAGAGGCTCTATCGAACTGAGGACGTGTACGTCGTTGATCTGTAGGATCACCGGCAAGAGCACCTGCTGCATCCCGAGTAGCACAGACCCATTTTGGAAGCTGAGGAAGATTCTGAGAAGGTGGGGGAAGATTGTCATCCTCGCTGTCATCATCTGAAGAAGAAATATTTTCAGAAGTAGAAAGGATAGAGAGTGGTGGCACATCCGCCCAACTAGGCTCGTAGGCCGATATATTTTCAGAAAACTTTACATCTCTTCTAATGATAACATTTTTGGACTTAAGTGGAATAAGTTTGTATCCTTTGACATCTTCAAAATATCCAACAAAAATACATTTTTCACTCTTAGGTTCTAAAGCTTTATGTTTCTCATCTGGAATATGGGCCCATGCTTCACTTCCAAAAACACGAAAGTGACTTACGTCTGGTTTAATTGAGCTCCATGCTTCTTCTGGAGTGATATTCTTTAAAACCTTTGTAGGAGTGCGATTTATTATGTAATTTGCACAGTTAATTGCTTCTGCCCAAAAATTAAGACTAAGTCCTTTAGATTGAAGCATACAATTAGCCATTTCCTTTAAGGTGTGATTCTTCCTTTCAGCTACACCATTTTGTTGTGGAGTATATGGAACGTGTGTTGCATTTGAATTCCATTCTTAGTGCAAAAGTTGATGAATTTGTTGTTAACATATTCTCCGCCATTATCAGATCTTAGCTTAAGAATTTGATGTCCAGATTGTTTTTCAACAAAGGTCTTAAAGGCCAAGAACATGTTAAATACTTCACTCTTGAGTTTTAAGAAGTATACCCATGTGCGTTTGGAGAAATCATCAATGAAAGTTAAGAAATACTTGTAGCCAGAGAATGAAACAACTAGAAGTGGACCACATAAATCACTATGCACAAGCTGTAAAGGGGCTGAAGCAGGCCAAGAGGCACATTTTTCAAAACTATCCCAATGATGTTTTCCGAGTACACATCTGGAACAAACACCATCTCTGCAAGATACCATGGGAAGACCTGTCACCATATTTTCTTTACATACTCTGAAGGGAGCGATAGTTTAAGTGACCAAATCACTCATGCCAAAGTTTGCTCACTTCATCATTATGAGCAACAAATACAGAGGGAAGATTTGATAATCCAAAGTTGTTAAACTTATACAACCTTGTAGAATTATCGGCAATGCCAGTAGCTAAAATCTGTCTAGGATCTCTTAGGTCCTTAATTACAACATCGTGAGGTGAAAATTCAACGATTTTACCTTCACCTGAATGAGTTATCTGATATACTGATAGAAGGTTGCAGGATAAGGTTGGAACACATAATACATCATTAAATTGACCATTGTCTATATGAACAATTCTAGTCCCTATAACACTAAGAGATCTATCATCACTAACATATATATTTTTGGTGTTACAATCATTTAAAGAAGAAAACATGGCTTTGTTTTTGGCCATGTGATAAGAAGCTCCAGAATCAATGAGCAACTCATGAGAATTAGAAGAAGAAGATACATTTAGTGCATATCCAGACCAAGATGTTTGACAACCACATGCCAAAAGTGCTATTCCTAAAAATGAAGTTGAAGTTGAAGTTGAAGAGTGCTCCAAATGGATGTTATGCTTCTTCATTGCTGCTTCCAAGGCTTCCATCTTCTTAAAGCATTTGGATTCTAAGTGGCCATCTCGATTACAAAAGTGGCAATGTCTATCAGTCTTCTTCCCTTTGTTTTTATTTGCCTTATCATTTTGTTGAAATGATTTTTCATTTTGAGGTTGAAATTGCTTAAGACCCTTGTTTGGTTTAGGACCATTATTTTTAGGATACGACTTCTTAGGATTCTTTGAATTTGGTTGCTGCTAGGCGGCTAAGGCTTTCTTAGAAGAGTTTCCAAGATTAAGAAGACCAAGGTGTAAGAGTTTTTCTTGTTCTCTTATTAAAGAATCACAAAAGCAATCAAAGGAAGGGGACTTGTAGTCTTGTCCTTGAGAAATGAAGGCTTCTCTTGTAGAATGGAAGGTGGAAACAAAAACAGAGTACGCTAGTCCCAACTTGGTAAGAATGGAATAGATAAGGTTACCATCTTCTTTCCAAGAGAAGTCTTCTTCTTTCATGTTGAATGTGGTCAATTTTGCTTTTTCTTTTCTTTTTCTTTGCATCAACCTTTGGGCATTGTTCCAAACCCAACCCAAGGTGTGGGCAAAGGGGAGGGGGTAGCTAACCCTTTGTGGACCCAGTAGAGGATTGTGGACCCAGGTGGGAGGAGTGATGAAGGAGATTTTAATGAGTGGAAGGGGGTTGATATATGTGGATCCGGGAGCAGGACCACGCAACCAAAATCAAGGTTTCCCATGTAGTACCATCCCTAAAGCCCAAAGGTCAATAAAAGAGATCCCACGGGACTAGGGTCCAAGGTTAACATCCAAAAGAGACCTAGGGGACAAGAGCACAGACCTAGTCCACTCTTTCCGCCAAATCCCCCCATTAATCCATGCCCAAGAGTTTCCATGATAAGTAAACTAAA
The DNA here is from genome assembly GCA_031772625.1 of Pinus tabuliformis. NCBI lineage: Eukaryota > Viridiplantae > Streptophyta > Pinopsida > Pinales > Pinaceae > Pinus > Pinus tabuliformis. The sequence continues at coordinate 964,588,606 of CM062805.1, forward strand.
ATACTCAATCACCAAATGACAAGGCATACCTTTAGGTTTGGGAGGCCCACCTTCAAACATACGATCATGACAGATGGGTGAGGGACCACATGGTTGGCTCAGGTGGCGAAGAAATGGCACAATGAGCTAGTTGGTGGCTACAAAGAGATGTTGGCTGTCGGCTAAGGACCATCATTGGGAAAAAAAACTAGGGATATAACATCTGGGTCCAACTAGGACATGATCTCTCGAAAAAGTGGACAAAGATACTCGAACGGGAGGTCATGAGAACACCAGTAATCTCTTGGTCACCATAGACCGGCACATTTCAAAGACTAAACGCACAGGGAAACATGTTTTTGTGGTGTCTTATGATCATCCATGCTTAGTGTTAGGCTGTAAAATCAACAGAAAAGTAAAAGCATGCAAATTTGATCTAAATGCAACTACTCTACCATCAGAAATATCATATGATGTTAGTTCTAATGAGAAAATGAGCATGTGATGCATCCTACACTAACATGCATACAACGAAGCTATTATTAAGTGTAATCATAAAGCTAGTGCAACCAGCATATCATCAAATCAATATAGATATGCTTGCCTATATGATTACTCATGCAACAAATCCCAAAGCGAATGCAAACCCAAACATATGGAGGAGGTTGCGAGCAGGAGGTGGGAAAATATGGTTTCCATGTGAGGTAAGAGGAATCTAAGAGGAGCACGAGTCAATCTAAAAATGCGGAGCCTTCCCTCTAAGTACACAATGGTGGAATGCATGATTACCCTTAAGAAGTTATTATCACTATCATTGCTCATAATATTGTGCTTTGTAGAGGCCACAAGGTCGTGATGAGAGTGGAACGAAGGGTAAGGGAAGGAAGGGGTGCAACAAATAGGTTGCTCAAGATGATGAACACAATGGGGAGGGGAGGTCATGGAGTGATCAAAACCCTAAGGGTGTGTCCAAGGAGATAAAGTATAGTCAATGAGGGGCTTTCCCTTGACACTATACACGGAAAGGAAAAAGGGCTCATGGTCACTTGAGATCATATGACAAGGGGTGAGGGAATCACATGATGAAAACTCAAGATGATGAATGATAGGAAAAAGGAAAAGGGAGGGTGAAGTATTGTATTCAACGGATTTCTCTTCTCGAAAATCATAATCTAAAGGCTCAGGTGATTTGAATATAGAATCATACTGAGGATAGGTGGGAGCCTTATCGATTTCCTTAGTATCAAAGATTGGGTTTCTCCTAAAAGGAGAATCAATTACTTCCAACTGCCCCTCTTCATGCAAGGGAATATAATAATTCTCCTTCTCAAGGGTATCAATGGATATTGTGAAATTTTTATCTATTGCAGCAACTGGAAATTATTCTTCTAACTGAAAAAATAATTATTTAGTTTATTTGCTACGACAAACAACGAATAAAACCACAACTACAATTTTCACCATAAAAATACTGCGGGAAAATAAAATACTGAAAACTGAGAAATTCTAGCACACACAAGAATTTTGACACAGTTAATTTTGGAAAATTGTCCCCCGAAAAACCCAATGAATGAAAATTGGTGCAGGAGATGAGGGTTTTATTATTACTCTTCAGTGGCAATTCTGAGTAAAATAATTTAGATGCCCAACTGGAAATCTAATCTGAGGAAAATACTAGCAAAATTATTGTGAGAATTTTCTCTCACCCCACCGTTAATTATAAAATCACGAGGTTACAATCTGGTGTTTGTAAAGTGTGCACCTGGGCTTGCTGAAGGTAAGCTAGCAAATGTTGATTTGGGGTAGCATCAGATGTGCTCTAGCCATGAAAATTGGTGGAGAGGCTAAAGCACATGAGATCTCCAAGACCCAAAAATGGTTTGGGGAAATTCTACCTGGTGAAGGAGATATTAAAATAATTAATATTTCTAATAGGTTCCTAAGTCTAAACTTAGGAAAATAAAAATATTAATGGGTATTAATATAAAACTGGGTTAGAAGGTTCTAAATGACATGGATCAAGCCAAATCTAATCTTAGCCGTTGATTAGAGATGTAATCTCGGTCATTGAAGACTCAACAGAAAAAGTATAAGAGGAGGCTTGAGGGTCAGTTGGAGACACACCAGAGTGATTAGTCAGTTCGATTTTCTAGAGCGAGGTTTGCTAAGAGAAATCGAACCAGTGATCAGAGTTGCAGCAAGGGGCAATGAGTACGAGGCAGAGAGGCAGAGATAGTGTCGGAAGACCAGTGCAGAAGCAGAGAGGCAGACGCAGAGCCAGAGGAAGCCACGCAGAGGCCAGCAGTGACTGCGCAGAGGCCAGAAGGGCCTGCGTCATCCACGTAGAGGCTGCAGAAGTGACGCAAAGGGCCAGAGAGGTTGCGCAGAGCCTCAGAGGGCTGACGCAGAGGGTTTCAGGCTGGTACAAACTACAAAGGGCAGGAGGGTTGACGCAGTGCTTCAGATTGTGCTGGAGAGGATTTCGTGGGGCAAACTTTCAAAATATCTGCTTCCGAAGAGAGGCATTACTGCCGGATTTTTTATCTCTGTTCGATGAGCCAGTTTGGCACCCAGTGTACTCAAGAAAAATTGCTTAATAATAAAACCCTTAGAACTGCTACACCGGTTTTCCCAAGTTGGGGTTTTCCGGGGGACGATTGTCCAAAGATAATGATGTCCCTTGAGTGTTCATTCATTTCTTTTAGTTGTTGATCTATAGATGGTTGAGACTGTATTGTGTTTATTTCAGTATTTATATGGTTAAATAACTTGTTAGTAATTAAACAAGTAGGCGAAATAAACCAGAGAATATAGATAAAATTTCTAACGAGTAATACTTAGAAATTCCAACAGCAAAGCCCAAGTGAAGAAAACAAGTCCCCAAATGTTGTTGGCTAATCTCTTTGTGGCTCTACGTTGATCTCCCCAGAAAACTGTACCGCTGTTTGCAAGAAATGGTTGTTAGGGCCTCCTCCAGTGCTCATAAAATTTGGTGAAATTAAACCTGAGCTCTCCTCCGATAACCTACAAAGGAATTGGCCAGATGTTGACCTCAGAATTTCGGCCCAATTTCCCCCGACTCCTCTAGTTGCTGAGTATTTCGACCCACCTGTAAATTCTGTTGTTGAGCAGCCCCAAAATCGTTGAAATCTTTAGCAAAACTCCTTCCCAAACTCCCCCACAAATCTCAGCCCAAAATTCTCTCTCTGAGTCCCACGTGTGACACGAAAAAGAGTTGCGCAGTCACTGTTGAAACTCCTGCACACTACCACTGCAATGCTCCCGGATCAAGCTAAAAATTATGGGAATTCCCTCCTAGGACTGGCACTCGAAGTCCACCGAAGCAATGGGTGAGATTCTCACCTGAAAATCTCTGGTGCTCAACAACACATGCAGACTTGGCCTCCAGCTCAAGCGTGCTAGTCTAGGTGAATGCTCAAATGATCAAGAATGCCCAAAATGAGTGCCTCCTCCTCTTTTGTCATTGTGCCTCCCAATTGCCCATGTGGGGCCCAGCCATCGAACTCCCCATTGTTTTCCCTCCAAGGAGTGCATATTTCCAAGGGGGGCCGTATTTCTCCATGAGTGGTCCCCACCTTCCACCAACATATCGATTTTCTTTCTTTTCTCCTAAGTTGGGCGTTTCCTTAGCTCCAAAACTCAAGTGGGGCCCCATAACCCGCTTTTCCCAAGTGTAAATGCAAAATAAAACAAAATTGGCAAAATTGTATTGCTAAGTGGGAATATCACAGGTCTCCCCGCCAAAATGTTGCCTGTCCTCAAGCAACTAGAATGAAGAATGTTGAAGTATCTGCTCTCCTTTCCAAGTGGCGCCCTCATCAAGTGGATTCCTCCATCTCATCAAAAACTCCTTGATGACCCTGTTCTGAAAGTGTCTCTCACTGGTGTCCAAAATAGCCTCCGGCTCCAGAACCAAATGCCCTTCATCATCCATGGGTGGTAACTCTATAACTGCTGTCACCCGCTGACCTAGTGCCTTTTTCAAGCAAGATACATGGAAAATGTTGTTAACTCAGCTCCCCGGGGGTAGCTCCATCTCATACGCCACGTCCCCAACTCTCCTAGTGACTTTGTATGGCCCATAAAAGCGGGGCTTGAGCTTCTCGGCCCCTGTCTGCATAGAGTTTTTGTTGGTTCTACGCAGTTTGTAGGTTATCTTTGAGAACCCGCAAATTATCTTGGCTCTGCTAAATCCAATCCTTCGCCCTAGGGGCCTTGTTGTCTCCAAACATCACAGCAACGAAAGATAATGCATCATAACCATACAATGCTATGAATGGGGGCATACCTATGGACATGTGGTATATTGTGTTGTAGCAATACTTGCCCAAATGCAACCACGGAATCCATGCACGTTGATGGCCCGTCACATAGTTGCATAAGTAGCCCTCCAGCCATTTGTTTATGATCTTTGTCCGCCCATCAGTCTGGGGGTGGTAACTAGTACTCGAAGTGAGCTTCGTGCCCACCAGTCGAAACAACTACTGCCAAAATCCCCCCATGAACTTGTTGTCCCGATCACTGACAATGGTCTTCGAAAAACCATGAAGCCGAAACACCTCCCTGAAAAACAGTTCAGCCACTTGTGAGGCCGAGGACTAGGCTAAAATAGCGAAAAAGTGCGCAAATTTCATCAATCTGTCTACCACCACGTATCTGCAGTCCTTTCCCTGGACTATAGGCAAACCGATAATAAAATCCATCGAGATGCTCTCCCATTTCCCCTCAGGGATAGGAGGAGGTTGTAGCAACCCAGCAAGGTGTGTCTACTCACCCTTGTTCCTTTGGCACGTATCACACTCTCGAACGTGCCTCAGAACATCATCCTTAAGGCCCCTCCATGCAAAGCGTTCCTTGATAGCCCTATATGTCTTGGTAAACCCCTGATGCCTTGCTAACGAAGAGTCATGGGCAGCCTCCGTGATCTTCTCCCTCAACTGGGAGTTGGGCACTAAATAAATCTGGTCCCGAAAGTAAATCACCTCATTCGTCACCTTATATCGGTCATCCGTCATCACACCATCAAGGACTTCACATGCAAATCAGTGCTTTGAATACTCCATTAGCAACTGTGTCGTCCAATCTAGCACAATGTTCATCAATGAGATGATGGTCGGCCTCCTAGACAACGCATCACCTACCACATTGTGTTTACCCTTGACATATTCAATGTCAAAGTCGTATCCCTGAAGCTTGCACACCCACTTTTGTTGCCTCTCTTACAGCTGCTTCTGCTCCAAGAAGAATCTCAGGCAATCGTGGTATATCTTCACCCGGAACATGTTTCCCACCAAGTACTGCCTGAACTTGGCTAGCGCATGCATGATGGCTAGCATCTCTTTGTCATAAATGGAGTACAACCTCTCATGGGGTAGTAGCTTCCAACTCTCAAAAGCTATCGGGTGTCCCCCCTGCATCAAGACTGCTCCTACGCCCTCCCTTGATGCATCACACTCAAGTACAAAGGGTTGTGCGAAATCTGGAAGTGCCAACACCGGGCAGCTACTCATAACCTATTTGAGGCGCTCAAAAGCCTCTTGTGCCCCATCTGTCCACTCAAACGCCCCCTTCTTTGTCAAATCGGTGAGGGGAGCTGCTAACTGAGAGAAGCCCTTCACGAACTTCCTGTAGTAGGTACAGATACCCACGAAACCCCTCAGCTTTGTCACATTCTAGGGCACTAGCCAGTCCTGGATGGCCCTGATCTTCTCCTCATGCACTCTCATGCCATCCTCCCTAATGATATGCCCCAAATAGAGCATCTCCGTCAATCCGAACTCACACTTGGACAGCTTGGCGTAAAACTATTGCTCCTCCAAAATACGCAACACTATCTCCAAGTGCTGCAAGTGGTCCTCCTAGGTCCTGCTATAGATCAAAATATCATCGAAGAACACTAACACGAATTTCCGCAACTGCCCTCAAAACACGTGGTTCATGCAAGATTGGAAAGTGGCAGGTGCGTTCGTTAGCCCAAAGGGCATAACCAAGAACTGGAAGTGCCCATAGTGACACCTGAAAGTTGTCTTAGGGGCATCCTGATCCCTCACTCTGATTTGGGGGTACCCCGAATGCAAGTCAATCTTGGAGAAGAACTTAGCCCCTCTCTGGTCATCCATCAGCTCATTTATGCGTGGGATGGGGTAGCGGTTCTTCAAGGTCTTCTTATTGAGGGCCCAGTAATCTATGCACATGCAAAATGTCCCATCCTTCTTCACAAAGACCATTGATGACACAAAAGGATTGGAGATAAGTTGCACGAAACGCCGAAACGTTTTGGAGTTTCCGAAACGGGTATGTTTAGAAACGTCACCTACCAAAAATGGAAACGTCAGCGAAAACGTCATATATGTATATATATAACATATATATATAAATAAATAAGCGAATAACACATTATCTTGCAAGAAAAAAGGGAATAAGACCCATAGATGACAATTTTAAAGGAAAAACAAGTCTATATTAACTCTAATAGATGATTACACGATGGTCGAGTTTCGACCAAGTTTCGGAGTTTCGGGTACGAGTATGGCCCGAAACACCGGGTTCTATGAAGTTTCATGCAACATAGGGCTGGAGCAAGGCCTAATATGCCCAAGTGCCAATAGCTCATGGATGGCCCTCTCAATTTCATCCCTATAAGCTTTGGGATGTTTGTATGGGGTGGTAATCACGGTCTGTACCCCCAGCTCTAACCCAATCATGTGTTCAAATCCCCAGTTAGGTGGTTTCCCTGGCGATATGTCTCCAAACACCATCGGGTACCTGTCTAAGATGGCCTGTACGTCAAGGTGTGGTGGCATGGGCTGACCCCCAGCGTCAAAAATTCTCAACTCCACCACCCACTCAATGTCACCATGCCTCAGGGCAGCCTCCATCCTATGTGCCGAAACAATTTGTGGTGGGTAAGCTTGCATGCCCCTAAGGACAACTAAGTTGCCATCTAGCCGTGTAAACTCCATCTCCAACTTCCTCCAATCAGTAGTGACCCAACCAAGAGAATAGAGCCACTCGACACGCATCACCACATTGGTGTCTGGTTCATCCACCACGAAGAAATGATCCATGACTAAATAGTTCCCCATAATCTAAATAGTGTCAAAAAAAACATGCAACCTATTTTTTCTTCAATAATGGGTGATCATGATGCTATTTGCAAGCAGCTGCAATCCAAGTTGTTGGCCATTTGGAGGAAGAAAATATTATCTCGTCTACTGCTTATGAACTAACAAAAAGGTTTGTTGAGTAGAACATGAGACTGTTCAAAACGCAGTTGACCAAGGAAGAACTAAAGAGGAAACAAGTTACAAGTAAGGACCATAGGAGGAAGGAGAAAATTTGTTCATCTGATCACTTGAGTGGTGTTGGTGAAGACAAGGATGCTTTATGTGCAAAGGTTCAAACAAACAACAAGAATAAATTAAGAAGGAAAATTATTTGCTTCAGTTGCAAGGGACCTTGGGAGCCTAATCAGTGATGCTCAGGGAAAATGGTAGAGATAACGGGGGTAGAACAAGAGGGGATTCCTTCTAATAATCTTGAGTCCATTGATACCCAAGACTTGAGGGATGAGCCACTAGTGAAGATCCAGCATGAAGAGCAATCAGAGGTGCATGAACATGAGGAGGAGTATGATATACATAGTGTGCATTATGAGCCATCTTTGGAGAGCCCACTTAAGGCTCAAGTTGGAGTCGTGGTCGAGGAAGTTGAACGTCCATCTTTGGGGCCAACCATTGATGAGGTGCAAGGGACCTTGGGAGCCTAATCAGTGATGCTCAGGGAAAATGGTAGAGATAACAAGGGTAGAACAAGAGGGGATTCCTTCATAAAATCCTGATGATAATAAGATGCGTCCTTCTACTATAGTTGATTACATTGATACTCAACACTTGAGGGATGAGCCACTAGTGATGATCCAGCAAGAAGACCAATCAGAGGTGCATGACCATGAGGAGTATGCTATACATAGTGCGTAGTATAAGCCATCTTTGGAGAGCCCACTTAAGGCTCAAGTTGGAGTCGTGGTCGAGGAAGTTGAGCGTCCATCTTTGGGGCCAACCATTGATGAGGTGCAAGTAGATGTAGAGGTATCCAATAGGGCTACAAGATGTCTAGATGATACTCGCCAAGAGAATATTAGGCATTTCAGGACAAATCTCATGGCAATGAACAAGAAGACCCACACACTCTAAGGCTCCATCTTGCAACAGATCAGTGAACTTGAGGTGCTTGGAGTTGTGTGCGCTAAGTCAGTGGCCAAGTTGTTTAGCATTGGGGAATAGCTAATGTCCCCAACTTGGCAATATTCTGAAGTTTTAGCACAACACTCTTCAAGAGTACATAGACAGGGCTTGTAGCACTATCAGTTTTCTAGGTGGATCTTATGTGTTGACCAGGCGGAGCAAGATGAATTGAGCATGGTGTAGCATTGGCAGAGTGGATTTGTTCTGTGTAAAAGTGTTTATGCATTCAATCCTTCCCATGGGATGGAGTGGCAAGAGATCATAAGTTAGTATTCTATTGATGGGTGATCCTTGGGATGATATTCTTAGTCAGGGGCATAGCACAGCAGGAGCCCTTGGACATGAGGGATACGAGATGCACGAGTTGGCTATGGGATCCAAGTGGATCTATTTGTGGTAGGATGAGTTAGAGGTTTGTTTGGGATCCAGGTATCGAAGGATCCATTCAAGATTGGGTGGCATGGAGGTATGATGTAACACAATGGTTCATATGGGATCCTGGTATTGGTTACAGTGGACAGATGTGGATTGCTTGAGGGTAATCGCAGGGTGGGAAGACTTGCAATATCCCCATTTTGGGTTTCCCTTAGGTGGACTTCTAGGGTTGGTGACAACCAGGTTACAAAAGTGAGATTATGTCATCAGTGGGCTTGAAGGGCTTTGGAGGAGTTTTATGGGTTCCAACAAGATTCACCTGCTATATTTCATCATCAAGGTTAGTTTCACACAGTTTGTTCTTGGTTCCATTGCATTCCAATGATTCCCATAAAACAAGTTATTATTAGGCATGTTTTAATTAAATACACTAAAGGTGTTATTTGGAGCAAATTATTAGGAGAAAATATTGATTTGAGGTAGCATCGGATGTGCTCTAAACCTCAAATTTTGCAGTGAGGCTTGGGCACATGTATTCCAAAGAACCTAGAAAGCATTTTGGGAAATTTCACCTATAAGTGATTTTATTAAAATAATTAATCTTTTTAATGGGGTTCCTAAGTCTAAACTTAAGAAAATTAAAATATTAATGGGTATTAATCTAATCAGGGGTGAAACTTCTAGAAAAAGACACAGATCAAGCCAAAACAAGCTGAGCCTTTGATTATGATTTAATCTAGGCCGTTGGTTGTCCAACAAAAAGATATAAGAAGGGGCTTGAGGGTCATTTGGAAAACACACCGAGAGATCAAGAAAATCGATTTTTCTGAAGTGAGAAGTTCTCATGAGGAAAAATCGATCGAGGAGATTTCTTGCAACAAAGGAGCAATGAGAATCCGAAAGAAGGAATTTCCGAAGAGTACGAGGCAGAGGGAGAACAGAAAGACGTCCAGAGGAAGGTTGATGCTGGCCCAAGCAGTGCTGACGCAGACTCAAGCAGCGCAATCCTTGAGGCGAAGTCGAGTTTCCTGCTAAGGGAAGTCGAGTTTCAGTTGCCGGAAGCCAGGGTGTGAGTCCGGGAGGCAGAAGTTCGATTTTCTCAGCCAGCAAAGGATCTAGAAGAGGGACAGCATAATACCCAGGAGGGGTGGCGCAGAAATTGTCGAGAGTGACATAGTTATGCACAGAAGCCACGCAGAGGGTGACGCAAAAACTGTCGGGAGTGACACAGTTCTACGCAGAAGCCACGCAGAGGGTGACGCAGAGCCTCTAGATCAGCAGGATCGGTCACTGATTCTCCCAGTGACAAGGTGAGATCATTTCACCAGTCTTTTCTTCAGTATTCTCTCTGTATCGAATTGCTAGTTGAGCATCCTAGAATTGTACTCAGATTTTCTCCTGCATAATAATAAAACCCTCAAAGTTGCTGCACCAGTTTTCCTGCATTGGGTTTTTCCGGGGACTATTGTCCAAAAATAACGGTGTCCTATGTGTTTCTATGTTCCTTACTCAGTTTCTATGTTTCATACTCAAATTTAAATTGGTGTAGGTTGCTTCAGTTATTTACTTCAATGTTTCAAGAAGAAAACTGAAATAAGCTTGTAATGGTATTTACAATCTAGGTGAAGTAAGTTCAGTTGGTTGCACTAGGATTCCTGAGATTGTTAGATCTAGGAATTTTCACATGATGTGAAATAGGGAAGAGTAAATCTAGCACTGAAGCAAGGGCCGACTTGCTACAGTAAGCAGCAGTTCGAATCCCCTGAGGGATTGCGCAGTTCTAGCCAAAGGGCTATATTTTCGTGGGTGTCTCTCTATGACTGAGTCGACAAAGAGGTAAGACTGCCAGATCGAAAACTTGCCAAGGCAGAAGGAGCTACGCAGAGCTAGAGGGACGCAGTTTTCTGCAAGCTGAGTGCTGGGAAGAAAAGTCGCTAGAAGGAAGAAGCAGATCGCATAGTGAGGGAATACTTCCTCAGTGATTTCTTACCGAGGAAATCAGTATTTCTCATTTGCTAAGCAGCAACTTACCAGCTCCATCAAGGAGTGCATAAGGTAGCCTAGGAGCTAAGCAGTAGGGAGAAAGAGGGAGTTGTTCGACATTTTTCGGAGGATATGGCAACTAGTGGCTTGAGGGATCAAGACAGGTTGGACGAGGCTTCCAACTATGCCATCTGGAAGGCTAGAATGTCCTTCCTTCTAGATGAGCATGCCCTCAAGACGTATGTTGATAATGTGGTAGCTGAACCTGCGGATGCAGATCCGCTAAAGAAGTACAAGGCTGAGATGTCAAAGGCCAAAAGGATGATCCTGGATGGAGTCAAGGATCACATGGTGTGCCACGTTGCTAGCAAAGGGATTACTAAGGAGATGTGGGATGCCTTGGCCACATTGTATCAGGGATCTTCCGAGCAATGGAAGATGTACTTAGAGCAGAAGTTGAGATCTGCTCAGATGCAGAAGGGAGAACGTGTGGATCCATTCCTCACAAAACTGAAGGAGACTCGTGATGAGTTGTCGGCTGCGGGGCACACACCTCAGGATTCGGAGTTAGTGAGACTGGCTCTAAATTCCATCTCAAATGAATGGCAAGTCTTTGTCCAAAGTATCCTGGGCAGAGCAGCATTGCCAAATTGGGACGAGATGTGGGCAACTCTAAAACAAGAAGAGCTGAGGAGAGACCTGCTCAAGGTCAAACTTGACAAGTGTAGCAGCAGCAGTGGGTCAAAGCCTAAAGTAGAGGAGGAGGATAGCGCAGCCCTTGCATCGAAGGGATAGCAGGGGCAACAGAGACGAAAGAAGGACGTCTCTAAGATGAAGTGCTTCAGATATGGCGAGATGGGCCACTATGCATCCCAGTGTCCTTTGAAGAAAAAGGACAAGGATGAGAAGCATGATCCTAAGGTTGTAGCCGCAAAGATTGGAAAAGAGGAGGAGTTTGCCAGGACAATCAAGATACCTCCAGGAGGGAGGTGGGCTGATATAGAACTGTAGTATGATAAAGCTATAGATGGGTAGGATTCTTGCGGAGCTCACCTCTTGGATCATCACCTTGCTACAGGAGCCCATGATCAGTAGTAGCCAGATGGAGGAGTTTTCAGTTGGTGCCATGGAGTGTTAATTCGACAGATGCAGTAGTTAGTAGCGCCAGAATGTGAGCAACACAGAGCAGAGAGGCAACAGTGCGAGGAGGCACAGTGCAGAGCTTCAGTAGCACAGAGGCTTCGAAAGACAGCGTGGGACTAGCAGCAGTCAAGCTTTCAACACCAAAGTGTATCCACTGGATACTTGTCCAGTTCTGGGTGTTTTCAGTTGCTTCTCTCAACAACTGAGGTGCAGTACAGATGTAGTGTTCACTGTGGCAGGGATTGCAACATAGCATATGCAGCATTTGAGAGGGAGTTGTAGTACAGATGTAGCAGTGGCAACGGCAATGGCAAAGGCCACAGTACAGTTGCAGCAACAGCGCAGTAGTTGGTGGACAGCATGTCACATCAGCAGCGCAGAGGATGATGCTTCAGAGTCAGAGCAGTATGCAGTAACAGTGTATTGCTAGAGCACATTCCTCGCTAGGGAGTGTTGATTTGAGGTAGCATCGGATGTGCTCTAAGCCTCAAATTTTGCAGGGAGGCTTGGGTACATGTATTCCAAAGAACCAAGAAAGCGTTTTGGGAAATTCCACCATAAGTGATTTTATTAAAATAATTAATATTTTTAATGGGGTTCCCAAGTCTAAACTTAGGAAAACTAAAATATTAATGGGTATTAATCTAATCAGGGGTGAAACTTCTAGAAAAAGACACGGATCAAGCCAAAACGATCTGATCCTTTGATTATGATTTAATCTAGGCCGTTGGTTGTCCAACAAAAAGATATAAGAAGGGGCTTGAGGGTCAAGAGGAAGGTTGATGCTGGCCCACGCAGTGCTAACACAGAGGCAGTGCAGTGCTTGATGGGAAGTCAAGTTTCCTGCTAACGGAAGGCGAGTTTCAGTTGTCAAAAGCCAGGGTGTGAGTCTGGGAGGCAGAATTTCGATTTTCTCATCCAGCGGAGGATCCGGAAGAGGGGCAATGTAATACCCAGGAGGGGTGACGTAGAAACTGCTGAGAGTGACGCAGTTCTGCGCAGAAGCCACAAAGAGGGTGACGCAGAGCCTCTAGATCAGCAGGATCAGTCTCAGATTCTCCCAGTGACATGGTGAGATCATTTCACCGGTCATTTGTTCAGTATTCTCTCTATATCGAATTGCTAGTTGAGCATCCTAGAATTGTACTCAAATTTTCTCCTGCATAATAATAAAACCCTCAGAGTTGTTGAACCAATTTTCCTGCATTGGGTTTTTCCAGGGACTATTGTCCAAAGATAACGGTGTCCTATGTGTTTCTATTTTCCTTGCTAAATTTCTATGTTTCATAATCAAATTTAAATTGATGTAGGTTGCTTTAGTAATTTACTTCAATGTTTCAAGAAGAAATCTGAAATAAGCTTGTAATGGTATTTACAATCTCGGTGAAGTAAGTTCAGTTGGTTGCAGTAGGATTCCCAAGATTGTTAGATCTAGGAATTTTCAAAGAAACACCTTAATGTAATAGCTCATTGGAATCGAGGATAAAGAGATATACAAAACGGGATGATGAAAAGTGACTTTCGGCGGTAGGAGAAATCATAGAGGCAAATTAATCATTTTCTAGGGTTAAAAGTAACTTAAAATAAAATAAAAAGTCACTTAAATAAAATAAAAGGGAGAAGCCTCTAGAATGAAATTAAAATAAAAGTGCAAAGGGAGAAACTTCTAGAATGAAAATAAAAGTGATTCTAGAAGATTGAAGGGAGATCCATCACATCTTTAAAAGCGGGGGGGGCTGTAATATCCCCAATCACATAAGTTGCTAAAAGGGAAGCCTTCAACCCAATTTTTACACTTAGGCAAATAGGCAAAGGTTTGGGGGCAAATTTTTGGCATTTTTGGACTTAGGAGATACGAGTAAATGGGTCCCACGCTCAAATGGGAGCCACAAGGAGGCAATACGCACCCTTGGAGAGAGAGAGAATGTGATCTTAGTGGGAAGTGAGGGTCACCAAGGAGGACGCATGGCTTAGGTGTATATAAAGGCAAAAGGGAGGAATTCCACACTATCTTTTTTACTATCACACTTTAGAAATTTACCTTTGTTGGCGTTGTTCAGTGCAAGGGCTGGAGTGTTGTTGAGCACAAGGGTTTCAAGCGAAATCCACACCAATTTCAGAGCACTTTGAGTGTCTCCCTAGCTGGGAATTTGGGGAGTCCATTCAAGGGCTTCCACAGGGTGACAATTTCAGCAAATTGAACTAGGAGTGTGTGCATCCTAGACGCAAAGGTAGTTCAAATTAGCAGTTACTAGGCAACCTACAAGGATTTGGGTGAGCAGAAATTGCAGGAGCATTTCTACATCTTGTGCTGGGAATTTTTGTGGTGATTTGCGAGGCTATCTTGGGCTAATTATGAGGGTCGAATTCTTCATTTTCTAGAAATGCGTGGACCTCAGTGGAGGCTAATTTTATGATCAGGGATAATTTCTCAATGGTGGAGTTGTGGTTAAATCTAGAAGGCGAACTTTTTGCAGAAGTTCGCATCATCTGGCCAATTGGGCCGTATGCACTAGTTGGAGGGCTTCCTCTCTGCTTGGGGTTGAGCCAAATGTTAGTTTGTGTAGCAACGGACAGATGTTCTAGTCTCAGATGATGCTAAGAGTCTAAGGAACCCTAGATCTCCAGAACCCAACAAAGGTGTCGCGAGATAAGCTTGGGAAACACCTTAATAAAATCAATTTGCCATAATTAAAATATTTCCCAAGTCTAACTTAGGAAAAGTGGTAAATCAAAGTTAATTAATTAAGGATGTTCGAGATTGCTCTAGAGACTTCTATTGAAGAAGCCTAATTGATCTTAGCTGTCGATGGAGATTAAATTGTGACCATTGAAACTCCAACAAGAGATTGTAAGAGCGGGTCAAAGTGCTTGGGGATAGTACCAGAGAGATCAGTGTGATCAGTTCTGAGAGGCAAATCAAGCTACCCAGTTTGCAGTTTTCAGCAAGGATGCAGCTCAGGCCAAGGAAAAGCATCAGAGAGAGGGAGCAGCAGATAATTTGGGAGCAAAATTTCGGAGGGATTTCCAATGATTTTCCGATGTCGGAGTGGCAGGAAAAGTGAGGCCAAAAACAACTACAAAGGAGGTCGTACAAGCAGTGTGAATAGCCAAAAACCCTAGAGCGAGTTCTCGAAAGTGGGTTGATTCAGTGTTGGAGGTCAAATCAGCTTCCGGGAAGCAAAGCAAGTCACTTCCAGAGGCAAAGGGAGGCTAGACAACCCATTTGGAGGCAGATCCAAGGTTGTGCGTGTTGCTCAGTGGCTATAATGCGTGTTCCAAGCAGCAATGTGAGTTGCTAGTGTGGGGTGCGAGCAGGCTAGAGGAGCTCGAGTTGATTTGCAAAGGAGATCTGGGATCTCCATACTATTTTGTCGGTTGTGATCTATATTTTTTGGAGGATTGTTAGTTGGGCATCCAATTGTATAATTCTCAAATTGTTGCATAATATAATAAACCCTCATCTGTTGCATCAGTTTTTCCTTAGGGGTTTTTCTGGGGACATTTAGTCCAAAATACTGGTGTCATTTTTATGGTGTGAGTGCATCTATTTCTCAATTCCTATTTTATTCCGCGGTGTTTTATTTGAAGAATGCATCAGTGATTTTTTAGTTATTAGTCATAAACAAATAAACTGCTAACAAATTAGAAGAATAAACTCCAGTTGTTGCATTCGTGGAAATTTCACACCAAACCATTTCTGAGTTTTTGTGGGTTTTTGGAGAGGAGCCCAGGGGTGGAGTTTTAGGCTGATCCAGGCAGTATTCAAAGCAAAAATCATCATTTTAGTTGGCAGTCAGCGGCAGATTACTCACTGGGTAGCACGCATTTCTCATCCCGGGCTATTCTTCACTTGGGTCAGAAGCATCTTTCTAGGTTTTGTTCAGCTTTCTTGGCAAGCCCAAGTTCTGTCATTTCATCTCATTTTATGTGCCCACATCTAGATTATTAACATTATGGCTCAAAGTATTTTGTTGGTGTCACTTGTGTGCTAATTTGTGGTTGTGTTATTTATTTTGTTGTTCCAAGTTATTGTTTTGGTATCCGCTGTTAATTTTGCCATTAGGAATATTACAGTGGTATTAGAGCATGTTCTTGGCCAACTATGGGAGCAGGAACTGATGAGTCCACCTCGTTTCGGTGGTGTGGTCTTTCACAGAGGCAGGGGCCGAGGCAAAAGAGGACATGGTAGAGGTTAGGGCCTCGACCCTTTTTCCAACACTAAGGTAGAACACATAAGGGGGCGTGATAAATGGGATGACAAGCCCATGGAGAACATGGAAGAGCCTGATCAGGGGGGAAAGGAGCTGACATTGGTAGAGCTCGCAAGACAACAGAAGCTCATGATGGACATGCTGGCGCAGTTGGCTAGTGTTCATTTACAAAATTAGGGGAAGTAGGATAACAACGAGGAAAGTGGATCCCAATCCGGAGAGGGGAGTCACGCATGGGCGCACTGACCAAAAGGACATTCCACACATAACTGGCCATTCCAGGCAACCCACAATGCCCTAATTCATGGATGAACCCATGGGAGAACTAGATTCATTTGTAGCCTGTATGAGGTTATTTGTAGATGACATTAATAAGTATGATGCCTTGGACCCGAGGATTAAGATGGCCATGACTTTTGGGGAGTTTTGCGACTTGAAGAAGAAGCACAAAGTTGGAGGTAGAACATCATATAGGGAAGGTTAGCAGAAGCAATACTTGCAAAGGACAATGGGGAAGATAAAACTCCCTAGCTTTGATGGATCAACCAGGAGTTCTATTAGGGCGTGTGTGTAGAAGCTAGACACTTATTGCCAGCGAAACCCCATGAGGGGGATAGATGCGATTAAGTTTGCCACCTTGCACCTGGATGGAGATGCACAAGAGTGGTGGTATCATGGGTTGATCCCCCTGAGTCATGCTACCATTACTTCCTACACAGGGTTCACCCGCAGGTTCATAGAGAGATTTGACCAGAAGGACTTAGAACGGCATTTTCGGTAGTTGGCGCAACTGAGGCAGACAGGCAATGCAGAGGCATATATTACGGAGTTCGAGAGGCTAGCTGTGATGGTATCTAACATCTCAGCGGCGAGGTTGGTTATGTTGTTCGTTGAGGGGTTGAAAGACCCATTGCGTGGTTGAGTGAGGGCCTACAAACCCATGACTTTGCATGTGCGATCACCAAGACTAGGGACATGTTGGACACAATCCCTAAGACATGATTACCTCCCAGACCTACCTTTCCACAGAAAGGTAAGGACACCAGACCTCCTCACAAGGAGTGGAGAGGATGTGGGCAAATGGATGATGAGACCAGGAGGGACCTTTGGAGGAGGGCACAAGTTTTCTAAGGGCAAGGCCCACTATATTGAGGTGTTTTCTGACAGAGGGCCTAACGAGGGCAAGCAGGAGCAGACGAGAGGAGAGGAGGA
The DNA here is from genome assembly GCA_031772625.1 of Pinus tabuliformis. Lineage (NCBI taxonomy): Eukaryota > Viridiplantae > Streptophyta > Pinopsida > Pinales > Pinaceae > Pinus > Pinus tabuliformis. The sequence goes on from CM062805.1 coordinate 964,605,779, forward strand.
GCACCATGATGCAGGGGAGGAGCCGCATTATTAGAGTGCCAAGGGAGGCATCATTGCTTCTCTTACAAGGGTCCAAGATCTCATATATTGCAGATCAGGGCATTATTCAGGGTCAGAGAGTGACTGTTTTGGTCGACAATCAGGCAACCCACAACTTCATAGATGCACAGTTGGTAGACCAGAGGGGGTTGGAGATGCAACCTTTTTGAGGGCTTCTCAGTTCTGATACCCGAGAACCAAACTATGGAGTGCACCAAGATGATCCCCAAGATGAATTTCAAGATGGGGAACTACACGTAATCGATGACTTCTTTGTGGTGAACGTGCCAAACACTAATGTAGTGTTGGGTATTCAGTGGCTATACTCTATAGGGTGCTACATTACAGACTACAGGGCGATGGAGATGGAGTCCATAGGGCCAAAAGGGAAGAAGGTGGTGTTAAGGGGCATGGATTCCAATTTCCTACCCACCTTAGTTTGTGACAACCAACAAGATGGAGGCAAATCTTCAGAAGGGAGATTTAGCATGAGCAGTGGAGTGCATGATTTTAGAGACAGAGACAATGGCTCAAGCACAACAGCATCATCCAGACATTTTAGCAGTCTTACAGAGGCATCAAGTAGTTTTTGGAGAGATTCCTCCAAGTTGTCCCCTAAACAGAGAGTTTAAGCATACTATTGAGCTAGAAGAGGGGGTACAGGCAATCATCACCACCCCCTACAGACATCCCAAGCCATACCGAGATGAGATAGAGAGGGCTATTCAGGAGTTGTTAGCCTTGGGCCACATCAAGCCGAGTTCTAGTCCTTTCGCTTCTTTCATGGTGTTGGTGAAGAAGAAGGAAGGGACCCTCTACATGTGCATTGATTACCGAGCTTTCAACAAGAGGACGATGAAGAATAGGTACCCTATCCGGAGGATAGACAAGATGACCGGAGCCAAGTAATTCTCCAAAATTGGCTTGCGCTCAAGGTACCATAAGATTTGGGTGAGAGAGCAGGATATCCCGAAGACAGCATTCCAGTGTCACTATGGGCATTTTGAGTTCCTGGTTATGCCCTTTGGGTTAACCAATGCATCAGCCACCTTCTGGTCCTGCATGAACCATGTGTTCCGCAAGCAGTTGCGCATATATGTATTGGTGTTCTTTGACAACATCTTGATCTATAGTAGGACTTGGGAGGAGCAATTGCAACAATTGGAGGAGGTGCTGCGGATTTTGGAGGAGCAACAGCCTTATACCAAAATGTCCAAGTGCGTGTTTAGCCTCACAAAGATGCTTTTGTTGGGCCACGTGATTAGAAAGGAGGGAGTACAAGTTCATGAGGAGAAGATTCGGCCATCTTGCATTGGCCAACTCCCATGAACGTGACAAATTTGAGGGGATTTTGGGCATTTGTACCTATTATAGGCGGTTCGTGAAGGGATTTTCTTAGTTTGTGGCACCCCTTACAGACCTCACAAAGAAAGGGGCTTTTGAGTGGTCATCCATGGCACAGGAGACCTTTGAGAGCCTGAAGGTAGTAATGAGTTCATGCCCCGTCTTAGCATTGTCAGATTTTTCACAGTCCTTTGTACTAGAGTGTGACGCAACAAGGGAGGGCATTAGAGTAGTCTTGATGCAAGGTGGTCACCCCATTGCTTATGAGAGCCGAAAACTTTGTGACTACAAGAGAATGTACTCCATCTATGATAAGGAGATGTTGGCCATCATGCATGCGTTGGCCAAATTCATACAAAACTTGGTGGGGAACCGGATCAGGGTGAACACAAACCATAACAGCTTGCAGTTCTTCCTAGACCAAGAGGAGCTTAATGACAACATTGACAAGCAACAGAAGTAGGTTAGCAGGATCCAAGCGTATGACTTTGAGATAGAGTATGTCAAGGGGAAACATAATGTAGTAGCTGATCTGTTATCCAGGAGACCCGCGACACTCTCTCATGGACATCACCCAAGACTAGAGGGCACAACTTTTGGTGGAGTACTTCAAGAATCAGCAGGAATGGAAGACTTTGGATGGCACATTTGGGGATGACAGGTATAGGGTGATGGATGAGGTGATCGACTATAAAAATAGGATTTATTTGGTGCGAGGGTCTCAACTACAGGAGAAGATCATGCAAGTAGCCCACCATTCACCTCTTGCAGGACACCTTGAGTTTCTCAAAACCTACAGGTCTATCAGAGAGAAATTTTGAGGGACATTGACTTGGAGGTTGACTTGACACAGTTGATGAGACCCTCCCTTGCCCTCAGGAACTTAGACATTGATGATTTGGGATTGGACGTTGCTTAAAGATTAAGTGTGCCCATGAGATGCAAAGATGCCCCCAGGCTAGCATTGTACCTTTTTTATGGATGTTGCTCTTCGCTTGGTGATGATTGAGGATGATGATGCCTTGGTATCCGGTATCCATCAAGAGGAAATTTCACACCTTCTACCCTAATGACATCATGCCCCGGCATGATGACATCACCCTTTTGATGCATTTGATGATGATGTGGACTTTCTAGAGGATGACATTGGTCTTAAGAGGGTTTCTTTTGGTGATGAGACGCCATTTTGATGAGGAGACATGACTTTTTGGAGATGAGACAAACCGTACGGGTCATCCCTCGCACCCTTCCACTGAATCATGCATTTTGGGAGATGACATCACCCTTGGAGGATTTTAGACTCACATGTATGGGTTATTTGAGGCTTATTTTCATGTTATTTTATTATTTTGGCTATCTTTGGGGATTGACTTGATGACCTATCCATCTTGTATCATGGATTTAGTAGTTTTTAGGGTTGTTAGCTTAATTTAAAGGAAAAACGACTTGGTTACTCTCATATATATAGGAGAGTTGGATCATTTCACACTTGGATTACAACTTATATTCATTTGTGATTTCTCTCTCTTGTGCGCAATGGAGGCCTAGTTAAACGACTTTCATGGGAGGATCTTATAATGTGATGTGATCTCTTTTCATGGATGCTTATGGAGGATATTGGATATTGCATGGTGAAGTAAGTTAGTTTATTTGTGTTATCTCGGTATTATGTTCCATGGTATTAATGTTCTTGTGCTAAGTTAGTTTACATGGTATTTGCTTCATTGTCCTTTGTCGAACTAAACCCCTCCATTTGGCATTAAATATTTGAGGAACAGAAATAGGTTTTTCTTTCCCTCAATCATCTAAAAGATTGTGAACCTAAATTTCAAACCCTAGGTTAAGTTAGTTTATTTGCCCTAGTTTTGTTTGGACTTGGAATCACTCCAAAGAAACTCTAGAATAGTTTGTATCCTAAACTCCATATGCCTTAGCTTGAGAAGGCACTATTCTACCTCACTTGTGGCACTCATCTGAAATATAAAAATCATTTTTCTTTTTTTTTATGGTAAAGTAGGGTTAAATTGCAACAAAATCTTGTATTTTTAGCATTTGGTAACTTGTTGATATATGCCCTAAGGTTAGATCTTCTTCTGAAAGAGCATTAAAGAAGTTAAATTCAAAATTTTCATGCACTATTCAGCCATTTTCTAGGGATGACGTCAAGTTTTATTTGTTGTTATATGCTTTCTTAACCATCAAAATTTGTTGTAATTTTGTCCTTAGTTCACTTTGAAATTTAGCCTTCATTTCACATAGCTTTTGCACAATTTTGAAATTTAGTCTTCATTTCACATAGCTTTTGCACAATTTTAACGGTTAAGTTTGCTATTGTTACAAACTATTGTTTTGCTGCAATTTGCTGGTCTGAAACTCTAGTTTATAGCACCCTTGAATTTTTTTTGATTTGATGTGTCTAGGTAACCTATTTGATACTCCTTGGGTTAACTCTAGAATTTAGATTGACCCATAGATCCCATGAACCCAAATCCTGAATTTACTCTATCATCCACCACAAACCCTAGTTTTTCATACATGTATCCAGTGGATTTTTTACTTACGATCCTTCAGGGGAATTTAACTTAATATCCTTCGGTTGCTTGATACCTAAGCCCTACCAAAAAATCCTCCCTTGTGTTAGATTGTGTCCTTCATTAAAGAGAGGGGACTAGTTGTTGAGGTGACACTAGTAACACTCCCAAGTGTTGCGCATTGTCTAGGTCACCCCATGAGACCTTGTGTTGGGTGCTAGATTTTGTTGTAATAATTCCCATGAAATTGGGAATCCATTCAATCCGATGGTCACCAACTCTATGTTTGCAACCTTCTCTCCAACTGTTGCAAGTTGATCACAGATCTACGTAATCTTTATTAGGTAACTAGTAACGGAGTTTGATCCAATCATCTCTACAGATCTAAGTTTGTTCCACAATATCATATTTCCATTAATGTTCTCACTCTACTAAAGGCTAACCAAGCCATTGAACATCTCCTCCGTCGTTGCCTTCTCAGATATATGAAGAATTAGGTGATCCTTCAAGGCATCCAAGATCATCCACTTATCCTTCAACTTCCTTTTTCTTGTGGGTTGTCAACTACTACAGATGTATAGTTCTAGGCACAACATCATTGACGTACCCTAAAGGAAACATGAACTCATCTTGGCATTTTCATATGATGAACTCAAAGGCTACAGGAAAGAGATTATGGAACATACTATTCCCTTAAAAGATGAAGATGCCAAACCATTCAAGCAAAAGATGAGGCAAATCAATCCTAAGTTAGCCCCTTCAATTCAGAAAGAAAGATGCTCACTGCTGGTATCATTAGACAGACTCGACATTCGTCCTGGTGTTCCAACTTGGTAAAAGTCAAAAAGAAGAATGGTACAATTAGGCTTTGTGTCGACTTCAGGAACCTTAATCTGGCTTGCAAAAAATACAATTATCCTTTGCCCAACATGGAGAATATGCTTCAAAGAATAATTGGCTCTAGTATGGTGTCATTATTGGATGGTTTCTCTAGTTATAATCAAGTCTGGGTTAAAGAGGAAGACTGGCATAAGACAAATTTCCCCACGCCTTGGGGAACATTTGAATATCTCAGGATGCCCTTTGGTTTAACAAATGCAGGGGCTACTTTCCAAAGGACCATGGACTGTGCTTTCAATGGGCTAATCGGTAAAATTATTGAAATATATCAAGATTATCTCACTATTTTCCTAAGAGATGGTAAAGCTCATATAAATCATCTTAGACAAATCTTTGCTAGATGCCAAGAATTTGGCATATCCTTGAATCCTACCAAATTTGTATTTGGGGTAACATAAGGGAAGTTGTTGGGTCACATTATCTCCAAAGATGGAATCAAAATAGACCCTGAAAGTGTAATATCCCTTTTCTGGGATATCCTTCAAACATAAGCAAACTCCAACCAGAGATGGACTGGGAGGGTGTTTACCAGATATGTCGCCTCTGAAAGGAGGACGAGATCTATAGGCTACCTGGCCCATTCCAAACCTGTCTAAGAGTATAGGAGAAAAACACACAAGTGGTATAGTAGCCGGGAAGCTCAAAGAGATAAAAATAACAGTAGTGCAACATACAATAATGTATACATGGTATATAAGCAGATACTCAAGAAATGCAGAGAGAAATGCTAAGCCATTTTATTATACTGAGTAATGGAAAGAGTACAAGAGGTGATCAGAAAGGTAGCACCTCGACTTGCACAAGGCAAGTGAAGAAATACACTCAGAATGGCCTCTCTCTGAATTGTGTCCAAGCTGCCGGAAAACTATTATGCTGCTGCTACTGTTGGAATCAAGTGAGGATTTTGGGGTTGTTCCCCTCCTCAGAAAATGTTGAAACTCTGGAATCAACCTCTGCTCAATAAACCCAAAAAAGCCCAGAAAGCTTTTCTAAAATAGCTGACCCCCGAAAATCACCCCCTTGAGGATCTACGCTATCCCTCAAGGCTCTGCGCTGCCACTGAAGAGAATCCTCCAGAACTCTGCCCGAGACTCTGCCAAAATCCTCCAATATGCAAAGGTTGATCCCTTGCTCAATCTCCAAGCTCGAATCCTCCACATAAACCCAATCCGGAGCTCCTATCCAAAGAGACTGCATCCTCCTCTCTGAAGACTGCGCAGACATCAAAATGCTCAGCTCCTCCTCAACTCCAAAGATCGATCCTCCTGCAAGAGTCTAATATAACTACCTTGCCCGAGCAGGCACTCGAAGTCCCCCGGGGCTAAGGGTGAGATCTTCGAACGGAGACACTCGATGCACTAAACAGTGCTGCAAACAGGCTAAACAGCCAGCGTGCTCTAAGTCGAAGTGACTAGCTCAAATGCAACATAATCGAATGCCAAAATGAGGAGGCTCCTCTCTCCTTTATAGCATTGGCCTCTCTCAAAACCCTAAGGCCCACCTCCTCCAACGTAGCCTCTCTCTTGCCACGTGCTCCTCTCCATCTGCGCAGTCCCTCCAAGTGTCTACGTGGGCCCCCTTCTCTACGTGGTCCTTTGGCCCCCTTGGCTCCCCTTTTAAGTTACAACGTTGTGCTACTAGGGAGTGACTTTATTCAAAAAGTGAGTTATGTCCCCCTTTCCTCACCTTTTTATTTATAAATAACTATAGAAGGCAAAATTGAGCAAAATCGAATATTCCAATTAGCCAATATTCCTAATTAGCCATGGCTAATTAGGAATATTACAAAAAGGGTTGAGGCTATCCAGCAAATCCCATTGCCGCACAATATTAAGTCTCTTCAATCCTTCCTCTAGAAGATCAATTTCCTTAGAAAATTCATTCCTAATTATGCAAAAATTGTTAAGCCCATACAATGTTTATTGAAGAAAGATGTTAAATTTGTGTGGAAAGGTGAAGGTAAGAAGGCATTTCAAGATATTAAGGATGCTATAGATAAGGCTCCTGTCCTTGTTAGTCTGGATTATTCGAAGGAATTTATGATCTTTTCTTTTGCTTCTAAGGATACTATAGTGGGTGTCTTGCTGCAGAAATGTTTTAAAAAAAAAAAAAGAGGGTCATGAGCAACTAATAGCCTTTATGAGCAAATCTTTGCAGAATTCAGAGCTGAATTATAGCATCATGGGAAAGCGGGCCTATGCCTTAGTCAAATCCCTTAAGCATTTCAGGACATATGTGGGTTATTCTAAAGTTATTGCTTTTGTTCCGCATTTTGCTATTATTAACGCAAACTGATTGCTTAGGGACTCATGCCAGATGGCTAACCAAAATATAGGAATACGATCTGGAAATCAGGCCAACCAAGCTTGTAAAAGGCCAAGGATTAGCTCAAATGTTGACTGAGGGTAATGAAAGGGCATTGGACTTAGTATGCCAAAATTGCAGTTTCCCCCGAGCTTCAAAGGTTGGGAGAGACCGAGTGTTATGGGGATATAGTTTATTATTTGACAAATCTTAAGTGTCCTGAATATCTGGTGGCTCACAAAAGAAGATCCCTCAAGTTAAAGGCGTCCAAGTATTGCATTTTAAAGGATGGCCTTGGATGGAGGAATCTGGATGGGATAATACTCACATGTGTGGATGAAAATGAAGCTAAAAAACTTGTCACAGAGTTCCATGTTGGGTTTTTTGGTAATCATTTTGCAGCAAAAACTACTGCCCATATGATCTTGCATTATGGGTATTATTGGCCTACTATCTTCGTGGGCGTGCATAAGTTTGTCAGCAATTTCCCACAATCTCAACTTTTCACTGGAAAGCAAAGATTGGTCGCCTTGTCTCTCAGCCAGTTGTAGTTAAGGCCCCTTTTCAGCATTGGGGATTGGACTTCATTGGTAAATTCAATCAGAATTCTAGTAATGGCTATTCATGGATTTTGACTGCAACAGATTACTTCACAAAATGGGTTGAGGTCATTCCCACTAAGCATGCCACTGAGAAGGTTGTCATGGATTTCATTGAAAACCAAATCATTACTTGATTTGGTGTCCCGGCTAAAATCACAACAGACAATGCCAAGGCTTTCAGTTCTTTCGAGTTCTCATCCTTTTGTTTCAAGTATGGTATTATTCTATCTCATTCTTCGAACTATTATCCCCAGGGTAATGGTCTCGCAGAATCAAGCAACAAGAATCTGATAACCATTATCAAGAAGATTGTGGGAGATAACAAGCGGTCTTGGGACAGCAAGATCAAATATGCATTATGGGCTGATAGAATCACAAAGAAAAAGGCTACTGGAAAAAGTCCTTTTGAACTCGTTTATGGTTAGGATGTGACTTTACCAGTTCATCTCAAGCTTTTGGCTTATCAGCTTCTTCAACACTTTACTGACAACAAGGATACTGAGCAGCAAAGAATGGATCAAATCATGGAACTTGATGAGACTCGCGGGATTACTTTTGATAACCTTTCTAAAAGTCAAGCCAAAGTGAAGGATAATTTTGATAAATCATTTCAAAACAAGTCTTTACAGGTTGGGGATATCGTACTGCTATGGAATCGAAGAAATGAAAAGCCTGGCAACCATGAAAAATTCGACAGCCTATGGCTTGGGCCTTATATCGTCAGAGGAATTGTTGGAGCAATCTCTTTCCATCTAAGTACCTTAGAAGGTGAGCCTTTCGAAGTTGAAACTACTAGCAAACAAAAAAATGCTCAAATTGTACTTCAAAGATGACATATGATGTCATAAGGCATCATTTGTATTGTATCTCTAGCCCTACTCTCTTAGATAGGATTTCAATTATGTCATTAGTTAGTTTCCATTTCATGCATTTATATTTTATGTCTGTATGTTTCATTGCTAGAATAAGTTTTCTATCCCAGCAGATGATCTATATATTCGATGATGTATACATGATGATTTCGATTTTGAACGGATATCTACATGATGTTTCTTTGTTTTCTTGGATACAGGATTCTAGATTCTCACATTCCTTCAGTGAAGCAACGTGTCCCCAAGTAGAGCCAGATGTTGACCAAACTTGTGTCAACAATCCGAGAAGTAGAGTACAAGGAAGTGCACAAAATTTTTCGAAGATCAAAGTCATCATTCAACATTAATTTTGTCATTGTAAACCCAAATTCTGCTTTTATTATTGTAAATGATTCTAGTATGACTATAAAGCCATGTAACAACACCTAGGTAAGCCTATGATTTTTCTCAAAGGATTTCATCCTAGGGAGTTTTTTGACCTCCCCGAATTATGTGTGTTTGTAAACATGCATAATCGGTAGAGTTTTTGTTAAAATTGGCAACTAGGGCCAAACTCCATGTCGGTCATCTTATTTATGGCAGTCGATATTTTTCTTGGATCCCTCTCATCGAGAGGTGTAGGATTGATCTAAAGATCATCCGATTCCGATAAGTATTCATGGAGTTATGAATTTATTTGTGTTATAAGACAATTCGTCAAGGTCGGCCAGCAACCAAATAAACCCCACATGTGCTCAACGTTTTAGTATAAAAAGAGGTGACTTGATTGTCATTTGTACACACACTTCACTCTTGATTTCTCTCCACTTGTTTTGGGTTTTAGTGGAAGAGAATTCTAAGAGGAGGAAGCCCTAAACTCAGCTCTAGAAGGAGACCCTATTTGTTGTAAAAGAAGGATGCCCTAGCCGCAGGTCTTGTGAAGGTTTGGCCGCAGTTCAAAGGGAGATCTAGCATGGTGAAGGAGGCCTAACAACTGACCCTAAACGCAGTTATACGCTGTTTGAGACAGCCCTTAAACGCTGGAAAAGAGGCAGTAAACTCACTACCCTAACCAACAAAGAAGGTAGGGACAACGTGGGTGGTTTAGGGCTGTTAGAACCTCTAGGTGATTGCATGGAGGGTTGTTCCATGCTACAAAGAGGCCGAGTTAGGTAAGGAGAATTGCGGACTGTTTGTGGGCAGCTTTAAGGTAAGGGTGATATTGTTTGGTTGGCTAATAGGTGACAGCAATCCCTGTGGTAGGCTGCAGGCCTTGCCTAACTAAAATAGGGATAGCGTGGAGGCTTCTTGGGCTGAAAAGTACCCAAAACAGTGACACAAATGGAGGAGACCCTCCCTTGACAAGGCCACAATTTTTGAGGGATGTTTTAGGTGACTGTTTGAGGGTTGTTGTAGCACATGGGTGCCCTAACGAGTCACAGTAAGGAACAACAGCAAAAACAGTCTTCTACACCTCCTATCTACTGTAAGAAAGAGACATTGTTGTGTTTTAGGTGCACATCTTGTCCGCTGTCCTAAAGACCAGTGAAATTAAAGAGAGAGGTCTCTTCAGATGAGGAGATCCTATCTGCTGTCACACAAGGTTCTTATCAGTAGTCTAGACAAAGGAACTGCTACCCGTACCTAGCTCCTATAACACACAGATCAGCATTGTGTGTTTTCTAGGACTGTGGGATCATAGTCTATCTAGATAGATAACATTGTGTGGCAGCTACTAAGGCTGTGTGGCAACATGACTAAGGCAATATGGTAGCATGACAGTGTATCAAGGTGCAGCATATGTGTATCAGGGTGTGCAGCACAAGTGTATCAAGGTGCAGCATGGTGTATCAAGGTGCAGCATAAGTGTATCAAGATGCAGCACAAGGGGATGCAGCATGATGGGCACAGTAAGGTACAGTTTGAAGATGCAACACAAGGGGATGCAGCATGATGGGCACAGTAAGGTACAGTTTGAAGATGCAGCACAAGGAGGTGCAGCATGATGATATGGTGCAGCAACATGATGTGTGCAGCATGATGATGAAGAGCAGCAAGATGGGTACAGCATGATGAGGTACAGCTCAACAGTGATGCAGCATGGTGCAACTCTGTGATGATGGACATGGTATGATGGTGCAGCACTATGATAGGGTGATGGAATCACATGAGTCCATATCAGTTACCTCACGAGACATCTTCTTAGAGAAGATCTATGTTCTTATCTTGTCAAGTCAAAGTGTTGACTTCTGTTGTAAATGTACTATCTCTCTCTCTCTCTGTTGAACTATTGAAGAACATATAAGAAGAATTGATCAAGGGTTTCCCCACATTGGGGTTTGTCCCTAGCTAGCGCCACATCTTGTGTCCTCTTGTCTTGGCTTGTCTTCTACGATTTATGTTTATGTTCTATCTGTAGTTTACTTTAATGCTGATGTGATTGCTAATTTGGAAAAGATATTGAGCTAACTGTGAAAATTGAAATATATTGCTCTTAGCATAGAACATACCTAAACTTAACAGTTTTTCTCCCAGATATACCCCAAAGCTAGGGTGGAATTCATTGACAAAGACTTAGGTGAGTCCTAGTGTTTATCAAGTCTATGTATTTTTCATACTAGATCATACTGTGTCCCAAAATTGGGTAATGTATTAAGAGTTTATGTCTAAATGTGTATTTCCCCTTCTAAGGGTTGAATTAAATTGTAATATCTTGATGTAAAAAATATTTTAGTGCATGGCTACTCATGGTTAGACACCATGGCTAAAGCATTTGAAGGTGGAAAAAATAATTAATCCTCTCTTGGGTCTTTTGATTAATTTTTCTAGCAAAAATAAAAAGAAAATAATTAACCAAAAAAATAATTATTTGTGAGTCAAAAATAAAGTGGAAAATAATCAAAAAATCGTGGGTCAAAAAAGAATTAATTTTTGGAGGTCCTCCAAAAAGGGAAAAATGGATTTTTTAAGAAAATTTGACCCCTTGGACCTTGGTGGTTAAGTCAAAGTGAATTTTTTGAGGATATTAGTCCAAAAGATTATTTTTTGGATTAATAAAAAAGGGGTTTTAAGAGAATTCTAAATTTTCCTCAAAAATAAAAATCAACGATGGAGATCAAATTATTTTCAAAGGAAGATCAATGAATGAGATTATTTTAATGTGGATCAAGCCAACTAGTCGTAATTTCCACTTGGAGTAGTTTTCTTCTCTCATTTTTTATATAAGGAAGCTATGAAGCTCCTCATTTCATCTTTGGATGATGTAATATGTAATGCATGTACTAAGCCTTGCTCTGTTGGAATTATGTTTCTCATAATAGAAAGGTTTTGGGGTTTCAATTCATTGTGTTCTTTTATCTGTTGATTTGTGGTATGTGCTAGTAATTTTTCATGTTCTATATTATATGCGCTTTATAAATTGTTATTTCATTTGTTGCAAGACAGAACATCTATTGGTACAAGTATCTTGCCTTCGGTGTTGGGTTTAGATCTATACCCATAGATCTAGATCCCTCATGATCTAACAATTCATCCTTTAAGTTTGAATAGAGACCTACAGGTACGCTAGCCTTTGGTCTCCAAGTACACAGACTGTGGAGAAAAATTGACCGTGTTTGGATTCCAAGCTTTCATTTTGCAGGGTACTTTGCAGAAGGGTTTGGGTCGGTGATCCATTTATATACATCATTTATTTTAAAAATCTCCCAAAAAAATCTAATCTCTCTCTCTCTTGTGCTATAACGAAATATGCATGCTATTAAGAGCTAATTTACTTTTGTAAATAGTGTAAATAAATTGTATATTATTTTCTAGCTATTGTATTATTACACTAACCCTCTTTTGACTTTTGTATAGCACTTGGGGTTTTGGGGTTTTTAAGATTTCTTGTATATATTTGGGGTTTGGGTTCTTTTATTTCTCATTGTGCAGGGGATTTTCTCACACCATTAAAGGAGATCAAATGCTTTTCTGTGAAGAAGCTAGCCTAAGGGCTAGGGTTTTAAGGGTTTCATAACCTAAGGGAGTCATCTAAGCGATTTGACAAGGGTTTTCAACATTTTGAAAGTGGATCTAGGCCTAGGAGGGCTAGATCTACCCTCCTAGCCTCCTCTAGCCTCAACGCATAGCCAGAAGAAGGAGGTTGCAAGCATAGAGGTAAAATTTGGATGATTTTATGGTGAATTTCATAGTTTGAAAGCTAATTTCCTTGTGTTGCAGGGATCTAAATTACTTTGGAGGCCTCCAAGGCCTGGCCAAGGGCACCTCCAGCCTTGTGCAGGTCGTTCGCAGGCTATTTAGCCCTTATCCTCTGGTCTGTATCCCTTCTAAGGGTTTTCTCCTCCAACCGCAGGCCTAACTAAGCCCTTTCTCCCTTCCATTAGCCTTTTTCTTGGTGCCACGGGCCCATAAGGCCTCATCCCCTCTGTCGCGACCCTTATTTAGCCCTCCTTCCTCTGTTGTAGGCCTTCTAGGCCTTGAATCTCTAATCCATGGCCTTTTAGGCCCTTAGAACCCTAGGTTGAGGCCTCTTCTAGGCCTTTTCTCTCCTCACTTCCCTCTCCTAACCTTCTAGCCCTAGTGTTAGCCTTCTAACCCTATCGTTGCCCTCTCCTAGCCTTCTTTCCCTAGCCCCATCTCTCCTTGACTTGTTTTTGTCATAAGCATTGGTTTTTGGTACTAATTCTCTTGTTTTGCAGGCATTGGATTGGTTTTATCTTGCTAACAGTGGTGGTTGCAGGTAGAGCTACTCATTGAGGAGTTTTAGTTCACTTGGAAGCCAAGTTTGTCATCTACAAATGCCATTAGGCCTAGTTGTTTGGCAATCTAAACCCTACCCTCTCATCTTTGTTTCACTACAGTTCTGAGATATATTATTTATAGTGGCATATTCATGGTCTAAAGCTCTTAAATGCACCCTAAAAAGACTCTAAAATAACCCTATAATCATCACATATCTAACTCTAAGTGGTTGAACTAATCATTATAATTGTTGTCTTGCTGGTCACTCTTTGCATTTCGCATCATTGGCCTAATTTTGCATCTCAAGGTTTGCATATAAGTGTTTTCTAATATCTAATGAAATTGTGATCCAATAAAATCAACCTCATCGTGAAGAGATCTAATTGCATATCTTGTTGTAAGAAGCTTGAATGATTGCTAACGCTCTAAAGTTCTATTGATATTGCATGTGTATCTTGTCCTTTCTCTTGTTACTTTTAGAGCATCTTGCTTATTGTAGAACAATGTGTCTAATTGCTAAAGTGATATACTATTGTTCTTACTCCTTATTGTTATCATTTAAAGAACATTGAGATTGCTAATTGATAAAATCACTTTATACATCTTTTGAGCATTCCTCATCGTCTCACTTGGTTTCTAATTTAAACATCGAATTGGTGCTTCTTGCTAAGTCATTGAATAAATCTTGTGATTGGATAATCAATTGGAAGTTGCTTGTCTCATTGATTCATCGGATAAATTGGTTTTGAAGCACTTTAATTTACAAATCAAGTGGTTCATTGGCACTTTTGTTTAATGAGATTCGTTCTTGTAATTTCACTCTAGGTACTCCATTCATGCTCTTGTGTTGAACACTATAAGCATCAGATCTTAAGTAATTTAATTCGAAGTACTCAAGGGCCACTTAATAATCTCACTTAAAGCTATCACTTGTATCTTGCATATCATTCTAGGATTAAGTGTGCATTAATAAATTCACCTCCAAGCATAAGCTTGGTTGAAAGAAGATAGGACCACCTTTCTCACCCCGCTTACGAAGTTTAGACCCTCACTTGTGGTTAACACGGTCGCCTTGCAATCGTCAAGGCCACAGTCCCTGTAGCACCGGAGGCACTCGAGTGGCTAATCCCCAAGGTAGGTATCGTTCTAAGGCCATAGCCTTCTTCCCCTAGGTTTCTCTCCACAACCTACATTTGAGACTAACTTCAAAACAGTTGAGAGAAAGGATTCATGTAGAATAGGCAATTAATCTACAATTAACCAAGAGTTTGCATTTCACTTAGTTCTAGTTGTCGCATCTCATATAGGATAGTTTTCATCCTAGCAACAATTGTTCATCCGGTAACTTGGAAATTAAACTATATTGTGCAAGTAAATTGACTCCTAAGGAACTGGTCTTTAATTGATAATTTTGATAAATCTAATCAAGTTGTGCTAAATAATTAAACTTGACCAAGTTGCTAAGCCATTTCGTTGTATCTCCCGAATTCATCATTTCATCCATAGGGACTACCACCCTTAGCCTACTATAGGAAGACAACTTAAACAAAGAGGGTCAGGATCAGAGATACAACCCCCGCCCTAAGGGTTGGTGCATTGACGTGTACAATTTGAGCGACAACAATTCCAATGATCAAAGCTTACAAGGTAACTACACAGTCTATTGTAACTTAGCAGTTGTATGGTAAAGAAAATACTACAAAAAAGAAGAAGTATAACCTGCTGAAATAAAAGTATGGTTTGTTGAACAAAGAAGGTAGCGGCTACTATTGTACAACTATACAATGTTGTTGTTGTATGGATTCCTTCTTGTTGTTTGGTACATCAGATCTCCACGCACTTTCTCCTCTCAAATACATTCTCCTTCTCTTTGTATCTGCCTCTCTCAAATGTTATCATGATTCATGAGTGTTTCAACTTGTCTCATCTTCTCCCATTTTATGCTTTAAGAGAGATAACTAAGTGTTTCAACTTGTCTCATCTTCTCCCATTTTATGCTTTAAGAGAGATAACTAATCTCCTCAATCCTAGCAAATAATTTCCCATACCTTATCAACTAATTTCCTTAATCCTACCAACCACCCTATCTCAAGAATGAGGTGTATGGATAAGATTAGAACATATCTAACACATTAATATTTTATAATTTCTAAAATATTTCATTTAGATTTCTAAAACTAGAGGAATATAGGAAATTTGACTTTCACTTGTATTTATTCAAGTGAAATTACAAGATGGTATTATTTCCCATCTGTACTAAGTGGTCACTAGAAGTTGTCTTGAACTACTTCTCACATGTTCACACATGTGCAAGAGGATCCTACTCGAGCTATATTTCTTGACATAGCAACCAAGGTGACGTGCTTTATAACAGCCCTAATTTGGTAAACAAAGTACTACAAACTTTGTGAAGGAAAGGACTTCTCTAAGGGGAAGCTCCACAACCAAACCAAACCAAACCAGCAATGGCTTTGCCTAAAGGTATATTAACTCTGGCAATCCCAATCTGCAATGAAAGATGCATACCAACACATGCCAACAATACTTGCCACACATAACAAAATTGTACAACACAATTAATCATAATACCTTTATTCCAATGCTTGAAGCTTCATTGACAAGTTATTTCATTCAATCAATCTCCCAATTGCAAATGAAGAGAGCAAAATCTTATGTAAGTTTTAGCTCAAATCTGTCATAAAATAAAATAAGATTTATTTTCCTATATCCACCTTTCTCTCCAACGAATAACAATGAATTTGTAACCTCTACAACTTGAATTTGTAATATTATCCTTATTTAATTAACTTCAATAGACAAGTCAACAATAATAAAATATGGAGTTAGCTACAACAACCATCTAAAAACAGACCCAAGAGAAGAAGGCACCCCCTTTGTTAAAGAGATAGATCATGTCAAGGCTCCAAAAGTAGCAGGTAGATACTTATCTACTTGTGCAAGATGATGTGTTACATGTGCAAGATATTAGGACGACCTCCATGATGTAGCTGTGAATGAACTCCACATGTGGACAAACCAAATAGATATGCAAATAACCAAACTCATCCACATGTTTGGCCTATAGACTAGGTCACCCCATAAAGTATAATGTGTCACAAGTCAATAGTCTCCATGTGGCACATGTGCATCATCCCAAGGTAGAAGTAGTGATAGAGGACCAGATAGATGCTCATATAGTGTGGATGCTATCATGGAGAAGTGTGCAATACGAGCTCATCCAAATGCATGTATAGTTATGCAATACAACTCCTCAAGTGGACATCTCAAACACCTGGAATTAACACATGTGCAAATAGTCTCCTCAAGTCCCCCTCATGGAAATAGATGGCCAAAAAAGTGGCACACTCAGGATCAAATGTGCCAAATCATCAAGCTCAAGCTACAAGATGTATGTAAGAAATCCTCCAAGTAGCATGTGTGGCTCCAAATCATCAAAGCTCCACAACCTCCATATGCATGTAACAACTCTATAGCCTCGATCCATGAGAACTGCCTTCACATGTGTGCAAGTAATGGAGTGCTCCATGTGAATGAGGTATATACTATAAAGTCATCAAAAAGCACAATGTCAACATCAAAACACAAGGATGAAGCCAAACACTCTAATAGTGGAGTCAAATGTGCAACCATGAGTCGGTTGGCCTCTCCATCCATAGCATAGGTGCCTGAAAAAACATGAAGAGGTGGAGCACTCCATGAAATCATGTGTCTATCCAATAAAACATTACCTTAAGATCTTAATAGACACTAGAAAAGCCACGGCTCTCTTGCCAGAGGTGCCGTGTGATCCATGCTCCTCCAATTTAAGTGTATATCGCGAACATAAGATAAGATGTTCAATGCATGGTAAACACTGAGTAGAAGTAGGCATTAACTATTACCAATGACTGGTAT
The DNA here is from genome assembly GCA_031772625.1 of Pinus tabuliformis. Classification (NCBI taxonomy): domain Eukaryota; kingdom Viridiplantae; phylum Streptophyta; class Pinopsida; order Pinales; family Pinaceae; genus Pinus; species Pinus tabuliformis. The sequence continues at coordinate 964,623,005 of CM062805.1, forward strand.
TACCCAGATAAGATGTTCACTGCATGGTAAACACTGAGTAGAAGTAGGCATTAACTATTACCAATGACTGATATTACCCATGGAATCGACAAGATTGGACACATGATATGATTATGTTCGCAAGTCCCCAAGCAGAGTATACAAGGAACAACAATTTATTCACTGGCATGCGCGTGAGGTGTGGAGCAAGTTTATAGACGGGCAAGGCTTATAAATAAGAAACACAGCATAGAGCAATCGTAATTAGGTACTGGTTAAGAATGAAGTATGGTGCGAGAGCTTATGACTCCAGTGACAACCTAGTCGTGCATAGGGCGGACTTGCACAATACAACTAAGAATATATCATTTTCATAGAAACAACCTTCATCGGTACCTAAATATGAAACTAGTCAATACACTGGAAGAATGATACACGCAGCACGGAGACTACGAAGACTAAGAGTAGGAAACATGTGATGATTCCACCGGCTTTATTGTTAACATCGTAATATTTTTGTAAATATTATTAAACAGAAATACAACCGAAAAGCTAAAATGAATGTTCTACAATGCGGAAAACAATTCAGAGAAACGGAAATACCTTGATGTGAACCTTTCCATAATCTTTAGGATATCTCTTTTCCTCGACGAAGTGATAATTTCTCTGCTTTCTTATCAGCTTCTGTGATTCTTCTCCAATAATGCGAACCCCTCTCTGTGTATCTTGACTTACGTAAATCTTATCCGGGCCATGGATTTTGTAGTAAGAAAGAACACCATCCTGTAATGTAAACCATCGCGGCCTCCAGAATTTGCCAAAATTCACCCATTTATAAAGAATTCCGGACACATTAAGGTACTCTGAAGCGTCGACCACCGCTTTGACACCCATTTTTTCTGCTGCAATTTTAGACATTTCTTCCGTATCGTTTAAACGACAATGGATAGCATGCGAATCGTCATGGATACCACCGCGGGAAATCGATTACAGCGGTTACGCATCGATCACTACAGATTTATCCGGCCCTTGCGCTGATGATTACTGCAGAGATTTCATCATTCGCTGGAATAGAAACACCAATTATGGCGATTTCCAGGCTTCCTATTCACTTTATTTTTGAATTTCAAACATCTTTTCATCGAAATTTGAGCTCTTGAATATCATTATTTTTAACACTTCGAAGAATTGTTTGCCGCAGCTTGTTTCAAAACCTCATAAACCAGATAAATGTCAGAGAAGAATCATTGAAAGAAAGAAAGAAAACCCCGACGAATAGAATTGAATTCCGATAAACAATTGAACTGTCACGGGCGTAGGAAGCGAATGCAGGAGTAAAGCAATAATTTATTTAATAAAATTTCCCTGGTCACAAGGACAGGGGTTTGAAATTGCATTATGGAAGCAATACCAGTACGATGGATGCGTAGTGTCCCTGCTTTGCTTTGCTGTGCTAATCACCGGAAAGCACCGGTTGTCAGATTCGTTTACTGATTTGGCCGGTCAAATATGCTGGTTAGGTCTCTTTTCGTTCTTCCAGCTGGGTGTGGCTGTTGGCCGCCAAGTATTGTTTCAATATTTCTTCAGACCGCCTTTTCCCGTACGTGTTTTTTTTTTAATTGTGTATTAGAAAAATAATTAAGGGATATTTAATTAACTTAATTGTATATAGTTCATGGGGCTTTGGATTGATAGTGAATGGGTGTATTATTAAAGCAAGGATAGGTCACTGGTTCAAATTCACTCCTTGCTATAGGTTACTGGTTCAAATCCCTGTAAGTGCTTACTTACCCAAAAAAAAATTAACTATTATATAAAAATTAAATAGTCCATCAAAATTGATAGGTATCAAAAAAAATTGTCATTTAATTTATGAATTATATACTTTTATAAATTTGTGAAGTTAGGATATGTACAAAAGATTTAGAATTTCTTATATTCATTAAATAAGGAATATTTTTAAATTATTAAATTTATATATTTATATTTTTAAATGTAAATTTTGAAAGTTTATTTTAAAGCTTAATTTAAATATAGTTAATTGAAATTTGTTGTGAGGTGATCAATTAAAGTTTTTATAAGAAAATAGAAATGAAAGTAAAAATGTTGTGTTAAAATGGTGTTTTTTTAAGCAACTTACTTAATTTGTTGTAATGAAGCTTTATAACTTTATTTTTTGGTAATGTTTCGGTCAAATTGATTGGAAAAACTTAGTTTCAAGTGACTGAGATGTCAATTCCAAGAAACTTATTTTGCACAATCATTTGTCTTCTACAAAGTTTATGGGGATTATACATGATTGGTATAGAGTTGAACCCAATTGTGTTTGTGGCATTGAATGTAAGGAATATGGAATAAAAATTTTATTATTATCTCGCAAATTTCTTTTGCAAGTTAATTAATATCTATGAATAATAAGCAATAACATTGTTTTACTATTAATTTAACAACTAAATTATAACTAGCACGGTTGTATAACTTAAATCACTAGTAACTAGAGATAAATATCAAAATGCTTAGTTTCTACTCAAAATACTTCTTAAAGCATTTCATATGGTCAAAAAAATCAATAAAATAATTTAAATTTAATAATAAAATATATCATTAGCTCTTTTCAAATATTTTCCAAATATTATGTGTTTGTCTATGATTTGTGATTTAGTCTTAAATTGGCTTAGTTTGACACATTCACTTTGAATAAAACTTGGAATTTGTCTATGATTTGTGATTTAGTATTAAATTGGCTTAATTTGACACATTCACTTTGAATAAAACCAGGAATAAAGTTGCAATAGATTAAACCGCTTTAACAAAATTCACACATTAACTTTTTGCATGGTAACTGAGACCAATCTTTTGTGTTTGGTTTGAGGAAAGAAGGTAAAATAGCTTTAACAAAGCGACCAATCTTTTGTGTTTGGTTTGAGGAAAGAAGGTAAAATAGCTTTAACAAAGCAATTGAAACAGATGAAAAATTGAAGACTAAACTCTCATATATGTTGAGCAATCTCTCCTCTACAACGACTTGAAGCGGGATCTGGCACTTCAAAGTGGGATCCTCATAATACCCCCACTAATGAGCACTAGTAGAATTAGTTTGGATCCCATACCCCAACCCCTACACCATAGAATTTGAATCCCCTGAAATAAAATGAAGGGCTCTAGTGCATTGCATTGAATTTTCTCACCATTTATCAATAGAACTTTCTTAATAAAAGTAGGAAAGAAATGTTCGCATTATTCTAAAAACTAATTATTTTTTACTAATTTAATTATATTTTTGTATAATTGTTGTTTCAATGGAAGAAAATTATAGAAAGATGATGAGAAGAAAATAAAGTCAAATTAAAATTTACATATATATATATGATTAATAGAATTGGAATTAAAATATATATATATATATACCTTTTTAAAATTTCTCATCTTAAATTGAAAATACGGAGAAAAAACTACACCCATAATTAGACCTCAACCAATCATCTTACAAATAAATAAATTTAAATAATAATAATAAAATAACAAAAATTGAATTTCCAATGTTAAAGTATGGATAAGCGGTAAAACTAAATGTGCCTTAATTATGTTTGAATTTTCACTTTCACTTTATTTTTCATAATATTTTTTTTTGTAAGCTTAGCGGATCATTTCTATTCCTTTTCAAAAAACAAATACGGTGTACATACACATCCAACAGCGTTAGATGGCCTCAACCTGCCCACTAAGAAATCAAGTTTGTTGGCCATCTAACTGTATTGTAAGCCATCCAAAATTTAAAGGTTCTCAAATTGTCTAGCAATGCAATATAAGTCTGAATATCCTTATTACTCCTAATATCTATATAGCTAAAACAAAGATAGAAAGATTGTAAAGCCATCATATGAACTACACAAAATTTTCACAAAACATGACCATGCTAATCATCCAGTTACTCATCAGAGGAGTCAATAGGCGTCAGATCTTTGGCACTGGAACCTGACAACTCTGTCTAAGGAAGGCAAGGGATGTGCTTCTCAATCTGGCTGAGGTGAACATTTTGGAGTTGGATTTGACGTTGGATCAATTGAAATTCCTTGTGAATTTCCTAGAGGTCTGAATTTGGTTTGGATGGCCCAGCAAAACTAGACACAATTGCTTTTGCCACTATGTTCTTCATAAGCTAGTATAAATAAACTGTCTATTGGAACTGAGTGTATCTTCCACGAGAGTGACCAAGGTCTTGGACTAAAGACTACCATTCCTCTAGGTCCAAATTAGTGTTCTCATCTTGCTTCTTTAGCTTTGTTTCCCAACTAGATATCCATTGACAAACATGGGGAGGCGTATTGCAATGGTATGCTTGAGCAGCTTCCCAGGACTTCCCCACATTACCACGACACCCTTTACCCCTGGCTAGTGAAGGTTAAGCATACCAGTGATCCTTTTTTGAGAAGAGGGTTGAGCCATAGGAATGGCTTGTAGATCACACAAGGGTTACCGAGACCAAAACCAAAACCAAAAAAACAAATACCAATCGTCTAGGAGCCCAACCAAGTAGATACCCGGCCGCAAAGAGGTTGAAAAGCATGAGAGCTATACCAGGTCAGAAATGAATTAACCCTGAAAATGTGAGCAGACATGATACATAATAATAGTAAGCATCAAGTTAGAAAACCCATAATCCTCCTGAGCTTTGTCCCAACCATGACCCAAAGGGCCATATTTGTTTGCCTTTATAACCCATAATCCCTTTGAAAACAAGGTTATCCATTGGGCAAGGTAATTCTTCTTACAATTAACCCAGACCGCCCAAAGAAGTTGGTCTATCATTAAGGAAACAAATTACTTTGCATAAACCCAGAATACTATATGAAACCCCAACAATAATTGCAGAGTACAGAGCCATTAGAGAAAGCATAATTCCAAAGAGCACAGAGAGATTGGCAGGGAACATAGGTTGGAGTTCGCATTTAACAATTCTTTCCTCAAAAACAACCCAGGAACCCTTCAAACTTCCTCAACTTCTCAAATTAGAAACAACCATCATGATGTTCAAGCAATGACAGAGAACTGGACATGAAAGGAGAAAATTAGAACTAACTAAGGGAGCATACCCACACCAATCTTTTGTCCACTAGGAGGCGAGGAAGCGCAGGAGCCATCCTTCCACAGCCACGCTTGGAGCCTAGGGAAAACCCTTCCCTGTAGCAGACGACCACACAACAATTCTGAAATGGAACCTCAAAGTCGAGCTTGATAATCGAAGTCCACACTTCCCAAAACCCTTAACAACATTCATTGCCACCTTTCACATGCAAGGAGATAAATGAGGGTCGTCATGCGACCACCTTGCTTTTTGCTTTATAATTACCCTATCCTTGGTTCAGATCCCACCAAAACCACTACGCTAGCTCACACTTCGATTGAGGATTTTTTTTAATATTTTAAAATAATAAATAAATAAATAATTCAATTTATTTTAAATCATTAAATATAATAATAATTTATAAAAATATTAATTTATTAATTTATTAAAGATAAAAAAAAAAATTTGATGGTATGAAACATTTAATTTTTTTTGATAAAAATTTGAGTCATATAAATAAGATTTATGTGGATTAATAAAACGTTAATTACACATTTAATATTATTTTTATGCAAATTTTCAAGAAAGACGTGACATCTCAGTGAACCTAAAGTGCATATTTGACCATGTTGGCCCCAAAAACATGAACACTGCGCAATATTTCGTCATCTATTCTGACTTCTTTTGACGAGGCGGTTAGGTTGTCTACTCAATATTCTTCAGTTGCCTTAACACGAAAGTTTCCTGACGTTTCCCTTCACAACCACCTCCCCCCTTTGAATTAAGATGTCACATTCTTAAACTTGCAACAACCTCTGGTATGAGTATGTTAAAGGATATTCAAGAATATATTAAAGGACATTCTTGTTTAATATAATAATATTATGATAGTCTATTTTAAATTAAAGTAATGGTGTTATTGTAATCGGTTAATTGAGTTATTTATTGTAATGGTTTATCGTAATGGGCGATTAAGTAATATAATTAAAACAAACTAATACCAAATAATATAATTTAGTTGTAGTGTGTTTTAATTATAATATTTAATAATCATCTATTTATACCAAATAATATTATTTGTTTTTAGTGTCTTTTAATTAGATTATTTAATAAAATTTTTTATTAACATTTAAGTTTTTTGATTTTTTTTTTTTTAATTTATATTTTCTTTAATCATGATTAACGCTTAATATTTGTTTTTTTTTTACTTTTAATGTTCATTTTTTAACGTTTTTTTTCTCCACATCTTTCACCTATTTATTTATCATCTTTGGATCATATTTTATATCTTTGTTTTAAGGATGAGTCACACTTGATGGCTTGAAATGTCGACTTTAAAAACTTCGATGTGAGTAATCCAGAAATGCTAGAACAAAATTTAATTGTTGTACATTATCCAACGCAATATGATAGAGATATTGTAATGTACATTTTGAGTTGGTAAAATTACATAAACTTAAAATTAATAATTACAATTATCAATAAAACATTTTGACTCCATCAAATTACATAAAAATAAAAATAAATTAAAAAACATAAAATTAATAATTATATTTAATAATAAAACCAAACTAAATCCATCTTAACTCTGGATTTACCAACCGCCAAGATGGGCCAAATACCTTGAAATGCATATCTCTTTTAGAGTGAAAAGAAATTTGATCCATCTTGACACTTGGTAGATCTCGAGTAAAGATGGATCTAAGCTGATATAATAAAACAAGTGATATGAAGTAGCTAGTACTTGTCACTTAGTTTAAATATTGCTAATTGGAGTATGAACAACTGACATGGTGTGAGATGATCAATTAAAGCTGATATGAAGTAGCTAGTACTTGTCACTTAGTTTAAATATTGCTAATTGGAGTATGAACTACTGACATGGTGTGAGATGATCAATTAAAGCCTTCATAAAAAAATAGAAATGAAAGTGAAAATGTCATGCTAAAATGTTGCCTTTTGGTGAGCGCCATACACCATTGGTTATAATGAAGCTTTATAACTTTTTGTTTTGGGCAGTGTATGGTTCAAATTGATATGAGGAAATTTAGTTTCAACTCAATGAGATGTCAATTCCAAAAAACTTGTTTTGCACAACCGAAGTGTCTCCTACAAAGTTCATGAGAATTGAACATGATTGATATAGAGTTGAATGGAATTGTGTTTGTGGCAGCCAAAGCATGCAAATATGAAACAAAATTTTTATGGTTATCTCTCAAATGACGTCTCTTTCTTTTGCAGAGCAAAATTGAAATGGGATTATCTATAATTTGGGATTTAGTATTAAAATAATTTTTAAATTAAATTGGAAAGATAAATTAATTAATATTCATGAATAATTCGTAATAACAATTGTTTTACTATTAATTTAATAGCTAAATTATAAGTAGCACAATTGTATAAATTAAATCACTAGTAACTATATATGGATATCGAAACACTTAGTTTCTAATATAAATACTTAGTTCCTAAAACATTTCCTATTGTTTCAAAAAAATCATTAAATTTTTTTAAATATTAAAATAAATAAAATATATCATTAGCCCTTTTCAAAAAAATTCTAAATATTATAAGTTTGTTTATGATTTGTGATTTAGTATTAAATTGGCTGAATTTGACACAATCACTTTGAATAAAACCAGGAATAAAGTTGCAATAGATTAAACCACTTTAACAAAATTCACACATTAACTTTTTGCATGGTATCTGAAATCAATCTTTTGTGTTTGGTTCGAGGAGAGAAGATAAAGAAACTTTAACAAACCAATTGAAACAGATGAGAAATTGAAGATTAACCTCCCAATAAATGTTAGCTAATCTCCAACTACTTGAAACAGAGTATGGAACTTCAAAATGGGATCTTGATAATACCCCAACTGGAGTTTCAAATCTTTTGACCTGCGAGAACAACAAACATTAATCACAGACACACTAAAAAAAATAAATTGTTTTGAATTCAATTTCTTGTTATAAAATCAATTTCTTGAATTTTTGAAATACTTGGTAGCAAAAATTATAAAAACTATACTTAAATAAAACAAATTCAACAAAGTTAGGAAAAAAATGCTCATGAGACCCTAAATATTAGTAACTACACATCATAAAACTTTCTTAATAAAATTATGAAATAAATGCTCACAAGATTCTAAAAACTATTAATTAATTATCATAATAGCTATTAACTAGCAATTGTCCCAAAAGGTACAAAGAGAGGCCGATAGGATTATTAAATTGGAATTGTTGAATTTTTCTAGAAGAGTTAATTATTTTGTAGAAAATCTTGTTTTCTTGGACTGGATCATTGTGCAATTACCTTTTTAAACGCTTTTTGTCGTTTGATAAAATAATCAAAATATTGTTTTCAAATTTCCATAGATTTCCTCTTACAGTAAATTTCAAATACAAAATCAAATTACAGAGTATTATTTTGTATGGGGCACAACTCTTCTACATTTTGGTCATTCATGGCGGATATTCCAGACAATAGAAGATAAGCTATGAACAAATTAATGAAGAGCAATGAAGAGCATATTATTCATGAGGAAAAGTTGTGTTTGCTTATCCATGGAAAAGAACGAAAATATCTGGAGCTTTGACATTGTTGAGGATCAGACTGTTGTTACAAGATTTCACTCCACAGAAAAAGTTGAAATGTAATATAGAGGCAAGTAAAAGAGGAATTTCCCTCAAATAATCACGATCAGCTCTGGAACCCTATTAAACAATGCATCCTTCTCCTGCCCTGAATATAATTAAATAAGAACACCATTTCCTGAAACTCGTGGCATGCTTTTAGAGCTACGCTAATCCCAAGAACTCCACCAGTTCATCAGTTAATCCAATCCTGTAATAATTTACTTCATTAACCTAATTAAATTAGATTAGTGACTACCCACATTGAATCTTTAATTTTTACAATTCACTATTATGCTACTGCATTTCAATGAATTTGAGTTCATGGTCTAAAAATTCTTGCAATATCAGAGATATGACATCTCTTGTTCAAGTCACATACTTCCGTCATAAATAGACGTGCCCAATGGTCTCAATAGATTTTTCATTTCACAGAATTTTGCTTGGGAATTTCCATCAACAGGTTCTTTGGAATTCATACCCCTTGATGATGATGCAACAAATATTCCACTGGCCGAGCCGTCCGCAATTGTTCGCCATCTATATTACGATGTTCAACTGGTTCCAACAAGCTGAACATCTGTGGGCCAGCTTACAGGTTACTCGTCAATGAAGATCGGCTCCAGATCTACAAATACAGCAGGGGGGACATGCTTTCGACTCTAGTTTTGCTGAAGAAAGTGTTGAAGGCATCATCTCCGCGAACAACGGTCTTCTCACTGGGCATCTGCCCATCAAGATGAATGTACCAAGACACTAGAATAACTAAAACTCACAATCTGTCTAAATTTATAATATGCCCCAGCTCTACAGGAATTGTTCCCGTGATATTGTTGGAGGACAGATTTCTGTAAAAGCAACAACGTTATCCGTTAGTCACATTGAATATGCTTAATGCAATTCAACAACTCATTATGTTATAGGTCAATTTAGAATATGGCCCAGGATTACTTACAGATAAGTTAGCCTTTTAAGTTTTTGAAATTCCAAAGGAATAGTTCCATTCAAACGGTTGCCATGCATATTGCTATAGGACAAAGGACAATGAAGGCACAGCATTAACATTGTTAGCCAGTGGGAAATTATGCTCCGCAAATTCATCACTTGGCTTGAAGATTATATCACTTACAAGAAAATGAGAGCAACACATGAACTAATATTCTCTGGGATCGGACCTTCAAGTTGATTTCTGGCAAGATTTCTGTCTCAAAAAAAATACAACCTTGGAATGTTAAATACTTACAGCAAGAATCCAAAAGATATCATAGATTAATGTTTAGTGTATGGGAGGTTTCAAGATATTTCTATCATTTTTATCTCCACTTTCTAGAAAAAGGTTTGGACACAAACTTACAATTCGAACAACTGTTCCAAATTCCCCAGCTCAGGTGGAATTTGCCCAGTCAACTGATTGTCATTTAGCCGCCTGCATATGCATACAACCGTTGACTATCAAAGAGCTATTTCTTATCATGCACGTCCAGTTTCCATTTCTTACATATCAATCATCACAAAATATGTGATTGGAATCTCTTACAGGTATCCCAGCTTTGTCATGTTCCCCAATTCTGGCGGAAAAGATCCCGTGAGATTATTACTGTGTAAATATCTGAGTAGTGCAAAAGAAAGTACAAGAGAATCAGCTTCTTGAAAATTGAACATAAAGGAAATTTATAGTCAAAAAGTAATGGACTTTCACAAACCCAGATGGGAACAATTCGAGCATTAACTATGCAAGCAACTCACAGTTTATCAGTGTAAGTCAAGTTGCCTAGAATCGGATGAATTGTTCCAGTAAAGATGATTATCACTCAAATCCCTGTAATAAATATTAATTGTATCAGTACACTAAAGCTTACACCATAATTACATAATCAAGTTTTTGCCAAAGGTCACAAAACATTTATCAATGAATGAAGGAATATTGATTGATTCTGCATAAGAAATATATTGACAATATCCAAAATCATTATGGATTCTTATTGATCTAGGCTTCCATGCAATTAAATGTAAGAGATTATACTTTAATCCGATCACAGGAAAATTTTGGACAAGTTGAGATCCAGAAAACACTGTACTTACAGAACAGTAAGAGCCTGCATGAGACCAATTACTTCAGGTATCCTTCCGGTCACCTTGTTTCCTTGTAATGACCTAGGATAACCACTTTAAAATTAGGGTAGGACAACTAAAGCAACCAAATTAATGATGTCGGTTGAATAGTGCATACCATGCAATGAATTGCATTACTTAGACAACCTGCATAATCTCATATCCCTGCCTATTCAACACAAAATTCCTGATGCTAGAACACAGTTCAGTCCTGGAAATATCTCCACTTACAGAGTAGCCACTTGTAGAAACCCAATTTTGAAGGGGATCTCTCCGGTAAGTTGATTGTATGATAAGTCCCTGATAAGAATACCAGCCCCAATTCAGTAAGTAATTGAGATCACGAGTCTTGCATCAAACCATACATTTACACCCGTTTGTTCATTTAAAATCCAGTTAGGCAAATCAGAAAACATACAAAACTGCATAGCTTGTACAGTTGCCAATATTCTCAGGAATGGTCCCCGACAAGTTGTTGCCTCGCACATCACTGCATGACAGAGATCAACTATTTAGTAACATTTAAGCTACCACGAAGAATCCTTCAGGTAAAATTTGTTAATGCACTGAAAACGCTGCATCGAGATACATAAATTTAAAGATAAATTCTCTGTGACCGCGAGTTTTGATGGGTTTCATATGCAGAATTAATTCGATGAAAGAAAGCTTTAAAAAATTCTGCATCTACTCCACAAGACAGAAGTATTGTGACTTACAAGAACCACAATCCTGTCAATTGACACATGTCAGGGGAAAGAGTCCCAACTAAGAAGTTGTTGCGCAGCCCCCTGGAAATGATAACAATATGCCCATTTCAAAAAGAATGGGCGCCAAATTTAGTTTGCAAACCTAAGAACAGTACTATTAACACAAATGCTTCTTCCAAACCTTAACAGGAAAATAAAAACAAATTTTGCTTAGTGAGAGAACGATAAGCCCAGGAAAACTCATAAAGAACCCAGACTCTTACAAATATTGCAAAACTTCATTCCAATAGATAAGCTTGGGGATCTCCCCACTTAATTGATTGTCTGCAAAATCCCTAAAAAATGCAAAAGCATTGTTAAATGATACTCCTCCAGAATCCAGAGTTTACACATCCTATGCAGTTCTTTGACAAGTAAAGGGCAGCAAAGAGAGTAGAATCCAAAATAGTATTCCCAACCTACATTTTCTTCAAGTTTGGAATCTGAGACAACGTTGAAGGTATAGGCCCCATTAACTGGTTATTCTTCACAATCCTGTAAATTTGATCAATGTGTCAAAAGGAGCTTTCACTCCCTTCTAAGACAGGGCAAAATACAAAAACATCTACAAATTAAGCTAAATTCTTTACAATAGCGAGCAAGTGCAGAATGTTAGGATACTTACAGTTGTTATAGTTGTTTCAACTTCGATATTGAAAAGGGAATGTCTCCATATAAATAATTTAAAGAGACATCTCTGCAGCAACATTGAAGATCAAATCAAGTTAGCGGTTTCTACGAAATATAAACCATGAGAATGATGACTTGTAGATTTGACTAGAGGGACGTTTAGACACACACAGCAGCTTGGTTCGGCATCAGATATCTTCTCAAAACAGTTGTTTTCAGCATAATACTTAACAATTATCTATAGTAAAGTAATATATGCATCTTGAACCAGACTATGAGTGTTTCATATGGTGAGATCTGCTTTAACCAACTTGTAGTTGAACAGTCATTTTTGTTTGGACAGATAAACGCTTGAAAAGAGACTTTCCTAGATAGGTGGGGTGAACATTTATTTAAAGGGATTTTCAAGGGTTTTTCATGAGCCGTTATGTAACACTCCTAACCGATATAACTACATAGTAAATTTTTTTTAAAGAACTGAGACCGAGAACAAGAAAAGTTCGAGCTGTACAATACCAAAACAAAAAAAGTATGAATGACCGTCAACAGAAAAGAAACGTTCACCTGGTGTAGAACCGAGCCATCTAGGCGCCTAGGAAGGATTTAAACTGCAACAAAACCACACTGGTTGTCACTCGGCCACGTGAAGCGCTCACTGTGTAAAAGAGAAACCAGAGAGTTGAATCCAATGTAAAAGGCAAGGGAGAGACCATTTCCTCTAATGTCACTGCATGCAGAACACTGAATCAACTATGAACAACATATATATTATAAATAGCTGCTCCATTAAGACTATCAGTTTAATTGCAATGAACCCAAAGTGCTTAAAAGTAATATATAGTGAACCTATACAGTGAACTTCTGAATTCACATACATTGACTTTGAGCTTTTTAGATTTCCAATCACTGGGGAAATTTCTCCTCCAAGGTTCAGATGAGAGATTCCTGCACAACACAAACCAGAACAAATACAAACATATGAGCTTAAAGTAAGCATATAATCAAAACTCAAATACTGCCGAGCAAACATTCTTAATGATTCCCAATATAACATATTCAGAGTATATGCTCTATCTTACATCAATTCTAGTGGAAAAGTGATATATAAACTTACAATTCAACCTATAAACTTAGTGTGATGGAGAGAATTGGTCGCTGAGCATTTATCTACCACGCACGCTGCTTTTCCCTGTACAAATTTATTAGTAAAACCTATAGATGTTGAAAACCAAAGCATACCTGCTTCTATCCATAAAAGATTTTGAGAATTTCATTCCAATGGATCAAGAATTTCATCTCTATCGATTCTTCTGCTCAACATAACAGCAACAAAATAGAATCGTCGGGATAAACCATGTAAACACTCTTTTAAAAAAAACATAAATTAAATTCAAAACAGAGAAAACACAACGAAAATAAAACACTGTAAAATCCAAAATGCATGGCCATGCAACAAAGAAAATAAACTTGAACAAGAAACAAGGCAAGCCAATGCAATGCAGAGTATTGAAGAAAATGATGAGATGAAAGTGCTTGCCAAAAGGCAGCGAAGAAGAACAGTGCTTGCCAAAAGGCAGCGAAGAAAAACAGCAACAACAACTGGCAGGGAAAAAGCAGTGAAAATATCTTCAAGAGTGACATAAAAGAATGGGAAAAAGCAGTAAGGCAACTCAACCAATATTTGGAAAAAGCAGTCACACTTCAAATCAACGGTTGAAAGTGTCTCACCTGATCCAACGGAGTAGTATAAAAGTGTTGACGATTGTTGATGCATAGGAAGGCCTATCGGCCTAATTATAAAAGATATGTGCAAAGAAGAAAGAAAGAAAAATATGATTAATGTAATTGGAATTGAAAAAAAAAAAAACAAATCAAAAAGTAATAAAACTTAAAAAGACATTGCTCTTTAAAATTTGTCATCTTACAATTTTTTTTTTTAAAAGATAGAGAAAAAACTATAATTCATGAAAATGGAAATAATAGAAAAATAGAAAGGAAAAAATCAAAAAGTTAAATAAAAATGAAATAAAACAAAAAACAAAAAAATAGTAACTAATAGATAGGGAAGTTACTAAACAACCCATAATAAGACCTCAACCAATCACCTTACAAATAAATAAATTTAAATAAAATAACAAAAAATGAATTCCAAGTGTTAAACTATGGATAAACAACATAATTTTTTTGTCAAAGACAAACTAATAAGTAGTCAAAGGCAAAATTGAATGCGTAATATCATGTCTACTGCAGGTATAATAAGTTCATTAGAGTTAGATTGTGTGATGTATCTCAATTAAAATCTTTGGATATTTTTTATTACATGGTGGCGGACTTTGGGCGAAAATTTTAGGAGTTATAGTGGTAGTCCAAGAGTTTCAACCCCATGTCAAGTTGATAAAATTATATTTAATTATGGATTCTTACAATCAATTAATAGCAAAAAAAGAGATAAATTAAAATCAAATTTATAAAAACATTGTTAGCATTTAACATTATTTTTTCAAACAAAATCTAAGGAGGCAGGAGAGGGAGGGGTTATTTTTCGCCGCGATGAAGAGATAGAGCCTAACTATGCTTGGAATCTGGGGAACACATCTAACAATTAGGCTGAATTCTTAACATCATGGCAGGGGATAGAATTGGCAATTTCAAACAAAAAAACCAACAACTAATGCTTTTTGGTGACTCTATGCTAGTTATCCAACATGTGTGCAAGATCAAAGACAACCAAGCGTAGATTCTCTCTCATATTCTGCAAAGAATAAGCTTGCAAATAGCGAAGTTTGAGTTCATTGATTTCATCCACGTCAAGAGGCATTTCAACACAATGGTGGATTCACTCGCAAATAAATGTGTATCACTAGATCAAGGAAAGTTGGATCAAGATGACATTATTATAGTTTTAAAACCTATACCATGAAAATGACATTCAAAAATCATATATTAGGAGTATTGATAGCACTAATTAACATTAAAGGAAAAAGGATATGGCTGGAAATTCGATGCCCTTTTGTTATCTTTCAAGCGATTTTGTCGACCATATATTCTCTCACTCTTTAGCTTTGGTGGCTTCCTTTCGTGGCTGAGTTTTGTGATTCTGAGTACATGTGGGAAACTTATGGCATAATGGATGCAATAAGGAATAGGTGGAAGGTTTACTTCTTATTTATTAAATCTGGGTGGAGGCAAGAATTTAGTAACTTTAGTTTTGAGGTGCAACAACATGTTTGTGGATCTCAGTTTTAATGGAGAAGGATTTCAATTGAAGAGGCATTAATTCTGTTATCACAAAATCAGTACTAAGGGCTGCAACCAAGCAAGATTTTATGTAACTCTTTCAACCAGACTTTAGACTAAGGATTAGCCTCCTTAGTCAGAGAGGGCTCTCTCACAGACTTTTGATAAGAATCAATCACAACAACAGATGGCTAACTCTTCACACTTTTATGAAAATAAAGCTGGTTGGAAATATAAAACAACACTTCTTCCATTGGGCTCATGGAGTCATACACTTCTGCAGTAAACTATTGATCACTTAATCATAGAAGCCAAGGCATATAACGTTTAATACTCAAAACATCTCTCCAAAAACTCAACTCATAAATAAGCACAGGAAGTCTGAGCACTAGGTGAATTCAGAGTGATTGCATATTTAGTGAGCTGTAAAATACATAAAAGATAATGACAAAACCACACATGTTCTGAGCCATAAACATATAATGAATCTTGGGAAGAAAAAGTAACTCTTGTATTACTGTCAAAGTCTTCTTACACAAGCTGATAAAAACTCTGTTTTTTTATAAAATCTCCAACCTTTTTTACATCAGAGTCATTTCTATATATAGGAAAACCAAAAATACAACTACTTGAGACTCCTCAACAAACATGAAGGGAGCTCGAAATCCTATCATTAATTGCCTTATCCATATCTAAACAAACTAATTAATTACAAAGGTATTGCGCTGTGAAAACATAGAGTCCCATTCCCATTGAAACTCTAAGTCTATCTCCTCGTGTGCATTGATGCTTTCTTGAAATTTGACACCTGTATCACTTCAGTAATAGCCAAGACATGCTGGAGGGACATTCACTGAATGAGCAGCTTCGGATACTTGATATGTGGATGACTCATCAACTGATAAGGATCTGTGCCCTATTTTCACGGTCTCTGCCTCCCATTAGTCTTCATGCATTAAAAGACTATGCTCCAAGCCATTTAATTCTTCTAATAACCACGCATAATTCAATATGCCTTATGATCTGGACACTTTGTGAACTGAACAGGTGTACCACTCAAAATTTCGGTAACCCTACCAGAACCCTAATAATTCGGCTATAAAGTAACTTTAGGAAGACTTTAACAAAAGACAAAAATTTCACTTTTTCCTTAAATACTCACACCTGTCACCTTTTGAATATCTGAATAGCTTTGTATAATCTCCATGCTGGCCTCGAGTCATCCCTTTTAAGATTTGCTGACCTCAGCATCAATTTCATTTTTTCACATAAACAGTCATCTACAGCAGTTTCGTAGCGCGCTACGAAACTGCTGTAGGTAATCAAAACAAAGCATATGAATCTTAAAGCACTGATGACTTAACTCCGTGATTTCTTCAGCTATTTTGTACAGGTGTAAGGGCTCCAAAAAGTTTCAAAATGATGACAGCCAAAATTTATCAAAACTTGAAAAGCAAATTTCCCCTTGGATTAATCAGCTAGTTTGCCTAGCTTCCTCTTTAAACTGCTAACTTCTTCCTTTAAAGCCTTGTTTCTAGCTCTCAGGGTTATGTTCATCTTTCTGACATGTTTGGCTTGTTTGATGGCTGAAACCGTCCAGGTGTACACCTCAGCCACTGCATCTACCTGACTAGCAAAGCTTTTGCTACCTTTCATTACAGCTACGAAACTGTTGTTCTGCCTGCAAAATAGCTCTTGGGACAGAGCTCATAACTTCTCACAGAAAACGTATTTGGAAAAACTGAAGGAGGCTTTTGTGAACCAATCCGTACTGAAAAAAAACCTCTTTTAGTTTTTTGAAACCTTACTCCAGCTGCCCAGAATCGATCCTTGAAGACTATGTATAAAACAGGAAATTAAAAACTGCATCTACAGCAGTTTCGTAGCGCAACTTTAGTCACTCGTTTCTCCCAACTCATAATCAATTTGAAGAAACTGAAAGAGGTTTTTCTAGTTCAGTATGTTAGGAATAAAAACCTCTTTCAATTTTCGAAAATATTCTTTCAGCTGCTCTAAATACCTCCTGGAAGTTGACAACTTAAAACAGAGAAATATGCCTTATTTGCCTTGTTTCAATATCATGATGACTGGACCTTGAGTCAACACATGAAGCCTGAATGCAAACATTTGTTACAATATCATCTGCTAGTTCAGTGCCAACGGTCAAAACTCAAGTTTGCTTCACGTTGTCTTGGAGAGAGAAAGCATGTGTGCTTGAAATCATAATCATTGTAATACAATGGTGAACCTTCCAAAATGCAGAGAAACTTGGGCATGTCTCAGCAATAACACGAAGTGATGATGGCACCAAATGGTGGAAAGAAGACCACTCCTGCTCAAGCCTAGGAGCAATTGAAGCAAAATCATGTGTCTGAGTTGTGAAGATCTCATTGCCAGCCACTTGAATGAGTCGTTGCAATCGATGCTTGTCCTTCAAAATCCGTTGCCAAAACAGAATTGCACAAAAATTTGCCATAAGAGTCTTTGTATGATATGAAGAACCAACAGATCCATTAGCATCATTATAATAGCTGTCCACATATTTATTGAACAAAGATTGCTGCCCAAATGGCTGTATGATAGGCATTGGTCGTGCATCCATCAATAAACCAATTATTGCACCCTCTCTAAGAAACCCACACTGACCAAACTTAATGACAAGCATTGATGCCTCCAAAGAAAGGGAAGACTCCCAAGCAAATTGCCATATAATGTTGGTTCACACTTTCCCCTATGATGAGATGGTGCCTTCAGAGCATCTAAAGAAACCAACAAATCTAGTGCATCTTGAAAAACAGAATGCTGCACTAAGGAACTTGGCAGTGCAATCACTTCAACCCTTTCATTCTTACCAAGATCTTTAATGTAGTCCCTGTATCTTGTTATATCTGCACCTTTGGGGATTAGGTGGTTTTGCAGCTGCAATACCTCAGACTTTTCCTTTGTCTCTGCCCCAGAGCTATTTTGCATGACAGTTGCTATAGATTCGAACAAATCCCCAATTTCGTAGCGCAGCCAGTGCAAAATATGGATTATGCGCTACGAAATCACCTAGAAGATGTTGCGCTGCGAAACTGTCTTCAAGCTAGTCTGAGAAATTTTGGCATTAGAATTTTTAGTGATAACAAATTCTATGGTTTTTCCTTGGGGCCGGAGACTGTGCGAGGATGATGGTTGCTTTAATACTGTCAGCTGCAAGAGGTGATGGGATGGTCGTGGTAGGCCCACAAGGTTATAACGAGAGTGGGAGCATTTTTGCTTCATCGGGATTTCGAGTGTGTTTGCTTCAAAGTCTTGTAGTGAGGGTAGTGTTCGGTGTGATCAACAAAATGGAGCATTCAGTCAATACTGAGAAGGATGAACTTAATCAATAGTTGGACGATCTTATGGCTTCGACGAAGTATATTCTGACCTTGGTAGCCAAGCAGGGTGAGATTGGAAAGTTTAAAAATCAAGCCCAATCTATTCTCTTGCACCAAAAACTCAACTTGTTGTATACAAATATTGATAGACTTCAAGTAGCTTATGATTCCTTGAGTCTTAAGCTGGATAGGTTGATATCCTTGTTTGAAGGAGGGACTAATGGGGTGGAAAAAGAATTGATCACAAAGGTCCTTATGCAACATAGTGAAGCTCTAGTTTAGCGAGCATCGACAACTTTGGAAGATACTGCGGATTTGGCTTCTCTTTCCTCTCATCTAAGAGTTGATGGTTCAGAATTTAGTATTTCCCCTAGGGAGAATATCGAGGGATAATCCTTTTTAGTTTTAAATTATGTTATGTTAGTTTGTTTATGTATTAGCTATTTTTTGGAGGCAGTATAAGCTTTACCATATCAAAATAGAAGTCTAAAGACAAAGGGTAAAAAGTTTTAAGCTCTTTGTGCCATGTTTGAACAAATGGATAATGTTTTTGAAGCAGATGTAAACGGTTATGGCTAGTAAACCAGCATGAATTAGTAGAAAGAACTAATCAAAGAAAATTTTTCCAAATATTGTATATCAAATTTGCTTAATATTATCTATTTATTTTTTATGAATTTCATAAAAGCATATAATGATTATTGTATAGAACAAAGCTACAATGATAAATGTAGAATTTCGAAGAAAAAATTACAATCATAATATACACAAATTATATCTTATAGACCTTATTTTGGAATTATATATATATATATATATATACCCTAAATGTGGACTTCTAATTCTCTATGAACAAAGACACTAAATATCTGAAAATGATAGACCTGTTCAAGCATGTAAAGTTTTCAATTTCTTATGTTATAAAAGAAAAGGGTTCCATCACAGTTAAATTTTTAGCTTATGTTGACTAGTTGAACCAACATATGAAAACCTATTTACCACAAGTTTGGTGCTAGACACTAGTAGCAAGGAAGAAGTGGGCAATGAGGATGGTACAAAAGAAGGAAAAGAGGGAGCACAAGGATGGTTAAGACAATTATAGGGTTCTAAAGGAAGTACCATTCCATTAAGTATTATAAGAAATTATTCAACTCTAAACCTAAGGATTAGTTATTTATTTTTAGGTTATGCAACTATGTTTAGTTATATTTTGTCTCAAACAGGGTTTAGGTAGATATGCAGCTATGATAGTTCCAGTGCATATGGGGCATTTTTTGTTGCTAGATGGCCAGATCAAGCGAGTCTTTGCCTCCACTCTCACCCCATGCTCTGAATACCGTTGCTTTTAACTCCTTAGTCACAAATGGGTGGTTGTACCAAAAGGAGAAACCTTCTCATTTTACCAAGAAGTTGGAAGAAATTATAAAGGTCAAGGTTTTTGCGGCACAATCAAGAGCATGAGCCCTGCAACTTGTTGAGCATGGCTTGGTAGGCCAATTCATGGGGATTTGGCCCTCCCCGCGTTATGTGAGGTTGTGGGTTGAAAAAAATTGGAAACCCATGATCAAGGGTTTTATCACTTCGACTTTCTGCGGACAAGGTTTTTTTACCATCTTTTTCATGAACAATGATGATCAAGACCCAATATTTCGAAGTGAGTCTTACTTCATTATGTCCAAGGGTTATATTTGGATTGATGGAGCCCAAATTTTAACCAAAAATTGATGTCCCATTTGTCATCCCTATTTGGGTAAAGTTTCCTTTTTTGCCCTTGCACTATTGGAAAGATACTACTTTCAGAAATATCGACAATGTAATTTGGAAATACATTGATGTTAGTTTTGTAGCATCATAGGTGTTCTAGTCTCGAAACTTTGTGGAGAGGCTAAAACACATGAGTTCTCCATAACCCATAATGGAAATCCCACCTAAAAGTGTCTTAATTAGATTATTAACCTATTTTTTAATATTTTCTAAGTCTAAACTTGGGAAACCTAGTTAATTAACCATAATTAATTGAGATAAGGTGTGAATCATCTAGAAACTTACACAAATCAACAGGGAATTAATCTAGGCCCTTGATTAATATTTAATCTCGATCTTTGAAGGTCCAACATATGATTATAAGAAGTCAATGGGTAGATGGAGAATACACTTGTGAGAACCACTTAGAGTTCGATTTCCAAAGGCAGTAGTCGGAAGAGTTCAAGCTTCAGAAGGATGCAATGAAAAAAAGGGGTAGGGACAGTGAAGCTGGAGGAAGATTTCTAGATCCTATGAGTGCATAAATTCCTCCAGGAAGTTGTGCATAGGCAGTGCAAAAGCTTCATTGGGAAATTTGATTTTCTTGGGAAGGAAGACGACTTCAGTTCTTGAGGCCGGGAAGGAATCCCAGAGTGTCAGATAAGTGTTTTCCTAGTCAGCAGTAGGTAGAACAACTAGATTATCAGTTGATTCAAGCAACACGTGTGTTATGGAGCTTCAGTGTGATGCAGAGCCAACGCAGGCCCAGTTCAACGACTAGCTTTTCAGAGGCAATAAAGTACCAGGATTGCTCGGAGTGAGGGTAATTTCCCTCGAGATATTTTTGCCAGTATTTTCTTTGCAGGATAGCAAGTATTCGACATCTAGATTGTACTCAAATAAACTTGTTGTTGCTTAACAATATAAAACCCTGAATTGTTCCAACGGTTTTCCGAAGTTGGGTTTTTCCGAGGACATTTATCCAAAAAAATTGTGTCATATTTTTATGTGTGTGTGCTAGAATTTTCTCAGTTTCTAGCACTATTTTCTTCCACATTTTTATTTTTGAAGGTTGCAGCGTGATTTATTTAGTATTTGTCCTAACAAATAAATTGTTAAATTAATTAACAATTAGAAGAATAATTTCCAGTTGCTACAATAAAATTTCGTAGCGAAATTATCTCATCTGCAAAATAATTTTGTAACACAAAATTTTCACATGGTATATGAGCATGATTGATCAGATGGGGAATATCAGAAGAGAAGGCATAAATTTTTTGTTCAGAGGGCGCATCAAGACAAATTTCGGGAGGTTGTGGAGAGCTTGAGCCAGGCAGATCAAATTGTTTGGGGAAGTTCGATTTTTCAATGCATGGTAGGTAGAAAATTTTGGCTTTCCAGTTGAGTGATTCCAACAGGCAGAGGGAGCACCAACAACTCATAATTTCACTGAGAAAATTTCTTATCTAGGCTCAGAGGGTTTTGCAGCAGTTTATAGAGTAGAATCTATGCTAGGTGGAAGAGAAAAACACACACAACAAAGGGAAAAATTCTCTCAGGGGATCTCGAACTTTAGAAATCTAATTTTTTTCCTGCTATAAATTGGCAGTTGTTGTGAGAAAATTTCCTCACTCCAAAAGGGAGTGCGAATAATAGATCCAACAGTCGAGTAGAGGGAAAGAGAGAGTTTCCGACTAGATTTGAGATGGCCACAACGAGGCTCAAAGATCAAGACAGATTGGACGATGCCTCCAAATATGTTATTTGGAAGGCCATAATGTCCTTTCTTCTTGATGAGAATGGTCTAAAGCCCTATGCAGAGGGAGTGGTGGCAATACCCCAGGATGTAAATCAGCTGAAGGAGTACAAAAAATAAATGACAAAGTAAAAGCGGATGATCTTGGATGGAGTTTGAGATCATATAGTCTCACATGTAGTTGGCAAAGGTACGACCAAGGACACATGGGATTCTCTCTCCACAATATATAGAAGTTCTTTTGAGCAACGAAAGACGTTTCTCCATGAGAAGCTGAGAAGCATAAGGATACAGAAGGGTGAAGGCATAGATCCCTTCCTCATAAAGATTCAAGATGTTCGTGATCAACTAACATTTGTTGGGGAGGCACCCCAACCAACCAAGATTATACAATTGGAACTAAACAACGTCTCGGAGGATTGGTAGGTGTTTGTCCAAAGTCTTTTGGGCATAGACACTTTGCCTGATTGGGACAAGATGTGGGTTGATATGTGGCAAGAGGAGTTGAGGCAAGCTCTCGTAAAGAGTACTATCAATGGAGGCAGTAGAAAGAGAATGAAGAGTGAGAAGGAAGCAGTGACAGAGAGGGGAAGGGACAATGAAGCTGGAGGAAGATTTCCAGATCCGGTGAGTGCATTTGCAGAGAGGCCAAAATTCCTCAAGGAAGTTAAGTAGATGCAACTTAGAAGTTTCATTGGGCAGTTTGATTAGTTGGGTAAGGAAGATGCCTTCAGTTCCTGAGGCTGAGAAGGAGTCTCAAAGTGCCGAAGAAGCGTTTTCCTAGTCAGCAATAGGCAGGATGGCTAGATTAGTAGTCGATTCAGGCAACACATGTGCTAGGGAGCTTCAATGTGACCAAGTGCCAATGCAGGCCTAGTTGGACGGCTAGATTTTCAAAGGCAATGAAGAGTCAGGATTGCTTGGAGTGAGGGTAATTTCCCTCAAGATATTTTGCCAGTATTTTCTCTGCAGGATAGCCAGTATTTAAAACCCTTAGTTGTTGTGTTATTTTTCCCTAGTTGGGTTTTTTTGGGGACATTTGTCCAAAAGTAATTGTGTCATTTTTTATGTGTGTGTGCTAGAATTTTCTCAGTTTCCAACATTATTTTCTTCTGCATTTTTATTTTTGAAGGTATTAGTGTGATTTATTTAGTATTTGTTATTGCAAATAAATTGTTAAATTAATTAACAATTAGAAGAATAATTTCAAGTTGTTGCAATAAAATTTCGTTGCGAAATTATCTCTGCTGCGGAGAATGTCACCCTAGCATTGAAGAGTCCTAGACAGGGGCAAGGGGAGAAGAAGAAAAATAAGTACACATCAAAGGTCAAGTGCTTCAGATGTTTTGAGCTCAGTCACTGCAGTACTTAGTGTTCTCTTAGGAAGAAGGATAAGTATGAGAAGTAAGACCGGGTGGAAACTTTTGCTAAGACAGACAAGTTGTCCTCCAGGTTAAAGGAAGAGTTTGTGATGTTTGCAGCCATACCTCCAGGAGAGAGGTGGGCCGATATAGAGTTATAGTCCCAGAGAGTTACAAAAATGGGCAGAGTCCATTGAGGTGTCCACCTCATGGGTCATTATCTTGTTATAGGGGCCCACAATATTCAATAGCATGATGGATTAGTGTCAGTGACACAGTCAGATTCCCGAAGTGGCATTTGCATATTAGTGGTAGTCAAGTGCTGAGGAGCACAGTGTAGTGTTGGTAGTAGTGCGGAGTGGCAAAGTGCAAAGTCAACAACAACGTAGATTATTTAGTGGACAATGTAGGTGCTAGTAACAGTCAGGACTCTCGAGACAAATGCAACAAAGACAATTGATTCAGTTCTTTGGATGTTTCTTAGTTGTAGTTGTTGTAGAAACAAATGAGAGGGAGTTGTAGTGTAGATGCAACATTAGAGTTGCACAATGGTTGGTGGGTAGTAGTGATACATCGACAGTGTGACAGAGGAGTGGTACAAAGACAGGATGTTATGACAGAGTGTGCAACACTAAAGAGAACACCCTCCTCGCTAAGAGGGAGTGTTAGTTTTTGTAGCATCAGAGGTGTTCTAGCCTCAAAACTTTGTGGAGAGGCTAAAACACATGAGTTCTCCATAACTCATAAATCGTTTCTGGAAGTTCCACCTAGAAGTGTCTCAATTATATTATTATCCTAATTTTTAATATTTCCTAAGTCTAAACTTAGGAAATCTAGTTAATTAATAAGAATTAATTGAGATAAGGTGTGAATCATCTAGAAAATCAAGCATATCGACAAGGAATTAATTTGGGCCCTTGATTAAGATTTAATCTTGGTCGTTGGAGGTTCAATAGATGATTATAAGAAGAAGTCGATGGGTAGATGGAGAATACACTTATGAGAACCACAAAGAGTTTGATTTCCTTAGAGAGTTCGATTTTCCAAAGGTAGTAGCCGGAAGAGTCCGAGCTTCAAAAGGAAGCAATAATAGAGAGGAGCAGGGACAGTGAAGAAGGAGGGATATTTCTAGATTTGGTGAGTGCATTTGCAGAGAGGCCAAAATTCTTCTAGAAAGTTGTGCAGAGGCAACGTAGAAGCTTCAATGGGTAATTTGATTTGTTGGGGAAGGAAGACATCTTCATTTCCTAAGGCCGGGAGGGAGTCCTAGAGTGCTGGAGACACATTTTCCTAGTTCACATCAGGCATGATGGCTAGTTTAGTAGTTGATTAAGGCAATACATGTGTTAGGGAGCTTCAATGTGATGCAAAGCCAGCGCAAGCCCAGTTGGACGACTAGATTTTCAAAGGACATCAGGTGGTAGGATTGCTCGGATTGAGGGTAATTTCCCTCAACATATTTTTGCCAGTATTTTATCTGCAGGATAGCCAGTATTTAACATCCATATTTTACTTAGATAAATTCACCGTTGCTTGATAATATAAAACCCTCAGTTGTTGCACCAGTTTTCCCAAGTTGGGTTTTTTCGGGGACATTTGTCCTAAATTAATTATGTCATATTTTTATGTGTGTGTGTTAGAATTTTCTCAATTTCCAGCACTATTTTTTCTGCATTTTTATTTGTGAAAGTTACAGTGTGATTTATTTAGTACACATTGTAGTAAATAAATTGTTAAATTAATTAACAATTGGAAGAATAATTTCCAGTTGCTACAATAAAATTTTGTAGCGAAATTATCTTCGCTACAGAATAATTTCGTAGCATGAAATTTTCACAATTGATCAAGTCGAGCCACCAAAGGGGCTTTTTCTCATGTGCAAGGATATGTGTGTATGTAGATCATGATAAGGGTCTCCCTGCAACATTAATCCTAAATCTAGCTAGCTAGAGCCATATTTAGGAGGTTGACTACGATCAACTGCCTTTTAAATGCAAAGTTTTCCATGAATATGGCTACTTTGCAAGTAGCTACAAAAAGAAGCAGGAGGAGCAGTAAAAATAAGGGAATGAAGGAGAAGATTGGCAATAGGAAAAGAGGAGGAGAGGCCTAGCTAAAAAACAAAACAATCTGCCAAAGCAGCTACATCATAATGGGAACAATGGGAAAGGATCATGTTGAACATGTCGACAGGGTGCTACAACTATTGGAAGAGAAACAATTATATGCCAAAAGATCCAAATGTTTCTTTGGAGTCCAGGAGGTGGAATATTTGGGTCATATTGTATCTCATGAAGGAGTTAAGGTAGACCCTACCAAAATTAAAGCCATTAAGGAATGGAAAATCCCCACATCCATAAAGCATTTGCGCGGATTTCTTGGGTTGACAGGGTATTATCGCAAGTTTGTTAAGAATTATGGGAGAATAGCAGCACCTCTAACGACATTATTGAAGAAAGATGCATTTTCATGGACTCCGGAAGCAACAAAGGCCTTTGAACATCTTAAAGAGGCAATGTGCCAAGCACCGGTCTTAGCTACACCGGACTTCACAAAAACCTTTACTGTGGAATGTGATGCTTCAGGAAATGGAATTGGTGCTGTTCTAATGCAAGATGAAAGACCCATTGCCTTTGAAAGTCGTCCAATCAAGGGAAAGTTTATAAGAAAAGCTATTTATGAGAAGGAAATGTTGGCAATACTCCATGCACTTAAGAAATGGCGACCCTACCTAATGGGAAGACACTTCAAGGTAAAAACAGATCATGATAGCCTTAAATACTTTTTAGAACAAAGATTATCCTCTGAAGAGCAACAAAAGTGGGTCACAAAGATGTTGGGTTATGACTTTGAAATCATCTACAAAAAGGGGAAGCAAAATGTGGTGGCAGATGCACTCTCAAGGAAGGATGAGGATGTGGAAGCATTGTTGTGCGCTATTTCTATCATCCAACCAGATTGGATAAATGAAGCAAGGGAGGAATGGAAGAATGACGAAGAAGTATGGGCACTTATTCGAAAGCTACAACAAGATTCCAGTACGTCTGATACATTTAGCTGGAAAAATGATTCGTTATGGTACAAAGATCGCTTATACCTCTGTAAGAATTCCCAGCTAAAACAAAAGATTCTTATGGAATTGCACACTTCTCCCTTAGGAGGGCACTCAGGATTTTTAAAAACTTACCACAGGGTGAAGAAGGAATTTTTTTGGGATGGCCTTAAATCAGATATTCATAAGTTTGTGGCAGAATGTTTGGTTTGCCAGCAAAATAAAGTTGAAACAATTAAGACACCAGGTCTATTACAACCTTTACCCATTCCAAGCCAACGTTGGGAGGAGGTATCAATGGATTTTATCACAGGTTTACCCAAGTCTGAGGGAAAGAGTGTCAACATGGTGGTAGTTGACAGACTTACCAAGTATGCACACTTTTGTGCATTATCACATCCATTTAAAGCCAGTACAGTTTCTACTGCATTTATGGAAACAATTCAAAAGCTACATGGAAACCCAAAGATTATTGTAAGTGACAGAGATCCCATTTTCACTGGAAATTTTTGGACAGAATTATTTTCTTGTCTTGGTACTCAGTTAGCTCATAGCTCATCTTATCATCCTCAATATGATGGGCAAACTGAGATAGTAAACAAATGTTTGGAAGGATACCTTCGTTGCTTTGTATCTGATAAACAGACACAATGGGTCAAATGGTTGCCTCTGGCTGAATGGTGGTATAACACTTCCTTTCATACAGCAACAAAAATGACCCCATTTATGGCACTTTATGGGTATCAACCACCATCCATCACATCATATTTAAGAGAAAATTCTAAGGTTCAGGCAGTGGAACATCACATCGAACATCAACAACAAGTCCTCCAACTCTTAAAGGATAACCTTGTGTTGGCACAGAATAGAATGAAACAACAGGCAGATCAGCATCGCAGTGAAAGAAGTTTTGATGTAGGTGATTGGGTATTCCTACGGCTACAACCATATAAGCAAATGTCCCTCAAGCAAGCTAAGAAGGATAATAAATTATCACCAAAGTATTATGGTCCGTACAAGGTGTTGCAAAAGATTGGTACTATGGCATACAAATTGGAGCTTCCTGCAGCTTCTCGATTGCACCCAGTTTTCCATGTTTCATGCTTAAAGAAGGTTATAGGCGACAAGCTCCCATTTCAAACAATATTGCCAGAACTTGACGAAGAAGGAAAAATTATATTGGAACCGGAAGCAGTTATAGAAACAAGAACTCAACAGCTACGAAATCGATCAATTTCAGAGTACCTTATCAAGTGGAAGAACTTATCCGCTGAAGATTCCACATGGGAGGATGAGAATTTTATGCAGAAGTATCATGAACTACTCAAGCGTTGAGGACAACACTTTTTTGAAGGAGAGGGGCATGTTGGGTCCCTATAATACTAGTGATTACCCCATTACTATTGTAGTTATACCCCTTATTTATATTGATGTACCCATGTAGTGCCCATATTGTTACTATTGTGCCACATAGAAGCCCACTATTGTTATTGTTGTGCCCTACAATATTATTGTTATGTAGGCTTTGATTGTATTGGGACCACTTAGACTCCTATATATAGAAAGGAGGTATTTTCATTTGTATCATCCAAGAATTGTTCATTTATGTAATGTAAAGGAGGTTGCCCCCTCGAAGAGGCTGAATTCTAAGGCGTGGATCTCTCTTTTCTATCTTTTTGTGAGCTGGTTTCATAACAAGGTGGTAAGACAAGCTCCAAAAAATTCCATTTCCTTAAATGGGTTATGGTGAAGGCCCCTAAAAATAATTAGGGATTTTTAATACGAGATCCATTGCTAATGAATAAGGCAATAGGAGCAAACCTATTTTGTAGATTTGTCACCCAATAAGAATATTGGTGGAAAGTAGTCTTGAAGGAAAAATATGTTCAAGGAGAAATAGCTCCATGCCTAGTATCCATCCAGATAATGAAAGGATGTTCCTTGATCTGGAAATTATTTGTTTCAGCATCCCCACTCATCCACTCAAGGTTGTATTGGAAGCCAAGAAATGGTAATAATATTAATATATGGATTGATAAGATTATGGAACAACGTCGTCTTAAGTGATCTCCTAAATTCCTTACCCTACGAGAATATTTTTGTTATAAAGGAAATTTACATTGGTTGACATCTATAAATGGAATGAAGATGGAAATTAGATGAGTTGGAACTTAAGGAATGTTCCTCCAAATCTCCATTGCTTGGCTACTAAGCTTCGTGAACATTTGATAGGTTGCGCACCTTTGAGAAAGGAGGATGAAGTTCAAATCAATTGGAATGCTTTAAACTATTCAGTCAAGGAAGGCTATGAAACTTTTCTCTTTTAGTCCAACATGCCTCCAAAGCTCAAAATTTGGTAAAAATATGGAATACTAAAGCTAGTCCAAAGGTGAATTCCTTCAATTGGCTCCTTGCACATAAGAAAATCTTGACAGCTGAGAACCTTAGAAAGAGAGGCATCCATGGCCCCTCAAGAAGCACTCTTTGCAAGAAGCAAGTGGAAGATATCTCTCATATTTTTTTGGAATGTAAGCATATAAAAAATATGGGGATTGAGGAAACATCTCATCCCCACGGTAGGGTTAAATGGCAATTTGCTTTGCAAGAATTCTTATCCTGTTGGGAAAAGAATTACAATGACAGTCTTATATGAAAACCTATTCTAAAAATGTATTGGGAAGCACTTCCCAGATTTAAACACTGGAAAGTTTGGCTTGCCAGAAATAATGTAATATTTAACAAGCTTACTCATCCTCAAAGCACTACAATTAAATCATTATCATTGTGTGTCGAATTTGAAGTTCAATTGAAGGATTATATCTCCCCTATGAAAGAGTTGTATCAGTTGGAGCAAGTATGGCTCGACAAATAATGTCCCACAAATTACTGATTGGAATCAACAAAATATGAGATAATACTAGAAGCTTAGAATGATAGATGAAGAATTTAGAACTTGGAAGAATAGTAGACATGGATGGATTCTTTATTTTGACGGGGCATCCAAACAAAATCTAGGAGTGGTGAGATGAGGAGGGGCTCTTTATGGCCTTAAGGATGAAGAAGTGTTCAGTTACTCATGGGGACTTGGTCATATGACAAATAATCAAGCATATAGTCATGGTATTTATCAAGGTCTCATGATTTCCAAAGAAAAGCAGGTGAAAGCGCTCACAATCTTCAGAGACTCCCTCCTTATTTTGCAGCATTTAGTTAATGACTTAATGCCAAAGGAAAAATCTCTGGAAAATATCATGAAAGAGCATAAAAAATGATAAAATACATTTCATCAATAACATACTTCATGTATTACAAGACCACAACAAAGAAGAAGAAAAAATCGCTAATGATGGATGCAAATTGAAAGCAGGATAATTGTTCATCAATGGCCAAATTAGGCCATCAGTTATGCCTGATTAATTTAACCCAAAGCATATCAGCTCATCAAATCAGATTCATATTCATCAAGGACTTTAGCATCAATTAGTAATTGTATGTTTTGTAAATGTTGTGTTATGTTGGGGCAATTTTGTAAGGTATACACCTACATAAACCCCATTTTTGTCACTTAGTAGTATGCTCCTCAGGAAAGTTTGGCATATCTCTTGGATAAGATAAAAATGATAGAAAATTTGAAGAAGTTGATATGTAATTCTTGATGTATTTGCCACAAGCCAAGCACAAATTTGTATGATATAAATACTCTTTTCAGTTAAAGACAAGTTGTATTTTTTGTTATTTCTTTTTAAGGAATGAGCCTTTAATGGTCTTGGTTTAAGTTTAAGTACTTTCCAATCCTCATGTTGTAAAACACTAAACATGAGATATATCTTTTTTTGGTGTGGTAGTTGCAAGCCATACTCCTTAGAAAGTGGTATTTATTAAAGGTTGTGCAATTTTGTTGTGCATAAATAATATATAGAGCTACTATCTAATAATAATAATAATAGTATAGGATGGACATGAAGAATACAGTAAATTGTAAAAAAACTATGATTGACCTACTATCTAATAATAATGATGATCATGTAGTATGGACATGAGGAATAACGTAAATTGTAAAAAAAGTATGATTTGAAAAAAAAACAACCATAATGTTTAACAAAATAAGAATAAGAAGAAAATTTAAAAAATGTGAGAAAAAACATTAAGAGAAGAGTTACAACATGAGATCACCACATAAATGAGGAGAATCTACCCTATGACCTCTCATTAGCGAGGTGCTTTAGCGACGAGAACTCAACTAATTATTGAAAAGTGTAACTGGGTTCGGTCTTTATAATGACATATTTGATTGTGATTTTATGTAATTGATGAAAAGAAGAAAACCAAAATTATTATTGTAATGCTTATCTCATGGGTTTCATGAGAAAGCACTTTTATTTTTAGTAATGGCTCCCATTGTGAGCCTTTAGGATTTGTCATCTAGTTATAAAAGTCAAATTTATTCAATGTCATGTATGAAGGACCCTTCTTGGGCAAGTCACATTTTGTATTAGTCATTAAATAATTTTGAAGGCCCTCCAAGACAATCACAAGACCTCTCCTTCAAGTCGACTTCAGAATAAATCATCTCCTCCAAATGACACGTCGGCTCACCCTCCAACAAGTCGGCTTATGTTGATGAGGAAACAACTATAAATAGGGTAGCTCAACATCATTTCAGGAAGATATTTTCGGTCAAGTATTTCTAAAATCTAGAAGTGTGAAAATCACCTAAAAGGAAGCCTAATCGTCAGTGAAGGGAGAAGGAAGTAGAGTGAAGTTCTTATATTCAGTTTTGGGTCTGTTTTAGGGTGGTTTTGTTGTCACATGTGCGAAGGAAAAGGAGATCATATGATGTAGTAAGGCTGAGATCCAAGGTAACCTTATTGGGATAAGTTCAAGTCATAAGGGAGGCCGAGTCAATCTAGAAGGAGAATCCATCCCAAGCGAAGGAAATCAAGGCATAAGAAAAGGTCTTATGTACAAGTTAGGGTTTTTGAATTAGGGTTTTAGACGTAATTCAAGGAGGCCAAAGGTTTGAAGCAGAAAGAGGTCGAAGTGGAAGAGGATTCGGGACAAAGGAAGGAGCAGAAGGTTGAAAGTCATCAAGTGAACTTTTGTCTTATTCTCGGAGTGGAAAATAGGTCAAGGGTATGGGTCTTGGTATTCGTCAATTGGAATCTCTATAAGAAAAAGGATTTTTTTCAGGTTTTCCTCTCAAGAGTGAGATGTTTTGGCCCTGGCTCATAGCCTATATTCATGTGTCTTGTCTCTTTATGGTGTATGCTTGGTAGTTGTTTGATGAATAATAACATTATAATAACATAAGAAAAATAAGATCCTAATGAAGAAGTAAAAAGAATTCACAAGCAGTTATCTAACTAGGAGAAATCACGTACTCTTGATGCCCTATATTTCTTAACATGGTATCAGAGCTAAGGAAGGGCATCAAAGGACACTCAAGGATCAAATCTCAAGGAAGGCATCAAAGTGAAGATCATATTGAAGTCAATATGTACAAAGAAAGCATCAAAACCCTAGATCAAAGAAGTCTACAAAGAAGTATTTGGATCATCATCAATAAAAGAAGGCCAAAACCCCACATCTACTCAAGTTGAAAAGATCTATGAATCAAGTTAAAGTGTTTTTAAGATTATTCATCTAAAGGAAGCTAGATCATAAGGTGTTGTCATCAAGACTAAGGATTTCTCTCTCTCAAGCAAGATCCCTACCACTGAAGACATCATCATCATCAAAATATCCAAGGGATCTCCCTTTCTATGGGATCAAGGATCATTATTGAAGAAAACAATCTTCATCAAGGATAAGTTTCCTATCCTCTATATCATCATCAACATCAAGGAAGCAAAAATAATAAGGAGAACGTAAGTATATTTATGTCCACATTTGAATCTGTCAAAATGTATTTTTGCAAGGAACGAACAAATTGGTTGGGGATTCA
The DNA here is from genome assembly GCA_031772625.1 of Pinus tabuliformis. Lineage (NCBI taxonomy): Eukaryota > Viridiplantae > Streptophyta > Pinopsida > Pinales > Pinaceae > Pinus > Pinus tabuliformis. The sequence goes on from CM062805.1 coordinate 964,655,625, forward strand.
AACTATCTTGCATGGAAGAAAAGGACAGATCTAAATCTCATTGAAAATGAGGCTATGGAACATGTCAAAGGATATATCACTAAACCAAGAAAGGAATATGATCAATCTCTTTCAAAGTATATGAAAGGGGAAATTAGGGCTCAAATTATTCTCATAGAATCTATTAAGGATCCCCTCATCCCATATGTATGCAAACTCGAAACTTCAAAAGAATATATGACAAACTAGTAGAGTTGTATTTCGTAAGCACTCTTGGAGAAGTAATCTCATTAAGGCAAGAACTCTACAAGCCAAAGACGTTAAGGGAATATGGAATAACCTCATACTTTATGAGGAAATCTGAAATTCGGGATCCACTACAAGATATGGAGAAGCCATGTCTGATATAGAAATGACTACAATTGTATTAAATGCACTATAGAAGGAGTGGGGTAACTTTAATTCGAGTATTTATGGGAAGAAATGATCCAGGTGGATGTTGGTGGTCACCCGCCTATTCCACTTGGATCCCAACCACTGTCTCTTTCACTTTTCAATTTCCTTAATTGTAGCACAATCTCGAACATCCGAAGCCGTTTTGAGGACCTAAACGACCTTTTTTTGGGAAAACTGGGGAAAATAAGAGTTTTCAACCAATGTTATCCAATTGGAAGTTGTAGTCCCCAGATAGATGTTTCTAAAGAGGTATGGTGCACGTCAAATGAATATCGTATGCCAAAGTTACGACCCTATGAAGTTGATGCACCAATTTACCCAAATGGACCCCATAGTTTTGGCGCTTCATCTCCTAGGGTTTGGTTTTTGGATGTTTAGGGTTTGCCATTTTTTCTCAATAATAAATAGGCCTCCGAGGCTCATTTTAATAGAGTTTAGAGGCATTTAAACCCCACATCTCTTCTCATAGATAATCTACCATCGCCCGAGCTAGTCTTATTTCCATTCTGTTTGTAAGCATATTTCAATATTCGATATTAATGAAATGAAGTGTTATTTATGTTGAATCTCTATATTTATGGTTATAGGTGTAATTTTTTGCGTTCCTATTTAAATCCATATTAGTGGTATCAAAGGGGTCTACTCTTTCTCTGTTTTTCTTTGCATGTCCCCAACGAGGTCGAGATATAAGGAGTTAGGGCTCAATTTGGTTGAACCTTTGCAAGATCAACCTCGCAAATCCCAACGGCCACCCATGGGGGAAGAAAATAAAGATGAGGGAGTAGGAGATCCTATCAAAACATTGTTCGAGGAGGCCCTTGAGAAATAAATGAACACAATGATGGATAATTTTGCCTAGATCCTTCAACGGTTGCCCACCGGCGGCGCATCCACATCCAGCAGCCACTTTAGAGGCACCACTCCTTTTAAGGTAAAAGTAAACTTTGACATTCCCATATTTGAGGTCCAAATAGATGCAGACGTCGTAGATAAATGATTAAATCTTCTAGAAGGATATTTTTTTGTTCATGATTTTTCTGGCTAGGAAAAGATTACTTTTTCTCTTCTCAAATCCGCCCCCTGTGTCAAGGACTGGTGAGAAACCTACTGTGAGTAGAAGGATGAAAGTATGCCCTCGTTGTTTTAAGTCTCATTGACTTGGAATTCGTTCCGAGACGCCATTGAGGAGCAATACTACCTTGTTGAGAGCTATGAGGATAAATACAAAAAGTGGACCATGTTGCAGCAGGGAAGGGACCAAGACGTGCTAGAGTTTACCATTATTTTTCATACCCTTCACACGAAGTTAGGTACCAAGTATTCTAAGAAACATTTGGTACTCAAGAACCATGGCTGCCTACACAGGTACATCCAGGATGACATGTATTTCCTGGACTTCTCCTCGCTCCACGCGACATACCGATACGTTGTCATGATCGAGCAGAAGCTTAAACACAAAAAGCGAGACTTTGGATCTATGAATCCAAAGCAAGGGAAAGGTACCCCCAAACCGTAGAACAAAAGACAAAGCTAAATCGAGGCAGCCCAAGACAACCCGCCAAAGCCACAAGCAAAGAACAACAACGCGAAGCCGAAGAAGGACACAGGAAAGTGGTGTGAGTTCCATAAGAGCTCCACTCACAACACAAGTGAGTGTCGGGCCAAGCAGTCACGAGTGGCCCAAGCTAAAGGCTTCTGAATTAAATGCATGTTCCAACTCTGGGTCAGAACTTGACAAGGGAATGAAAAAGGGAAGTAGATTATCGATGTAGAGCCCAAGGCCACCATTTCCACAATGAAGATCCAGAGGAGGAGGAGCGCCTCTTCCAATCTTATATTTGGGTAAAGGGTTCCCCGCTACAGTTCGTTGTCGAAAGCTGGAGCCAAAAGAACCTCATTTCAGCAGAGGTCGTGAAGTGGTTGGGCTTACCAACCACAACACACCCATAACCGTACACCATTGGGCGGCTTTACCAAGGACAGGATCGTCGCGTTAGCCAGTAGTGTCGCCTTCCATACAACATCGAGCCCTTCACGAATGAGGTATTATGTGACGTTGTTCCTCTTGATGTTTGTGGTGTATTATTTGGCCAACCATACTTGTGGAAGCGACATGATGCGTATGAGTGTTTGGTCAATTTAGTGTGTCCTAAATTGCTATTTAAAATGTCAATCCGGGAGTCGTAAACTGCTGAAGTGAAGTGCACTGTATGTGCAAGATAGCCTATTTCTTAGTCTTTTGTCGTTTTTGAGTTTTTTAGTTTGTTTTTGGGTTTATCTTCTGTGGATTCCCTAGTGTGAGATGGAAAAATTGAAAGTCAAGTATGGATGGTAATGGTGATTTCTACAATGATTTTCCAAACTTCAAAGTTCTCAAAAAGAAGGTTTCAAATTGACTGTGATGAAATCAATTCTCAAAAGGAAATAAATGTACCAAAACAGTGAACTAGTGACAATGGCCCAGTATCCTTACTATTGTATGAAAAAGAAAATAAAAACTGAACTCAAAGCAATTCAAAGACTGAAAGCAAAGCAAACTAAATCACACTACTTCAACCCACATTCTGACCCTTCACCTTTCGACTCGCTCCAGCTATAGGAAGTAATCATAAACAAGATGAGTAATATGATATCTAAATTGCAAGAAATCAAATTGCATAAAAGGAAACTAAGATTTAACTACTCATTCATATTTCACTTCTTGAAAATGACATAAGTAATTTAATCTCTAACTGGAAGGAAAGCAAACTAAATCATACTACATCAAGTAATATTCTGATTCCTCACTAATTGAGTTGCTTGGCTATAGGAAGGAAATCATAAACAAATGAGTAATATGATATCTAAGTGGCAGAAAAGTAAATAAGCAAAGCAAAACTGAAAGAAATGACAATGCTGGAATTAAAACTCAGTAAATGAAAATCAACAGAAAGGACAAGATGATCTCATGTCAGTAGTTATTAAAAATATGTAAATTTGCTCGGGCTGCCTACAAAAACCTATAAGAAAAGCACTGATCGGCTAACAATTAACATAAAAGGAAATATGGACAACAGTTAATCATGAACATCATAACAACGTAATATATACAAGCTAATGATTATAAAAGCAGTAAATGAAAGCAAGTAATAAACTATACAGAGCCTTGGTGTACAGGGGCCCTCTGCAACCTCAGCCAGTCAGTACTCAGTCACAACTCGAATTCAAGAATGTTGTCTTCTCATATATTAAAGTGCAGTAATAAGACAAAGTAAAACACAGTACATTGGGCTTATACAACAGTCAAAATTACATCTGAAAAACTAACTATCCAGCGTATACCAACGCGTTATTTATAAGTGAAAATGCTGCAACTAATTCCTAGATTCTACGCTGCCAAACAGACACGTAAATCTCCACGGCCTGAGATCTAGCGTTATGGTAATCATGACAGTTAAATCCATGGAGTGGTGGCTGCTCGATTCAGTTCACGGGTTGATCTACAGGTGTGACAATACCTCCGGAAATTGAGGATCGTGCCACAGAAATCTTCACGTGGGAAAAACAGAGCCGTGCCACCGCAAAACTCTTGGTTTTGCCCTTCCTTTGACTGTCTTTGACCATGACTGTTTATGAGTGATTTGGCTAAACTGAGGGGACACACTCCATGTACATGTCACTTGCAGCTTGCCCATGTGGCTGGTTTCTCCATTGGACACCTGTAACATAGTCTTTAACAAAATGGTTGTGGAAACTTGAGCTGGCTGCGGAAAGTGACAAGTTTCTGCACCTGCTTGAACAAAAATTTAAATCAAACAGCAGTCATAAACATAGTTAGGAAACCATTTCATAAGCTCTTTTTAGACTAATATGCAATGATTTGACAGCTTGGTGGTTTAAGTAAATGGAAAAGAAGGCTGAAAAGGTATATAGGGAAGTGCAGGTTTGGGACTCAACATACCCCCACTGTGAAGGTGTTGCATGTCCTCATGCAACCAAAATTTAGTCATTCCCCTCTAATTCATATGTTCTGAAGCTTATGCTAGGACATCTAGCCCTCTTTTCTTCTTCTTTGGTGCTACCACCATCCTGGGTTTCCTTATTAGACATCTAAATTTGAGATTGATCAATGCTCTGCTCAACTTTCTACACTTTTTCTTCAGTTTCTTGTTTTTCTTTTGCCATAGTCCCAAATGAAGCATAGTGTTATCATGAATAATTTTATCTACTTTGCTCTGCTCCTTGAGTGCTTCATTTTCTTGCTTGATATGCCTGTTTAGAACCTCTAATTCAAATACCTCCTACTTTAAGGACTGAACTTGTGCATCTGGTGGCAGAGTGGTACTCGGACCTGCAGCTGATTTTTCTAAAGATTCCAAGCAGTCATATACCTCTTGTTGATTGGGATCTACTTGAAGTGTCTTTCTTGGACTGAGCTCAAAATCTTGTGGAGGAGGAGGACTGCTCTCTAGCTCTGGCCGAGAAGGGCTTTCAGCATGTGGAGGACTAGTTTCTATACTTGGCTGAGGACGAGGTGGACTACGGCCAGCTGTAGGTTTCTCGGGTGTCTCTCCACCCAAGTCAATGAAGTGGGGCCATTTTATTTGTGTTTTACTCCCCTTTCCTCTTAGCCTGGTGCGTCTCCTTAAGTATGGTGGACTAGTGCTCCTTTCTTGTATACTATGTTTCCCTTTTTCCTTTTTCTTTGCTATAGCAGCCTGTTCTTGAAGATGCACTAATCTCTCTGACAGTGGTTGATAATCCTCCTCTATGGATGGCTCAGGTGATTGGTAGACTTCTTGGATGGTTCTTTTGCCTTTCTCTTTTCTCTGTTTCTTCTCCTTAGTTCTGTTCTCTTTTTCTTTTTGACCAACTTCTTGAGTTTCTGTAGTAGGGGAGTCTTGGACTATGGTACTCTTTTATTTTCTCCTACTTTTTCTTGGTGTCTTTGGTGTACTACTTTCAGAGGCCTCAGATGGCTCTTGAAAGTAGTTTCTTATCAAGAATTGTTCCCAGGTATCTTTGTTTTTCTTTAGTTGGTCCTCAATGAGAATTTTTACAAGTCCATGATGATATAGATGAGGTTCTATATTGCCTATGTGTTTTTGGACTGTAATACTCATCTTATTCAAACTTAACAGTAAGAAATAAGGCAAATTAAGAGTTTGACTCTCTAAGAAATTCATCAACAGTCTAGCATGGTACATGTATATTGAACCAAAGCGTCCTTCGCAAGTGATAAATTTTTGAATTACTAACAGCAGACTGGCCCATTCTTCTTTCAATGCATGAACAAGAATTCCTTTAGTAAACACAGTGGTGTCCATACCTGGGTTTCTTAGCATAATTCTCCATGCCTGTTCATCCACACTTTTGTTTTTGAACCATCGCTCAGCTTCCTGGGGTAAGCCTGTGGCAGCTGCTACTGTTGTTTCAGTCACCGTGAGCTTCAAGTCTCCAATCTCCACCATTTGGCCATCGAAAGACCATGCAAAAGCTTTGGTTACCTCTTTATTATTGCCTTTAAACTTTTGGATGAAGTGTAACCATTTGGCTTTCTTTGCTTGAGGGTAACCTTCTAAATATTTCGGTCCTTCTGGTTCTGCCCTTAGTAGTTTTCCCATTCCTTCCTATGTTTTGAATTTCAACTGAGGATTCAATTGCGTGTGAGGGTTTAGCAGAGGGAAGGTAGATTGGTTGCAAGGTTTATGGTAAAATGCAGTGGCTGCAATCGGTAGTAAGTAACGGGAATGCTTCGGATTACAGGCAGAACAGAGGATGAGCAGCCGCAAATGAGTTCACAAGTTGAAATGCGTGTATGTGAAGAGGATGATCTTAATAGAATGGTAAGTGAACGGAGTGGAGTCCAGATTTCTGAATTAACGGCTGCGTACGAAATATCACACGTTTTAATGGATGGCTGCGGGAAATGCGGTGGAGAGGAGCCGTAATGGGATAGGTCACATCTCATGAGTACAGGTGGTAAATGAAAGTGCAGTCAACTTGAGTTTAAACCCGAAAATCAATCACGAGACCGTTAAGAAATGAATGCATGGTGTGTGGAGTAATATCGTGGAATAGGAGTGGGTAATGGAGCTATCGTACCGAATCATTGCACATAGTAGAGATTTTATGGATGCATAATCATGACTTTAATTGCTATTTGATAAAAAAAATTGCTCATACCTTTGGAAACTTTGTCATTTCTTGCTCATAGCTTTTAACCAACTGCTCTTCCTTGATGTCTTGGAGATGCTCCATGTCTTCATAGCATTTGCTCAATTACATCTGCATTTTCATGATTATTGCACTAAGATTTTGACTGTGAATTTGAAAAACAGAGTGGTGGTAGCTGCGGAAATCGTTTCTGGTTGCGGAAACTGTTTCTGGTTGCAGAAACTGCTTTCAGCTGTGGAAACTGGGACAGCACCCACTTAGCTGAACAAAGATAGTTAGAGAAGAACTAACTGAGTGAAAATAATCCTGAAAGGGACTTTTATTGATGAAATGAAAATGAAATGAGTGGAATGGAGTGAAAGTGAAGCGGAGTGAAGTGAAATGAAAATGAGAATGAGATGGAGATGGAGTGAAATGTAAATGATGTGGAGTGAAAATGGAAAAAGAAGGAGAGGAGATTTTTTTTTTTGGAAAATATAGAGTGTCAGGTGTCCCTGATTTTCACTCTACATTTTCTGCATAAGATCACCAATCTGTGATTGGTTTTCGGGCTTATACATTTTATTTTTTTTTTACTGAAAGGAACAAAGGCTAGGCTGGTGGGGAAGAATGATTCTTCTCCACCAGCCTTATTGCAGAATTCTCTTGGAACATTTTGACAAATTCCTCATTTGAGAGTGGCTTATGATACATTTTCAATCGGTGGCCATTCACAATGAGAGGAGTTTGAAATTCATCAATGGTCTTGATTCTTACCGCTCCATTGTTAAAGACTTTGTCAATCTCATATGACCCAAGCTAATGGGTCTGAAATTTACCTTTGAAGTCTTTAAACTTGGAATCAAACAGTAACGCCCAATCTCCCTCTTGAAACTTTTTCTCTTTGACATATCTGTCATGCCACTTAGCTCTTTGATGTTGAACTAGATCAGTCCTTAAAATTGCTTCTTGTCTGATCTCATCTAGCTCATTTAGCTGCTCCATTTTGTGCTTTTGGGCTTCTGATAGATTCATCCCTAACTGGACTGCCATCTTGAAAGTCTTGACTTGAAACTCAATGGGGAGCAGGACTTCTTTCCCATAAACAAGTTCATAGGGAGAATGTCCTGTTGTATTCCTCCATGTAGTTCTGTAGGCCCACAAGGCTTCAGGAAGCCTCTCTGCCCAATCTCTTATGTGTAGATGGACAATTTTGGTGATGATGCTCTCAAAAACTTTGTTTGTAGACTCCACTTGGCCATTTGCTTGCGGATGGTAAGGAGTAGATTTTCTGTGCTTGATTTTGTATTCTTCCATCAACTTCTTCATCAAGTTAGATGTAAATTGACTTCCCTGATCTGTCACAATTTCTCTTGGGACACCAAAACGAGTAAAAATATCCTCATAAAGAAAATGAACAACTGAGTTTTCAGTGGCAGAAGGCAATGCTTTGGCTTCTACCCATTTAGTGTCATAATCAATGCATACCAATATATACTTCTTCTATTTAGATGGTGGATTAATGGGTCCAATGAAATCTAAAGCCCATTTTTCAAAGGGTTCGATGAGTACCTGTGGTTGTAATGGCATTTCATTTGAAAGAGTCGGTCTCCCAACTCTTTGGCAGCTGTCACACCTTCTGACATATTGTTTTGCATCTTTGAAAAGGGAAGGCCAATAATATCCTAAAGAAAGGATTTTATAGGCCATCCTTTTGTCAGCAAAGTGTCCACCGCATGGTTCATCATGAAATGCCTTAAGGATGTCAGGCATTTCATCTTCCCAAACACATCTTCTGATCACACAATCTAGCCCTGTTTTAAGCAATTCATTAGAAATCTGTGAGTAATTCGAACTCTCCTGAATAATTCTTCTTTTTTCACTAGGAAATAAATGTGGAGGTAGCTTCCCTGTAAGTAAATAGTTAGCAATATCTGCATACCAAGGAGTCTTAGTAGTTACTGCAAATAAATATTCATCTGGAAACTTATCCTCTACAGGAGAATCTTCATTAGTATTTTGGATTCTAGACAAGAAATCAGCTATTGTATTTTGTTTCCCTGGTCTATCCAACACAGTAATATTGAATTCTTGTAAAAGTAAGAGCCATCTTGTAACTCTGCCATTAGTAACAGGTTTTTTCATTAGATATCTAATTGCAGAATGATTAGTATGGACAAAAGTTTCATAGCCTGTTATATAATGTCTAAACTTATTGATTGCATGAACAACAACTAAGAATTCTTTTTCAGTCACAGTATAGTTTAACTCGGTGGGAGTCAAATTTTTACTGGTGTAGTAAATGGCATAAGGAACTAAATCCTTTTGACCCAACACAACTCCTAGAGCTGTATCTGAAGCATCTGTAGAAATATGGAAAGGAAGTTTCCAATTTGGCCCTCTCAAAATGGGTGCTTAAGATATTCTTGTTTTCAAAGTTTCAAATGCAAATTGACAATCAGGATCCCATTTGAATTCATAGTCTTTTGTAAGTAATTTGAAGAGTGGAGATGCTATTTTGGTGAAGTTTTTGATAAATCTTCTATAGTATCCAGTAAATCCAAGGAAACTTCTAACATCTTTCTGACAATTTGGAATAGGCAACTTGGAGATGACTTCAACTTTTGATCTATCAACTTTAATCCCATCCCCTGAAATATGATGTCCTAAAACAATCCCTTCAGTAAACATCATAAAGCATTTTTCATGACTCAATGAAAGGTTTGTTTCTTTACACCTTATAAGGACTTTTTCCAAATTCTCTAATGCCTCTTCAAATGAATTACCATAAACTGTAAAATCATCCATATAAACCTCTACACAATCATGGATTAGATCAAAAAAGATTCCTAGTACTGCCCTTTGAAATGTTGCGGGTGCATTACATAATCCAAAAGGAAGTACTCGGTAAGCAAAAGTTCCCCATGGACAGGTAAATGTGGTCTTATCTTGATCTTCAGGTGCTACCTGAATCTGATTATAGCCACTAAAACCATCCAAAAATGAAAAATACTTTTTGCCTGCTAAAGTATCTAATACCTGATCAATAAAGGGTAAAGGAAAGTGATCCTTCAAAGTTGCTTTGTTCAATTCCCTGTAATCAATGCATACCCTCCATTTACCATTCTTTTTAGGTACTATAACCAAAGGAGAAACCCATCGGCTATCTGAAATTGGATAAATGAAGTTTACATTGAGTAGTTTTTGGAGCTCTTCTTTCACTATCTCCCTAAGGTTTGGATTCATCCTTCTCTAAGGTTGTCTGATTGGTCTACTGTTTTCCTCGATGTAGATGTGATGAATGCAAGTTTTAGGGTCAATACCTTTCATATCAGTATACTCCCATGCAAATGCAGTAGATTTTTTTTGCAAGATTTTGGTTAGCTCTCCCTGTTGTGATCTTTCCAAGTTTTTGTTGATATTCAATGTTTTACCTGGAAAAATCTCAATGGCGGAACTACCAAACTCTTCCATAGAGAAAAGAGACATTTGTCTAGATGATAGATACTCAATGTCAGAATCTAACTGAAATTGTGTGTGGTCATATTCTGAAGATGTTTCAAAGTTTTCTAATGTGTTCATAATTTGACTATCTTCACTGATTTCAAAAATGGTAAAGACAGGTTGTATAGTATCCTCATCATCAACCCACTCATTATCTCCTATTTCTGTAATTGCTTTTGCTGGAGGATACAGATTGAATTTCTTTGTTGAATTATCATCAGAAATATACATATCCCTAGACCTACAACTGATAAAAGCATCAACTGTGGCTAGCCAAGGTCTTCCTAAGATGAGAGGGTGTCCTCCTAAATTACTCTTGGGAGTTAAAATCATGAAATATACTGGATATTCCTAGGAGTCTAAGGAGACCGAAATGTCTTCTAATACACCATCTGGTTTGATAATGGATCGATCTGCAAGTTGCAGTAAAGTAGGTGTAAAAAGAAGATTATGAAGTTTCAGCTGTTCCATAGTCTGTCTACTCATAATGTTGATAGCAGCCCCTAAATCAATCAAAGTATTTGGAATTTCTACCCCATTGATATGTGTTTTGAAAATTGGACTACCGGGATCTACATACTTCTGCATAGTAATTTTTCCCATCATGATATCTGCAATTTTTCCTACCAGGTGGATTCTTCTTGTATCTCTTGGTTTCCTTCCTGGTCTTTTAAGACTCAACTCCTTTATTGTTTTTGCTAGAATAAGAATCTCTCTAATGGCTTGTAACAAGGGAATCTTGATATAGACATTCTTTAATTCATCTAGAAAATCATAGTCAGGCAACAAGATTTGTTTTTCCACCCCTTTGTCAATTTGTAATCTTTCAGGAAAAGGAGGTGTGGATGAAGGTGCAGGTTGCTCAACTATAGGAGTTGTGGGGGTTGGTTCTTTTTCTTTTTCTTTTTGAGTGCTTAGGTTTTGAAGAGATGCTTCAGAACCTTTATTGGCTTCAAGGGAATCTTCCTCAGAAATGCTTTGCTTTTGGGCATCTATAGAAGGTTTATCTAAAACTCTACCAGATCTGAGTTGTACATCATTGGGAGGAACAATCATATAGGTAGGAAATTTTTGACCTTCTACCATGTAAGCATTTTGAGGGTTTTTATTGTTGGGGTTTGGAAATGGCTGGGAAGGAAGTTGATTTGGCTTCTGTTGGAATGGAAGCAAGAGTTGAGAATTTGGATTCTGTTGAGAAGGTTGTTGTTGTTGTGGAAATGGCAATGATAGTTGTGGATTTTTATTTGGAAGTTGTGGAGCTTGTTGGTTTTGAAAAGATGGAGGATATTGATAAAATTGAGCAAATCTCCCATAAGGATTTTGCATACCTTGTACCCATGATTGAAAAGGATTTTGAGGTTGGGACCAAGGTTGTTACCAAGAATTCCAATTTGGTGGGGGTTGAAAGTTCATAGAGTTGTTAAACCCTTGGTTTTGTTGTCCTTGCCAAGGTCTCCTTGCAACAAAATAGAGAGACTCAATTGTATTTGGATCTTCTTGAAAGACAGCTTTGATCCCAGGAATTGAAGGACAATCCTTGGTCTCATGATTCTCTGAACAAATCACACATGTTTCTACAACTTTTGCATCCAAGGGACATTCCCTTAGAGCATGTTTCTTTCTACATTTTGGGCAAAAGATAGCCAAAGCTTCAGCTTCTGCTTTTTGCTTGTTTTGTATTTTAAGGGTGTCTAGTTTCTCACTAAGACTCCCTAAGATATCAGTTTTGAATTCATCAAGCATGTTGCCAATCTCAGCCCTATTACTGATCCAATTGCAGATTTGTTTTCTCTAATGAGAGAAGGATCTCTAGGCCCTTTTCCGGTTTTAGATTTCCCCCTTGAGAGATGGACACATAGCTCTGCTATATCATGAAGTGGAAGTTCAGATATATCTCATTTTCCCATCATGTTCAAAATATCTATCCATTCATCTCTAATGGCTTTTAATAGAAGGGCTTTCAAGGTTTCCTCATCTAAGTTACTCATTTTTTCTCTTTTAAGGTTGTATTGGAATCTTTCAAGTAAATCCTCCAAGTTTTCATCCTCTCTTTGCACCATTTTGAATACTTCATCCTTGTGATTGGTGGGCATACAATAGTCCAGGTATCTATCCAAAAATGTTTGTTTCATATCATTCCAAGTCCTAATGAATTGAGTGAGTAATCCCATGAACCATTTCAAAGCAGCTCCTTTCAATGTTGAAGGAAATAGTTTGAGTTTTTGAGAGTCTTCCAAATAATCATAAGTTCGACACACGACTTCAAACTCAAATAGAAATGTTTCAGGATCCTCATTTCTTAACCCATGAAAGTTTGGGAGGACAGATGGTGAGTTGTTTTTCATTGTTGCTCGAGAATCCTCATCAACTATAGGAAATCCGAATGAGTTATCTCCATCCCTATTTCCCCCATTGTTACCTCTACCTCCTCCATTGTTTCCTCCTCCTCCTCCTCTACCTCTACCTCTACCAAATCCGTTTACTACTTCCTCTGTCATGATAGCTTCCTCAGAGACTTCAGAGTCCTCTGGTTCCTCTACTAATGGCGAACGAGGAGGAATTTCTCCCTCTTCTTCCTCAAGTGATTCTACTTCTTCAATTACAATGTGTCTCCCTGTAGAATGAAATAAAGGATATTTTCCTAATTCAGATTCGATGGATAGTGTGGGAGAGTCTCCTAATTCAACTACTGCCTCTTGAATTCCAGGAATCCTAAGGCTGGGAGTGTGAGTTGGAGATGATGGAGGTGTCTCTTGTCTATTCCTTGAAGTAGATGGAGTTGTAAAAATCGAACTCTTTGCCCTAGCTAAAAACCTTCCCCTAGAATCTCTTGCTCTATGCATGTCATTTTTTATTTTTCTTCAAGTCAGGCTAATAATTCTCTTTCTGATCTTCTAGGTCACTCTAGGTGCAAGAAGAGAGCATACTCAAGAAATTATTAAACCGATAACTTTCTCTTTTCTGATCCTTCAGTTCACACTAAGTGCAAGAGGATAGCATACTTTGAGAGGTTATCAATTTTCCTTCCTTGAAATTTCCTTGCTTCTTTTTTTTCTTTTTAAGAAATTGGCTACCTAGTTTCACTTCCCCAGAAACGACGCCAAAATGTTTGGTCAATTTAGTGTGTCCTAAATTGCTATTTAAAATGTCAATCCGGGAGTCATAAACTGCTGAAGTGAAGTGCACTGTATGTGCAAGATAACCGATTTCTTAGTCTTTTGTCGTTTTTGAGTTTTTTAGTTTGTTTTTGGGTTTATCTCTGTGGATTCCCTAGTGTGAGATGGCGAAATTGAAAGTCAAGTATGGATGGTAATGGTGATTTCTACGATGATTTTCCAAACTTCAAAGTTCTTAAAAAGAAGGTTTCAAACTGACTGTGATGAAATCAATTCTCAAAAGGAAATAAATGTACCAAAACAGTGAACTAGTGACAATGGCCCAGTATCCTTACTGCTGTATGAAAAAGAAAATAAAAACTGAACTCAAAGCAATTCAAAGACTGAAAGCAAAACAAACTAAATCACACTACTTCAACCCACATTCTGACCGTTCACCTTTCGACTCGCTCCGGCTATAGGAAGTAATCATAAACAAGATGAGTAATATGATATCTAAATTGCAGGAAATCAAATTGCATAAAAGGAAACTAAGATTTAACTACTCATTCATATTTCACTTCTTGAAAATGACATAAGTAATTTAATCTCTAATTGGCAGGAAAGCAAACTAAATCATACTACATCAAGTAATATTTTGATTCCTCACTAATTGAGTCGCTTGGCTATAGGAAGGAAATCATAAACAGATGAGTAATATGATATCTAAGTGGCAGAAAAGTAAATAAGCAAAGCAAAACTGAAAGAAATGAAAGTGTTGGAATTAAAACTCAGTAAATGAAAATCAGCAGAAAGGACAAGATGATCTCATGTCAGTAGTTATTAAAAATATGTAAATTTTCTCGGGCTGCCTACAAAAACCTATAAGAAAAGCACTAATCGACTAACAGTAAACATAAAAGGAAATATGGACAACAGTTAATCATGAACATCAGAACAACGTAATATATACAAGCTAATGATTATAAAAGCAGTAAATGAAAGCAAGTAAGAAACTATACAGAGCCTTGGTGTACAGGGGCCCTCTGCAACCTCAGCCAGTCAGTACTCAGTCACAAATCGAATTCAGGAATGCTGTCTTCTCATATATTAAAGTGCAGTAATAAGACAAAGTAAAACACAGTACAGTGGGCTTATAACAACAGTCAAAATTACATCTGAAAAGCTAACTATCCAGCGTATACCAACGCGTTATTTATAAGTGAAAATGCTGCAACTAATTCCTAGATTCTACGCTGCCAAACAGACACGTAAATCTCCACGGCTTGAGATCTAGCATTATGGTAATCATGACAGTTAAATCCATGGAGTGGTGGCTGCTCGATTCAGTTCACAGGTTGATCTACAGGTGTGCCAATACCTCCGGAAATTGAGGATCGTGCCACACAAACCTTCACGTGGGCAAAACAGAGCCGTGCCACCGCAAAACTCTTGGTTTGGCCCTTCCTTTGACCGTCTTTGACCATGACTGTTTATGAGTGATTTGGCTGAACTGAGGGGACACGCTCCATGTACATGTCACTTGCAGCTTGCCCATGTGGCCGGTTTCTCCATTGGACACCTGTAACATAGTCTTTAACAAAATGGATGCGGAAAGTGACAAGTTTCCGCAACTGCTTGAACAAAAATCTAAATCAAACAGCAGTCATAAACATAGTTAGGAAACCATTTCATAAGCTCTTTTTAGACTAATATGCAATGATTTGACAGCTTGGTGGATTAAGTAAATGGAAAAGAAGGCTGAAAAGATATATAGGGAAGTGCAGGTTTGGGACTCAACAATGAGTTAAGGCCTCATGCTATAATTGATACCTTGGGAAATAAGTTGTACAAGATACTAGAGGTAGCACCACTTACCGCCATCTCTTTGGTTGCTGCAAAACAATGCAGTAGGCTCATTTCCAAAACTGAGAAATTCCTTTTCTTGATGATAAGCCCTCAAGGAAAGAAGAAGATGGTGGCCACAACCTCTAGACAGGGCCCCTTCACACGACAACAATAGATGGAAAAGGTTGTGGAGGAGTATGAGGACATCTTCACCTCCCTCACAGGGGTGCCTCTACACTGTCAGGTAAAGCACTTCATCAATCTGACCCCAGGCGCTTCATTGCAAAATGGACCAATCAATAGACGCTTTATTTTGAGAACAATGAATTCATGAGGCAGATTCAGGGTTTGTTGCCAAAAGGTCACATCCGACCGAGTTCATTGCCTTGTGGGAGCTCGATCATGCTGGTATAGAAGAAGGATGGGACCAGGAGACTCCATATTGTCTATAGGCTGCTGAACAAGATCACTATCTGAAATAGGTACATGATCCCATGGATTGATGACCTTCTGGACCAACTCAAGGGGGCCAAATATTTCAGCAAGATCGACTTGAATTCTGGATATCACTAGGTAGCAATTGAACCGTCTAATGTGTGGAAGATTGCCTTCAAAGCTAAGGAGGGCCTTTTCGAATGGTTGGTTATGCCTTTCGGGTTGACGAAGGTTCCTGCAACCTTCATGATGTTGATGGATGACATCTTATGGCCATTCACCAACTCATTTGTAGTGGTATACTTGGATGAAATCCTGATATTCATCTAAATTTGGGAAGAGCCCCTCCACCACACCTGACAGGTTCTCCAAACACTGCATCAACATAAGCTATGTGCCAATTTAGAGAAATGCACTTTTGGCATGACCCAGTTTTAGTATCTAAGATACATTATTGATGAACCCTGGGGGGGTGGGTGCATGTGGTTCTAGCCAATATCCAAGTCATTCGGGATTGGCCAGCCCCAATCATTCAGACAAAGCTCCACAACCTTTTTGTTCTTGCCAATTTCTACTGGAGGTTTGTGTTGGGGTTCTCTCATATCACTTGGCCCTTAAGTCAAGTCACCAAGGGAGAAGCGAAAGAAAAATTATTTTGTTCTTAATCTCAAGAGAAGGTTTTCATAGAGTTGAAACATCGCCTCTACTCTACACCAGTGCTCACATTACTAAACTTTCAACAACCATTTGAGATCGAGACAGATGACTCTGACTATGCTATTAGGGCAATCCTTACTCAATGGAGTCGTCCAGTGGCATATCATAGTGAGACACTTTCAGACACAGTCCAAAAGTATCCCACTTATGACGAAGAGATGTATTCCATTATGCAGGCCTTCTAACAATGGAAGAATTAAATTTTGGGGAAGGAAACGGTCATCCACACAGACCACTGACCCCTGTAGTTCATACAGACGCAAGGGAAGTTGTAGAATGATCGCCATTAGAAGTGGTCCACATACCTGCAAAAATTCCATTTGAATATCAAGTATAAGAAGGACAACACCAATAATGTTGCAGACTGCCTTAGCCGACCACCGATTATGGCATTAACCACCACATTCAACTCTTGTGGGCATGATACTTTTGATTGGCTGCTTCTCTACAAAAGCGACCCAGAATTCGGCCACACATACGAGAAGCTCTTGAAGGGTCATCAAGTTCTAGATTTTCACCTCCAGGATGCACTGTTATGCCACCTGGGATGCCTTTGTGTTCCTTCAATCGAGCATGCCAAGATGATTTGGGAAGCACACTACAATCGAGTCATTAGAAATTTTATGGTCGAGAAAAAAGTGGTAGTACTGCAGAAGTATTTCTATTAGCCGAATCTTTGACAGAATGTCGGGAAGTACATCAAATCTTGCATTGCCTATGCCATTGCCAAACCGACCATCAAGAAGAAAGGCCTCTATACTTCGCTGCCTAACCGTAGTCAACATTGGGAATCCATCTCCATGGATTACATGTCGGGCCTTCCTTCTACCAAGCATGGCAACGACTATGTTTATGTGGTTGCCTACAGATTCTCAAAGATGGCCATTATGGCGGCCCACAAGAAGAATATCACAACATAAGCCACTGCTAAACTCTTCTTTGAACGAGTGTGGGTACACTTTTGTATCCCACAATTTATCACCTCAGATCGATACAACAGGTTCCTCAATACATTTTGGTTCAGTGTCTCGTCGATGCTGGACACCAATCTCACTAAGTCCACAACTTTCCATCCCGAAACTGATGGCCACATAGAGGTCATCAATAAGATGATCGTACATATTTTGTGCATGTACAACTTAAAGCATTCATGCACATGGGATTAGAGCCTCCACTATGTCCAACACAGCTATAACTGGGCTTTCCACAACTCGATTGGCCACAACCCCTTTTAGGTGGGCTTGGGATTCGAGCCACTATGTCCCATTGATGTGGCCATACCATTTGCAGCTACTCAGGCAGATTTGTCTCATGTCCAGTCTGAATCCAACAAGGCAAATGACTTTATTGAGCACATTTAGCACATCCGCCAAAAATTCCATGACATATTAGACAGAGCCAATGCTAAGTACAAGTAGCAGCATGATCAACATTGGGTGCCACAAAAGTTCCAAGTGGGCAACAAATTTTGGCTACATTTGTAGAAGGAGCACCTCGTTGGGCCCCACTGCAAGATTCACAAACACTGATATGGGCCATACACCATCACCAAGGTAGTGGGGGACAATGCCTTTGAGCTCAGTATTCCAACATTCCTAGGTTTGCACCCAGTGTTCAATGTGGACCACCTTCGGCCCTACTTCCCACCATTTTTGGACACATCCGACATTACAAAACAACTCACACCAACAGAGTTAAACCTAGACTGCATGGAACACGACAACCTTGATAGGATCATGGACATACAAATCAAGAACACTCGACAACAAAGGATCCAACTATGTTGAATTGTCAAAGTAGGCCAACTCCTTCACCGGGGCAAGTGGCTCACCAGGGACCAAGTTCAGTAGAAGTTTCCTCATATCATGGAGGAACTAAACACAATGGGGACCATTTCTTCCTAAGGAGGGAGGAATAGGTGGATTTTGGTGGCCACCCACCTATTTCACTTTTACCCACACCAGTGTCTCTTTCATTTTTCCAGTTTCCTTAATTGTAGCACAATTTACTATTTTTGGTTGTTTTCGGGTCCCAAACTTCCGGAGTCGTTTTGAGGACCTAAACGACATTTTTGGGAAAGTCAGGGCCTATATGGCAGTTGGACTAGTTTTTTTAGGTTAGAAGTTGTAGTCTTTTGATATATATTTCTAACGAGGTATTGTGCATGTCAAACGAAGATAGTATGCCAAAGTTACGACACCGGGAAGTTGATGTACCAATATACCCAAACGAGGCCCATAGTTTTGGCGCTTCATCTCCTAAGGCTAGGTTTTTGGATGTAGGGTTTTCCATTGGTTTTCAATAATAAATTGACCTTTGAGCCTCATTGTAACAGAGTTCAGAGACATATAGCCACCACATCCCTTCTCAGAGATAAGCTACCATTGCTCGAGCTAGTCTTATTTCCATTTTTTTTGTAAGCATATTTGAGTGTTTGACATTAATGAAATGAAGGGTTATTTCTGCTGCATTTCAGTATTTATGGTTATATCTATAATTTGTTGTGTTCTTGTTTAAATCTAGATTAGTGGTATCAGAGAGGTCTGCTCTTTCTCTATTTTTCTTTGCATGTCCCCAACAAGGTTGGGATATAAGGAGTTAGGGCTTGATCTAGTTGAACCTTTCCAAGATCGATCTCGCAAACCCCGACGACCTTCAATGGGGGAACAAAAGAAAGACAAGGGAGCAGGAGATCCTATCAAAATATTGCTCGAGGAGGCCCTCGAGATAAAAAGGAATGCGAAGATGGATAACTTTACCTAGATCCCTCAATGGTTGCCCACTGGTGGCACATCCACATCCAACAGACACTCTGGAGGCACCACTCCTTTTAACGTACAACTAAACTTTGAAATTCCCATATTTGAGGTCCAAATAGATGCAGACGCCATAGATAAATGGTTAAATATGCTAGAAAGATATTTTTTATGTTCATGATTTTCCCAATCAGGAAAAGATTACTCTTTCTCTTCTCAAAGTCGCCCCCACGTCGAGGACTGGTGGGAAACCTACAGTGATAAAAAGGATGAAAGTATGCCCTCACTGTTTTCAGCTGCACCAACATGGAATTCGTTCTGGGACACCATCAAGGAGCATTACTACCTTTTCGGGAGCTATGAGGATAAATACATAAAGTGGACCAGGCTGCGACAGGGAAGGGACCAAGACATGCCAGAGTTTACTAATGTTTTTCAAACCCTTCGCACAAAGTTGGGTACCAAGGATTCTGAGAAAAATTTGGTACTCAAGTACCGTGACTTCCTACATAGGTATATCTAGGATGATATGGAGTTCTTCGACATCTCCTCCCTCGGCCCAGCGTACCGCTACACTGTCAAGATCGAGCAGAAGCTTAAACATAAAAAGTGAGACTTTGGATTTGTGAATCTGAAGCAAGGGAAAGGTGCCCCCAAATCGCAGAACAAAGGACAAAGCCAAGGCGGGGCATCCCAAGACAACCCGCCAAAGCCACAAGCAAATAAAAACACCAGGAAGCCAAAGAAGGGGAAAGTGGTGTGAGTTCCATAAGAGCTCCACTCACAACACAAGTGAGTGTCGGGCCAAGCAGTCACTAGTGGCCCAGTTGAAGGCTTCTAAATCAGATGCATGTTCCGACTCTGAGTCAGAACCCGACAAGGGGAATGACAAAGGGAAGCAGATTGTCGATGCAGAGCCCTATGCCACCGTTCCTGTTATCACTCAAGAAAAAAAAAATTTAAATTTTTCACATAAGTTTGGTTGTTTGTCAAAGGCACATAAATCCTTTCTATCAGTTTCGCAGCGCAGCTCAGTTTAGGTGATTTCGTAGCGGAAAACACCGAGTTTGCACTAACTGCGCTACGAAATGGGGAATTCCTGCTGATCCATAGCACATCTCACCCCAGCTGTCATATTTTCTGTAAGAATTTTACGGGAATAGCATGTGTAAGGCCTTGCATGACAGTCACAATATGTTTTTCCTGCTAAAAGTACCGGGGGAATATCGTTATGTGTAAGGAATGGAAATGAGCTGCCCTTCTGTGTCACTCATGTTCCAAGTTGGCGGTAATGCAACATATCATAATATGGGTGCTTGCAAAGAGACGGTTGACAGTTGTACAAGCAAAAGTTGCGGTGGACATGAAGTGGACATAATGCACTTTCAATAGGAACCGCAATTCCAGGTCGTTTGTATGGCACCAACATAATTGATAATACAAATGGCACTGGAGGAGATAGGTTTGGCCATTTGGTTGATTTATATGCATCCACACAGTCGGTATCTTGATGGATTGGATCCTCAAGGAAATGGAAATGGTGCTAATTTTAGTGCGCAGAATGATTGGCAGGGAACGTAGTGGCATGGTTTGATTGACAACTCCTTTGGTCTTCTGGAGAATGCAAGCCCATATGCATCAACTGGTAGCAAAGGGACTTACACTTTTGAGTTTTCCAGGCCCCTGCGCACATCTGATCGTCTTCAACAGGATGTTCAATTTGTTATAGGACAGACACACAATTTCTCGGCTGTCAGCGGAGGATATGTTTCCTTGGGGGCGTTGTTGAGTATATTTTACCATCAGTTTCCGTCTTGTTTGGAAAAGCTCAGAGACTAGAAGAATTTTCTATGCAACTACCAGAGATAATAATCACCACTGTGGACGGGAAGAGATGAATTATCAGTTCAGTTTGGGTAATTTTTATTATAAGCTCCTCATCCATGGCATGTAGCAAAAATATTTAATGGGTGTGAAGATTCGTGTAAGCAGAGGCAGAATTTAAATTAGTGCTTTAATGGAATCCATCGAAGGACAGGGGACATCAAGCAGGCTCGTATTGGTGGCCATAGACGAGATCGACGAGAGCGTTAACGCTCTTCATTGGGCTCTTAACAACGTGTTAACATCGCAGGATAGAATCATTTTAATTCATGCTCAGCGCCCTCCAAATCCCCTTTTCGCAGCTCGAAGACCTGGTTATGGTGCAAGCATAATTAACTTTCAATCCGTATGTCAGCGAAAGCCGGGGTAGAAGAAGATACGCTCTTGGAGCTGTCATTTTCTTGGGGTTAGTTTTTATATAAGGGTCTCCCTACTCATTTTTGTAGCATGCACATGCCGAAACATGATGAATGGATGATTCTAGAGGATGAGAATGGTGAAGATTCAAGAACACTCTTCCTTTCTGGAAAAACTGGCCTAAGTGCAGGTTGGAGAGGATTTTCGATCCAACATCAGTTGGTAGACGGGAATTGTTTGGTTTTCCAAATGGTCCAACCAACGAGATTCAAGGTATACATTGTCAGAGCATCGGGTTTTGAATCGGCAGTTGCTTCAGAAGAGCAGGCAAATAACACTGAAAATTTACCATCCACATCTACACTGCACTGTCGTTTGGCTTTTGGATGCATAGCGCCGAACCCAATTCGGAATTCGAGAGCGGGAGGTAAACGGTAAATTTGATGTTATATTGTGCAATGGCATTAAAAGTTTTCACAATGACTACTGAAGGCAGCTCAGAGATGCCAAGGTCAAATATTGATGTGGAGCTTGATTGTGCTCATGCGACTTGGATATCAAGTGATGTGGCACTGTTCTCAACAAAAACAGGGAATCTGCCCCTGTAATTCCTTTTTCTTTCTCCGGTCCTTGATTTAGTGTTTCAGGCGAATGGAGCACTAAAAATCATTGATAAAAAAAATATATTTAAGCTTTCACAAGGAAAATATGTTGCAGTGGAAAATCTCGAGAATGTGTATGGCCAGTGTTCTGCTATTGATTCGATTTGGGTTTACGGAAATAGCTTCGAATCTTGTCTGGTTGCTGTTGTTATACCTAATCAAGAGCACTTGAAAGTTGGGCCACAGATAATGGACAAACTGGAGATTTTACTGCATTGTGCCAAAATCCCAAGGCAAAAGAATACATTTTGAATGAACTTAATGCAGTTGCTAAAAGTAGCAAGTTAAAGGGTTTCGAGTGTAACTTTAGTTGACCGACTACTGCCCTCCAATCTGCAGGCAATGCATAGAATCGAATGTTGAATAGCTGGTAGTATTTGACAAAAGGTTTCTCCTAGGAAAGCTCTCTCGTCCGCATAATGAATGAAATGCATTTGTTTAGAGATTTTTCTGCTGATGAATTTCATTTAACTGTAATGTCATCCGCTTCAGGATTTGCAAGAATTTCAAGCATGAATGTTATGAGCATTGATAATTTATTTGTGAGCAAGGTGGCAGAGCAGTTAAAATCTCAGGGGAAATTGAAATTGTTTAAAACAATTTCGCAGTTTCGTAGCGCGCTACGAAATTGCGAAACTGCTGTAGGTGTTGTTTAAAAAAAAAAAACACAGGCAAACAGTTTGAAGGAAGAATCAGAAGTTTGTAAAGGGAACACCTCAGTGACTTGAAAGGGATCAAAGGAAGCTGCTACAGCCATTCAACATATGCCAGGTGTACCTTTAACAAAAGGTGAAATCTTTTAACCTAAGTTTAAGATTTTTGGTTATAAAGCCACTTTATTGTCAGTGATTAGGGTTTGGAGAAGAGCTGCATACGAAAAGTTTTGGTTGGCACACCTGTTTACCAAGGAAGCCTCCAGCATATCAGGAGCATGGTGTTACCCTATTCTCTTGGGTTATTAAAGAATTAAAGTATCCACTGCTACATACTCGGTGATGGGGGACCAAAACCGAAAATTTAGGGATATTTTCAGCCAATACAGAACAGATCAAAGCCTTCGGTATTCAAAGCCAGCATGGGACATTAATTGCCCATCTTATGCCATCTCATGCCATCTCAGCTGAACGAAGAGAAAGCCAGGTGTCAAAGCTGCAAGGAGGAATCATGATACGAGGAAGATAGAATTAGATATGTAGTTTAATTAGGACTCTTTGTAATTCCAGTTCAGCACTTAATGAATTAGTTAAACAGTAGATCGGAGTAGTTAATAGCAGTCTTCGAGCTCCCCTCATGCTGGAGGAGGAAGCTCAAGGTGGTTAAGAATGTATCCCTATATATAGATCAGACTTGGATGTAATGGGGGTTGGATGTTTTTGGAGAAGACTGTTTTGGTTTATGTATAACAGATTTCAGTAATGCAAATGACTGTTGTTTCTTCTCAGGATTCACAATAGATCTTATTGTTCAAATGTATGATGGTTTATTCTCTTTAATGTTCTTTTACAGTTTGGTTAATGCATAATCACTCAGAACTCATGAATCATGCTCTGACTTCTTGTATGCCTAGGCAAACTGTGTTTCATGTAAGTTATGTTTGAACATTAGATGTAAAGTGCCCTGATTTCTATGAAAGGATAGTGTTATTGTTTACTGAGATATTAGTGACTCCATAAGCCCAATGGGAAGCAATTCTGTCCAACCAGTACATTTTTCATGTGTCTTGTAAGAGTTAGCCATCTTGTTCAATATCAATAACCTATGAGAGAGCCCTCTCAGACTAAGGAGGCTAAGCCTTAGTTAAAAGCTTGGTTTGAAACAGTTACACAGAGTCTTGCTGATTGGCAGCCTTCAGTACCTGATTTTGTGATAACAGTTCCCACCATGAATATGCAGAAGGAGAAACCCGAAGATCCAGAGGAGGAGGAGCACCTCTTCCACTCCCAAAATTGGGTAAAGGGTTCCCCGCTAAAGTTCACTGTTGATAGCACGAGCCAAATGAACCTCATTTCAATAGAGGTTGTGAAGCAGATGTGATTACTGACCAAAACACACCCATAATCGTACACCATCAGGTGGCTTCACCAAGGACGAGATCTTCGCATCAGCCAGTAGTGTCGCTTTCCATACGCATCAAGCCCTTCACGGATGAGGTATTATGTGATGTTGCTCCTCTTGATATTTTTGGTGTATTATTAGGCCGGCCATACTTGTGGAAGCGAGATGTTGTGTATGATTCAAGGCCTTGTGCTGTTATTTTTACCTTGGGAAATAAGTTGTACAGGATACTGAAGGTAGCACCGCCTACTGCCAACTCTTTGGTTACTACAAAACAATGTAGTAAGCTCATTTCCAAAACCGGGAAATTTGTTTTCCCACTCAGGGAAAGAGGTGGCCACGACCTCCAGATGGGGCCCCTCCACACGACAACAACATATGGAAAAGGTCATGGAGAAGTATGAGCACATCTTCACCTCCCCCACAGGGGTGCCTCTACACTCTCAGGTCATGCACTCCATCGATCTGACACTAGGTGTGTTGTTACCCAATGGACTAATCTATCGACGCTCTATTTTGGAGAATGACGAAATCAAGAGGCAGATTCAGGAGTTGTTGTAGAAAGGTCACATTCGTCTGATTTAGTCACCCTGTGGGAGCCCAATCATGTTGGTACACAAGAAGGATGGGACTTGGAGACTTTGTATTGAATATGGGGCACTGAACAAGATCACTGTCTAAAATAGGTACATGATCCCTCAGATTGATGACCTTCTAGACCAACTCAAGGGGGCCAAATATTTTAGCAAGATCGACTTTAAGTCCGAATATCACCAGGTACCAATCGAACCCTATGATGTGTGGAAGACTCCCTTAAAAAGGAGGTCCTTTTTGAATGGTTGTTTATGCCTTTTGGGTTGAGGAATGCTCTTGCACCCTTCATGAAGCTGATGGATGACATCTTGTTGCCATTCACGAACTCATTTGTAGTGGTATACTTGGATGACACCTTGATGTTCAGCCAAATTTTGGAATAGCACCTCCATCACATCCAACAGGTTCTCCAAACACTGCGGCAACACAAGATGTGTGCCAATTTGGAGAAATGTACTTTTGGCATGATGCAGGTTTAGTATTTGGGATACATTATTAATGAACGGGGGGTGTAAGTGGATCCAACCAAGATCCATGTCATTTGGTATTGGACAACCCCAATCACTCTGATAGAGCTCTGCAACTTTATGGGTCTTGCCAATTTCTACCGCAGGTTTGTGTTGGGGTTCTCTCATATCACATGGCCCTTCAGTCAAGTCACCAAGGGAGGAGAGAAATCAAGATTATTTTTGTCTGAATCTCAGCAGAAGACGTTCATAGGGTTGAAACATCACCCCTGCTCTACACTAGTGCTCACATTACTAGGCTTGAAACAATCATTTGAGATCGAGATATATGCCTCTAACTATAATGTTAGGGGAGTCCGTACTCAACAGGGGCATCCAGTGGCATATCATAGTGAGACACTGTCCGGAAGTATCCCACTTATGACAGAAATATGTATTCCATTGTGCAGGCTTGTTGACAATGGAAGCATTACATTTTGGTTAAGAAAATAGTCATCCACACAGACAACCGACCCTTGTAGTCAATATAAATGCAAGGGAAGTTGCAGAATGATTGCCATCAGAAGTGGTCCACATACCTGCAAAAGTTCCATTTGAATATCAAGTACAAGAAGGGCAGCACCAATAATGTTGCAAACTACCTCACCCGACCACCAATTATGCCATTAACCATTGTGCTCAACTCTTGTGGACACGAGACTTCTGATTAGCCACTTCTCTACAAAGAAACCCAGAATTCAGCCACACATACTAAATGCTCTTGGAGGGTCAGCAAGTTCCATCTTTTCACCTCCAGAATGCATTTTTATGCCACCTGGGACACTTTGTGTTCCTTCAAGTGAGTGTGCCAAGATGATTTGGGATGTGTACTACAATCACGTCGTTGAGTATCTCTATTGGCCTAATCTTCGAAAGGATGTCGGGAAGTACATCAGATCCCGCACTATGGCACCATTTCCAAACCGACCATCAAGAAGCAAGGGCTCTATACTCCGCTGCCTACCCCTAGTCGACCTTGGGAATCCATCTCCATGGATTACATGTCGGACCTTCCTTCTACTATGCATGGAAACGATTGTGTTTTTGTTGTTGTTGACAGATTCTCAAAGATGGCCATTATGGCAATATGCAAGAATAATATCATAGCAGATGCCACTGTTAAACTCTTCTTTGTATGAGTGTGGGTACACTTTGGGATCCCATAGTATATCACCTCAGATCAGGACAACAGGTTCCTCAGTACATTTTGGTCCAGTCCCTGGTTGATGTTGGAAACCAAGCTCACTAAGTCCACAACTTTCCATCCCCAAACTGATGGCCAGACAGAGGTTGTGAACAAGATGATCATACACATTCTGCGCATGTATAACTCAAAGAATCCACACACATGGGATGAGAGTCTCCCCTATGTCCAACATAGCTATAACTGGGCTCTCCATAGCTCGACTGGCCACAACCCTTTTCAGGTTGGCTTGAGATTCGAGTCACTATGTCCCATTGATGTGGCCATACCATTTGTAGTTACTCAGGAAGATTCGACTCATGTCTAGTGTGGAGCTGACAAGGAAGACAACTTCATTTATCACATTTAGCACATTTTCCAACAAATCCATGACATATTGGATAGAGCCAATGCTAAGTATAGGCAGCGACATGATCAAAATTGGGTGCCACACAAGTTCCAGGTGGGCGACAAAGTTTGGCTACATTAGCAGAAGGAGCGCCTCGCTGGGCCCCACCATAAGCTTCGCCCTCTTTGATATGTGCCATACACCATCACCAAGGCAGTAGGGGACAATACCTTTGAGCTTAGTATTCCACCATTCCTTGGTATGCACCCAATGTTCAATGTGGATCGCCTTGGGCCCTACTTCCCACCATTGTTGGACACATCCGACATTGTAGAGCAACTCACACCAACAGAATTAAACACATACTGTATGGAATAAGCCACAACTAATCGAATCATGGATACACAAATCAAGAACACCTGACAGCAAAGGATCCAACTATATAGAGTTTTCAAAGCAGGTCAACTCCTTCGCTAGGGCAAGTGGCTCACCAGGGACCAAGTTCAGTAGAAGTTTCCTCATCTCATGGAGGAACTCAACGCAATGGGGACCACTACTTCCTAAGGGGCGAGGAATGATCCAGGTGGATGTTGGTGGCCACCCGCCTATTCCACTTGGACCCCCACCACTATCTCTTTCATTTTTTAAGTTTCCTTAATTATAGCATAGTTTACTATTTTTTGGAGTTTTCGGGTCCTAAACTTCTGGAGCCATTTTGAGGTCCTAATCGACATTTTTTTGGGTAAAATAGGGGCCAAAAGGAGTTGCGGATCGGCTTTGGACATTCAAAAGTATTAGTCCTCAGATATATCTTTCTAACGAGGTATTGTGTGCATCAACAGAGATCGTATGCCAAAGTTATGACCCCGGGAAGTTGATGTACCAATTTACCCAAACGAGACCCATATTTTTGGCGCTTCATTTCCTAGGGTTAGGGTTTTGCATGTTTAGGGTTTTCCATTATTTCTCAATAATAAATAGGCCTTTGAGGCTCATTGTAACAGAGTTCAGAGACATGTAGCCACCACATCTCTTCTCAGAAATAAGCCACCATTGCCTGAGCTAGTCTTATTTCCATTCTATTTGTAAGCATATTTCAGTATTTGATATTAATAAAATGAAGTGTTATTTTTGTTGCATCTATGTATTTATGGTTATATCTATAATTTCTAGCATTCCTATTTAAATCTGGATCAGTGGTATCAGAGGCGTCTGCTCTGTCTCTATTTTTCTCTTCATGTCCCCAACGAGGTCGGGATATAAAGAGTTAAGGCTCGATCTGGTTGAGAAAGCTTAACCTCGCAAACCCCGACGGTTGCCCATGGGGGAAGAAAAGAAAGACGAGGGAGTAGGAGATCTTATCAAAATAGTTCTTGAGAAGGCCGTCGAGAAACAAAGGAACACGATGATGGATAACTTAGCCCAGATCCTTCAATGGTTGTTGACCGGTTGCGCATCCACATCCAACAGCCACTCTCGAGGCACCACTCCTTCTAAGGTACAAGTAAAATTTGACATTCCCATATTTGAGGGCCAAATAGATGCAGACGTTGTAGATAAATGGTTAAATATGCTAGAAGGATATTTTTCTATTCGTGATTTTTCCAGTCAGGAAAATATTACTTTTTCTCTTCTGAAAGTCGCCCCCCACATCAAGGATTGGTAGGAAACCTACTGTGAGCATAAGGATGAAAGTACGCCCTCACTATTTTCAGCCGAACCCACTTGGAATTCATTCTGGGACGCCATCAAAGAGCAATACTACCCTGTTGGGAGCTATCAGGATAAATACATAAAGTGGACCACGCTGCGACAGGGAAGGGAAGAAGACGTGCCAGAGTTTACCAATGTTTTTCAAACCCTTCGCACGAAGTTGGGCACCAAGGATTTTGAGAAACATTTGGTACTCAAGTACCTCGATTTCCTACACAGGTACATCTAGGATGAGATGGATTTCCTGGACATCTCCTTGCTCGACATGGCGTACCGATACGCTATCAAGATTGAGTAGAAGCTTAAACAAAAAAAGCGAGGCTTTGGATCTGCGAATCCAAAGCAAGGGAATGGTGCCCCCAAACCGCAGAATAAAGGATAAAGCCAAGGCAGGGTTGCCCGGGACAACCTGCCAAAGCCACAAGCAAAGAAGAACACCGCAAAGCCAAAGAAGGACACAAGAACATGGTGTGAGTTCCGTAAGAGCTACACTCACAACACAAGTGAGTGTCGGGCCAAGTAGTCACTGGTGGCCAAGCTGAAGGCTTCTAAATAAGATGCATGTTCCGACTCTGAGTCAGAACTTGACAAGGGGAATGGAAAAGGGAATATTATCAATGTACAACCCAATGCCACCGTTGCCACCATGAAGATCCAGAGGAGGAGGAGCACCTCTTCCACTCCCAGATATGGGTAAAGGGTTCCCCGCTATAGTTCATTGTTGATAGCGGGAGTCAAAAGAACCTCATTTCAACAGAGGTCATGAAGTGGTTGCGCTTAATGACCACATCACACCCATAACTATACACCATTAGGTGGCATCCCCAAGGACGGGATCTTTGCTTTAGCCAACAATGCCACCTTCCATACAACATCAAGCCCTTCATAGATGAGGTATTATGTGATGTTGCTCCTCTTGATGTTTGTGGTGTATGAATAGGACAACCATACTTGTGGAAGAGACATGATCTGTATGAGCCAAGGCCTAGCTCTATTATTGTTACCTTGGGAAATAAGTTTTACAGGGTGTCGGAGGTAGCATTGCTTACCGCCATCTCTTTGGTTACTGCAAAACAATGCAGTAATCTCATTTCCAAAACAAAGATTTTTTTTCTTGATGATACGTCCTTAGGGAAATAAGAATATGGTGGCCACGACCTCCGGACAGGACCCCTCTGCATGATAACAACATGTGAACAAGTTCGTGGAGGAGTACGAGGACATCTTCACCTCCCCCGCAAGGGTACCTCTCCACTGTCAGGTCAAGCACTCCATCAATCTGACCCTAGTTGTGCCATTTCCCAATGGACCAATCTATTGGATCTATGTTTTGCAGAATGATGAACTCAAGAGGCAAATTCAGGAGTTGTTTCCAAAAGGTCACATCCGACGGAGTTCATCACCTTGTGGTAGCTTGATTGTGTTGGTATAGAAGAAGGATGGGACCTAGAGACTCTTTATTGACTACCGATCTCTGAATAAGATCACTGTCCAGAAGAGGTACCCGATCCCACATATTCATGACCTTCTAGACCAACTCAAAGGGGCCAAATATTTCAGGAAGATCGACTTGAAGTTCGGATATCACCAGGTACTGATCGAACCCTCTGATGTGTGGAAGACTATCTTCAAAGCCAAGGAGGGCCTATTCGAATGGCTAGTTATGCCTTTTGGGTTGACGAATTCTCTTGCAACCTTCATGAGGCTGATGGATGACATCTTGCGGCCATTCACCAACTCATTTGTAGTAGTATACATAGATGACATCCTGATCTTCAGCCAAAGTTAGGAAGAGCACCTCCACCACATCTGGCAGGTTCTCCAAACACTATGGCAACACACGCTGTGTGCCAATTTGGAGAAATGCACTTTTGGCATGACCTAGGTTCAGTATCTAATATACATTACTTATGAATGCGGGGTGACTGTGGATCTAGCTAAGATCCAAGTCATTCGGGATTGACTAGCGCCAACCACTATGACAGAGATTCGCAACTTTCTTGGTCTTGCCAATTTCTATTGCAGGTTCATTTTGGGGTTCTCTCATATCACTTGGCCCTTAAGTAAAGTCCCCAAGGGAGGAGAGAAAGCAAAATTATTTTGGTTTGAATCTCAACAGAAGGCATTCGTAGAGTTGAAACATCGCCTCTGCTCGACACCAGTGCTCACATTACCAGATGTGCAACAACCATTTGAGATCGAGACATATGCCTCTGACTATGCTATTGGGGCAGTTCGTACTCAATAGGGGCATCCAATGGCATAGCACAGTGAGACACTTTCAGACACAGTCTGGAAGTATCTCATTTATGACAAAGAGATGTATTCCATTGTGGTCCACATACCTGCAACAATTCCATTTGAATATCAAGTACAAGAAGGGCAACACCAATAATGTTGCAGACTGCCTTAGCCGACTGTCGATCAGGGCATTAACCACCATGCTCAAATCTTATGGGCACAAGACTTCTGATTGGCCACTTGCCTACAAAAGCAACCCATAATTCAACCACACATACCAGCCGCTCTTGGAGGGTCAAGTTGTTCTAGATTTTCACCTCGAGGATGCACTGTTATGCCACCTGGGACACCTTTGTGTTCTTTCAAGCGAGCGTGCCAAGATGATTTGGGAAGCGCACTACAGTAGGGTTGCTGGGCATTTCGGGGTCAAGAAAACAGTTACAGTACAACAATTTTTTTTTTATTGGCTGAATCTTCGACATGATGTCAGGAAGTACATCAGATCTTTCACTACCTGTGTCGTTGCCAAGCCGACCATCAAGAAGGAAGACCTCTACACTCTGATGCCTACCACTAGTCGACCTTGGGAATCCATCTCCATGGATTACATGTCGGGCCTTCCTTCTACTAATCATGGAAACGACTACGTTTTTGTGGTTGTTGACAGATTCTCGAAGATGTCCATTATGGCGCCTTGTAAGAAGAATATCATAGCAGAAGCCAATGTTAAAATCTTCTTTGTACGAGTGTGGGTACATTTTGGGGTCCCATAGTCTATCACCTCAGATTGGTACAACAAGCTTCTTAGTACATTTTGGTCCTGTCTTTGGGCGATGCTAGACACCAAGCTCTCTAACTCCACAACTTTCCATCCCCAAAATGATGGCTAGACAGAGGTCGCCAACAAGATGATCGTACATATTCTGCGCATGTACAACTCAAAGCATTCACATAGGGGATGAGATCCTCCCCTATATCCAACATAACTATAACCAGTCTCTCCATAACTCGAATGACCGTAGCCCTTTTTAGGTGACCTTGGGATTCCAGTCACTATGTCCCATTGATGTGGCCATACCATTTATAGCTACTAAGGCAGATTCGTCTCATGTCTAGTTCGAATTCGACAAGGAAAATAACTTCATTGAGCACATTCAACACATTCCCCAACAAGTCCATGACATATTAGACAAAGCCAATGCTAAGTACAAGTAGCGACATGATCAGCATCGGGTGCCACACAAGCTCCAGGTGGGCGACAAAGTTTGGCTACATTTGTAGAAGGAGTGCCTCGTTGGGCCCCACTGCGAACTTCGCCCGCTACGATATGGGCCATACAACATCACCAAGGTGGTAGGGGAAAATGCCTTGAAGCTCAGTATTCCACTATTCCTTGGTCTACACCCAGTATTCAATGTGGACTGCCTTCGACCCTACTTCCCACCATTGTTGGACACATTCGACATTGCATAACAACTCACACCAAAGGATTTAAACCCAGACTGCATGGAACAAGCCACAACTAATCAGATGATGGACACACATATCAATAACCCCCAACAACAAAGGATCCAACTATATCGAGTTGTCAAAGCATGCCAACTCCTTCACCAGGGCAAGTGGCTCTCGAGGGACTATGTTCAACAGAAGTTTCCTCGTCTCATGGAGGAACTCAACACAACGGGGACCATTTCTTCCTAAGGGGGGAGAAATGATCCAAGCAGATGTTAGTGGCCACCTTCCTATTCCACTTGGACCCCCACCATTGTCTCTTTCATTTTTTCAGTTTCCTTAATTGTAGCACAATTTACTATTTTTGGCAGTTTTCGAGTCCCGAACTTTTGAAGTCGTTTTGAGGCCCTAACCAAAGTTTTTTGGGAAAATTGGGGCCAATAAGTTTTTGGGAGCAATGTTGGATAGTCAGAAGTTATATTCATCTGATAGATATTTCTGATGAGGTATTGTGCATGTCAAACAGAGATCGTGTGCCAAAGTTACGACCCTGGGAAGTTGATGTACCAATTTACCCAAACAAGGCCCATAGTTTTGGCGCTTCATCTCCTAGGGTTAGGTTTTTGGATGTTTAGGGTTTTCCGTTGTTTCTCAATAATAACTAGACCTATGAGCCTCATTGTAACAGATTTTAGAGGCATGTAGCCGCAACATCTCTTCTCAGAGATAAGCTACCATCGCCCGAGCTAGTCTTATTTCCATTTTGTTTGTAAGCATATTCCAGTATTTGATATTAATGAAATGTAGTGTTATTTTTGTTGCATCTCTGTATTTGTGGTTATATCTGTAATTTGTTGTGTTCCTATTTAAATCTAGATCAATGGTATCATAGGGGTCTGCTCTTTCTCTTTTTTTATTTTCATGTCCCCAACGAGGTCAGGATATAAGGAGTTAGGGCTCGATCTGGTAAAACCTTTGCAAGATCAGCCTCACAAACCCCGACGACCACCCATGGGGGAAGAAAAGAAAGATGAGGGAGCAACAGATCCTATCAAAAAATTTCTCAAGGAGGCCCTCGAGAAACAAAGGAACGTGATGATGGATAACTTTTCCAAAATCCTTCAACAATTGCCCACCGTCGGCGCATCCACATCCAACAACAACTCTGGAGGTGCCACTCTTTTTAAGGTACAAGTAAAATTTGAAATTCCCATATTTGTGGGCCAAATAGATGTAGACGTCATAGATAAATGGTTAAATATGCTAGAAGATATTTTTCTGTTCATGATTTTTCCCGGTTCCAGCCGGGAAAAATATATTTTTTCTCTTCTCAAAGTTGCCCTCACGTCAAGGGCTGGTGGGGAACCTACTGTGAGCAGAAGTATGAAAGTAAGCCCTCACTGTTTTTAGTCGCACCTACTTGGAATTCATTATGGGATGCCATTAAGGAGCAGTACTACTCTTTCGGGAGCTATGAGGATAAATACATAAAGTGGACCATGATTCGGCAGGGACCAAGACGTGCCGAAGTTTACCAATGTTTTACATACCCTTCTCACGAAGTTTGGTATCAAGGATTCTAAAAAAAATTGGTACTCAAGTACCGCAACTGCCTACACAGGTACATCCAGGATGAGATGGAGTTCCTAGACATCTTCTCGCTCAACATGGCATACTGATACACTTTCAAGTTCGAGCAAAACCTTAAAAACAAAAAGCGAGACTTTGGATTTGTGAATCCGAAGAAAGGGAAAGGTGCCCACAAACCACAAAACAAAGGACAAAGCCAAGGTGCGGCGGCGTAGGACAACCCGCCAAAGCCGCAAGCAAATAAAAACACTGTGAAGCCGAAGAAGGACACACGAAAGTGGTGTGAGTTCCATAAGAGCTCCACTCA
Source organism: Pinus tabuliformis (assembly GCA_031772625.1). NCBI lineage: Eukaryota > Viridiplantae > Streptophyta > Pinopsida > Pinales > Pinaceae > Pinus > Pinus tabuliformis. The sequence goes on from CM062805.1 coordinate 964,689,443, forward strand.
CAACACAAGTGAGTGTCGGTCCAAGCAGTCACTTGGGGTCGAGTTGAAGGCTTCTGAATCAGATGCATGTTCCGATTCTAAGTCAGAACCTGATAAAGTGAATGAAAAAGGAAAGAATATTATCGATGAAGATCCCAACGCCACCGTTTCCACCACAAAGATCCAGAAGGAGGAACCCAAAGATCTAGTGGAGGAGGAGTGCCTCTTCCACTCCCATATTTGGGTAAAGGATTCCCTGCTACAGTTCCTTGTCGAATGAAGGAGCCAAAAGATCCTCATTTCAGCAGTGTTCGTGAAGCGGCTTGGCTTGTCGACCACAACACACCCACAACCATACCCCATCGAGTGGCTTCACTAAGGATGGGATCTTCCTATCAGCCAGCAATGCCACCTTCCATACAACATCAAGTCCTTCATGGATGAGGTAATATGTGACATTGCTCCTCTTGATTTTTGTGATGTATTATTAGGCGAACCATACTTATAGAAGCAACATGTTGTGTATGAGTCAAGGACTGGCACTGTTATTGTTACCTTGGGAAATAAGTTGTATAAGATACTGGAGGTAGCACCGTCTACTACCATCTCTTTGGTTACTACAAAACAATGCAGTAAGCTCATTTCCAAAACTGGGAAATTGTTTTTCCTTATGATACATCCTCAGCGAAAGAAGAATATGGTGGCCACAACCTCTAGACAAGCCCCCTCCGCATGACAACAATAGATGGACAAGGTTGTGGAGGAGTAGGAGGACATCTTCACCTCCACCGCAGGGGTGCCTCTGCACTGTCAGGTCAAGCACTCCATTGATATGACCCAAGGTGCGTCATTTACCAATGGACCAATCTATCGATGCTCACTTTTGGAGAATGACGAAATCAAGAAGCATATTTAGGAGCTGCTGCAGAAAGGTGACATCCAGCTAAGTTCATCATCTTGTGGGAGCCTGATTGTGTTGGTACATGATGGCCTCTAAATTAGAATTAAATTAAGACCCATATGACCATCCTTCAACACATTAAACCTCTCTGTAACAACCATGGTGAAAATTCCATTTAAAAATATATAAATACCATGGATGATGGGACATGTATTCCAAGCTGAATGGTGGGAAGGACATCCTAGTGGGTATTCATTTGGTTGTTTATGGTTAAGGAAATTAGCAAAGGCTATGGCTAAGGCATTAAAGAGGCAAAAAGGTATTTTGGAACATCTATTTATGAAAATAATGGAAATTATGAGAAAAGGAAGGTGAAAGTTCATAGGCTGCACGTGAGGAGGAAATTGGAGGAAAGTAATGGAAAATGAAGAAAATAGAGGCTTAATTAATAAAAAGGCTTCTTAGGATCAGTGGTGAAGGCTTGATCAATTAAATTTTAGAGCTCTCTCATTATTCTCTCTCTCTCATACTCTTGGCCGCTTAGAGTTTTCTTGGAGCACTCTTGGAGGGTGTGGCATACTTGGATTCTTGGAGAAAGAAGGCAAAGGAAGAGTAGGAAAGCGCATGAGGGCATCGACATCAGTAACTACCTTATATTTTCTTGCAGGTATCGAGTTGCATGTATGGTTTCTTCCCTAGTTTTGGCATGCATGGCACATGCATGTGGTTTCTTGGTTGTGATCTGTCATTGGCATGGAGGATTGCCTGGATCGACAGTGGATTGCCTAGCCTTTCCATTTCCTAGATAGCCATGGTGATTGTGGGTTTACTTTCATTGCTTTGTTTTGGTTGTTTCTCATGTTTCCTTAGCTTGGGTTGAGTTATTATTCCTGGAAGCCCTGGTTGAACAAATGCTCTGGAAACCCTATAACGGCTTGGGTTGCGTTACTAGTCCTGGAAGCCTTGTAACGAATTGGGTTGAGTTACTAGTCCTGGAAGCCCTGTAACGGCTTGGGTTGAGTTACTAGTCCCGAAAGCCCTGGTTGAACAAACGCTCTGGAAGCCCTGTAACAACTTGGGTTGAGTTACTAGTCCTGGAAGCCCTGGTTGGAAAAATGCTCTGGAAGCCCTTGGTGGGTTGAGTTACTAGTCCTGGAAGCCTTGGTTGGACAAATGCTTTGGAAGCCCTGTATAAGTTGTGGGTTGAGTTACTAGTTCTAGAAGCCTTGGTTGGACAAATGCTCTAGAAGCCCTGCATAAGCTATGGGTTGAGTTACTAGTTCTGGAAGCCTTGGTTGGACAAACGCTCTGGAAGCCCTGGAAGGCTTGGATGGAGCCCAATCTGATGATGGTTTTTGGTGATGTCCGATCGTGAGGTGGAATCATTGTTTGATGGGTTGAGGTGGATGGCCTTTAGAAGCCCTAGATGAGTTTTGATTGATGTGTTCTATGAGATCCCACACTCATGCTTGGAATATGGCACGAGGGTGAATGGATGAAGAGAGGTTTGGCTCAGCCACTCTACGGGCCGGTGGAACGTGGTAGTCCCATCTCCGATTGGTTCATTTTATTCATTAATGAGAAATCCATTCCCTTGAATTTCATGTGTAAAGGTACTAATGCATTTATGGATTTTATGGCTATTATGTTTATTGTATTTCTGTTCCTATTATGCTGGTTATATGCACATTTCATGACAACAACTATGTATGGATCTCATCATGTTTTTACTTGTATATGAATGGATAATGTGTTTATGAGTTAATGGAGGATAATACAGCAGATGGCACGAGGGAACAATGGTTCATAGCGGTTCTCAGATAAGTATGAGATCCATACAGTTAATTATGTTATTTACACCTGTAGGTTACATGTTGATGATATATTTGACGAAATGCCTATCATGTCTAGTAGGGGTCTAGTGATGATCTTGTTGATATTATTATTTTTGCATCATTGTTTCCTTGCATCCTTACTAATTCTAAGTGATCATTCCTTTCTGGGCAGTGTCCCAGGCTCTAGGCCGAAAAAGGTGGCTCAAATCCTAGAATGCTAGCATTAATGCTAAGACTAACTCGTGTGGGCAGTGTCTAGGAAGCGTTATAAAGCACCTGGGCAGTGTCTAGGGAGCGTTAGTCCCGAAACTCTCGCCTGGGCAATGTCTAGGGAGCATTACCCTGCCCTTAAGTCTCTCAAACAGCAGTGGGACCCAAGGATAGGCAGTCTAAGTGGCTGAGTTGTCCCTTGAAGGTTATTTGGATGAAGTTGGATGACTTTATGTGATGTTCCATCGATTCCATTTCGTTAAAGTCACCAAGGAGGTTGAATCTTATCATAGTGGCCTCTCGTCACATGTTTACCCCGGCTGGTCGGTTGCTTGGATAGATGTGGGAGGAGGGTGTTACAGAGTGGTATCAGAGCATGGTTCAACTCTCGGACTGGATGGGTTGAATGTGTTAGTCATGCATGCATGTCAGTTGCATGTGTGTCTCCTACACTTGCATTTCATGTGCTTGTTGCATTTTCTTGATGATTGATTATGGTTGTTATGGAGAATTTGAAGTTAATTTCGTGAAATGTGTTGGTCATGAGTATGTGACTAGTTGCGTATGGTTTATATGTCACTTACATGTTGATTTTAGGTTGCCTACTTACATCCTTGTATGTTAGGTTACTTTTTTAAAATTTTGATTACATGCATCAGTCTTGTAGGTTGATTACAAGAACTGATCAATTATGTTAGACTACATGCGGTTATGTGTATTGGTAGTTGGTTTGGAATTGCTTATACATATTGTTGGTTGCATGTGAAAATGTGTACAATGGAGTAATGGTTATTGTCATGCATGTAGTCATGGTTTTTGTAACTGATATGGTCACGCATTGATGATTAAACTCTAGCTAGAATGGTGTATACATGGTTTTGTGCTCATGTGTTATATGTATATATGCAATTGTTATGCATGTATGGTCTTGGTTATAGTTATCCATGAATAGTAGGTCAATCATGCCTTGTGAAGTCATTGTATGAAATTTAGGTCATCATGATGCTATTGGTTGTTATGATGCTAATGTGTTGAGATAGAGCAGGAGATGCAGATCATCATAATGTGGTTGCAACATTGGACTTTGGGGTAAGAGCAGATCGTCATACATGTATTGTATGTTTGACATGCATGTATGTAGGTTAAAGGATTGTTATATGCATTAGGGTTATATACATTAGGTTTATGAACATGTATTTGATGTTATGGTTACATTAATGATAGATGTTGGTTGATTAATGTAGTTATGTGCACGTGTCGGATAGTCAAGAATGATAATAACCTGTAGTTGTATGCATTTCTATTGTTGTTTTCTATTAGATAACCTGATGATTATGCTATATGTTGTTGATGAGTATCTTATAGGTTAACTTGTTGATTGTTATATGATAGTTAGCTTGATGATTCAGTTTTATGTTGTTGATGAGCATGATATGTAGCTTATTGTTGTTATATGTTATTAACTTGATGATTAGAGTTATTTCATTGAGATCTTGATGTCATAATTTGGATTGGTCATATGTGTGATGGTTATGTTCATTGCATTGAATATCTTGATGTTATATATATTGCGTTAACCTGGTTTGACAAACGCAGATGGTTATGGTTGCGATACTCAGGTATGAGTTGACACATTTGTGATATGGTGTCATACTAATCTAGATTGGTCATACATATGTGATTGTTATCCATGAACGACAAATGCTTATGAGTTTATGATGTAAAAATATTAATTAGTTACTGATATGATATAATGATCTTACTTGTGTTTGGACTGATATGTTGTGAAGTTATATTATGCTAATATGGATTGATTATGCAAACAAGATAGTCTCCCCTAATATACATTAAGGTATAAGTTTTCTTATGTCGTATATTTGGTGCTTGGTTGTTTGATCATGATGTCTATTTGGTGTTTGGGTGATTGGTGTCTAGTTGATTTATTTAACCTAGTATGAATGTTTGATGAATTGCATAATATGAGTATGTGTTCAAATGATCTTGTTTTAAGATAACTGTAATAAAATATATGTGTTGAGATAGTTGATATGTAATTGAGTATAGTAGGTGATAGTTGTAGTACTATGACTGATGACTATGAGTTGACTATGGATTATGACATGATTGTTAGTCTTGGTAACAGTTGATTTCAAATTAATAGATATTAGTGTATTGATATTTGGAACATGTGGTTGACATGTGTGCTCAGTTGCAAGATAACATGCTTGGTATTAGCATGATAAGGTAGTAGTTGATGTGTCTATATAACTAACAACTGGGTGATGTGACAGTGCATAGTAAGTCTCGATTGCAACTAGGAAAAGGTCAAAGAAAGGAATTGGGCAAGAATTCCTTTGCCCATGTTTGGAAACCCTAATTACGAACGAATGAGTGCTTTTCACATAGGAAGTATTCTTAACGTTAATCTAGTCTAACATTATGTGGATACATGCTATATTCATCAAGATGTACTTGACATGTATATTAGATAGTCTTTAGCTACAGGTGGACCTATTAAAGGATTGGAGTCCCTTGAGAGATGGCGTGGATGTGTTTAGATGCAAGCAGCATGCTTGGCACAACAAGATAAGGTAACTGGTGTATTTTATTTATGCACTAACAATTATGTTTTATGGTAGTATGATGCAGTGAATTGCATGGCAAGAAACTTCCATGAAATCTTGAAGAAGGTTCAGGTCAATCTTTCCTTGGGAACCATGGGGATTGAGTCATGGTGTTTGTTTTTAGTCTTGTGATTTTGGTATTTTGTGATTGTTGCACTTGATTTGCAAGTTTGAATGTGTCTGGTGCATAGCTATGCCACTTGCGGAGTCGTGTTGTTATTGTTTTTTATGATTTTCTTGTTGTTGTTGTTGTTTCCATTCTTTTCTTTTATGTTTTGAGTCTGGGGAATTGGTTGGGAAAGAGGAAAGTTAATGTAGCTTGAGAAGAGCTATGTGGTACCCAACAGGTGATGCAAGACATGGATGAAGCTTGGTGCATGAGTAAGCGCAGCAGAACAAGACTATAATAGTTGATTGGAATGGTTGGGTCTATTGTGGTAAATGGATGGTGGAAATACAATCATGAGAAAGGTAACTAGAAAAGGTAAAGTAAATGGATCTGAGGTGTTAGTTTCCTTGGCTATGTTGGGAATGATTGTTCTCAATGTTGTGTATGAATAAAGGAAGTTCTCTTAACCTTGACCTTGGTATTTAGTAATTATTTTATGATCATGATTATGTTGATGTTTATACATGTAGGTGTGTATGTATGTCACTGTCTAATAGGATGATGATTGTTTTATGCTAATGTTTATGTATATGTATGTATGTGTATATGTATCTATGTCACTGTTCGACAGGGTCATCAGGAATCATTCTTGTGGAGGAATGATTGCTTACACATGAAAATGACATGAAGAGGTTCCTGGTCTTACGAGGAATCAATTGGGAAGAGTAGTCATGAAAAATATATGAGGTTAGTATCATGTGGTTATGAGTTGATATTATGTGATTATATCATGTCTATGTTATGGACAAGTTATGGGATACATCAACAAAATGAAAGCAGTGTGGTCCGTGACATGTCAAGATAAGCATGAATAAGACACTAGAAGCAAGGTTTCTTGGTAAGGACAGTGTGGTTGGGATGTGTGGTACTGTTGTTATGCATATGTTGTACATGTTGCATCTGTGATGTTGTGCGCATGCGGTGTTGTGCATATGTAGTGTGTGTACATGATGTTTGTATAATATTATGTACAAGGTGTTAGTATATATAATGTTGTATGAATGTTGCATATTCAGTGTTGGGTATATATGGTGCCATGTACGTGTTGGATATACAGTTCTTTGTACATATTGAACTGTCTGCATGATGGATATACGGTGTTGTATGCATATGGTGCTCTACACGTGTTGGATATGTGGTGATGTGTACAGATGATGCTATGTACATGTTGGATATACAGTGCTATGTACATGTGGTGTTGCGTGCATGTTTTACATGTGGTGTTGTGTACATATGGTGTTGGGTGCATGATTGTACAAGTGGTGTTGTTTGCATGTAGTGTTGTGTACATGTGGTATTGTGTTCAAGTTGTACATATGGTGCGATGTACATGTGGCATTGTGCACACGTTGTGCAGGTGGTGCCATGTACATGTGATGTTGTGCACACATTGTGCAAGTGGTATTGTGTACATGTATATATGGTACTGGTGTGCATGTGGTATTGTGTGCATGACATATATGTTGTTTTCAGGGCATGCGATACCATATATGTGTATTGTGTACTTGTGGTGTCGTGACATGCGTACTTGTTGTGTTGTAATTTGTGTGGGTACATGTATTGTGTGGCGTTGTACATCGGGTATATATGTATGAGTTGTGTTGTATATCGGGTGTATGTGTATGCATTTTGTGGCGTCACACATTGTGTGCCAATGCGTACGTACACTAGGTTTAGGTGTATGTGTTGTATGTCAGGTATAGGTGCATGTGTTGCATGGTGGTTGTATGTATGTGATGAACACTATGCATATGTGCACCTGGTGGAGGATAAGGCACTAGGTGTGGCAACCGATCCAATGTGTGTATAGAAAGAACAAAGGCAAAAGTAAGGATCGATGAAGGATAAGTATCGGTATATTATTTCAGTTTTATTATGCATGTGATTTATGATTATGGTATATGATGATTATATATGATCTATGATTCTAGTTTATGATGGTTACATGTGACTTATGATTTTGATCTATGATGGTTATGTTTTGAGCTAACCTAACGATATATTTTTATACATGTTGATTTGGTCAAATATGCTAGTTTGACTTGTTGTGGCAATTGGCAGGAAAAAACCTGTGACCCCCTGGGGCTATAGTGCACTTGGAAAGAAAAGTCAGAAGAGAAATAGATTACAAATGTACCTTATTGAAGAGCTACCAATGAGGTATGATTTGAATTTATTTTAAAACTGATGGAAGCTATGTGCGTGATACAGGAAGCATGAAATTAGCAGTTGGGTGATTGAAATGAGTGCAAGAATTTGCAACAACAAAGAAATTGGAACATGCAGCAGTATGCTGGTAAAGCACTTCAGGAGTAGGGCCATTGTGGGACACATAAACCCAATAATGTCCGTTGATTGCCATGATCATGCTATGACCAGTATGATGTGTTGAGGCAGGGATATGCCTTGGTTTTTGTATCTTCCGATGCGAGGAAACCTTTCCAAGGGATGGACTGCCCAATATGGGGGTGCCAGCGGAACTTGGAAGGTGAGTGACTGCACGGAAGGGGTGACCGGATTTCCGAGGGACTGTGTAGCAGAGAAGGGAAGGTCACGGATGAATTTGTTTTGGTCATTAGCATTGCCAGATGGAATCAGATGCACATTGGGAGTGCGCCCTGGAACAATGAGTTGGTAACTGTTCGCTGAGAGGACAAGTGGCGTGGGATTATAACACTAGACATTGGATGCAGATTTGACTTTGCAGTGGACTCTGGACTTCCTAGGAAGGAGGTGGATCTTGGTATTACTTTGAGGGTGGAGGTATGAGCCTCTGGATTCCCTTGTTTCGGATGCAGGCATCATATTATTTTATTTTCTAGTTGAGAAAATGTGCATATGTGTATATGTGGTTATTGTAAATACCGTAATGAGCTATGTTATAAAGCTCTAGTATGTGGTATGTTGTCATTTTGTCATGATGTTTTTGATTTTGAGAAGATCTTTCATTGTAAATACTGCAATGAGCTATGTTATAAAGCTCCATGGGCAGTTGTTTTGTTTTCAACAATCATGTTGGTTATAGGTGTCATTGAACACCAAAGACGGTGTTCCTCCAAGGGGGATGGTTCTGTAACAAGCCTGGTGAAAATTCCATGTAAAAATATATAAATACCATGGATGATGGGACATGTATTCCAAGCTGAATTGTGGGTAGGACAACCTAGTGGGTGTTCATTTGGTTGTTTATGGTTAAGGAAATTGGAAAAGGCTATGGCTAAGGCATTAGAGAGGCAAAAAGGTATTTTGGCACATTTATTTATGAAAATAATGGAAATTAGGAGAAAAGGAAGGTGAAAGGTCAGAGGTTGCATGTGAGGAGGAAATTGAGGGAAAATAATGGAAAATGAAGAAAATAGAGGCCTCATTAATAAAAATTCTTCTTAGGATCAGTGGTGAAGGCTTGATCAGTTCAATTTTGGAGCTCTCTCATTATTCTCTCTCTCATACTCTTGGCTACTTAGAGTTTTCTCGGAGCACTCTTGGAGGGTGTGGCATACTTGGATTCTTGGAGCAAGAAGGCAAAGGAAGAGAAGGAAAGCGCAAGAGGGCATCGACATCAACAACTACCTCATATTTTCTTGCAAGTATCGAGTTGCATGTATGGTTTATTCCCTAGTTTTGGCATGCATGGCACATGCATGTGGTTTCTTGGTTGCGATCTGTCATTGGCATGGAGGATTGTCTGAATCGACAGTGGATTGCCTAGCCTTGCCATTTCCTAGATAGCCATGGTGATTGTGGGTTTACTTTCATTGCTTTTTTTTGGTTGTTTCTCATGTTTCCTTAGCTTGGGTTTAGTTATTAGTCTTGGAAGCCCTGGTTGAACAAACGCTCTGGAAGCCTTGTAATGGCTTGGGTTGAGTTACTAGTCCTGGGAGCCCTGGTTGAACAAACGCTTTGGAAGCCCTGTAGCAGCTTACGTTGAGTTATTAGTCCTAGAAGCCCTGGTTGGACAAATTCTCTGGAAGCCCTTGGTGGGTTGAGTTACTAGTCCAGGAAGCCTTGGTTGGACAAATGCTCTAGAAGCCCTGTATAAGTTCTGGGTTGAGTTACTAGTTTTGGAAGCCTTGATTGGACAAACGCTCTAGAATCCCTGCATAAGTTATGGGTTGAGTTACAAGTTCTATAAGCCTTAGTTGGACAAATGCTTTCGAAGGCCTAGAATTCTTGGATGGAGACCAATCTGATGATGGTTTTTGATGATGTCCAACCGTGAGATGGAATCACTGTTTGATGGGTTGAGGTGGATGGCCTTTGGAAGCCCTGGATGAGTTTTGATTGATGTGCTATAAGAGATCCCACATTCATGCTTGGAATATGGCACAGGGGTGAATGGATGAAGAGAGATTTGGCTCAACCATTCTATTGGCGGGTGGAACATGGTAATCCCATCTCCGGTTGGTTCATTTTATTCATCAATGAGAAATCCATTCCCTTGATTTTCATGTGTAAAGGTATTGATGTGTTTATGGATTTGATGGATTATATGTTTACTGTATTTCTGTTCCTATTATGCTGGTTATATGTACATTTCATGACAACAACTATGTATGGCTCTCAACATGTTTTTACTTGTATATGAATGGATAATGTGTTTATGAGTTAAGGGAGGATAATACAACAAATGGCATGAGGGAACAATGGTTCATAGCGATTCTGAAATAAGTATGAGATCCCTACACTTAATTGTGTTATTTACACCTATAGGTTACATGTTGATGATATGTTTGACAAAATGCCTATCATGTATAGTAGGGGTCTGGTGATGATCTTGTTGATATTATTACTTTTGCATCATTGTTTCCTTGCATCCTTACTAACTCTAAGTGATCATTCCATTATGGGCAGTGTACCAGGCTTTGGGCCAAAAAAAGGTGGCTTAAATCCTAGAATGCTAGAATTAATGCTGAGACTAACTCACCTGGGCAGTGTCTGGGAAGCATTATAAAGCACCTGGGCAGTGCCTACGGAGCGTTAGTCCTGAAACTAACTTGCCTGGGCAGTGTCTAAGGAGCATTACATTGCCCTTAAGTCTCTCAGACAACAATGTGACCTAGGGATAAGAAGTCCGAGTGGCTGACTTGTCTCCTGAAGGTTATTTGGATGAATTTGGATGACTGTATGTGATGTTCCGTCGATTCCATTTTCTTAAAGTCACCAAGGAGGTTGAATCTCATCATAGTGGCCTCTCGTCGCATGTTTACCTCGGCTGGCTGGTTGCTTGAGTAGATGTGGGAGGTGGGTGTTACACTCTTTTTTTGCATTAGATAATGTATTTTTAACTTTAATATGTTCATTAGGAGGCTTATGGATAATTGCATTTTTGTGCCTAATATTATTTATTTTTGTGGAATATTGTGAGAATATTGGGCAAATTATGAAGATTCGGAGGAGGGGATAATTTAGGTTTCTTGCTCCCTACTATAGGAGCATCAATATTCAATAATAAATCAACAATATATCATGGAATTATGGCACAGATTGTGGAGCTCCAATGATTTAGAAAATCTAGGGATGTGCTCCCTGCCATTTAATGCAGATTCCTAGTATTGGGAGCCAAATCCACTAATCAAGGGATTTTGGTGGGGAAAGCTTCTTTCTTTCATGGGGAATGATTCATAATCATTTTGTATAAGTACCAAGTCGAATTTGCCTCTAGGGGTGTATTTTTATTAGTCTTCTTGTGGAGAGAACTCGTATTTTTGTAGCTCCATTTTCATTTCTTGCAGGGATGTAATTGTATTGATGGAAATAGTGAAGATTGGTGTCATGCTCAGCTTCTAAACCTTGGTCTTATTCATATGACTATGAGTTTCCTTGGTCTTGGCCATCCCAGGAGCCTCAAAGCCCTTTTGTATCATTTACTTTTCTTCCTTTCACTTCTTATTTACATGCATCTCTTGTTCTTGTCTTTTTTCTATTTCTGCATTTAGTGTTATTGGTTTCTTGTTGTAGGAATGGGTTAAATGGTTGAAGTAAGCTATTTTGCAGGATCGCAAGCATAATTTCATCCTTGGAATAGATTTTCAAGGTCATAGTAATCATTGAGCTACTTGTATTAGTTTTCTTATTCCCAAATCTAGATTTTTGGAAGTCTTTTGTGGCAAATAACAATAAATTTCTACTATTTTTTTAGAGCATTCTAATGAGCTTCAATCGAGTTGATTCCACTAAAATTAGATAAAAAAAACAACCTATTTAATTAAAAAAATGATCCCAATGAATTTTCACTTCATTAGGTTAGGTATTTGATAGATTTACTAGCTCACTAGTTCTTGAATTTCTAGATCTTAGACTAGTAATTTTCTGCCATTTTTTAGCATGGGTTAACATAGGTCTTTTTGAGTTATTCCACTTGGAATGGAGACCTAAGACATCTTAGTCAATAATTTTTTTTTGTCCCATCCAATTTGGATTTCATTTTGTTGGTCATTTGGTGAATTATAACTCCCTATAGCAAATTTGTTGTTTCTTGTACTACTACTACATGAAACCCTGTAGTAGCCTTCCAACTTGCATATACTTGCCCAGATTCGCTCAAGAAGCTTGGTTATTGTCCCTTAGGTTTGAATAAAGACCCATAGGATCCAAATCAATGATTAGGGAAGACTAAATACCACTTCGGACTTGCCTATTTATCCATGCAAAACATTTCAACAATTTGGGCTAATGGACAGATTTATGAAATTGGTAATACAATGATGATTTTATTGATTGCCACATCCAATGAACTTTGCCAATGGATCTAAAGTATTTGAAATGTAATGGTTGAAATTTATTTCATGATATTTACTTTATGCAATTAGAATAGGTTTCTTTCATTATAGTTTCTTTCTTTCAATAGGTTGAGGTTTCCATTTCAAGCATTTCATTTTCTTTAATTAGTTTAGGATTTGAGTTCAGTACATGCGCTCCATTACATCATGACATCAAAGGAAGGACACATTGTATGCTTCACATATAGTGCCAGCCAATACCTCTTAAGTTTGTACGAAGCCCGGGTTGATAATTAAAGTTGGTAGCCTTGGTAGTTGCAACATTCTTGTTGCAATATCGAGGCTCATCACTTTTTGGCACCGTTGCTGGGTAGGTGTCAAAGTATGCATTATTTTCTTCCCTAGTTGATTCATTTCTTTTTACTTTTTGCAAAAAAAAAAAATATTTGCATTAGGCATATTTCTTTTCAAAAATAGAAAAGTGCATTGCATTAGTGTTTTCATTCAATCATAAAAACAAAAACAAAAAAAAGAATCTCGAACACCAACCCACCCCCCCCGCTCATTTGATCAAGTGGTGCAATAATATCCACATCACCATCCACTTTTGTAGGTAAAAGAAGAAGATATGGTAAAGGATGTAGAATAAATGGATGGATATGATGACAATGAGGAAGATCCTCTCAAATTTCCCATTCAATATATTGATGGTAGTGTGCACATGAAGAACATCCCTCCACCTTTTCTTCCAAAATTTAATGGTCTAAGGTGAGAGGATCCGGAAACCTTTCTATTTGAATTTATATCTTTTGTAGATCTTATGGTTACTTATTAAAAACTCAAAAACTAAGATTGTTTCTGACAACATTGAAGGATAGAGCTCTTAAATGGTTCATGAGTTTAAGGACTAATTCAATAAGATCATGGAATGATATGCAAAATATATTTCTAGAAAAATATAAAGATCATGATCTTAAAGAATAAATATTTAGAATGAATCAAATAGAAGATGAGAGCCTTGAGGATCTAATAGAGAGGTTCATGCATAATGTTAAGAGGGAAAAATTACACCATTTAGGATCAGACACACTAAAAACCCTCTTACTTAGAGTAATTAGGGATGAGTGGATTGATCTCCTTGATCTCATGAGCCGAGATTATGTATACCATTTATCATTTGAAGAAATTTGTGAAACATGCAAAAACATATCAAGAGGAAGGGCAAGAGTAAGTAAATCAACATCAAGATCAATAAGTCAAGCTAAACTTGGAAATTTTCTTGATAAATTCAAAACAGAAATTCTGTTGTAGCAGCTACAACCACCCTCCAAAATTTTGCCTTAGCTTCATTTTGTAACCTCCCTACCAACCTTTCACAGTGGCATGTCTTGCCTTGTCAAGTACACAAGATTCAATAATTTTCTTGCAAAATGATAGTTTGTCCATCAGATCTTGTTGCATTCCGCTCATAGGCTGTTCTTCCAGACTCTATCTAGCTCCAGGCTGAGCATCTTCTTCGATAAACTGTGCAATTCTGGAGGGCAACCAGCCTTCCCTCCAGAAATTGTGCAATTCGATCTAGCAGCCTACTGGGCTTCAAAATTGTGCAAATAGAAAATTGCCTCCAATCAAGCTTCACTGAGAAAATTGCGCAATTCCTCCCAGAAAGATTGCTTAGCCTAAGAATTGTGCAATCCTAGGCAACAGTCAGCTGCTCTGCCCAGAAAGTGTGAAAATCTTATGGGCAGCTAGCCCAGAGCCCTCCCAAAAATGCGCATTTTTTCCTAGTAGTTGAGCAGGCTCTTGCATGTGTAGTCGGGTTGACCAGTTCCACCCGGGACTAAGGAAACTTGAATTGCATGCATGGGTTGCTTTTTCCCGGAATAGAGAAAAGCTACATGCAAAAAGAATCCCTTGATTCAGGGAGCTATTTTTAGCAGCTGGAGCTTACATGCAAAGATACATTTAGAATCTTTCCTCCAAGTGTCGCTTTTTCCTATATTTGTGGCATGTGCATCATGAGCCTCAAACTTATTTATTTGACGCTGTAGAGCTGACTCATTCACATTGATATTGGAGCTCTGACATCCCACAACACATCTAGAACTTTTCAACACATCGAGCTCAGTTATTCATGGGTAAGTTGGCTTAACTTGTCTTTTGCAACATTTTTGTCATTTTTTGTGTTTTTGCTTGTGTGGGTGTTGTTTTCTTAATTTCTGTAAACGATTGCTATTGTTTACATGCATACTAGATTGTACTAGCACCGTTTCATTTTTTGTTAGCATCTCACTGTTGTCGCATGCATGAATCTTTTTTACACGAACGGTCACTGATTCAGCAACTCACTTCACCCACATGCATGTTGTTCTATTTTTTGAATCCTTCATTCACTTTTTTCATGCATGATCATTCACTCCTGCTTACACTAAGTGTTGCCATGCATTTACAATCACATTTGATTTCAGTTGCCCGATGGCGGGTCTAGACAACCTTGGCTTAGACTCTGCCTCACCAAGACAACATTACACAATCGAGAGAAGGAAGGCTCTATCATAATCTAAGGAAATGCACATTTCTCCCCAGTGACTGTCCTCTAGTCTTTCATTGTGCAATTTTGAGGGACAGTGATTGCTCACCCAGAAAATTGTGCAATGCAGTCACTGGGCCTGCAACCATTGTCAGCTGGAATTACGCATTGCGCAATTCCAGCAGCCAACAGTTAGCCTAGATTACACATTGCACAATTCCAGTAGCTAGGCATGCCTCCCAAATAGCGCAAACTTCCTTTTGCACAGTTCTGGCAGCTAGTCTCCCAGCTTCCCAAAAGAAATTGTGCAATCGTTGCCAGTCAATCCCCAGGTATGTGTTATGACATTCCTCAGGTTTGCTTTGGTTTTCGTTGACAGATTTATTACCATGCATGTCTCTTTGTCTCTAGATATTGCAGGTGTTCATCCTTCTCTTAGAAGTATAGGATCAATGGCCTCCAAGAGAGCAGGATCAAAGGACACTGATGGAAGTGCAACTGAGCAGTAGTTGATCAAATGTCTGCAAGTCTACCAATCTATGAAGATACCAAGTTGATTGTAGACAAGGACATCAAGCTGAAATCGCAAGAGGTCAATGATGTATTTGCAAGCACATTTGGGGAAGACCTTGAAGACCGCCGGGTATATGTTAACATTCACAAGTCTGGCTTGTATCGGGTTGCATGTAGATACCCCGCGTTCCCATGCGTGGACATGATACATTGGATTGTCTCGCGCACTGATTCTGAGACGATGAATTTGAACAGTGTCAGTGGGACGAAGATTGCAACCTTCAAGGCACAGGATTATGATGAGATGTATCAAATGTTGGATCCTTTGACCATCATGGAGACTCCCTTTAGCATACCCAGCAGTAATGCCAACTCTAGAGGCATTTTGAAGAACTGGGTGAAGGAGCTGGCTAGATTCAGGATGACACCCAACCTGGTCTACAAGACGAATATACTACGGAAGGCGTATCAATACTTGGTCATCTTTACATGTCAACTGTATGGCCAAGAAGCATGGAAACCTTCCCATAGAGTTGGGTGATCGCGTTGGACCAACTGGCAAGAGAAGGAAAAGCATGTAATGGGTCTAGCATGTTGGCTCATCAGCTGAAGGAATAGGTAACAAGGGCTCGACAATTGCTCAAAGGTATGCAAACAGAAATCTACATGTCCGCCTAGATCTTGGATGCAATCTGTGCCTGATAGGAGTTCCATGGCTTGAAGTGGGCATGGACACTGACAAAGACTGTTTTGAACACTTATCAAGCAGCTGTCCGATCATTTTGTCACCCTGGTTTACAATATGATATTCAAACAGGATCCACCCTGCATGTTGACAACAGTAATGGAGGCATTGATCGACATAGATAATTGGTATGCCTCGCCGTCCGACACCTTCATACGGATGCACAACGCTAGAAGCCTCCACATGTTCTACCGAAGTTTTTCTTGGACTTACTCGTCATACAGGAAGTAGCATATCACATATCGGTAGGATTGACAACTAGGCTGCACCGGAAGAAGAAGGCACCTTGGCTCGCTCTTCCGCTGCACATTGAGTTATACAAGATATAGAGTTTCAAGCATGCGATGTCGAAGTAGAGCAGATGTAGAAATATCCATTCGACCTCTGGAGTTACAATCCATATGACCCGCATTGCCTTGTGAAAGATCATTGCGCGAGAGTATAGTTCAACTGGATCCACGGGGCATTTCATTGGGTGGAGGAGGACCCATGGATATATTGCTACAGTTTCTCCAGACCCAATGAACAGTTTAGCTTCGCTATGGAATGGTTAGTGAAGCAACATCCCGGAGAGCACCAGAAGCAGCAGCAGAGGTGAACATACCAACGCACGACAAGGGAAAGAGGAAGATTGTTGACCACATGGAGGAAGAGCAAAGTTGCAAGTTCCAAGCAGATCCACTTGTGGAGAAAGTAGCTATGGCTATAGAGGCAAAGAGGCAACATCGCGATAAGCAAATTGTGCAAACAAAGAGAGAGAAACAAAGAATGGAGGAAATAGAGAAGAAGTTGCATGAGTTGAAGGAGAAACTCCGAAAGGAATCAGAGCTGGGAAAATAAGAGAGGGAAGTGCAATAGCAACAGGTACAGTAGGGGGTGCAACATGTACAAATAGATGAAACAATGCCCGTACAGGTAGTGGACTCATCAGAATAGCTGGCATCAGGGAGACAGGGTGAACCATCAGAGGAGCAGGACTTCGCTCAGGAGTTAGAGCAAGCACTTGAATAGATGGATACGTATTTGGAGCAATAGGAGTTAGAGAAAGACATCGACCTCATGCCTCATCACCAAGAGGTCAACCCACCAACTTCACTGCATCTAGAAGAGGAGCAAGTCCCAAGCGACCAAAGAGACACTTAGATCCTTGGAGATTAGTCGGAAGGAGAGATGCACAACATCTCATTTGACGAGTCTCAACATAGAGTTGTGCAATCTCGCATATTTTCAACTCTGGAAGATCACATATTTTTTGTGCAGTATGAAGAACGAGTGATCGTTTCTAACGTGCATAAACATCCAGCAGCCTTGGCCGATGCTACGAAAGCATATGTGAAAACTACTAGCTCAAGCGTTCGCTTTTTGATAGCTGAGAATGAGTGAATGGCTAAGGAGATTTAGACGATCAATAAAGGAGGATAATTGGTTGTAGCATCTACCCAAGCAAAATTGAAGAAGTAAATACTAGATGAGGTATTGTCCCTTGACACAACCATGCGGGCATTGTATTCCAAGTTTGGTACCGTGCATAAGGCAGTCATCCATCTTAACGGATGGCAACAACGATGTGCTAGAAGAGCACATATCTTGTCAAACGTGCATTCTGCTGTTGATTACATGCAAACATGGATGGTGAGATACAAGGGAGCCCCACTTCACTTACCTAGGATGATGAAGCCCAGAGCAGTCGAGCTGAAGGCATGTATCTGTAGTCAGATCCAGAACAATGACGAGCTCCCGCAACTCATCACTAGTCTACAGGCTTTCCATGCACATGTATTCAAGAGTATGGATGTTGTTGTGTGTGTACATGCGATCCCATCTATTGGGACCCTCACCCAGGCGAAGACAAAGGAACATGTCCGGCTAGAGCTTGACTCGTGCTTTGATGAGTTGATGCACATAGCCACCATCCCAGATTTGTCAATTAGTGTAGACACCATGCACAAGTATGTTGTTGGTCCAACAACACTCAAGACAATGATGCACATGATTTCAGACGAATTGGACAGAGGAGCCCAAGAAGTGTACCCGAATGCTATGGAGGCAAGACTCAGGTTCTAGAAAGATGTCACCTTGGAGTACACAGACACCATCGCGGACTACCAATATTGGCATCAGTTCGCTACTGTCGATCATCGCGAGGATGTTGAAGAGTTGGACTTCCCACGGTTGTCCAAGTCATAGTGATGTCTTGCTCAAGCCATTTTTTCTCACATGGGTACATGTGTATTGTAATGTAATGTCTTGTTAAGTGTAAGTTCAAGTGTTGATAGTTGGATGTAACAGTCATAGAGTAGATGAAGAGTCATGAGGGTAGATGAACTGTCACAAAGAGGAATGTCAAGGGCCACCTCACCCTTTGCTATAAATAGTCCCTCATAACTCATTGTAAAGGCTTTTGGTCAGCCAAGCTTCTAATAAGACTATCTTAGAGAGAGCTTGGACATTATTGTAACGTGCCTTTGCTTCTCCACTGCGCAGAGCTAGTATATCTCTTTGGAGGAGCAAGTGGTTGTGACTGTAACGTTTTGCTATCGGAGCTAGTGGTTGGACAAGGAATGCATTGTATGGCTGGAACTTACACTTCTTAATATAACAGAGCCAACAAATTTCATGCACATGTTGTATTGTATTCCAGCTATCTTGTTTACTCTAAATGGCATATGTATTTATTTGCTTATGCATGCATGTATGGACTATTCTGTATAAGTATGTATGAATATTTCTGAAATGTGTTGTTGGCTTAACCATCACTTTGGATTGCTTGCCAACTCGCTTTCCAATTGGTGATGCATCTTTCCTCGTGTGTTCCCTTCCAATCCGAGTACTATTACAGGTTTCCAAGGGGCGCACTCACCTCACCCTCCGTGTGTTAGAACCTCTCATTCACCTTTCTTGAATTACTGCAGCTGTCACACCCTTGCTACCAACATGAACATCTTACTTGCCTCTGTGTGAAATCGCAGTCAAGGCATTACCGTATGATCCACTACTGGGACTCCTACACCAAACAGTTTGAGGTCTAATTGGGACTTCTTACTGGGGAGATCCCCTGACATTTTTGCGGGTTCAGCACCGTCAACATTTCTGGTGCTAGAAGGAGGGCCAAATGACAAGCTGTGTCCTCTCATCCTATTTTGAACCTTTGCATATCTATCATGGAGTCTTGCATTCTCCTCCCTCCATGATGTTTTTTGCATGCCAAATTTGTTACCATCACGAGGGAGCTTTTCGATCTCTTGTCCACATACACGTATGATGGTGAAGGCGAAGTGGCCTGGCCTGAGTTCTTACATGACTTCCTTTCCTTGCTTCATGAGGAAGATGAATGTTCTGACGAACATGCCAATTTGCTGCTTGCATACACACTTCGCGAATCTCCACATCGGCTGTTGTGCAGCCTACTGGCTAACAATGTGCACTCACTTGAGAACTTCTGTGATCTCATTTAAGACACTTTCTATCATTTTGATCCAGAACATTTTGACCAAAAATTTTTACAACAATGGAAGGCTCCGCATGAATCCTATGGATTTTTGGCAGCGCTTCTGTGATTTGTAGTTTCAAGCTCCGAAGATCCAGATGAAATTTTTCTATCTTTGGGACCGATTCGAGTACTGTCTTAAGAAATATGCTCATCCCAAGAAGAAGTTTGAACTCAAGCCTCACTCAGCATTCTTCAGTGATGGAGTCGCGTAATCACAGACGGAGATGGTCACTGTTACAAGTGACTTTCCGTTGTCCCCTCATCTAATAGCTCCACCACTGCAGAGTGATGCGGGAGATCATGCTCACACATCAGTTCGGCTATCACATACTCCCAACATCACTTCGCTCAATTTTCGCACATATTTGGTTGTGATTCCATCGATTTTTCATGTGCATTTTGCACCAGAACCTCTGTCTTCGTACTTGGTTAATCCTCCAGATGATATTGTCTTGTGTTCTTCTATTCTGAACTCTACACTTGTTGTGAACGAGGATCAAGCCACTGACGAAGTTGCTATTGCACAACCAACATGTGCTACCATTCATGAAGAGCAAGGATAATTTTAGGGGCGAATGTTCGCCCTTTGGCGATATTAAGGGGTTTTAAATTTTTGGTGGGCGAATATTTTGTATCATAGTACATTTTTACAAATCACCTCAAATAGCCCACCTTATTTTAAGGGAGAGGGTAAGAAAGGTAAATTTAGCTCTTGAAATTAGGACTTACAACCTTCCATTCGCCCATTTTCAAGAATAGGTTTTATTTAAGTGAATCCATTCGCCCATTTTCAAGAATAGGTTTTATTTAAGTGAATCCTATGGGCCAAATACCATATTTATAAAAGAGGTATGGTAAATTAATAAAAACATAAATAAATGAGAGGTATAGTAAATAAATAAAACGTTTTTATATTTACTCCATAAGTCGCCTTATATACATGTAAGGGTGTAAACAAATAAAAATATAAGTAAAGTGGAGGTATGGTAAATAAATAAAACGTATTTTTATACTTACTCAAAAGGTATGGTAAATAAATAAAAATGTAAATAAACTAGACGTATAGTAAATAAATAAAACCTCTTTTTATATTTAGTCCATAACCCTCGTTCTATTTATGAAGGCTCAAGAAAGAGGTTTTATTTAAGTGAATCCTATGGGCCAAATACCATATTTGTAAAAGAGGTATGGTAAATTAATAAAAATATAAATAAACGAGAGGTATGGTAAACAAATAAAACATTTTTTTATATTTACTCCATAAGTCACCTTATATTTACGAACACTCAAAAAATGGGTTATATTTAGGTGAAACCTATGGCCAAAATACTATGGGACAAATACCATGGACTAGATTGTTATTAATACCATGAAAAAAACCATTATTAACCCTAATATTAGAATTAATAAAAATAAAAATGGCACATGGTATTGACCCATGGTATTCACCAAAATGGCACATGGTATTGACCCATGGTATTCACCTGGAATGTAGCCTATTTAAATGGGGGAATTAAACTAGCATGTAGCCTATGCTAAGATTCACTAGGACTTTACAAAGTTTTATTATTTAGTGAAAGACTCGCCAAGATCTTACAAGATTTTATAATTGAGTAAAATATTCGCCATGCCTGGTGAGAGATTCGCCAAAAAATTATATATACATATTATATTATTGATCAAATCGCCTTCCATTTTTCCTATATACCATGGAGATTCGCCCATTTATTATATTTATAAATTTAGGGGGGGTTCTTAAAATTTTCCCTGATGAAGAGTATGACTAGGAGCTTGAGCATCAACACTCGACAAAGGATGACTCCATTCCGTCCGAGCCCCCTCCGTTCTTTCCTGACATCTTTGGTGATCCTATCATCCATGATTTCGCGTGTGTATCTCCATCTACGGATGCACCCATTGTTGATCACTCGCAGGACACACTGAATGTCAGTCCTTCATCCGATAATTTAGAGGATAAGTTATTCATTGAAAATCCACTTGACTTTTCAACTGTCTTTTCCGAAAACACGGAGTATGAATTTTTCCACTTCTCATCTACTCCTCTGTTTGATTCATCAAATCATGAGGATGCTGATGAAATCATTGATTTTTCTGATCGTGGTTGTCATGATCCATTTACTCCCATATTCGATCACGATCATGATTCTATCGCAGTTGATTTTTCGAAGCCACCGGTTTATGATGATCTATCTGACGATGAAGTTGAAACACCCCAGACTGTTGAGGCACTTCAGCCTGAGTTGATGGTTATGTCAGGCCCTCACTATCCTGAGGTTGGTTTCACTTCCGATCAGGAAATTGTTGAATCACCTAAGGGTCCTCATCACTCATCTGTATGCATTTAAGATCAACCTCACACACAAATCATGCTTCCTCCACTTGAACTGCATGATCCTATTGCTCATGCATTGGAGGAATCTTACATTTCAAGCACGCGTGCACGACACAAGTTGTCTTTATTCCTTTTTTTTGCTTGCATGTCACAATCAAGAATGTGCGTATGATTCACAACTGTATGCAGTGTCGCACAAGACCATGATATGTCCACAGACTGCTTGTCATGCACTTGCACCCACTTATGTCATGTCATGTGGGCGCTTTTAAATATGGAGTGGGTTTGTCTTCATTTTTATATATTTATTGTTTGCTGGTCCGCACAACCGGGTTGCTCGCGGACCAAGCCTTCACCAACATGGGTCAACCAATACGCCAATGGTTGCATTAGAAATATCACTTCACGTGATCAGGCCCATACGCTGTTAGATTAGGAGTAGGAGTAGTGTTTGCTTTTAGTCTATTTGCTTTCATTCTTGTTTGCTTACTTGCTTTGTTTGGTTGTTTGTCTGCTTGCTTGTTTGCTTACTCGCTTTGCTTTTGCTTTTGCTTTTGCTTCTGCTTTGCTTTGTTGTTTGTTTTCTTGTTTTGTTCGTAGGTTAGTTTGACATGAAACCATGTGTGACTCTTGAAACAAGCTGGGTAAAGTACAAGAGGCCTTGTGCAACTATCACTACTTGGTTATCTGTCATCCTACCTCTGTATGAAGAACTTGTTAACTTTTAGTCCATGATACGTCGATGGAAAATACATACTGTTCGAAGTGAACCTTGGTGAAAACACAATGCTTGCACGCTAACTAGTGTCACCTACTCTAGTCAGTTGTTTTTGGGTTAACCCTTGGCAGCTCAGTCAAGTAGAGTAAGGTGAGGGGGAAAACCTTAACAAGCACATAAGAGGTATATAATAAACTACTTCTCTGAAGGAAAAACATCTTCTTATCTCAATAAGTTGGGATCCTCTTCTGCCTCTGAAATGAATAAGTGTTATGCATAGTTATGAAAAAATGAAAAAAAAATGAACAGTGAAAAATATTGAAAAATGAATAAGGCGAAAGAAGAGAAAGGCTTCATGCGCAAAAAGGTGATGCAAGTAACTCCATCAGGGTACTAACCAGGCTCGCTAGTTGTGGAGCGATGCTTGTGTTCCTGCGTGACTCTACTGGGGTACTGTTCAGGCCTGCTGGTAGTGGAGCAACACCAGAGATGAAACTAAGACTTTGACGACTCTACTACTTGTGCACCAATATACTCCTCAACCCCAATCAAAACAACTGTGTTGACTTGGCTTGGGATGTGTGTCAATCGACCAAGAGCTTGGCAGATTCTACATCTTACAATCAAGCTAGTGTAGAAACCAAGACGAACTGAGAACTGAATAATACTTTCGAAGAGGTTAGACTTTCTTTTTACAAACAAGGTCCATTCAGAGAGATGGATTTCTACCAGTGCGTCACCAAGTGTTGTAGCAACTACAACCACCCTCCAAAATTTTTCCTTAGCTTCGTTTTGGAGCCTCCCTACCAAGCTTTCACAACAACATGTCTTGTCTTGTCAAGTACACTAGCTTCAATGATTTTCTTGCAGAATGACAGTCTGTCCATCAGAGATTGTTGCATTCCCCTCACAAGCTGTTCTTCTGGACTTGGTCTAACTGCAGGCTGAGCAACTCCCTCGAGAAATTGCTCAATTCTGGAGGGCAACCAACCTTCACTCCAGAAATTGTGCAATTCGGTCTGGCAACCTGTTGGGCTCTAGAATTGCGCAAATCTGCCAGTCAAGCTTCACTAAGAAAATTGCGCAATTCCTCCCAGCAGGACTGCTCAACCCAGGAATTGCACAATCCTTGGTAGCAATCAGCTGCTCTGCCCAAAAATTGCTTAAATCTTTTGGGCAGCTAGCCCAGCTCCCTCCCAGAAATGTGCATTTTTTCCCAGTAGTTGAGCAGGCTCTTGCATGTGCAGTCGGGTTGACCAGTTCCACTCGAGACCAAGGAAACTTGACTTGCATGCATGGGTTGCTTTTTATGAGAATAGAAAAAACCTACATGCAAAAAACATCCCTTGATTTAGGGAGCTATTTTTAGCAACTGGAGGTTACATGCCAAGTGTCACTTTTTCCTAGATTTGTGACATGCATGTCATGAGTCTCAAACTTATTTATTTGACGCTTTAGAGCTCACTCATTCACATCGATCTTGGAGCTTTGACATCCCACAACACATCGAGGACTCTTCAACACATCCAACTCAACTATTCACGGGTAAGTTGGCTTAACTTGTCTTTTTCAGCATTTCTGTCGTTTTTTATGTTTTCTCTTGTGTGAGTGTTGTTTGTTTGATTTCTGTGAACGCTTTCTATCATTTGCATGGATACTAGCTTTTACTAGCACCGTTTCAGTTTTCGTTAGCATCTCACTACTGTCACATGCATGAAACTGTTTTGCACGAATGGTCACCGGTTCGGTGACTCACGTCACCCACATGCATGCTGTTCTATTTTCTGAATCCTTCATTCACTGTTTGCATGCACGATCATCCACTCCTGCTTACACTAAGTGTCGCCATGCATTTACAATCAAATTTTCTTTCTGTTTCCAGTCGGAGGGTCTGGATAGCCTTGGCCCAGACTCTGTCTCACCAAGACAACATTGTGCAATCCGAAGAAGGAACGCTCTGTCTTCCTCTCAGGAAATGTGCATTTATGCCTAGTGACTGTCCTCTAGTCTTGCATTGCGCAATTCTGAGGGAGAGTGAATGCTGGCCCATAAAATTGCACAATGCAGTCACTCGACCTGCAACCATTGCCAGTTGAAATTATGCATTGTGTAATTCCAACAGTGAGAAGTCACCCTGGATTGCGCATTGCTCAATTCCAGTAGCCAGTCATGCCTCCTACACAACCCAAACTTACTTTTGCATAGTTCTGGCAGCCAGTCTCCTAACTTCCCAGAAGAAATTACGCAATCCTTGCCAGTCAATCCCCAGGTATGTGTTATGACGTTCCTCAAGTTTGCTTTGTTTTTTGCTAACAGATTTCTTGCCATGCATGTCGCTTTTTCCCCAGATCTTACAGGCGTTCATCCGCCTCTTAGCAGTATAGGATCAATGGCCTCTAAGAGAGAAGGATCAAAGGACATTGACGGAAGTGCAACTGGAGCAACAGTTGAGCGAATGTCTACAAGTCTACCAATCTATGAAGATATAGAGTTGATTGTAGACAAGGAAATCAAGCTGAAATGGCAAGAGGTCAATGATGCATTTGCAGGAACATTTGGGGAAGACCTCGAAGACCGCCAGGTAGATGTGAACATTCATAAGTCCGACTTGTACTGGATTGCATTCAGATACCCCGTGTTCCCATGCACAAACATTATACACTAGATCGTCTCGCACACTGATCCTGAGACGATGACTTTGAATAGTGTCAGCAAGATGAAGATTACAACCTTTAGGGCACATGATTACGATGAGATATATCAGATGTCAGATCCCGTGACCATCATGGAGACTCCCTTCAGCATACCTAGTAGTAATGCTAACTCCAAAGGCATTTTGAAGAACTAGGTGAAGGAGTCGGCTAGATTCAGGATGACACCCAACTAGGTCTACAAGACAAAGATACTTCAGAAGGTGTATCAATACTTGGTCATCTTTACATGTTGACTGTATGGCCAAGAAAGCAAAGAAACCTTCCCACAGAGTTGGGTGATCGAGTTGGACCAATTGGCTAGAGAAGAAAAAGCATGTAACTGGTTCTGCATGTTGGCTCATTAGTTGAAGGAACATGTAATAAGGGCTCAACAGCTGCCCAAAGGTATACTAGCAGAAATCTACATGTCCACCTACATCTTGAATGTAATCTGTGCTCGACAGGATTTCCCGGGCTTGAAGTGGGCGTGGACACCGACGGATATTGCTGTGAACACTTATTGTAAGATGTTGTCTGAATGTAGCTTCAGAGGAGTTATCACGTAGATGTCCAATCATTTTGTCACCCGGGTTTACAAGATGATATTCGAACAAGATCCACCCTGCATGTCGGTAGAAGTAATGGATGCACTAGTCGACATAGCTAATTGGTATGCCTCACGTCCGACACCTTCATATAGATGTACAACGCAGAGAAGCCTCCACTTGTTCTACTGAATTTTTCCTTGGACGTACTCTTCATGCAAGAAGTAGAATATCACATCTTCGTAGGATTGACAGCTAGGCTAGACCGGAAGAAGAAGGAACCTTGGCCCACTCTTTCGTTGCGCATTGAGTTATACGAGATACAGAGTTTCAAGCATGCGAATGTCAAAGAAGAG
This sequence comes from Pinus tabuliformis, assembly GCA_031772625.1. NCBI lineage: Eukaryota > Viridiplantae > Streptophyta > Pinopsida > Pinales > Pinaceae > Pinus > Pinus tabuliformis. The sequence continues at coordinate 964,715,823 of CM062805.1, forward strand.
CAGATGAAGAACTATCCATTCAACCTCCGAAGTTACAATCGATATGACCTGTTATCACTCCTCTGGATCTCCAAGGCTGAGGAAGAGTCCAACTAAGGTAACCACATATCAACCTTTTGACTTGGTATCTAGCCCTACCAAGCCGGAGAGGTCTCTCTCCACGAAGTCACAGCCAAGAGGGTTGGATGAATTAGGGTTTTAGGCTATGTATAAAGGGTAGAGGGTTTTGTTCATTTTAAATTGGGTTGCTAGATGAGGATTAGGTCAAAGAAGCTAGGTCAGGGAAAATAAGATATGATTGCAGACATTCAAAGGGGCAAGGTAGGTAGGTAGGCTAGCACATTAGGGTTTCTTGGGATGAGATGATTCAGACATGTGAGGAGCTAGGAAGAGCATGAAAGATGTATTCTTCCTAAACTGAAGAAAGATGAACAAACTATGAAAACTTCCCCAAAATAGAGCACGAGAGATTATTTCTGTTTATCAAACTTGAAAGAGATCATACAATAGAATGAAATGGAATATGGACCAACAATACATTCATACAAATGAAACTGAAGAAAAAACAATTCTAAACAACCATACCACAAGTATACCAAGGAAATAGTTGCAACTCATCTATTAAAACTGGCTAAATTATGATACAATAGTGTCTCTTGATCAAAAGCCAAACATCCAACTCATTCCAACCTTTGAAAAGACTGAAAAATACAAGATATAGGCCTCAAACAAACTCCTCCCAACCTGAGGGGTTGAATCCATGAGAGGAGGATCAGTTCCACCAAAATCTAAACTGATAGCTAGAGTATAGGGTGGTCAAAGTGACTCATCCCTAATTACAATGAAACTGATCCATTACACCTCATTGAGTCCATTTAACTAATGTATTTACCCTAGGTAACAGTAAAAACACCATAATTAAATTTACATCATCAATTACATAAGTAAAAACTTGATTTCCCAAGATGAAAATGAAATTCGCAGAAAAAACAGTGAAAAATCAGAAAACTGTCAAATGTGTCATCTTTGTGTCAAACACACCATCCATCTTGCAATCTGATTTTGAGTGCCTTCTCGGTGTCCAAATTGACCTCAGGATAGCTCATTGGAAATCCTATCCTGTCTAGTTTCCAAATATACCTTCAGTTTACAAAATGAACTTGGGTTGACCCTCCCAAGAATTCTCAGCGTGCAATTCCAAGGTGAAAAAGGAGGTAGAACATTGATTTTTTGTGTGTTTTTTCACCTTTTCACCTGCCAGTTGTGAAAACCAAGGCTAGAAAAATTGTTTTCTTGAATGTCTTCATCATTGTGCATCCACTGGCGGTATTCATTTGGCCAAAAAGTGACTAAAACAAAAGTGCAGCAACTAGGGCTTTGCGCCCCTTGCATTCTAACTGTCACATGACTGTCTATGATTGCTGAAAAACACAAAAAACTTCAAAATTACCCCAAAACCTTTTAAAATTGGTGAGAAGATTTCTGATCATGCGGTTTATGCATGGAGTGAGGCTTCAACAAGTATTTCAAGTCTTCCTTCCTCTTCTTGCTTATTTAGGGCTTCAATCTTTGCATTAACTCTTCTAAGCTTTGCCATTGCAATCTTGTTCCTCATGGAATAATGTTTTTCCATCTTTCTCTGAATGTCATTTTCTTTATTGGCCTTTTCCAGGAGCTTCTCCAAATGCTAGTTTACCTTGTCAAGCCAATTCTCCCAGTTCTCATTAATCATTATGGAAAATTGTTCATTCCATTTGAGTGTATTTGCAAGCTCAGCCTCTGTTTGTCTCTCTAGTTCTAGAGCTCTTTTCAGCCCTCTAGTCCTAGGTCTGATTTTTGGTTCTTGTTCTTGTTCCTGTTCAGGTTCACCATACCTTTCATAGGCTTCTTCAAGCAATGCCTTGGCTTTCATTTCTTCTCTTTTTTTCCTTGATGAGTTGAATCTCCATGATATCATAGTTGGCTTGAAGTTGCTGGTTTTCTTGATCATAATATGAAATTATAAATTGAGACCTCTCTAAGTTGGTTTGGAGCTCCCTGATGTATGCATATTTTTCCTTGATGACTATGCTAATGTTCTCATTGTCAACATGCTCATCTAGGTCAACAAGGTCAAAACCCTGTTTTGTGTCATGGAGGTCCTCCTCCTCATGCTTGATCTCTGCCTCTGTCATTTTTTCTTTGCCTTTGTGTACCTGCTTTGTTGGTGAAGAAGGCAAGGCCCCTCCCACAATCTGTGGGGCAAACACCTGCCTATGACCTCTCTGATAAGTATGTGCCAATATGCCCAAATCAGCCCTCTTAGGCTTGATGACCTCAACCTGCTTAGTCTACTCAGGCTCACTGATCTCAACTCTGCTAGGTGACTCAATGTGCTCATGAAATGGTGATGGTGGAGGTGATGGTGAAGGAGACTGATCTGATGATGATGCATGAACTGTGGGCTGAGATGGAGGAATGGATGTGGAAGGATGAGATGATGAAGGCACATATTGAACATGCTGAATAGATGGATCAGTGAATATGTCATTAGCTATGAAAGTACTCCATGAAATGTTGAATTGTTTGAGGTGATGGAGGACAATGATTTTGATGAGGGAGTGGTAATGTGATGGGACTTAGGATAGGGAATTTTATTACAGGTTAGGGGTTTTGGGAGCCTAGGCAAATGGAACACCTAGGTCTTAAGGTTTTGGGAATAAAGGGCTTTGGGAAGTAGTGATATGGGAAAAGAATAGAAGTACTAGGGAGTGAAATTTAGAGGTGTATTTAGGATTTTATTACGATACTAGGTTTTCTATCAAGGGAAACATTAAATTTTGCAATGACATTTAAAAACACCACAAAATGACTTGAGGAATGTTAGGAGGGTGTATCTGAACATTACTTACTTGTTGGAGGATGAAGACAACCAATATTGAAGTTTTTGGAGTGATGGAACTTTGTTTGGAGTCTGATGAACATTTTGGTCAAACGCACAACATACAACACATGTGCGCAACGAAACAGACAAACGCGCAGCGTAACATTGAAACACGTCCTCCACAACACAAACACACAACGTTGACTTCAAATCAACTTTTGAGTGCCTTCCCAAATTCCAGATTGAGCTCAAGATAGCTTGTTGGAACTATCTCTCTCTTGGCTACACAGTGGACCTATCAAACAATGAACATGATCAAGTATAGCCCCTCAAAAATCAATTCTCCCAAGACTGGTCAAAACATGCAGAATGGGGGTGCAAAAATGCAGTGTGCTCTTGCAGGCAACTTTTGGAGGCCTTCCTCAACTCTAAATTGAGCTCATGATGGCTCATTGTAAATATATATCTATCTAGTTATCATTTGACTTATCAAGAAAGTCATGTGGACACTCCAGCTAGGAGAAAAAATTATTTTCCAAGGTCACGCTAGAAGTGCAGCAACTCTCTTGTAGCAACTATATTTTTGACATTTCTCCCAGACCCTAACACCTGTGTAAGAACTGAAGGAGTTTTTTGTTCCTTGGCCTATTATGGACAAAAACCTCTCTCACTTTTGTCAAATTTATCTCTTTTTTGTCATAAACATACTTTGAAAAAAAATTGGTCTCATTTGTGGCAAATGATTTGTCCCTTGAAATGACTTCTTGAAAAATGATGGAGACATGATGTTTATGATCTGAAATGACCTCATATTTTCTTACTTGACCTCCCTTGTGCCTCCTCTACTCAAATGTCTCTGATTCCATAGCCAACCTTAGCTTAGTGGGAGAGGAAATTAAGGTTTAGTGCTTGTGGAAAATGATGGTTTGGACACCCTTGGTAAAAAAAAACTCCCGTTAGCATTCAATTAACTTTTTGAAACTTTACCATTTCACTTGACTATTTCCTTTGACAAATTGATCTTTTGATGGTCTTTGAGAACTCTTTGAATTTGACTTTTTTGGTGGTTTGGCATCATAATGACTTTGAAACTCTTCCTTTTCGCTGATGGAACTTTGAACTTAGAACACTTGGAACCATGAGAATTATTACATATTAAAACCATAAAATTACATTTTTCTTGAATATTCAAATTACAAACTATTTTTCTAATGAAGTCTTGTTTATTCTTACTCCTTCACTTGCTGGTATTTTATGTAGGAGATGGTGTTTTAGTGGACCTTGGGAACCCTAAGACCTAATGGAGAATTTGAGTGGAAATGACTACGATGAAATGACTGTCCTGATGAAGACAATACATGACTAATGGTATACTTTAGCAAAAGGCGAAATGAGCCAACAAGGGGTAAATTTCTAAAAGGAGTAAAGGAAACCCTAATTCAACCTTCAGTGACCAAATTTTTGGATGATGACCTAGTGGAATGACAAGAATATCAGAATGGGACCCTAATATGATATGAAAGAGTTAATTTGATCACTGATGGTAGGATGCAAATACTGACACTAACATTGGATCTAGTTGGGGATGGTAGCTCCTTGGAGGTGCCAAGAACACCATAGACCAAGTGCCTATCCATTGGGCATGGAGTCAAAAGCTAAATACTAACTAAATACTGCAAACTTGACTCAATAATCTAACTCGAGACTGACTGAAAACTAACTGAAAAAGATGCTCATAATTGAGCTTCTTCAACAAAACTTACTCTAACCGTGATCCAGGTGGATGTTGGTGGCCACCCACCTAGCCAATTTGGACCCCCACAACTGTCTCTTTCAGTTTCCTTAATTATAGCACAGTTTACTATTTTTAGTAGTTTTTCGGGTCCTAAACTTCCAGAGCCGTTTTGAGGCCCTAAACGATGTTTTTTGGGAAATATACCGCCAACAATTTTTCTGACAAAAAATCATCTTTTCCTTCATAGTCCTTGGAGAGATCTTTCCAGTGGGCTATCATGCGCATCAAACGGAGATAATATGACCAATTCGTAACCCCGGGAAGTTGGCTGTCCAAGTCACCCCAACGGGGCCCACAAAATCTTGGTGTTACATCTCCTCTGGTTAGGGTTTTCTCTTATTGTTCAATAATAAAAAAGGCCCTTGAGCCTCATTGTAAGACAGTTCAGAGGCATGTAGCCACCACATCTCTTCTCAGAGATAAGCTACCATCGCCCTAGCTGGTTCATTTCCATTACTGTTTGTAAGCATATTTCAGTATTTTACAGTAATGAAATGAAGTATTACTTCCACTGCATATCTGTCTTTATGGTTATCTCAGTATTGTATTGCGTTCCTGTTTAAGTCCGGATTAAACCGATCCATTCATCACCTGATCAAGTGAAATGGAACAACCAATGAAACTATGTAAGCATTATGGCTGTTGTTTGAATTCTCCGCAAGTGCTTGCTTATGAGCAAGAAGAGAGAACTACTGAAAGGTAACTCCCATGAAAACTTGAAATCAGATTGAATCTTGACAAAATTGTAAGGCATGAGCCCACCAACTGACCTCAAGGATCTTCATTGTAATTCATATTGATTTCCAACCCATCTAATACATTACTGCTATATTCTAGGCAATCTTCATGACATGAATATGAACTTTCATCTTTACCATTACTTTCCTAATATGAATGAAAATGTTCGAATGAGCTTTGTAATGAGACTCCTGGTGAACAAGACAATGAAACCGACTATCGGATCAAGTTTATATCAACACTCTTTTCAGGCTCACAGTTAGCTAATGGGGAAGGAATTTTACTGCAGATATCAACCAACACATCAGCTATAGGGTCATGAAAAACTTGAAAAGACAGCTGCAACCTATTTTCCATTGTTTCTAATGAGACTACATGACTTTCTACACGCTGCTCATCCTTTGCTTTTGAGATATTATGAAAAATTTCCTTTAAAAACTGAAATTATTCAAAACATAATGGTACAAAATCATCTTGCATCATTTGATCACATGTTTTAGCTTCCAAGCCTTCATCTGCAATTTAAAATTCAATGGAACTCAGTGGCTGCAAATCTAGAGCTAAGGAGGATTCTACGTCGCAAATGATTTCCTTAACCATTTCAGGAGAAGGTTTATCATTTATAGTGTTGAACACTCGCTTATATGCTTGCTTATAGTTTTCTCTTATTTTTTCAAATGAGGAGAAACATAAGGGTAAGGAGCTCTGATCAAGAATTTCATTATCCTCTTGATTGTCAAGATCGAAACTTAATGTCTATTGATTTCTTATTGCATCAAAGTTGTGTCTGATGAACTGAAATGAAGTAAAATAAAGAGGCAAAGATCCTTCACTTACTTCCAATTTTTCTGCACTTTCCTCCTCACTGCCATAGCTAATATGCATTGGTTGATCATCGAGCTTCTGAAACTAAACTTCCTCCAACCACAAACTAGCTGCTGATTGATATGCAAGATTAGCTTCTGTTTGGAGAACATAATCATTGTCATACTGATCAAACTTTGGAAAATAATCAAAAGTAATGTCATCAAACATACACATTAGATCAGCAAATTGTTTCTCCTTGGATTGATCTATAAATCCATTTTCTGATCTATGGTAGCTGGGATTAATAGGCAAGTATTTAGGGCCAACAACCTCTTCTTTTTCTGGGATAAGTGGGTCATGGTGATCTTGAATGAAAAATTCATCTCTCACAGTGATCTTTACATCATTTCCTCCATTGTACTTAACAAAATATTGAGCTTTACCTCTAAATATGTCAGGTGCTCTACAATGTTCTCCCTCTTTTCTTCCTTCAACTTTGCCCTTCTGATCAACAGATTAGCCTCTACATCTACTGCACTATTTTGCATCTCTTCAAGTGTTGCAAGGTTCCTTTCTCTCAGCTAAAACTCCATTTCTAGATCAAAGGCATCCGAGTAATGTAAGAGAGCTGAGCCGGGAGGAGGTCTTATATTGGCAGGTATCAAATAATAGACTTGATTGAATCTGGTAGAAAACTGTTGTACTGTCTCCCCTGGCTGTCTTTTCAGCTGGTCATACTCTTCTAGAATCAGGAAAGGGTTTTCTTTGACCACCCACTTGTCAAGGAAAACTTTGGTAAATTGCGGGAAATCTGAGATGCTTGCAGCCAGTAGGTTTTTGAACCAACTCTTAACTTTGCCTTGCAAAGAAAGAGAAAACAACCTAATACTGGCATCCTCTTCATCAACTTCAAAAAGGTCAAGGAAAGTCTCAAAATTCTACATATGTCTCTCAGCAGTGATGTTGTCACATTCACCATCAAACCTCGGCAAATATAAGTAATTATTTTCAGGGAAAGCATGAAGTATAGGAGGTAAGATGAGTGGTTTGTATCGATCTAGAATTTTACAAGGTGTAGGAGTATGTACAGAAGCTGTAGGATCATTCTTGATCTCTTGATGTTCATCAATTTGAAGATGGTCATCATAAGGTTCGGAAAAAGGGTCTGGACCAAGATCAAATGCGTACAGGGAATTTGTATTTACAACCTTCAAAGGAAAGGAATCCAATGGAGTTTCCTGATCTTTTCTCAAAAATGATATACTTTGGAAAACTTTCTGGAAATTCTCGGGAAAAGAGAAGAGATATTTCATGATAAACAACATGATGTCTTGAATAAAAATCCAAGTTGAATACTTGATATTGCCATGTTGTAATTTCATATTTCTTTGCAAGGTTCATGCTCTAGTGGAGTCTTTGGATTTGATTTCGAAACTGATTTGGAGTCGCCCGGTGAATGATTTCAGCCTTTGTGTGCCTGATCACTGTCCACCATCAGTAATCAGATCTAAAATTTATCGTACACCCAGGGAAAATGAATCTTTCGTTCCTCGGCAACGGCACTAGTGTGTTATCACTCGTTCAGATCTCCAAGGCTAAGGAAGAGTCCAGCTAAGGTAACCACCGACCAACCTTTTGACTTGGTATATAGCCCTACCAAGCTGGAGAGGGCTCTCTCCACAAAATCACAGCCAAGAGGGCTGGATGAATTAGGGTTTTAGGCTAGGTATAAAGTGCAGAGGGTTTTGTTTGTTTGAAATTGGGTTTCTGGATGAGGATTAGGTCAAAGAAGCTAGGTCAGGGAAAATAAGATATGATTGCAGACATTCAAAGGGGCAAGGTAGGTAGGTAGGCTAGCACATTAGGGTTTCTTGGGATGAGATGATTTAGACAGGTGAGTGTTAGGTTGTGTTATATTCTTTCCACGACTAGCCCACGTAGTTAAGGGGGGGGGGGGGGGGTTATAACGGGCCGGAGCCCCCCCTTCATTGTGCCGATTGCGTAGCGGGGGGGGGTCATAGGGGGTTTGAGGGGTGCAGGTAACCCCACTCTATGGGGTCTAGGGCAGCGCCCCGAAATTTTTTGTTTTTGGACCCTATATTAGGTTGGGCATGTATTGGATGCTTCGACATGTATAAATATGTATTGTGACATTGAAAGGAACATAATGAAAAATCAAGCTAGTAGTCCCAGTTTTGCGATCCAGGGGAAAATCTCTGCGTATATGTGTTTTATGTGTTATGCTTTCGCATTGTTTATTTTTTGTGTTTTAGAATTCGTATGCAGGTAATTTCTGTATGGGGTTAAAACCTACATTTTGTATCAAAGTTGTTTTGGCTTCAAGGGGACGCCTTTGTTGCTGAGGGGTTTCGCTCGGGCGTGTGGTAGACCCTGTTCAGTGGGAGATCTACGGGATCGATTCTGGTGGTGAAAGAGGATGGCGAGCAGTGGAAATATAGAGATCGAGAAACTTAATGGTCAGAGCTTTGAGTTGTGGAAACTCAAGATGGAGGATCTGTTGGTGGATAAAGATCAGTGGGTCGTGGTAGATCCAAGTACTAAACCAACAGGAGTGTCTGATGAAGAATGGAAGAAGTTGGATCAGAAGGCAAAGAGCAAAATATGATTGCGTGTCTCAGATTCAGTATTGCTTAATGTATCAAGGGAAGCTACGACAAAGGCTTTGTGGGAAAAGTTAGGGACTTTATACCAATCTAAGTCTCTGGTGAATAAATTGTTCCTGCGAGAAAAGTTGTATAACCTGAGGATGAAAGTTGGAGAACTGGTGACAGAACATCTGAATGCATTTAATATCATGGTAAGTCTGTTATTATCTATTGATATTAAAATTTCAGATGAAGATAAGTGCATCATTTTTTTGTGTTCTCTACCAGATTTGTGGGTTAGTGTGGTTATTGTAATAGGTAGAAATGAAATTGCCTTGTAGTTTGATGAAATAGTCTCATCCTTGCTGAAGGAGGAGATGAGACAGAAAAATATGGAGAGCCAGAATGGTGATGCCTTGTTTGTACGAGGACGGTCCCAGAACAGAAACAAAAATAAGTCATCAAGTGGGAGATCTAAATCTAGAGGGGGATCTAAATCTCCAGGAAAACCTGTAAAGGTGGTGTGCTGGTAATGCAGAAAGGAAGGGCACTACAAAAGGGACTGTAAATCTAAAGCTCCTGATAAAGGAAAGGGATCTGATGATGCTCCTTCTACAGAGGCGAAAACCACCTCAAATTAAGGTGGGGATGAGTACTTGGCTTCTTTAAGTACACATGTAGATCATGAGGCATGGTTGATTGACTCAGGTGCATCCTTGCACTTCACTCCCCATAGAGAGTGGTTCTGCGAGTATGATAAATATGATGGTGGAGATGTCTTCTTGGGGGATGACAGGAAGGCTAGAATCGTTGGTCATGGAATATTAAAGTTGAAGTTGCAAGGTGGAAGGGTTAGAACACTTCCGGGTGTTCTGCATATTCTTGCATTAGCCAGAAATCTAATTTCTGTAAGTAAGTTGGATGATGCAGGTGTAAAAAAAGTGTTCGATAAGGATACCTGCAAAATGGTTCGGGGAGCACTGGTATTGATGCAGGGAGTTTGGATTGGAACTCTGTACAAGCTACAAGGTAACACTGTTGTTGATGGGTGCAATAGTTCTATGGTTCCTAAAAGTGGAGTAGAAAATCTAGTGGTCTCTGGAGAGAAGACCATGCTGTGGCATCAAAGGCTTGGACATATTAGAGAGAAGGGCCTTCGAATACTCGATGGTAAAGGTATGGTAGAAGGTATGAGTAATAGCTCTCTGGATTTTGATTTTTGTGAAAATTGTGTATATGGGAAGCAGAATCGGGTGAGTTTCCCCTCTGGTGGTAAGAGGCGAAACATATATTAAAGCTTGTGGATAGTGATGTGTTTGGACCTTTGAAGGTTCTATCACTAGGTAAGTCTGTGTACTATGTATGATTTATAGATGACTTCTCAAGGAATACATGGATATATTTCCTTAAGAAGAAATCTGAAGTCTTTGACAGGTTTAAAGAATTTAAGGCTTTGGTGGTAAAACAGACAGAGAAGAAGATAAAGGTGACGAGGACAGATAATGGTGGAGAGTTTTGTAGCAAGGAATTTGAAGAATTTTGTAAGAAGTGTGGTATAGCACGAAAGAAGACTACTCCATATACACCTCAACAAAATGGAGTTGTAGAAAGAATGAAAAAGACGTTGATGGAAAGGGCAAGAAGCATGCTCAGTGGTGTCGGGTTAGGACAAGAATTCTTGGCAGAGGCGGTGGAGACTGCATGTTACCTGGTCAACATATCACCTCCATCATCATTGGAAGATAAGACTCCACAAGAGGTATCGACTGGTAAGAAACATTCTCTTCACATCTGAGGGTATTTGGATGTGATGCATATTTACATGTTCCAAAGTAGAAAAGAACCAAGTTGAATAGTAAATCTAAAAAGTACATCTTTATTGGGTATAAGGATGGTTTAAAGGGTTATAAGCTTTGGAACCCAGTAACAAGGAAGGTTGTGTACAGTCGAGATGTGGTGTTCAGAGAGGTGAAAGATGTTATTAAGCATGAAGTCCAACCAAAGGAACATGAGAAGATAGAGTTTGAGCTAAAGGAGGAAGAATCAGACTATACAACAGAGCAGGAATCAAAAGATGGAGAGCCACAAACTCCGGGTGTGAGAAGATCAGTTCGAGAAAGAAGGGAGCCAGAAAGGTATTGTCCAGCTGCTTTCTGTTCAAATTTTGTTTTATCTGTTACTGATGATGATCATAGAACTGTGAAGGAAGCAGTAGATTCAGAGGATGGAAAACTCTGGAAAGAGGCCATGGTTGATGAAATTGCATCTTTGCACAAAAATGAGGCTTGGGATTTGGTGGATTTGCTCGCTGGAAGGAAACCCATTGTCAGCAAATGGGTGTTCAAGAAGAAAACAAATGCAGAAGGAAAAGTGGAGAAATACAAAGCTCTGTTGGTAGCAAAAGGTTATTCCCAGGTGCATGGAATTGATTTTGGTGATATTTTTCTCCTGTTGCCAAGGTAACTTCTATTAGATTATTTTTATCTGTTGTTGTTGCTTTTGATTTTGAGGTAGAACAGATGGATGTGAAGATAACATTTCTTCATGGGGATCTGGCAGAGGAGATCTACATGAAGCAACCTGAAGGTTTTGTGGTGAAGGGTAAGAAAGAACTGGTATGCAAGTTAAAGAAGTCTCTGTATGGGTTAAAACAGTCACCAAGGATGTGGTATCAGAAATTTGATACATTTATACAGGGACTTGGCTTCACCAGAAGCAAAGCAGATCACTGTGTGTATTTTAAATTAATTAGTGACCATGTTATTATAGGAATTTACAGGGTAAGTTCCTCAGAAAGAACACCAAAAGGACACCGCTCACAACCAGATCACAGATCAATACACCAGTATTTTTGACGTGGTTAAAACCCTCAAAGAGGGAAACAGTCCACGGCCTGAGCCAATGCGGCCACTTCAGGCAATTTATTAATCAAAGAATGAAAATTTACATAAGCTTCTCTCATGCACGGATTACCCTACAAATGACCCTCCATGCGCTTTAAATAGAATTCATGGACCAATCGGGTGTCAAGCCACGGATCAAGTGTCGGTAATACCGAGGAGAGAATGAACTGTCGGATCACTACATATCGTGACCGTCGGATTGTAAGTTACAAAATGTGCAACGGTAAAGAAACACACTTTACCTAACTCTATACCTAACTCTACACTAGACCAAGTTGTACTTAACTATTTCCTATGTGTCGGAATATCCTAACATCCCCCCTTAAGAACAACTTGGGATAGGATTGAAGGATTTAAAAATATGACACAATAGGAGAAGGAAGGAGGCACTAGAGCCTATCCCCCCTTAGTGACAACTTCCTGAACTCCAACCATAAATCGAAGTTTAGTGAACTTCGCCTCTATGAGAGCCTTTGTGAAGATGTCTGCAAGTTGATCATCTGTTGAACAATATTGCACTTCAAGAACATGGTCGTGAATGAGCTTTCTGATGAAGTGCATGTGCAGTTCAATGTGTTTGCTGCGCTGATGTTGGACTGGATCTTTGCATAGCTGAATGGAACTTTGATTATCACACCAAAGTGTAGTCGGATGCTGCTGCTGAAGGCCAAATTCTGACAGGATCTGACGAAGCCACAAGGCTTCCTTACTAGCTTCTACGGCACCATGATACTCTGCTTCTGCTGATGAAAGAGAAATGGCAGCTTGTTTCTTACAAGCCCATGTAATAGGTCCTGAACCAAGAGTGAACACATAACCGGCAGTAGACTTCCGATCATCAGGGTCACCAGCCCAATCAGAATCAGTGAAACCAACCAATAGAGGAGATGCTTCGGCACTGTAATGAATCCCAAACTGAACTGTACCTCGAACATAACGAAGCATTCTTTTAGCTTCTTTCCAATGACTTTCACGGGGGTTTTGCATGAACCGAGCAACAAGGCCAACAACAAAGGAAAGGTCAGGACGAGTATGGGTTAGATACAAAAGTTTTCCTACAAGTTGACGGTATAAGGTAGCATCAACTTCAGGAGAAGTACAAGTGACTGAGAGTTTGACTCCAGACTGAAAGGGAGAAGGGGCTGGCTTACAGTCTTCCATGTGAAAATGACGTAGAATATCACAAGCATACTTGGATTGGGAAAGGGAAATACCCTCCTTGGATTGCAAGACTTGAAGACCGAGAAAATAGTTTAAGTGTCATAAGTCTGTCATTTCAAATTTCCTTTTGAGGCTAGAATTCACATGGTTTATAAGGTTGGGATCACTACCAGTAAGGATAAGATCATCAACATAAAGAACAAGGATGATAAGAGAGTTGCCCACTTTCTTGGTGTAGACAGTATTGTCAGAATGACACCTAGAAAAGCCAGATTCTAAAAGAAAGCTATCCATTTTGGCATACCAAGCCCGAGGAGCTTGCTTGAGACCATAAAGGGATTTCTTAAGTCGACAAACAAGGCTGGAGTCTGTTTGTATGAAGCCAATGGGTTGTTCCATATAGATTTCTTCATGCAAGTCCGCATGCAAGAAGGTAGATTTAACATCCATCTGATGGACTTCCCATTTGAAAGAGGCAGCAAGGGGAAGAACAAGGCGGATAGAGTTTATTTTGGCAACAGGGGAGAAGGTTTCAGTGTAGTCAATGCCTTCAACCTGTGAAAAGCCCTTAGCAACAAGATGAGCTTTATGTTTATTAACTTTCCCATCTGGTCCATACTTGGTTCTGTAAACCCATTTGCATCTAACAAGTTTTCGTCCCTTTGGTAAAGGAACAAGATCCCTTGTATCATTTGCCAATAATGAATGATATTCTTCATTCATAGCTACTTCCCAATCTGGATGGCCTGAAGCTTCTGCAAAGGTGTCAGGATCATAATTTACTGGAGCTTGAGCCAGTAAAGAAGAGGCTCTCTCGAACTGAGAACGTGTGCGTCGCTGATCTGTAGGATCACCGGCAAGATCACCTGCTGCATCTCGAGTGGCACGAACCCATTTTGGAAGCTCAGGAGTTGAAGGAGGATCCTGAGATGGTGGGGGAGGATTTTCATCCTCACTTTCATCATCTGAAGAAGAAATGTTTTCAAAGGTAGAAGAGATAGGGAGAGGTGGCACATCCGCCAGACTAGGCTCGCAGGCCGATATATTTTCATCAAATTTTACATCTCTTCTAATGATAAAATTTTTGGACTTAAATGGAATAAGTCTATAGCCTTTGACATCTTCAGAATATCCAACTAAAGTACATTTTTCACTCTTAGGTTCTAAAGCTTTATGCTTTTCATCTGGAATATGGGCCCACGCTTCACTTCCAAAAACACGAAAGTGACTTACATCTGGTTTGATTGAGCTCCATGCTTCTTCTGGAGTGATATTCTTTAAAGCCTTAGTAGGAGTGCGATTTATTATGTAATTTGCACAGTTAATTGCTTCTGCCCAAAAACTAAGACCAAGTCCTTTAGATTGTAGCATACAATTAGCCATTTCCTTTAAGGTGCGATTCTTCCTTTCAGCTACACCATTTTGTTGTGGAGTATATGGAACAGTATGTTGCATTTGAATTCCATTCTCAGTGCAATAGTTGATGAATGTGTTTTTAACATATTCTCCGCCATTATCAGATCTTCACTTAAGAATTTGATGTCCAGATTGTTTTTCAACAAAAGCCTTGAAGGCTAAAAAAGTGTTAAATAGTTCACTCTTGAGTTTTAAGAATTATACCCAAGTGCGTCTAGAGAAATCATCAATGAAAGTTAAGAAATACTTGCAACCAGAGAATGACACAACTGGAAGTGGACCACATAAATCACTATGCACAAGCTGTAAAGGGGTTGAGGCGTGCCAAGAGGCACGTTTTTCAAAACTGTCCCGATGATGTTTTCCGAGTACACATCCGGAACAAACACCATCTCTGCAAGATACCATAGGAAGACCTATCACCATATTTTCTTTACATAGATGCTGAAGGGAGCGATAGTTTAAGTGACCAAATCGCTCATGCCAAAGTTTGCTCACTTCATCGTTATGAGCAACAAATACTGAGGGAAGATTTGATGACCCAAAGTTGTGAAACTTATACAACCTTGTGGAATCATCAGCAATGACAGTAGCCAAAATCCGTTTAGGATCTTTTAAGTCCTTGATTACAACATCATGAGGTGAAAATTCAACGATTTTACCTTCACCTGAATGAGTTATCTGATATACAGATAGAAGGTTGCAGGATAAGGTTGGAACACATAATACATCATTAAACTGACCATTGTCTAGATGAACAGTTCCAGTCCCTACAACATTAAGAGATCTATCATCACCAACATATATATTTTTGGTGTTACAATCATTTAAAGAAGAAAACATGGCTTTGTTTTTGGCCATGTGATAAGAAGCTCCAGAATCAATGAGCCACTCATGAGAATGGGAAGAAGAAGATACATTTAATGCATAGCCAGACCGAGATGCTTGACAACCACATGCAGAAAGTGCCATTCCTGAAGATGAAGTTGAAGTTGAAGATTGCCCCAAATGGATGTTATGCTTCTTCATTGCTGCTTCCAAGGCTTCCATCTTTTTAAAGCATTTTGATTCTAAGTGGCCATCTCGATTACAAAAATTGCAATGTCTATCAGTCTTCTTCCCTTTGTTTTTATTTGTCTTATCATTTTGTTGAAATGATTTTTCATTTTGGGGCTGAAATTGCTTAGGACCCTTGTTTGGTTTAGGACCATTCTTTTTAGGATATGACTTCTTAGGATTCTTTGAATTTGGTTGTTGCTGGGCGGCTAACGATTTCTTGGAAGAGTTTCCAAGATTAAGAAGACCAAGGTGTAAGAGTTTTTCTTGTTCTCTTATTAAAGAATCACAAAAAGAGTCAAAGGAAGGGGGCTTGTAGTCTTTTCCTTGAGAAATGAAGGCTTCTCTTGTAGAATGGAAGGTGGAAACAAATACAGAGTAGGCTGGTCCCAACTTAGTAAGGATGGAATAAATAAGGTTACTATCTTCTTTCTTAACCTTAACACTTTCCAAGAGATATCTAAGGGTCTTGAACTTGGACAAGAAATCTTCAATGCAAGAGAAGTTATTAGGGTCCAATGTAAGCAATTCATTTTCAAGTTGATGGGCTCTAATTTCATTTTTAATCCCAAAAACTTTAGTGATTTGTTCCAATGCTTCATTAGGAGTATCAAGTTCTATAATATGAAATCTAAGATCAGGAGAGATAGACATTCCTATCAAACCACGTGCTTGATCTTGTCTATTTTCCCATTTAGCAACCTTATCTTCATCCTTCGGTTTCTTCTCTTGGCCTGTGGCTATTCTGTAGAGACCTTTACTTCTAAGTAAATCCTCAATGTAGGACAACCATTGAAAGTAGTTGGTGCTGTCAAGGGTAACTTGGTATTGACTTTCCATTTCAACAGAAACTGAAGCTGAAGATGCTGAGAGTAAGTGTTCCAATGGATAGATCTCGAAAAATTAGGCTGGTTTAAAAAAACGGCTCTGAAAAAGGCTTCCGGATGAAGAAGTTATGGCTTTTTGAAAAAAAAGTTGTTGAAGTTGCCGACGAAGTGCGGGAATGTGCGGAAATGAAAAAGTCCCCCCCCACAAAATGGAGACTTGAACCCAAGACCTCTACTCTCTTAAAATAGCTTTGAACCAATTGATCTATACAAAAAATTTGAGAGAGAGAGAGAGAGAGAGAGGGGGGGGGGGCTTTGGGTTGCGTGCTTGCTTTGAGAAAGCTCTTTTTCCCTACAAAACAAAAAACACAAAACCCAACACGGACATGCAAAGAAAACGAACCTTACGGCTCGAAGTTAGCTTTACCCAAAAAACTAAATATTTTCAAAAATGAACCTCGCGGCTCAAAGTTAGCTTTAGCCGAAAAACTAAATATTTTTCTCAATGTTTCTGATTTTCCGAGAGCACACTAAGGTGCAGGGAAAAGAGCATACGCATGAGAAAAATCCTTCCTTTCTGTTTCTGATTTGCCCAGATCGCACAGAGTCGCAGGGCAAAGAGCATACACAGAAATGAAAGGTATAGATCCGGTTAAAAAAAAAGCTAAATAAACCGAAACCGAAATAAGCAGAGAGAAAATAACAGTAAACTGCAGATAAACACTGTATACCTCCAGATCTTAAAAATGACGCAGCTAGGGCTACCGGAAACCTTTTCGCGTGAAATGAAAGGGGTTCCTCACTGGAACAGATGCTCCGAACACAACAGAGCAGTCCTCTCGGCCCGAAAGCAGTCAGAAATAACAGATCTAGGAAACGACAGTCGGATGCAATTCTACCGGCTTCAGATTTGGATCACCAACGGACGCGGCCCTCAAATAGCTCTGATACCATGTAGGAATTTACAGGGTAAGTTCCTCAGAAAGAACACCAAAAGGACATCGCTCACAACCAGATCACAGATGAATACACCAGTATTTTTGACATGGTTAAAACCCTCAAAAAGGGAAACAGTCCACGGCCTGAGCCAACGCGGCCACTTCAGGCAATTTATTAATCAAAGAATGAAAATTTACATAAGCTTCTCTCATGCACGGATTACCCTACAAATGACCCTCCATGCGCTTTAAATATAATTCATGGACCAATCGGGTGTCAAGCCACGGATCAAGTGTCGGTAATACCGAGGAGAGAATGAACCGTCGGATCACTATACCTAACTCTACACTAGACCAAGTTGTACTTAACTATTTCCTATGTGTCAGAATATCCTAACAGTTATTTATCTGGTCTTGTATGTGGATGATATGTTTCTAGTTGGAAATGACAAAGAAATTATCTAGGATTTGAAGACCCAATTGTCCTCCAAATTCGACATGAAAGATCTTGGTGCTGCAAACTATATTTTGGGCATGGAAATTAAAAGAGACTGGGAAAAGAGGAAGCTCTAGTTAAACCAGAGGAAGTATGTCGAGACAATACTACAAAGGTTTAATATGCAAGATAGTAAACTGGTGAAGGTTCCCATTCCTATAGATGTGAGGTTATCTGTTGAACAGTGTCCCAAGACACAAGAAGAGGAAGAGGACATGTCCCGTGTTCCATATGCAAGTGTAGTCGGTAGATTGATGTATTCAATGGTCTGCACTAGAGAAAAGATTGCATATGTAGTGGGAATATTGAGCAGGTTTATGTCAAAACCAGGGAAGGAGCACTGGACAACAGTGAAGCAGGTTTTCAGGTATTTGCGTGGCACTAGAGATTATGGTTTGTGCTACCAAGGAAGAACATGATTGGAAAGAATGTTGGATATTCGTGGCTTCGTGGATGCAGACTGGGCTGGAGATATGGATCAAAGAAGATCTACAAGTGTGTATGTGTTTAACCTATTTGGAGGTGCAGTCAGTTGGATGAGTAAGAAACAATCTGTAGTGGCACTATCAACTACAGAGGCAGAATACATGGCAGCCACTCATGCAAGAAAGCAAGTAGTTTGGTTGTGTTCAAGTATGGGGTTAGTACAAGGATATATAAGGATAGACTGTGACAACCAAAGTGCAATTTTCTTGGCAAAGAACCCTGCATATCATTCAAAGACAAAGCACATCGATGTTCAGTATCACTTTGTGAGAGATATGATAGAAGACAAAAAGGTGTTGTTGGTAAAGGTGGTCACTTTGAAGAATATTGCAGATGCATTGACAAAATTTGTGAGCTCTGAGAATTTTTCTTGGTGTAGAGAAAAAATGGGCATTGTAGGGCTGGATAAATGGCTAAGCTCTCTTGTGGCTCCATGTGGAAAGAAAACAACAAGTGGGAGAATGTTGGGTTGTGTTATATTCTTTCCATGACTAGCCCACGTAGTTAACTAGGGGGGGGTGGAGCCTCCCCTTCGTTGCATCGATTGCGTAGTTGGGCGGGGGGGGTCACAGGGGGTTTGAGGGGTGTAGGTAACCCCACTTTATGGGGTCTGGGGCAGTGCCCCGGAAGATCTTGTTTTTGTACCCTATATTAGGTTGGGCGGACCTGCCTATGGTTTTGTGCATGATTTTCCGCACATGGTTTTGGACGCAATGGTTTTCGATCCATGGTTTTGGACGCGATGGTTTTCAGTCCATGGTATTGGATGCTTCGGCATGTATAAATATGTATTGTAACATTGAAAGGAAGATAATGAAAAATCAAGCTGGTAGTACGGGTTTTGGGGTCCAGGGGAAATCTCTGCATATATGTGTTTTATGCTTTATGCTCTCGCATTTTTTATTTTCTGTGTTTTAGAATTCGTATGTAGGTAATTTCTGTACAGGGTTAAAACCTACAGTGAGGAGCTAGGAAGAGCATGAAAGATGTATTCTTCCTAAATTGAAGAAAGATGAACAAACTGTGAAAGCTTCCCCAAAACAGAGCATGTGAGATTATTTCTGTTTATCAAACTTGAAAGAGATCATAAAATAGACATGAAATGGAATATGGACCAACAATACATTCATACAAATGAAACTGAAGAAAAAACAATGCTAGACAACCATACCACAGGTATCCCAAGGAAATAACTGCAACTCATTTATTAAAATTGGACAAATTATGATACAATAGTGTCTCTTGATCAAAAGACAAACATCCAACTCATTCCAACCTTTGAAAAGACTGAAAAATACAAGATATAGGCCTCAAACAAACGCCACCCAACCTCAGGGGTCGCATCCATGAGAGGAGGAGCAATTCCAGCAAAATATGAACTGATAGCTAGAGTATAGGGTGGTCAAAGTGACTCATCCCTAATTACAATGAAATTGATTCATTACACCTCATTGAGTACATTTACCTAATGTATTTACCATAGGTAATAGTAAAAACACCATAATTACATTTAAATCCTCTATTACATAGGTAAAAACTTGATTTCCCAAGATGAAAATGAAATTTGCAGAAAAACAGTGAAAAATCAAAAAACTGTCAAACGTGCAATCTTTGTGTCAAACACGCCATCCATATTGTAGCCTGATTTTGAGTGCCTTCCTTGTGTCCAAATTGAGCCTAGGATAGCTCATTGGAAAGCCTATCCTGTCTAGTTTCCAAATCCACCTTTAATTTCCTAAATGAACTTGATTTGTCCCTCCAAAAAATGATTCTCCTAATACTGCGCAGTGCACAACGCCAAGGTGAAAAAGAAGGAAGAACATTGATTTTTTTGTGTGTGTTTTCACCTTTTCACCTGCCAGTTGTGCAAACCAAGGCTATCAAAGTTTTTTTCATGCATGTCTTCATCGTTTTGCATCCACTGACAGTCTTCATTTGGCCAAAAAGTGCCTTAAACAAAAGCGTGGTGCCTAAGGCGTTGCGCCCCTGGCATTCTCACTGTCACAAAACTGTCTATGATTGCTGAAAGACACAAAAAACTTCAAAATTACCCCAAAAACTTTCAAAATTAGTGAAATGATTTCTGATCATGTGGTTTATACATGGAGTGAGTCTTGAGCAAGGATGTCAAGTATTCCCTCCTCTTCTTGCTTGTTTAGGGCTTCAATCTTTGCATTAACTCTTCTAAGCTTTGCCCTTGCAATCTTGTGCCTCATGGAATAATGTTTTGCTATCTTTCTCTGAATGTCATTTTCTTTGTTGGCCTTGTCCAGGAGCTTCTCCAAATGTTGGTTTACCTTGTCAAGCCAATGCTCTCGGTTCTCATTAATCATGATGGCAAACTATTCATTCCATGTGAGTTGATTTTCAAGCCCAACCTCATTTTGTCTCTCTAGTTCTAGATCTCTTTTCAGCCCTCTAGTCCTAGGTCTGATTTTTGCTTCCTATTCCTGTTATGGTTCACCATACCTTTCATAGGCTTCATCAAGCAATGCCTTGGCTTTCATTTCTTCTCTTTTTGCCTTGATGAGTTGAATCTCCATGATATCATGCTTGGCTTGAAGTTGCTGGTTTTCTTGCTCATAATATGAAATAATAAATTGAGACCTCTTTAAGTTGGTTTGGAGCTCCCCGATGTATGAATATTTTTCCTTGATGACTATGCTAATGTTCTCATTGTCATCAGGCTCATCTAGGTCAACAAGGTCAAAATCTTGTTCTCTGTCATGGAGGTCCTCCTCCTCATGCTTGATCTCTGCCTCTGTCATTTTTTCTTTGCCGTACTTTCTTTGTTGGTGAAGAAGGCAGGTCCCCTCCCACAATCTATGGGGCAAACACATACCTATGACCTCTATGATAAGTATGTGCCAATATGCCCAAATCATCCCTCTTAGGCTTGATGAACTCAACCTGCTTAGTCTACTCAGGCTCACTAATCTCAACTTTTCTAGGTGACTCAATGTGCTCATGAAATGGTGATGGTGGAGGTGATGGTGAAGGAGACTGATCTGATGATGATGCATGAGCTGTGGTATGAGATGGAGGAATGGATGTGGTGGGATGAAATGATGAAGGCACATCTTGAACATGCTAAATAAATGGCTAAGTGAATATGTCATTGGCTATGAAAGTACTCCATGAAATACTGAAGTGTTTGAGGTGATGGAGGAAAATTATTTTGATGAGGGAGTGGTAATGTGATGGGACTTAGGATAGGGAATTTTATTACAGGTTAGGGGTTTTGGGAGCCTAGGCAAATGGAACACCTAGGTCTTATGGTTTTGGGAATAAAGGGCATTGGGAAGTAGTGATATGGGAAAGGAATAGAAGTACTAGGGAGTCAAATTTGGAGGTGTAGTTAGGATTTGATTATGATACTAGGGTTTCTGTCAAGGGAAACATTAAATTTTTCAATGACATTTAAAAACACCACAAAATGACTTGAGGAATGCTAAGAGGTTGTATCTGAACATTACTTACTTGTTGGAGGATGAAGACAACCAATCTTGAAGTTTTTGGAGTTATGGCACTTTGTTTGGAGGTTGAGGAGAAATTTGGTCAAACAAGTATCGCAAAACATAGGCACACCCTCCACAACACATGCGTGCAACGAAACACACAAACGCGCAGTGTAACACTGAAACACGCCCTCTATAACATAAACACGTAGCAATGAATTCAGCTCAACTTTTGAGTGTCTTCTTGAAGTCCAAATTGAGCTACGATATCTCGTTGGAAATATCTCTCTTTTGGCTAGAAAATGGACCTACAAATCACTGAAAATGATCAAGTATATCCCCTCCACAATCAATTCTCCCAAGACTGGTGAAAAAGTGCAGAATGGGGGTGCAAAAATGCAGTGTCTTGCAGGAAACGTTTGGAGGCCTTCCTCAACTCCAAATTGAACTCATGATAACTCATTGGAAATATCTCTCTGTCTAGTTATCATTTGAATTATCATGAAAGTCATGTGGAGACTTCAGCTAGGAGAAATGGTGATTTTCCCAAGGTCACTCCAGAAGTGCAACAACTCTCTTGTAGCAACTATATTTTTGACATTTCTCCCAAACCATAACACCTGTGTAAAAACTGAAGGAGGTTTTTGTTCCTTGTCCTATGATGGACAAAAAGGTCTCTCACGTTGGTAAAATTTATCAGTGTTTGGTCATAAACATACTTTGAAGCAAAACTGGCCTTATGCGTGGCAAATGATTTGTCCCTTGAAATGACTTCTTGAAAAATGATGGAGACATGATGTTTATGATCTAAAATGACCTCATATTTGCTGATATGACCTTCCTTATGCATCCTATGCTAATATGTCTATGATTCCATAGCCAACCTTAGCTCAGTGGGATAAGAAATCAAGGTTTAGTGTTTATGGAAAATGATGGTTTGGACACCCTTGGGAAAAGAGAACTCCCTTTAGCATTCACTTAATTTTTTGAAACTTTACCCTTTCACTTGACTATTTCCTTTGACAAATTGATCTTTTGATGGTCTTTGAGAACTCTTTGAATTTGAACCTTTTGGTGGTTTGGCATCATAATGACTTTGAAACTCTTCCTTTTGGTTGATGGAACTTTGAACTTAGAACACTTGGAACCATGAGAATTATTACATCTTAAAACCATAAAATTACATTTCTGCTTGAATATTCAAATTACAAACTATTTTGCTGATGAAATCTTGTTTATTCTTACTCCTTCACTTGCTTGTCTTTTATGTAGGAGATGGTGTTTTAGTGGACCTTGGGAACCCTAAGACCTAATGGAGACTTTGAATGGCTGTGACTATGATGAAAATGACTGTCATGATGAAGACAAGTCATGACTAATGGTATACTTCAACAAAAGGTGAAATGAGCCAACAAGGGGTAAATTTCTAAAAGGAGTCAAGGAAACCCTAATTCAACCTTCAGTGACCAAATTTTTGCATGATGACCTAGTGGAATGACAAAAATTTAAGAATGGGACCCTAATATGATATGAAAGAGTTAATTTGATCACTAATGGTAGGATGCAAATACTGACACTAACATGACCCACATTGCCTTGTGAAAGATCATTGCGTGAGAGTACAGTTCAACTGGATCCACGGGGCATTTCATTGGGCGAAGGAGGACCCATGGAGATTTTTCTACAGTTTCTCCAGTTCCAATGAACAGTTCGGCTTCGCTGTGGAATGGTTAGTGAAGCAACGTGAAGAAGCATCCCGAAGAGCACCAGAAGCAACAACAACAACAAAGGTGAACATACCAACACATGACAAGGGCAGGAGGAAGATTGTCGACTACATGGAGGAAGAGCAAAGCTACAAGTTCTGAGCAGGTCCACTTGTGGAGAAAGTAGCTATGGCTATAGAGGCAAAGAGGCAACAACGTGACAAGCGAATCGCGCAAAGGTAGAGAGAGAAACAAATAATGGAGGAAACAAAGAAGGAGTTGCATGAGTTGAAGGAGCAACTCTGAAAGGAAAAAGAGCCGCGCAAACAGGAGAGGGAAGCGCAACAACAACAGGTATAGCAGGCGGTGCAACATTTATAGACATATGAAATAGTGCCTGTATAGGTAGTGGACTCATCAGAACAACTAGCATCAGGCAGACAAGGTGAACCATCACAGGAGCAGGACTTCGCTTAGGAGTTAGAGCAAGTACTTGAACAGATGGATATGGATTTGGAGTAACAGGAGTTAGAGAAAGACATCGACCTCATGCCTCATCACCAAGAGATTGACCCACCAACTTCACTACATCCATAAGAGGAGCAAGTCCCAAGCGACCAAGGAGACACTGAGAACCTTGGAGATCAACTAGAAGGAGAGATGCACAACATCTCATTCGACGAGTCTCAACATAGAGTTGTGAAATCTTGAAGAGTGTCAACTCTGGAAGATCATACATCTCCTACGCAGTATGAAGAACGAGTGATCATGTCTGACGTGCATAAACATCCAATAGCCTTGGACAATGCTACTAGAGCATATGCCGAAGCCACTAGCTTAATGGCTAATGAGCTTCAGATGGCCAAGCAAGGAGGAGAATTGGTTGCAGCATCCCCCGAGCATAATTAAAGAAGGCAATACTAGATGAGGTATTGTCCCTTGACATAGTCATGCGTGCGTTGTATTCCAATTTTGGTACCGTGCATATGGCAGTCATCCATCTCAACAGATGGCAACAACGATGTGATAGAATAGCACGTTGCTTGTCGAACGTGCATGTTGTTGTTGATTACATGCAAACATGGACGATGAGATACAAGGGAGCCCCCCTTCACTTGCCTAAGATGATGAAGCTTAGAGAGGTCAAGCTAAAGGCACGTATCTGGAGTCAAATCTGGAACTATGAAGAGCTCCCGCAGCTCATCACTAGTCTACAGGCTTCCCATGCACATGTATTCAAGAGTATGGATGTTGTTGTGCACACACATGCGATCCCATCTATTGGGACCCTCACCCAAGCGAAGACAAAGTCACAAGTCCGACTAGAGCTTGACTTGTACTTTGACGAGATGATGCACATAGCCACCACCCCAGATTTTTCAATCAATGCAGACACCATGCACAAGTATGTTGCTGGTCCGGTATCACTAAAGACAATGATGCACATGCTTTCAAACGAGTTGGACAAAGGAGCCCGAGTAGTGTACCTGGATGCTACGGAGGCAAGAGTCAAGTTCCAGAAATATGTCACCTTGGAGTACACGGACACCATTGCGAACTACCGATCTTGGCATCAGTTCACTACTGTTGATCATGGTGAGGATGTTGAAGAGTTGGACTTCCCACAGTTGTCTGAGTCATAGTGATGTCTTGCATGGCTTTCTCAAGCCATTTTGTCTCACACGGGTACATTTGCATTGTAATGTAATGTCTTGTCAAGTGTAAGTTCAAGTGTTGATAGTTGGATGTAACAGGCATAGAGTAGATGAAGAGTCGTGAGGGTAGATGGATTGTCACAAAGGGGAATGTCAAGGGCCACCCCACCCTTTGCTATAAATAGTCCCTCATAACTCATTGTAAAGGATTTTGGTTAGCCAAGCTTCCGATAAGACTATCTTAGAGAGAGCTTGGATAGTATTGTAACGTGCCATGGCTTCTCCAATGCACAAAGCTAGTATATCTCTTTGGAGGAGGAGGCGGTTGTGGCTGCAATGTTCCGCTATCGAAGCTAGTGGTTGGACATGGATGAATTGTATGACTGGAACTTACACTTCTTAATATAACAAAGCCAACATATTTCATGCATATGTTGTATTGTATTACAACTATCTTGTTTACTCTAAATGGCATATGTATTTGTCTTCTTATGCATGCATGTATGGACTATTCTGTATAAGTATGTATGAATCTTTCTGAAATGTGTCGTTGGTTTAACCATCACTTTGGATTTCTTTCTAACTCACTTTCCATCTGGTGATGCATCTTTGCTTGTGTGTTCCCTTTCAAGTCGAGTACTATTACAGGTTTCCAAGGGGCGCACTCACCTCACGCTCCGTGTGTTAGAACCTCTCATGCACCTTCCTTGACTTACTATAGTTGTCACACCCTTGCTACCAATAGGGACATCTTAATTGCCTGTGTACGAAATCGTGGTCAAGGCATTACTGTACGACCCACTGCAGGGACTCCTACACCAAACGGTTTGAGGTCTAACTGGGACTTCTTACCTAGGAGATCCCCTGACATGTTGGTTGGTCCAACACCGTCAACAAATTCTTAGCAATCTAAGTGAACAAGTAGAAATGTTAAGAATACAAAATGAGAAAAAAGAAGATGTTGATATTTGTGTTGTCCATGCAAAATCACATGATGTTAAATATTGCCTGTCATTACCAAGGTTGAAGGAAGTTTACCAAGAGGAATGGAGCAAGTCAATTGCCAATGCAACTATGTTATGTAGCTCCAAGAGGACCATGGCAGCCTATTCAACTTGATATGATTCAAGAATCTAATTCATAATTTCAAGCTTATGCACATCCATCTCAAAGTAATTGGAACACACCCTTTCTTTGGCCACCTTGGCCATCTCATCCCCAAAACCATTCTTAGCAACAAGGTTAGAAAGTAACTTATGGGATCCATCCACAATATCCTCAATGTTTTCCTCAATATCATCCATAACCCACTCCATTTTATCCCTACCATTCACCTCCACCAAAACCCCAACCCCAACCACATCCATCTCAAATATCCACTCCCACTCAACTACCTATAATGCCATTTCCAAACCCACACATTGAAGTAGCTCTACCCATTTACAATGCTAAGCTACAACACTTCCAAATATCTCCTCTTGAGCTAAATGGTATTCACCATGGCTCAGGAAGAGTATTGTAAAAAAGAGATTATCTTGATATCATTGAAGGACCACATCTAGAAGAAGAAGATTCAAATGAGAATACGAAAGGATCATGGGTTGCATTTGATGAAAAGAAAACATCAAAATGAGAGATTGAGAAAGCTCCCTCATGGTTACCATCAAATCCTCCATGTGTTCAAGAGAAAAATCAACAAAAAGAGGAATATTTAAAGGTCATGGAAGAAGAAGACATCCAAGATTATCCAAATCAGCAAGTGGACCAAGGGCATCACAACTATATTGAAATATGGTTCCAAACAGTCATTAAGTTGCAACAAAACTCTCTTCTTCAACTAAGCTTGATATCATAAAGTCAAATCATTTGATCTCTCAAATTCAGGTACCTGTCAAAGCATATATTTCAAGCCTACAAATCAATTTATCTGTCATCTCGATGTGTACTTGGCTTCATTGAAAGTATTCCTACACTTGAAAATGATTTTATTTTTTCAAGTAGAGTAGGATAGGAAAAGAAATAAATCAATGAAAAATAAGAGAAAAAATAAAAATCTCAAGTGAAAACCTCCTTTGAGGCGTTTGAGATTGGCTCATTGATTGAAAACCTCCATTAGGCGGTCAATGGGTTAGGAAAAAAAGAAAAGAAAGAGAAAACGAAAAGATCCTAAGTGAAAACCTCCTTTGAGGCGCCTAGGCAGAGCTACGAGTTGAAAAATTCATTGAGGCGGCTAGTAGGCCTAGAAGAAAAAAAAAGAAAAAAATTCTTTGATCCATGTCTTTCTGATGAATGTAGGGCTATCCAACATCTGCAAGCAACGAAAACATGTTGGCACCAAAGAAAAGAAAAAACTGGTCAAAATTCTAGTCAAAGGAAGTAAAACTTGTACTTTCTCCTCCCTTGCTCAGATGTTGCAGAAGAACCAAGGCCATGCAAATCCATCACCCTCATCTATTTCCACCATCCACTCATCATTCCCAAGATTTTACCACTCATTATCCTTATTGTCCTGAAATACTACAAGAATGCTCTGTTTTACTACAAGAAACAAAAATACATAGAGCAGACAATTATTTTTGTCATATCTTGAAAACCATGCATCTATTTGCCAAGCTATTTCAGGTGGAGATGCATATGGATGATGGTAACATGCTCAAGCGATTTCAACAAATTCTAGTGCATATTTTCAAGAAATTAGCCTCCATCACCTACAACCATTTTTTAATTTTCTCGGTATTCGTTCATCCCTTTAGAAATTTGTTTCATGGGGAGATGCATATGGATGATGGTAACATGCCTAAGCAATTTGAACAAATTCCAATGCATAGTTTCCAAGAAATCAGCCTCCATCAACTTCAACCATTTTTATTTTTTCTTGAGATTCGTGCATCCATTGGCCAATTATTTTCTATGGGGAGGTGCATAAGGATTAGGGCAATATACTTAGAAAATTTTAGGTCAATCTATTCTACTGTTTGGGAGATATGGACAAAACAAGGAAAGTATGTTGTTTCCTATCGTACTACTACACGATGTCCTAGTTCTATTACAGGATGCCCTATTTTACTACAGGAAACATGCCAAAAGCTTACGAGATGGTAGGAAAGGTAGAATGAAGTGTGGGAAAGGTGTCTAATGGTGGAATAATGTATAGAGAAGGTGAACATCACCCATGGATAAGCCCATCGGTCCAAGAAGGTCAGATTTTACTAGGATAGCTTGCTCATGGTAAGTGGAAGATAGAGGTTTAGAATCACCAAGCTATGAAGACCTGTGCAGAAGAAAACAAACAAAATTATCACCTCCGGAGGACCATGGATTAATCATCAACTCAGCATCAACATGCATGTCTCTCCAACAATGATCAGGTAGGTACAGGTATGCAATATTCTTGATCTCTTATTTTGAGCATATTATAGTTAGAAATTTGTTGTTAATGCATGAGAGATGAGGTTCTATAAGCTAAGGATGGGTTAGCAGTCTCAGCTGCCTTCAACTAATTAATTGCAGCTCACTCCTTCACTCATGCAATGTGGAAAAGCCAAATTATGAAGGGTGATGATTTCGAGGAATGTGGATAATAGTTAAAATAGGAATTTTGTGCAAAGGCCAAGTCACCAAAGCACTCCAAGCCCTCCATCCACTTTATACCCAATATCTATCCATCATTCATCCATCCCATTTCATAAGAAGAAATTTAATATTTTTCAAGAACGAACCCTACACTCTATCTCACCCTCAAAATTCCTTGAAAAAAACAGGCAAAGCATCCTCTCCATTTTAAAAAACCTACACTACTGCCTCTGAGCGCTAGCATCATCCTCCAAACCCTCTACATTATTTCTCATCACTCCAATATAGTTAGAAGACCTTGAAAGAACAAGGAATGACTGCTAAGGGAAGGCAAAAAGTTGCTACAAGAAGGAAGAAATGAACAAATTGTGCTAAAACCCAAAATGGCAGTGCCTAAGAGAGACCTAATCAAAACAAAGAACTCCAAGGCCATTAGGCAATCATCTAGACCACAAAAGAGAAAAAGAAGGCAACAAAAGGAAATAAGGCATTCACCATCAAAACAAAACTCAAACTACAGTGATGAAAAGAGGCTTGCCAGGAGGTCTATAATCTCTTTATATCTTCTGTCTAAGGCATAAAAGATGTTATAGAAATGGGAGAAAGGCATGGAAGTTAAGTTGATGGCCCACCCTAGGTTCAAAATATCATTTTTGCACAAAACGGGTTTAACTCGAGTTTCTTGTAGTACTACAAGAAATGCTAAAGGGTCTCCTATAGTACTATAGGAACCGCTACGAGGTTTCCTGTATATTTTACAGGAATTACTACAGGATGTCCTAGTTCTCATCTAAAGGCGTTTTGAAGGTTTAAGAGGTGTCCAAATGGTGGAAAAAGGTAGAATAAGGTTGGAAAAGGATGTGGAAGACCTTGCCAAACTGAAAAATATTCAAGAACCCACCTTGAATAAGGGGAGGAAGGCAAGCTAATGGTCTCAAGAAACACTATGATTTTTTCTATGCATAAATAGTTTTGGAAAAATGAGTGAAAATGGAATGAAGGTTTCAAGGGAGAGGATATGAATGAAATGGATCTACAAGTCAACATAGTTCACTTGCAAAGAGGAAAGTTATGTTTTTTGCTTGAAATATTATTAAACAATCATGAAAAGAACAACTACATTTTTGGACTTGTCCTTGCAGAACTTACAACCAAGATTCTTAAGAGAAAGGACTGAGGAATGCACAAGAGAGAGGCCACCAGGGCCATGAATGAGGCACAATGAGGTCACTAAGTTTCTCAGAGGATGAACAACACTTTCAGTAGGGGGGTATGATGGGCCTCTAAATTAGACATAAATTAAGGCCCATCTGATCATCCTTTACAACATTAAACCTCTCTTTTTGCATTAGATAATGTATTTTTAACTTTAATATATGCATTAGGAAGGTTTATGGATAATTTCATATCTGTGCCTAATATTATTTATTTTTGTGGAATATTGTGAGAATATTGGGTAGATTATGAAGATTTGGAGGAGGAGATAATTTAGGGACTTGCTCCCTACTACAGGAGGATCAATATTAAATAATAAATCAACAAGATATTATGGAATTATGGCATAGGTTGTGGAGCTCCATTGATTGAGAAAATCTAGGGATGTGTTCCTTGCCATTTAATGCGAAGTCTTAGTATTGGGATCCAGATCCACTAATTAAGGGATTTTGGTGGGGAAAGCTTCCTTCTTTGATGGGGAATGATTCATAATCATTTTGTATAAGTACCAAGTCGATTTTTCCTCTAAGGGTGGATTTTTATTAGTCTTCTTGTGGAGAGAACTCGTATTTTTGCAGCTTCATTGTCATTTCTTGCAGGGATGTAATTGTATTGGTGGAAATAATGAAGATTTGTGTCATGCTTCTAAACCTTGGTATCCTTCATAGGACTCTGATTTTCCTTAGGCTTGGCCATCCCTGAAACCTCAGAGCCCTTTTGTATCATTTACTTATCTTCCTTTCACTTCTTATTTGCATGCATCTCTTGTTCTTGTGTTTTATTTTATTTTATTTCTGCATTTAGTGTTAATGATTTCTTATTGTAGGATTGGGTTAAATGGTTGAAGTAAGTTCATTTGTAGGATCAAAAGCATAATTTCATCCTTGGAACAAATTTTGAACATCATAGTAATCATTGAGCGACTTGGATTAGTTTTCTTATTCCCAAATCTAGATTTTTGGAAGTCTTTTGTGGCAAATAACAATAAAATTATACTATTTTTTAGAGCATGTTAATGAGATTCAATCGAGTTGATTCCACTTGAATTAGATCACAAGAACAGTCTAGTTAATAAAAAAAATGACCCCATTGAATTTTCACTTGATTAGGTTAGGTATTTGATAGATTTACTACTCACTAGTTCTCAAATTTCTAGATTTTAGACTAGTAAGTTTCTGCCATTTTTTAGCATGGGTTAACAGAGGTATTTTTGAGTGATTCCACTTGGAATGGAGACCTAAGAAATCCAAGTCAATATTTTTTTTTGTCCCAACCAATTTGGATTTGATTTGGTTGGTCATTCGGTGAATTATAACTCCCTATAGCAAATATGTTGTTTCCTGTAGTAGTACTACATGAAACCTTGTAGTAGCCTTCCAACATGCATATATTTGCCCAGATTCACTCAAGAAGATTGGTTATTGTAATTTAGGGTTGAATCAAGACCCCTAGGCTCTAAATCAATGATTAGGGAAGGCTAAAGACCACTTAGGACTTGTCTCTTTACTCATGCAAAACATTTCAACGATTTGGGCTAATGGACAAATTTATGAAATGGGTAATACAATGATGATTTTATTGATTGCCACATCCAATGAACTTTGTTAATGGATATAAAGTATTTAAAATGTAATGGTTGAAATTTATTTCATGATATTTACTTTATGAAATTAGAATAGGTTTCTTTCCTTGTACTTTCTTTCTTGCAATAGGTTGAGTTTTCCATTTCGAGCATTTCATTTTCTGCAATTAGTTTAGGATTTGACTTCAGTACATGCACTCCATTACATCATGACAACAAAGGAAGGACACATTGTATGTTGCACATATAGTTCCCATACCTCTTATGTTTGTACGAAACCTAGGTTGCTAATTAAAGTTGGTATCCTTGGGAGTTGCAACATTCTTGTTGCAATACCGAGGCTCATCAGTACGGAAGAAGGATGGGACCTCGAGACTCTATATTGAATATCGGACGTTGAACAACATCATAGTACGAAATAGGTGCCCGATCCCATGGATTTATGACCTTTTGGACCAACTCAAGGGGGCCAAATATTTCAACAAGATCGACTTGAATTCTGGATAGCACTAGGTACCAATCAAACTCTTTGATGTGTTGAAGATTGCCTTCAAATCCAAGGAGGTCCTTTTCAAATGGATGGTTATGGATTTCGGGTTTATGAATGCTCTTGAAACCTTCATGAGTTTGATGGATGACATATTGCAGCCATTCACCAACTAATTTGTAGTGGTATACTTGGATGAAAGCTTGATCTTCAGCTAAAGTAGGGAAGAGCACCTCCACCACATCCGACAGGTTCTCCAAACACTGTGACAATATAAACTGTGTGCCAATTTGGAGAAATTAACTTTTGGCATGACCCATGTTTAGTGTATGGGATACATTTTTTATGAAAGGGGGGTGCATGTGGATCCAGCTAAGATCCAAGTCATTCGAGATTGGCTAGCCCCAACCACTTTGACAAAGCTCCGCAACTTTCTGGGTCTTGCCAATTTCTACTGTAGGTTCGTGTTGGGGTTCTCTCATATCACTTGGCCCTTGAGTCAAATCACCAAGGGAGGAGCAAAAGAAAAAATATTTTGGTCTAAATATCAACTGAAGGCATTCGCAGAGTTGAAACAACGCCTCTGCTCTACACCAGTTCTCACATTACAATACTTGCAACAAATATTTTAGATCAAGACAGATGCCTCTGACTTTGCTATTAGGGCAGTCCTTAATCAAAAGGGGCATCCAGTGGCATATCACAGTGAGACACTTTCAGACACAGTCTGGAAGTATCCCACTTATGACAAAGAGATGTATTCCATTATGCAGGACTGCCGACAATGGAAGCATTAGATTTTGGGGAAGGAAACGACCATCGACAGAGACCACTGATCCCTGCAGTTCATACAGACGCATGGGAAGTTTCAGAATGAGCGCCATCAGAAATGGTCCACATACCTGCAACAGTTCCATTTGAATATCAAGTACAAGAAGTGTAGCACCAATAATGTTGCATACTGCCTCAGCCGATCACTGATCATGGCGTTAACCACCGTGGTCAACTCTTGCGAGCACGAGACTTCTGGTTGGCCAATTCTCTACAAAAGCAACACAAAATTCGGCCACACATACTAGACGCTCTTGGAGGGTCAACAAGTTCCATATTTTCACCTCCAGGATGCACTGTTATGCCACCTGGGACACCTTTATGTTCCTTTAAGCAAGTGTGCCAAGATGATATGGGAAGCGTACTACAACCGGTTGTTGGGCATTTCGGGGTTGAGAAAATAGTGGAAATAGTGCAGAAGTATTTATATTGGTCGAATCTTTGATAGGATGTCGAGAAGTACATGAGATCCTGCTCTATTTGCACCATTTCCAAATCATTCATCAAGAAGCGAGGCCTCTATACTTCGCTACCTAACACTCGTTGACCTTGGGAATCCATGTCCATGAATTACATGTCATGCCTTCCTTCTACTAAGCATATAAGCGACTATGTTTTTGTGGTTGTTGAAAGATTTTCAAAGATGGACATTATGGCGGCCTGCAAGAAGAATATCACAACATAAGCCATTGCTAAACTCTTCTTTGAACGAGTGAGGGTACACTTTGGGATCCCACAGTCTATCACCTCAGATTAGGATAATAACTTCCTTAATACATTTTGGTCTAGTCTCTGGTTGATGCTAGACAACAAGCTCACTAAGTCCACAACTTTCCATCCCCAAACTGATGGCCAGATAGAGGTCGTCAATAGGATGATCGTACACATTCTACGCATGTACAACTTAAAGAATTCATGCACATGGGATGAGAGCCTCCCCTATGTCCAACACAGCTATAACTGAGCTCTTCACAACTCGACTGTCCACAACCCTTTTCAAGTGGGCTTGGGATTCCAACCACTATGTCCCATTGATGTGGCCATATCATTTGCAGCTACTTAGACAGATTTGGCTCATGTCCAGTCTGAAGTCGACAAGGCAAAAAAAATCATTGAGCACATTCATCACATCTGCCAAAAAATCCATGACATATTGGATAAAGCAAATGCTAAGTATAAGGAGCAGCATGATCAACATCGGGTGCCACACAAGTTCCAGGTGGGTGACAAAGTTTGGCTACATTTGTAGAAGGAGCGCCTCGCTGGGCCCCACTGCAAGCTTCACCCACTCCGATATGGGCCATACACCATCACTAAGGCAGTAGGGGACAATGCCTTCAAGCTCAGTCTTCCACCATTCCTTCATCTGCATCCAGTGTTCAATGTGGACCACGTTCGACCCTACTTCCCACCATTGTTGGACACATTCGATATTGCATCGTACTGCTGACTCAAGCTGTTGGATCAAAGTAGAGACCCTAACGAGAGGTAAACTCTGGACACAGTTGAACACCACCCCTAGTACATAAATCATGATTTCCTCTAATGTATAGTTACCAAACTTCTCAATATAAAGTAAATCCTTTTCGGACAGGTTACACATCTCAGTTAGATACAACTTAGCAGTCATCATATCTGTACCTATTAACCGTCTGATTAACACCGGAACACTTCGGAACAAAGACTCTTCATCATAACCAAAAGAGAGATCCTCTATCTCTCTCTGTAAATCGACCAAATCTTCATATGATAACCCTTTAAGAACTCTTGATTTGTTAAAGATCAACAATTTGATGACTTCATTGTGATAGAGACCACCCTTAGATTTTTGATAACTAGTATCTGAATCCTCTATAAGTTTGTATAAATTATTCCAAAACGCTGATTCAATTGACCTCGAAGCATCACCACTATTATTAAAACCAATATTACTCGAATCAATGTTACCACCACTATTACTCGAATCCAAGTTAAACAATCGACCCATCGAATCAAAGTTTATAAATCCAAGACCTCTAGAATAAATGTTAAAGCCGGACATTACCGGAATTAAACGGAATTTTAACGCCACCGTTGGCGACAAGTTTATAGCCTTTGTGGGCATTTGCATAATGCAAATTTATTTCATGTGATTTATCATATCCTTAAAGCTGGGTCATCCACTTTAGCATAAGCTATTTTTCAAGCTAAGTGGCAGCTGGGGCATAGCAAGACTCGAACCTGCGACCATTAGGTTAAACCCTAATGCTCTACCGCTGAGCTACATGCCCTAATGATTCTGATAAGACCTGAGCCTGTGGCACCAACACCTGACCCTTCGGCCTGAACACCTGATTCTGAGAACACCTCCGGGGTGGCTGTCCCATCCTAAATGGGGGAACCTTTCCCTCCGGGGTTGGTTACAACTCATTCGGGTGGTAACCTTTCCCTCCGGGGTTGGTTACAACTCATTTGGGTGGTAACCTTTACCTTCGGGGTTGGGGTTGCAATTCACACCAACAAAGTTAAACCCATACTGCATGGAATAAGCCACAAGTGATCAGGTCATGGACACATAGATCTAGAACAACCGATAGAAAATGATCTAATTATATCGAGTTGTCAAAGGAGGCCAACTCCTTCACCAAGGCAAGTGGCTCACAAGGGACCAAGTTCAACAGAAGTTTCCTCATGTCATGGAGGAACTCAACGAAATGGGGACGATTGCTTCCTAATGGGGGAGGAATGATCTAGGTGGATGTTGGTGTCCACCCACATATTCCACTTGGACCCTTACCATTGTCTCTTTCATTTTTTTTTCTTCAGTTTCCTTAATTGTAGCACAATTTACTATTTTTGTCATTTTTCACGTCTTGAACTTCCAGAGCCGTTTTGAGGCCCTAAACAACGTTTTTTTGGGAAAACCAAGGCTAGAAGGGTTTTTGACCATTATTAGACTAACAAAAGTTTTATTCCTTAGATAGAACTTTCTAGCGAGGTATTTTGCGCGTCGAACAAAAATCATATACCAAAGTTATGAGCCTAGGAAGTTGATGTACCAATTTACCCAAATGGGGCCAATAGTTTTGGCGCTTCTTCTCCTAGGGTTAGGTTTTTGGATTTTTAGGGTTTCCATTGTCTCTCAATAATAAATTGGCCTCCGAGCCTCATTGTAATGGAGTTCAGAGGCATGTAGCCACCACATCTCTTCTCAGAGATAAGCTACCATTGCCCGAGCTAGTCTTATTTCCATTCTGTTTGTAAGCATATTTCAGTATTTGATATTAATGAAATGAAGTGTTATTTTTGCTGCATCTCTGTATTTATGGTTATATCTGTAATTTTTTGCATCCCTGTTTAAATCCAGATTAGTGGTATCAGAGGGTTCTTCTCATTCTCTATTTTTCTTTGCATGTCCCCAATGAGGTCGGGATATAAGGAGTTAGGGATCAATCTGGTTGAACCTTTTCAAGATCAGCCTCGCAAAACTTGACGACTGCCCATGGGGGAAGAAAAGAAAGATGAGGGAGCAGGAGATCCTATCAAAATATTGCTCGAGGAGGCCCTTGAGAAACAAAGGGACGCGATGATGGATAACTTTTCCTAGATCCTTCAATGGTTTCCCAATGACGAGGCATCCACATCCAACAGTCACTCTTGAGGCGCCACACCTTTTAAGGTACACGTAAACTTTAAAGCTTTCATATTTGAAGGCCAAATAGACACAAATGCCACAGATAAATGGTTAAATATGCTAGAAGGATATTTTTTTGTTCATGATTTTTCCAATCGGGAAAATATTACTTTTTCTCTTCTCAAATATTCCCCCCACATCAAGGACTGGTGGGAAACCTACTGTGAGCAGAAGGATGAAAGTACACCCTCACTTTCTTCAGCCACACCCACTTGGAATTCATTTTAGGATGCCATCAAGGAGTCGTACTACCATTTCGGGAGCTATGAGGATAAATACTTAAAGTGGACCACATTGCAGCAGGGAAGGGACCAAGACATGCCAAATTTTACCTATTTTTTTCATACCCTTCATACAGAGTAGGGTATGAAGGATTCTGAGAAACTTTTGGTTCTCAAGTACTGTAGCTGTTTACACAGGTACATCCAGGATGAGATGGAGTCCCTGGACATCCCCTCGCTTGGAATGACGTATTGATATGTTGTCAAGATTGAGCATAAGCTTAAACAGAAAAAGCAAGACTTTGGATCTGCAAACCCGAAGCAAGGGAAAGGTGTCCCCAAACTGCAGAGCAAAGGACAAAGCCAAGGCATGGTGACCTAAGACAAGCCGCAAAATCTGTAAGCAAAGAACAACACCGCGAAGCTGAAAAATGACACGAGAAAGTGGTGTGAGTTTAATAAGAGCTCCAATCACAACACAAGTGAGTATCGGGCCAAGCAGTCACTGGTGGCTGAGCTAAAGGCTTCTGAATCAGATGCATGTTTTGACTCTGAGTTAGAACCTGACAAGGGGAATGACAAAGGGAAGCAGATTATCAATGGAGATCCCAATGCCACTGTTTCCACCATGAAGATCCAGAAGGAGGAACCCAAAGGATAAATCCAAGGTGGGGTGACCCAGGACAACCCGCTAAAGCCCCAATGAAAGAACAACATCATAAAGCTGAAGAAGGACACAGGAAAGTGGTGTGAGTTCCGTAAGAGTTCCACTCACAACACAAGTGAGTGGCGAGCCAGGTAATCACTATTGGCCGAGCTGAAGGCTTCTGAATTGGATGCATGTTCTAACTTTGAGTGAAAACCCAACAAAGGGAATGACAAAGGGAAGCAGATTATTGATGCAGAGCCCAATGTCAATGTTGCCATCATGAATATCTAGAAGGAGGAACCCAAAGATCCAGAGGAGGAGAAACAGCTCTTCCACTCCTAGATTTGGGTAAAGGGTTCCGCGCTACAGTTCATTGTCGACAGCGGGAGCCAAAAGAACCTCATTTCAGCAGAGGTCCTGAAGTGGCTAGGCTTACCGACCAAAACACGCCCACAACCATACACCATCGGGTGGCTTCACCAAGGACAGGATCTTCGCATAAGCTAGCAATTCCGCCTTCCATACAACATCAAGCTCGTCATGGATGAGGTATTATGTGACGTTGCTCCTCTTGATGTTTGTGATGTATTATTAGGCAAACCATACTTGTGGAAGAGACATGATGTGTATGAGTCAAGGCCTCGTGCTATTATTGTTACCTTGCGAAATAAGTTGTACAGGATACCATAGGTAGCACTGCCTACCATCATCTCTTTGGTTACTTCAAAACAATGTCGTAAGCTCATTTCCAAAACCAAGATTTTTTTTTCCTAATGATACGCCCTTAGGGAAAGAAGAAGATGGTGGCCATGACCTCCAGATAGGGCCCCTTCGCATGACAAAAACAAATGGATAAGGTCATGGAGGGGTATGAGGATATCTTCACCTCCCTCGCAGGGATGCCTCTGCACTATCAAATCAAGCACTCCATCGATCTGACCCCAGGTGCGTCGTTGCCCAATGAAATACTCTATTAGTGCTCTGTTTTTTAGAATGACGAAATCAAGAGGCAAATTCAGGAGTTGTTGCAGAAAGGTCGCATCCGGTCGAGTTCGTCACCCTATGAGAGCCCGATCTTCTTGGTATAAAAGAAGGATGGGATCTGGAGACTCTGTATTGACTATCGGTTGTTGAACAAGATTGTTGTCCATAATAGGTGCTAATTAACACAGATTGAAGACCTTTTGGACAAACTCAAAGCAGTCGAATATTTTAGCAAGATCGACTTGAAGTCTGGATATCACCAGGTACCAATCAAACCCTCTGATGTGTGGAAGAATGGCTTCAAAGCCAAAGGGCCTTTTTGAATGGCTGGTTATGCCTTTCGGGTTGATGAATGCTCCTAAAACCTTCATGAGGCTGATAGATGACATATTGTGGCCATTCACCAACTCATTTGTAGTGGTATACTTGAATGACATCCGAATATTCAGCCAAATTTTGGAAGAACACCTCCACCACATCCGACAGGTTCTCCAAATACTATTGCAACACAAGTTGTGTGCCAATTTGGAGAAATGTGTTTTTGGCATGACCTAGGTTCAGTATATAGGATACATTATTGATGAAAGGGGGGTGCACATGGATCTAGCCAAGATCCAAGTCATTCAGGATTGGTCAACCCCAACCACTCTGACAGAGCTCTGCAAATTTCTGGATGTTGCCAATTTCTATCGCATGTTCGTGTTGGCATTCTCTCATATCACTTAATCCTTCAGTCAAGTCACCAAGGGAGGAGCGAAAGCAAAATTCTTTTGTTCTGAATCTCAACAGAAGGTGTTTGCAGATTTGAAACATCGCCTATTCTCTACACCAGTGCTCACATTACCAGACTTGCAACAACCGTTTGAGATTGAGACAGATGCCTCTGACTATGCTATTGGGGCAGTCCTTACTAACCAGGGGCATCAAGTGGCATATCACAATGAGACACTTTCAGACACAATCTGGAAGTATCCCGCTTATGAAAAATAGATGTATTCCATTGTGCAGGCTTGCTGACAATGGAAGCATTACATTTTGGGGAAGGAAATGGTCATCCACACATAACACAGACCCCTGCAGTTCATACAGACACAAGGAAGTTGCAAAATGGTTTACATTATAAGTGGCCCAAATACCTGCAATAGTTCCATTTGAATATCAACTACAAGAAGGGAAACAACAATAATGTTGTAGATTTGCTCAACCGACCACCGATCATGGCATTAATCACCGTGCTCAACTCTTGTGGGCACCAGACTTCTGATTGGCAACTTCTCTACAAAAGCGACCCAAAATTTGGCCACACATACCAGACGCTCTTGGAGGGTCAACAAGATCCAGATTTTCACCTCCTGGATGCACTGTTATGCCACTTGGGACACCTTTGTGTTCCTTCAAGCGAGCGTTCCAAGATGATTTGGGAAGTGCACTACAGTCGGGTAGCTGGGCATTTCGGGGTTGAGAAAATAGTGGCAGTACTGCAAAAGTATTTCTATTGGTTGAATCTTCAACAGGATGTCAGGAAGAACATAAAAGCCTACACTACCTATGCCATTGCTAAATCGATCATCAAGAAGCAAGGAATCTATACTCCGCTACGTATATTTAGTCGATCATGGGAATCCATCTCCTTGGATTACATGTCGGGCCTTCCTTCTACTAAGCATGGCAATGAGCGTCCTTTTTTGGTTGTCGACAGATTCTCAAAGATGCCCATTATGGCAGTCTGCAAGAAGAATATCACAGCAGAAGCCACTACTAAACAATTCTTTAAACGAGTGTGGGTACACTTTGGGATCCCACAGTGTATCACCTTAGATCGGGACAATAGGTTCATCAGTACATTTTTGTCTAGTCTCTACTCAATGCTAGTCACCAAGCTCACTAAGTCCACATCTTTCCATCCCTAAACTGATGGTCAGACAAAGGTCGTCAACATGATGATCGTACACATTCTGCATATGTACAACTCAAAGCATCCACGCACATGGGATGAGAGCCTCCCCTATGTCCAACATAGCTATAGCTGGGCTCTCCACAACTCGACTGACCACAACCATTTTTAGGTGGGCTTGGGATTCCAACCACTATGTCCCTTTGATGTGGCCATACCATTTGCAGCTTTTCAGGAAGATTCAACTCATGTCCAATCCAAAAGCGACAAGGAAAACAACTTCATTGAGCACA
This sequence comes from Pinus tabuliformis, assembly GCA_031772625.1. NCBI lineage: Eukaryota > Viridiplantae > Streptophyta > Pinopsida > Pinales > Pinaceae > Pinus > Pinus tabuliformis. The sequence continues at coordinate 964,756,136 of CM062805.1, forward strand.
TTGAACACATTCTCCAATTCCACGACATATTGGATAGAGCCAATGCTAAGTACAAGAATTAACATGATCAACATCGGGTGCCACACAAGTTCCAGGTGGGCGAAGAAGTTTGGCTACATTTGCAGAAGGAGCGCCTCGCTGGGCCCCACTACAAGCTTCACCCGCTCCGATATGGTACATACACCATTAAAAAGGTAGTAGGGGATAATTCCTTTGAGCTTAGTATTCCACCATTCATTGGTCTACACCCAGTATTCAATGTGGACCGCCTTCGGCCCTACTTCCCACCATTGTTGGACACATTCGACATTGCAAAACAACTCACACCAACAAAGTTAAGCCCAGACTGCATGGAACAAGCCAAAATTGATCGGATCATGGACACAAAGATCAATAACACTTGAAAAAAAAGGATCCAACAATATCGTGCTGTCAAAGCAGGACAACTCCTTCACCACGACAAGTGGATCACGAGGGACCAAGTTCAGCAGAAGTTTCCTCATCTCATGGAGGAACTCAACGCAATGGCGACCGTTGCTTCCTAAGGGGGGAGGAATTATCTAAGTGGATGTTGGTGGCCACTCACCTATTCCACTTGGACCCCCACCACTGTCTCTTTCATTTTTTCAGTTTCTTTAATTGTAGCACAATCTACTATTTTTGGCAGTTTTTGGGTCCTGAACTTTTAGAGCGTTTTGAGGCCTTAAACGAAGTTTTTTAGGAAAATCACTGCAAAAAGAGGATGCAAGTTGGTGTTTTTTGGTTGGAAGTTGTACTCCTCAAACATATATTTCTAACGAGGTATTGTGCGCATCAAACAAAGATCATATGCCAAAGTTACAACCCCAGGAAGTTGATGTAACAATTTACCCAAACAGGGCCCATAGTTTTGGTGCTTCATCTCCTAGGGTTAGGTTTTTGGATGTTTAGAGTTTTCCATTATTTCTCAATAATAAATAGGCCTTCGAGCCTCATTTTAAAGGAGTTCAGAGGAATGTAGTCGCCACATCTCTTCTCAGAGATAAGCTGCTATCGCCCTAGCTAGTCTTATTTCCATTATGTTTGTAAGCATATTTTAGTATTTGATATTAATGAAATGAAGCGTTATTTATGTTTCATCTCTATATTTATGGTTATATTTGTAATTTGTTGTGTTTCTATTTAAATCCAAATTAGTGGTATCATAGGGGTATGCTCTTTCTCCATTTTTCCTTGCATGTCCCCAACAAAATCGGGATATAAGGAGATAGGGTTTGATCTGATTGAACCTTTGCAAGATCATCCTTGAAAACCCCAACGATCGCCCATGGGGGAAGAAAAGAAGGACGAGGGAGCAGGAGATCCTATCAAAATATTTCTCGAGGAGGCCCTTGAGAAACAAAGGAACGCGATGATGGATAACTTTGCCCAGATCCCTCAATGATTGCCTACCGGCGGCGCATCCACATCCATCAACCAATCTGGAGACGCTACTCCTTTTAAGGTACAAGTAAACTTTCACATTTCCATATTTGAGGGCCAAATAGATGCAGACACCATAGATAAATGGTTAAATTTGCTAGAGGTTTATTTTTCTATTGATGATTTTTCCAGTTGGGAAAACATTACTTTTGCTTTTCTCAAAGCTGCCCCCCATGTCAAGGATTGGTGGGGCAGTACTACCCTGTCGAGAGCTATGAGGATAAGTACATAATGTGGACCATGCTGTGGAAGGGAAGGGACCAAGACATGTTGGACTTTACCAATTTTTTTCATACCCTTCTCATGAAGTTGGGTATCAAGAATTTTGAGAAACATTTGGTACTACCACGAGTGCCTGCACAAGTACATCCAGGATGAAATGGAGTTCCTAGAAATCTCGTCACTCGGCATGACATACCAATATGCTATCAAGATCAATGATCCAGGTCCGGGTGTGACGAATTACCCTTCCAAGACCTTTTACTTTCGTGATGTGTTAAATTGGATTTTTAAAAGAACATTAATGAATACATATGAATGCTGTAAAGAAGAGGAACAAGACAATCATTAGCAACATAAAAACATAAGTCGTTGATAACGGAGTTCGTCCAGGAGGGACTATGTCTCCGGGCCCCGGTGTCAAGATGGTGTAGGTCGCTGCATTAAGTGTTGTCAATAGTAATGATGTACATAAAAGGTGATGTTGTTATCATACTAGGAAAATGCCCTCACATAGGAGTGGTGCCAAAAGATATTCCACTACAGGAACTCTCAGTCAAAAGACTCCTATCAGTATGACACAAAATTCATGCACGATGAGCATCCCGCCAACACGGCATAAAAGGGATCTCAAAGCAAACATGCATGGCAACGCATGAGTATCCCCTCAACATACAACAAAGGGATATCAAAACACAGCATGACAAATCATGATAATATGTACATCACACCGATGACTCTGCATCACATCAAGCAGGAATCATGAAAATGAGTAAGAAACAGGATCCCACATAAAACATCAAGCAAGGACCTGTGCAGCACAATGCATAGAAAAAGAAGTACATGAACACTGCATATACCTCACAACCAAGGGCCATCTGAAGAAGCGGATGTCAAATTGCTGAAGCTGCTCGGACCATCAATCTCACGACATCAATCACATGGAAATGGTTGCTCGCACATGAATGCTGACACCTGCATTCCACTTAGAAAAGTGGCTGAAGAATAGAATGAGAAAATGAGAAATTTGAATGCACCATCAGATTTGTGGCATCGAATAGTGCAAAATAGACTGTCCAATTTTTGAATTTTGAGAAGTTGATAATCTGGGGTTCAAGGAATCTTTTAGATTCCTTAAAGATTCTGCTCCATGGGTGGACTAGAAATCTGCATCTCCAAAGGTGAATCTGACCTCGCCATTGCGATCCCTATGGAAAACCATGAAAAACGAATATAAACTTGACTATATTCTGACATGGAGAAAAATTACCTCATCAGGGAAATTTCAAGGATCATGGTTCTGCGCCCTATTTCTGCAGTGATCATGGTCCCACCTCCATACTGAAAAATGGTTGAAAAATGTAGAACTTTGATGGAGAAACAGATAGCACCATTGTGTTCGTGGTGTTGAGAAGTGCTGAAACCATATAAAATTTGTCAAAATCTGACAAAGTGAAAATTCGGCCCCTCCTGCAATCTATTGCCTCGAACTACGTGCATTGCCTCCTCTGTCTCGAAATGCATCGCTGCCCCTGGGTTTGACAAGCTGCCTGAGTGCACTTGTGAAATGAAGGCTTATATAAATTTCCAGGTGGATTTCTCAACAAAAACCGTTTGGTGTAACGGTTAAGCCTAGAGACGACAAGGTGGGGGGTTGGGGGTTCCAACCCTACCAACCCCCCGTACTCTTAGCTTTATCGTTTTCTCTGTTCGAAAATGTCGCATTGGATGGTTTGGTCATATTAAATGGTGGTGGATATGCTTTGGTAACCGTGCGTTTGGGCTTTGAAAATACCACGGAGGTTGGTACATCGGTGGGCGCATTAAGAGGTTGGTTTAATATGGGATTGTCGTTGATTTTTTTGTAACTATGTACCCTTTTTAATATTAGTTCATGAATTTTATTTGTCACACTTTAAATAGCCATACCGTTTGGGCTTTGAAAATACCACGGAGGTTGGTACATCGGTGGGCGCATTAAGAGGTTGGTTTAATATGGGATTGTCGTTGATTTTTTTGTAACTATGTACCCTTTTTAATATTAGTTCATGAATTTTATTTGTCACACTTTAAATAGCCATACTAATGTATACGTTGGTTTTAGGATATGGTTTGTTTCTTTTTTTTATAGATATTTTTGTTTTGTTTTTATGTGGAATTTTTAATATATTTTTTTTTTGTCTTTTTGTGTAGGTTTAATAACAAATTATAGTGCGCCATGTGTTGATGTTTTAGTGGCCATTAATTTGCCACATAAACTTAGTGGGTCTCACTTACTCACTGGGATGCCATGTGACACACTGTGGGCCCCGCTTTTTCCCTTGTCATGTCAAACTTTGAAGAGCTCTATCTTTCACATACGAGCTCGGTTTGACAGAACATTCACATCGCCATGATCATGATGATGAGATCTTCAACATGAACTTAGTTTGAGCACAATCCAAACAATTTGATTTTTTTACCCTTGTTGAGTCCTCTTCAACTTCTGCATGTTTCTGGAGCCACCTGGATCAATCCTCCCCACTAAGGAGATTTTGGTCCTCCAAAAGCATGAAAAATAATCTGCAACTTCTCTGTACCTTGTCTACATCACAAGCATCCTGAAAGGTCTCGCTTCCATCTCCTTCACCTTTGTCCTTTAGAGCCATAAGCGATGAGCAGACACTTACAACCTCTGCAAACCTCTAGTACAATTTTCCAAATTACATGCTTGACTTACATGACCAAATAATGACCCAAGCATCCCATACTTGCCACAAGTTTAGAACACTTACTTGGTGGTCAAGTTTACATCAAAATGGAAACAATACCCCAACTATGAAAACAAGGCCAACATATCATTGTTGCTTCAACAAGTGATGCAAAACACTTCATCACTGCAACACATGATTTACAACAATAATGCCAAACACTATTTTGTTTTGACAAGTGATGGAAACACGACATCACTTTCACAGTTTATCATGCAACTCAAAATAAGACCAGACATCATTGTTGCTGAATAAGTGATGGAAAACACCTCATCACTTTTACATTTTAAAACACAACAAATGATTTACAAAAGCATGACCATGACAAGACAACATATCTAGAAACCATTTTTCACTTATCAATGTGAATGGGTCACCTCCTTGTGGCGGTTTTGCTGGTCGAACAACTGCTTCACCTCGTTCATGCACCGACACCTTGTCTTTGAGGCACTGCTCTGGATGGAGCCTCCAACAAGTGGCTCTTTGATGGCCATTTCGATCACAATGACTGCAATACATCTTCTTTCTCCATATTTATTTAACCTGCTGTTGAGAGGGTCTTTCATGCCTCATCCTTTTGTGTGCTTCCATTATTTTCCAACACTTAGAAAATGTATGGTTATGTAATCCATAAAAGGTACATGCTTTTCAATTCCATGTGTTACGTTCATTATTAAAAACATGATTATAATCGAAATGACCATTCGAATGTAAAGAGTGGTTATACCTTTCTCTGCTGTCTCTGATGTATGTATGGCGATGAGAACTTGCCTCAGCGCTTTCCCTGCAATGGGCATTGCCATGGGATGATGGGGATGTGTTCCCATCATTCTCTTTTCTCGACGATTTTGACGATGTCCTGGAAGAATTTGACACCTTCGAGCATTCTCCTTCGGTGTATCCCAAGCCTGCAAATCGATGTTTATGTACAACCTCCAAAGGTTGAGTTATGCATTGGTTATTAACACCAAGTTCTTTTTCCTCCTCGTGCCTCGTCTTAGTAAGGAGTCTCATTTTTGTCCCTGTAATTGGGATCTCCACATCTTCAACTGAAATCATATTATGTGACGATGAAACCGAAAGGAAATCAACATCTTTTACCTCCTCTGTCGATTTGGAAAGAACTGATGGGGGATTCTCATCATCTGTTGTTGGTGGTTTTCTAGCTGTGTCAGCGCATTCCCCAACTTCCTTTCTGACATACCCAAGTCCTGTTCGACACAGTAATTCCTTTAATTTGATGGGGTTAAAAATGCCTTGGCCATTAACGCCCAAGCCTTTTCCTTCATACCCCATTTTCTTCAACAGTTTAGAGCCAATTCTAGTGGTGTGATTTTAAAAAACAGCGAAATCATCATCAGGGAACATACATGAATTCAGAGAACTACTTTTTACCTCGCATGGGTCACGCTGTAGCTTTTCCAAGGCCTCGTCTTTTGCTTGCAGCTGTCGTAGCAAACTCTGTTTTTCCTCTTTCTCTTCATGTAGACATATCTTCAATTCAAGGTTCTCTGTTTGAAGATTATGTTTGTTTTGCTTTAGTTCTTCCATGGTCTTTTCCATGGCTTGGAACTGAAGCTGCAATCGCTCCTTTTCCTCAGTCTCTTTTTGTAGAGTTTCATACATGATTTCCACCCTTTTGGAAATTTTGAGCATGGTCTCATACATTGATTTTTCATCCTCGGTCGCTACACGTTCCATTGTTCGCACTTGCAATTCACATCCATGCAAAGACCGCTCCGACACCACTTGATGTAGGTCCTGGTGTGATGAAGGACCCTTCCAAGACCTTTTACTTTCATGAGGTGTTAAATTGCATTTTTAAAAGAACATTAATGAATATATCTGCACGCTGTAAAGAAGAGGAACAAGACAATCATCAGCAACATAAAAACATAAGTCGTTGATAACGGAGTTCGTCCAGGAGGGACTACGTCCCCAGGCCCCAGTGTTAAGATGGTGTAGGCCGCTGCATTAATTGTTGTCAATAGTAATGATGTACATAAAATGTGATGTCGTTATCATACTAGGAAAATTCCCTCATGCAGGAGTGGCGTCAAAAGATATTCCACTACAGGAACTCTCAGTCAAAGACTCCTATCAGTATGACACAAAATTCATGCACGATGAGCATCCAGCCAACATGGCATAAAAGGGATCTCAAAGCAAACATGAATGGCGACACATGAGTATCCCCTCAACATACAACAAAGTGATCTCAAAACACAACATGACAAATCATGACAATATGTACAACACACAGATGATTCTGCATCACATCAAGTAGGAATCATGAAAATGAGTAAGAAACAGGATCCCACATCAAACATCAAGCAAGGACCTGTGCAGCACAATGCATAGCAAAAGAAGTACATGAACACTGCATATACCTCACAACCAAGGGCCATTTGAAGAAGTGGATGTCAAACTGCTGACGCTGCTCGGACCATTGATCTCACGGCATCAATCGCATGGAAATGGTTGCTCGCACATAAATGCTGACACCTGCATTCCACTGAGAAAAGTGGCTGAAGAATAGAATGAGAAAATGAGAAATATGAATACACCATTAGATTTGTGGCGTCGAATAGTGAAAAATCTACTATCCAATTTTTGAATTCTGAGAAGTTGAGAATCTGGGGCTCATGGAATCTTTTAGATTGCCCCTAGAGTCCTCAAAGAGTCTGCGCCATGGGTGGACCGGAAATTTCCATCTCCAAAGGCGAATCTGACCTTGCCATTGCGATCCCTAAGGAAAACCATGAAAAACGTATATAAACTTGACTATATCGAGACATGGAGAAAAATTACCTCATTGGGAAAATTTCAAGGATCATGGTTTCGCTCCCTGTTTCTACAGTAATCATGGTTCCACTTGCATACTGAAAAATGGCCGAAAAATGAAGGACTTTGATGGAGAAATGGACATCCCCATTGTGTTCGTGGCATTGAGAAGTGCTGAAACCCTATAAAATTTGTTAAAATCTGACAGAGTGAAAATTCGACCCCTCCTGCAAGCTGCTGCGTCGAACTGCGTGCATTGCCTCCTCTACCTCGAAACGCGTTCCCGCCCCTGGTTCCCCCACGCTGCTTGGGCACACTAGTGAAATGAAGTCTTATTTAAATTTCGAGGGAGATTTGTCAACTAAGACCGTTTGGTGTAACATTAGGCATCGAGATGACGAGGTGGGATGTCGGGGGTTCCAACCCTGCTAACCCCGTGCTTGGCTAATCGTTTTTTCCGTTCAAAAATGTTGCATTAGATGGTTTGGTCGTATTAAATGGTGGTGGATATGTTTTGGTAACCGTGCGTTTGGGCTTTGAAAATAGCACGGAGGTTGGTACATGGGTGGGCGCATTAAGAGGTTGGTTTAATATGGGATTGCCGTTGGTTTTTTTGTAACCATGTACCCTTTTTAACATTAGTTCATGAATTTTATTAACCACCTTTTGCCATTTTTATATGGTTTTCAATAACCCATATTACTCAACGTATCTTGGATTATTTGTCACACTTTAAATAACCATACATTAACTTTAAATAACCATACTAATGTATGCGTTGGTTTTAGGATATGGTTTGTTTCTTTTTTATATAATTTTCTTTTGTTTTTATGTGGAATTTTTAATATTATTTTCTTGTCTTTTTGTGCAGGTTTAAGAACAAATGCTAGCGCGCCATGTGTTGATGTTTTAGTGGCCATTAATTCGCCACATAAACTTAGTGGGTCTCACCTGCTCACTGGGATGCCATGTGGCACACTGTGGGCCCTGCTTTTTCCCTTGTCATGTCAAACTTTGAAGAGCTCTATCTTTTGCATACGAGCTTGGCTTGACGAACCGTTCGCACCACCGAGATCATGATGATGAGATCTTAAACATGAACCTAGTTTGAGCACAATCCAAACACTTTGATTTTTTAACCCTTGTTGAGTCCTCTTGGACTTCTGCGTGTGTCTGGAGCCACGTGAATCAATCAAGCATAAGCTTAAACATAAAAAGAGATACTTGGGATTTGTGAATCCGAAGCAAGGGAAAGGTGCCCCAAACTGCAGAACAAATGACAAAGCCAAGGCAGGGCGACCCAAGACAACCCACAAAATCCGCATGCAAAGAACAACATTGTGAAGCTGAAAAAGGACACGAGAAAGTGGTGTGAGTTCAATAGGAGCTCCAATCACAACACAAGTGAGTGTCGCACTAAGCAGTCATTGGTGGCAAAGTTGAAGGTTTCTGAATCAGATGCATGTTCCGACTCTGAGTTAGAACCTGACAAGGGGAATGAAAAAGGGAAGCAGATTATCGATGTAGATCCCAATGACACCATTTCCACCTTGAAGATCCAGAAGGAGGAACCCGAAGCTTCAGAGGAGGAGGAGCGCCTCTTCCACTCCCATATTTGATTAAAGGGTTCCCCACTACTGTTCATTGTCGATAGCGGGAGCCAAAAGAACCTCATTTCAGCAAAGGTCGTGAAGCAGCTGGGCTTACCGACCACAACACACCCACAACTGTATACCATCGGGTGGCTTCATGAAGGACGTGATCTTCACGTCAGCCAATAGTGCCACCTTCCATACAACATCAATCCCTTCATGGATGAGGTATTGTGTGATGTTGCTCCTCTTGATGTTTGTGATGTATTATTAGGCCAACCATACTTGTGGAAGCGACATGTTGTTAATGAGTTGAGGCCTCGCGCTGTTATTTTTACCTTGGGAAACAAGTTGTACAGGATACTAGAGGTAGCACTGCCTACCATCATCTCTTTGGTTACTGCAAAACAATGCCGTAAGCTCATTTCCAAAACCAGAAAATTTGTTTTCCTGATGATACGCCCTCAGGGAAAGAAGAATATGGTGGTCACGACCTCCAATCATGGCCCCTCTACACGACAACAACAGATGGACAAGGTCGCGGAGGAGTACGAGGACATCTTCACCTCCATTTTCGGGGTGCCTCTGCACTATTAGGTCAAGCACTCCATCGATTTGACCCTAGTTTCCCCATTCCCTAATGGACAAATCTATTAACGCTCTATTTTTGAGAACGACAAAATCAAAAGAGGCAGATTTAGGAGCTATTGCAAAAAGGTGACATCTGGTCAAGCTGATCGCCCCGTGGGAGCCCAATTATGTTGGTACAAAATAAGGATGGGACCTGGAGACTCTATATATTGACTATCGGGCATTGAACAAGATCACTATCGGGAATAGGTATCTGATCCCATGGATTGATGAGCTTCTATACCAAAACGAGGGGGCCAAATATTTTAACAAGATCGACTTGAAGTTTAGATATCACTAGGTACCAATCGAACCCTCTCATGTGTGGAAGACTAATATCAAAGCTAAGGAGGGCCTTTTCGAATGGTTGGTTATTCTTTTCGGGTTGACAAATGCTCCTCCAACCTTCATGAGGCTGATGGATGACATCTTGCGACCATTCACCAACTCATTTGTAGTGGTATACTTGGATGACATCTTGATCTTCAACAAAAGTTGGGAAGAGCACCTCCACCACATTCGCAAGTTCTCCAAACACTACGACAACACAAGATGTGTCCCAATTTGGAGAAATGAACTTTTGGCATGACCCAAGTTCAGTATATGTGATACATTATTGATGAACGGGGGGTGCATGTGGATCCAGCCAAGATCCAAGTCATTCGGGATTAGCTAGCCCCAACTGTTGGGTGTGGAGCCTGATTATCTTTTGTATTCAAAGGTATCACCGCATTGGACCCCAGTTCGAAATGGGGCGGCAACGCCGCTCGTAAAGTATTCACTGCAGGGGGGTCCAGGGGGGGGGGGTGGCTACGACCTTTTGTGAGTTGGGGGCAGCACACCTGAAGCTAAGAATATATGTAAAATTGCCTTGTAAAATATTGTAATTTCGTAGTCAATCTGGGCTGTTCATTAGGCGGAGATCTGACGGTAGAAGTTATGTTTGATTTAGGTTTTTTTACCCTAGAAGGCAACCCCTCGCTATATATGAGGGAATTGTATTACGTCTATGTGTATCTGTATTCTAAGTGAGGAAGAGAGAGGAGATTGAGAGCGAAGAGGGAGTTACAACGGATCTACTGTAGGTTGTATCTCTTCAATTTGTTGGATAATATAAAAAGAAGGACTGGCTATTTCTCTGTGGATGTAGCCCAAACTGGGTGAACCATGTATATTTATGTCTCTCTTGTTTTATGTTTTTTTTTTTGTGTTTATATTTCTGCAATATTTTATGTGTTCCATTGCTATGTAATATATAATTTCCTAACGCCAACCACTCTAACAGAGCTCCACAACTTTCTGGGTCTTGCTAATTTCTACCGCAGGTTCATGTTGGGGTTTTTTCATATCACTTGGCCCTTGAGTCAAGTCACCAAGGGAGGAGAGAAACTTAAAATTATTTTGGTATGAATCTCATCAGAAGGCGTTCAAAAAGTTGAAACATTTCCTCTACTTTGCACCAGTGCTCACATTACCAGACTTGCAAAAATCATTTGAGATGGAGACAGATGCCTTTGACTATGCTATTGAGGCCCTCCTTACTCAATAGGGGCATCCAATGGCATATCATAATCAGACACTTTCAAACACAGTCTTGAAGTATCCCACTTATGAAAAAGAGTGTATTCCATTATCCAGGCCCACTGACAATGGAAGCATTAGATTTTGGGGAATGAAACGGTCATCCACACAGACTACTGACCCCTACGGTTGATACATATGCAAGGGAAGTTGCATAATGATCGCCATAAAAAGTGGTCCACATACTTGCAACAGTTCCATTTGAATATCAAGTACAAGAAGGGCATCACCAATAATGTTGCAGGCTGCCTCAATCGACGACCGATCATGGCGTTAACCACCATGATCAACTCTTGTTGGCATAAGACTTCTGATTGGCTAATTCTCTACAAAAGCGACCGAGAATTCAGCCACACATACCAGATTCTCATGGAGGGTCAGCAAGTTCCATATTTTCAGCTCCAGGATGCATTGTTATGCCACCTAGGACACCTTTGTGTTCCTTCAAGTGAGCGTGCCAATATGATTTGGGAAGCGCACTACAGTCGGGTCACTAGGCATTTCAGAGTCAAGAAAACAGTGACAGTACTACATAAGTATTTCTATTGGCCTAATATTCGACAGAATGTCGGGAAGTACATGAGGTCCTGCACTACCTACGCCATTTCCAAACTAACCTTCAAGAAGCAAGGCCTCTATACTCCACTGCTTACCCCTAGTAGACCTTGGGAATCCATCTCCATGGATTACATGTGAGGCCTTCCTTCTACTAAGCATGGTAATGACTATGTTTTTGTGGTTGTTGATAGATTCTTGAAGATGGCCATTATGGCGGCCTGCAAGAGGAATATCACAACAGAAGTCACTGATAAGCTCTTCTTTGAACGAGTGTGGGTACACTTTTGGATCCCACAGTATACAACCTCAGGTTGGGACAATAACTTCCTCTGTACATTTTAGTCCAGTCTCTGGTCGATGTTGGACACCAAGCTCACTAAGTCCACAAGTTTCCACCCCCAAACTGATGGCCAGACAGAGGTCGTCAACAGGATGATCGTACAAATTCTGTGCATGTTCAACTCAAAGCATCCACACACATGGGATGAGAGCCTCCCCTATATTAATCACAGCTATAAATGATCTCTCCATAGTTTGACTGGCCACAACCCTTTTCATGTGGGCTTGGGATTCCAGCAACTATGTCCCATTGATGTGGGCATACCATTTGCAGCTACTCAGGTAGATTTGGCTCATGTCTAGTCTGAAGCTGACAAGGAAAAAAACTTCATTGAGAACATTCAGCACATTCGCCAAGAATTCCATGACATATTGGACAGATCCAATGCTAAGTACAAGCAACGGTATCATCAACATTGGGTGCCACACAAGTTCTAGGTGGGCAAAAAAGTTTGGCTACATTTGCAGAAGGAGCGCCTCATTGGGCCCTACCGCAAGCTTCGCCCACTCTGATATGGGCCATACACCATCACCAAGGAAGTAGGGGACAATGCCTTCAAGCTCAATATTCCACCATTCCTTGATCTGTACCCAGTGTTCAATGTGGACTGCCTTCGACCCTACTTCCCACCATTGTTGGACACATTCGACATTGCATAACAACTCACACCAACAGAGTTAAACCCAAACTGCATGGAACAAGCCACAACTGATCAGATCATGGATACACAAATCAAGAACACTCGACAACAAAGGAACTAACTATATCGAGTTGTCAAAGCAGGCCAAATTGTTCACCAGGGAAAGTGGCTCAACAGGGACCAAGTTCATCAGAAGTTTCCTCATCTCATGGAGGAACTCAACGCAATGGGGACCAATGCTTCCTAAGGGGGGAGGAATGATCCAGGTGGATTTTGGTCTCCACCACCTATTCCACTTGGACCCACGCCACTGTCTCTTTCATTTTTTCAGTTTCCTTAATTGTAGCACAATTTACTATTTTTGGGAGTTTTTCGGTCCTGAACTTCCGAATCCATTTTGAGGGCCTAAATGAAGTTTTTTGGGAAAACTGGGGCCAAAAAAGGTTTTTGGATTTGTGTTGGTCAGTCGAAAGCTATAGTCCTCGGATAGATATTTCTAACAACATATTGTGTGTGTCAAACGAAGATCGTATGCCAAAGTTACAACCCCGGGAAGTTGATATACCAATTTACCCAAATGGGGCCTATAGTTTTTGCGGTTCATCTCCTAGGGTTAGTTTTTTGGATTTTTAGGGTTTTCCATTGTTTCTCAATAATAAATAGGCCTCCGAGCCTAATATTAACAAAGTTCAGAGGCATGTAGATGTCATATCTCTTCTCAGAGATAAGCTACCATCGCCCGAGCTAGTCTTATTTCCATTATGTTTGTAAGCATATTTTGATATTTGATATTAATGAAATGAAGTGTTATTTTTGCTGCATCTATGTATTTATGGTTATACCTATAATTTTTTGTATTCCTGTTTAAATCCGGATCAAGAAAGAAGCTACTCCATTCCAGGATCTATGGTCACTATGCAAGATTGATGAATCTAGACTAAAGGCCAAATCAAATGTGGGAGCAGGTGAGCAAAGTCAAGATTATACTACAATGAAAAGAAGAAAGGGAAAATTTGAAAAGTCTGGTTCTCGAAAAAAGAAAAGGGACATGTATAAGATTCAATTTTATTGGTGTCAAGAATATGGGCACTACAAAGAGATTGTCCTAAGATAAAGAAGGACAATAACAAAAGAGGAAGCGAAGAAGTCCATATCACCAAAGAAGTGGAGGAAGTTGAAAAGAAGAAATCCAAGGCTGAGGAAGTAAGAGATCTCTATTATGATTGAGATAGTCTTCCTCACCTAAGTTCTTTTCAAGTTCCTAAGACTTATGTTGTAAGATATAGCTATCACGCAGAAAATAATGGGATGCATCAAGGCATCATAGAAGCATTAAAAGCAATAGCTCCAGACATCATCATAGAGAAGCATGAAAGATTATTGGAATCTATGGCAGTCAACAATGAAGAATATAGCTCTTGGGAACCTCATTGGAAACATAAGTGGAACTTATGGAAAGAAGAAGGTCATCTAGTACAAGGTTCAACATACACCTGTTAAAAGGAAGCATCTGCAGAAGGGGATACTTTAGATCCTTAATATTCTCTGATGGAATATTCATTGAAAGGTTCTCCGATCAAGAGGGGGGCAAGTGTTTCATCAAGAATTCCAAACTTGTGGAATTCGTGGGATGATGGTATGATGAAATAAAAGTGAAGGAGATCAAGGGATTGAAGCTCTTTCAATCAAGGAAGATGTTGCAGGACGTCTAGATGACCCAAAGGAAAAATGAGGTATGTATCCTTACATTTGATATTGTGGAAGTCATTTCATATGGTTGCATATATCATGAACCAATGCACTATCTTAAGAGCATGATCAAGAAAGGATATCCTCCCTTAAAGGGATGCAAGAATGTAGGGTTCACACATTCACTAGATAAAATCGAAATAATATGTCCTCATATGAAGTATGAGGTGGTTGATTACGATTGAGTAACTCTGATTTGAAGCTCCTGGGAATGAAATGTGTGAAGAAAGGAAGGAAGAGATCATGGATATGCAACCATGGAATAAGGAAATCAACATCTAAAGACCAAGAAGATTTAACTAGGACATCTCCATGAAAGATATGAAGACTCTGATGGAGTCTGAAAAAGAAAGAGACCCTTGACAATATATATCATTAGGATATGTGTCGATATGTATGCAGGATGCTGATGCAAACTAGAAGATGTCATGATGATTGGCCATCGCAACGGTAATGTAAATTTTAATGTTCATTCCTTTATTTTTGAACAAATATCTGGATGGGTTTATGCAAGGCTTCCGAGGGAATATCTATGGATGTTTTCCACCACTAATGCACATGTAGTACGATGAAAGATCCTTAAAGAAACATGGCATGAAGAAAGCAACATGGCATGAAGGAAGGCCAAATATGGACTGATGGATCACTTTCCGATGATTACATGGCCAACTCATAGGTGAAAGTGATGGATGATCGATGCCCTATGAAGAAGTCCCAAACATGAAGACTCTTGGATAACAAAAAGAAGTTCATGACATCATGAGGAGTTCTTCAAGTAGCTGGATGTCCCATCATCTCCATTTGAGGCGCTGTTGTAGGTCCCTAAATAAGAGGTATCCTGTAAACAATTTTCATACTTGGAATAAACTCGAAAGCAAAATTCCTGAGCTAAGAGGAAGCTTAGGTACATTTCTTCCGTAGGAATGAGTACATTCCTTTATTGGAATTGATATGTCCTCCCTAATTAAAAGGGAGAGATAAACACATCATTATTGTCTTCACTTGGGAAGACATAATGGAGGATTGGGTAAACATTTGGCATCTAATGCTCTTTGACGATAAGTTAGGGAATCCAAGATAAGAGTAGTTGTAAAGGACTGATATTCTTTGAGGACTGGGAATCCAAGATAAGAATAGTCCTGGTGGAACACAACTTAAGAACCTGGGTGGGGTACGTTCTGAGAGAGACAATGATGAGGGTGTCTATACATCATTTCTCTAGCATTGTGCTCAGATCGCGTGGAGAGATAGAGCTATTAATCAAGGCCCATCTATGTCACAATGCTGGTTGATATGATGTTATATAGATGGGTTACCGATCCAACTCTTCTTATGAGAGATAGAGATGTCAGTCATTGGTCTCACCAACATTGTGCTCTGATATGATGAGAGATAGAGCTGTTAGTCAAGGCCTTGTTGTGGAAACAATGTTGGTTACTACGATGTTATACATATGGATTACCAATTCGATTCTTCTTATGAGTATTTCTTCAGATTTAGAATGACCAAGTACCATTATGAATACCTGCCTAGTTAACAGGAAGCATTGAAAAGTGTAACTAGGTTAGGTCTTCATAATGGCATATGTAATTGTGATTTTATGTAATTGATGAAAAGAAGAAAACTGAAATTATTATTGTAATGCTTGTCTCATGGGTTTCATGAGCAACGAATTTTATTTTTAGTAATGGATCACACTGTGAGCCGCTAGGATTCGTCATCTAGTTATAAAAGTCAAATTGAGTCAATGTCATGTATGAGGGATCTGTCTTAGGCATGTTACATTTTGTACGAGTCATTAAATAAGTTTTAAAGCCCTCCAAGACAAGCACAAGACCTCTCCTTCAAGTCGAATTCAAAATAGAATAAATGATCTCCTCCAAATGACACGTCAACTAACCCTCCAACAAGTTGGCTTATTTTGATGAGGAAACAACTATAAATAGGGCAACTAGGTATCATTTTAGGCAGATATTTTTGGTTAAGTAGTTATGAAATCTACAAGTTCGAAAATCACCTAGAAGGAAGCCTAATCATCAACGAAGGGACAAGGAAGTAGAACAAAGTTCTTAACTTAAGTTTTGGGTCTGTTTTAAGGTGGTTTTGTTGTCACACGTGCGAAGAAAAGGAGATCATCTGCTGCAGTAAGGCCAAGATCCAAGGTAACCGGATTTGGATAAGTTCAAGTCATAAGGGAGGCCGAGTCAAGCTAGAAGGAGACTCCATCCAAAGTGAAGGAAATCAAGGCATAAGAAAAGGTATTATGTATAAGTTAGGGTTTTTGAATTAGGATTGCAGACCTAATTCAAGGAGGCCGAAGGTTTGAAGCAGAAATAGGTTGAAGTGGAAGAGGAGTCAAGACAAAAGGAGCAGAAGGTTGACTATCATCAAGGGAACTTGTGTATTGGTCTTGGAGTGGAAAATAGTTCAAGGGTCTTGGTCTTGGTATTCATCAATTGGAATCTCTATAAGAAGAATAATTTGTTAGGATTTTACTCTCAAGAGTGAGAGGTTTTGGTCCTGGATGATAACCTATATTCTGTGTCTCTTGTCTCTTTATGGTTTATGCTTGGTAGCTATTTGATGAAGAATAACATTATAATGACATAAGAAAAAAGATCTTAATCAAGAAGTAAAAAGAATTCACAAGCAATTATCTAACTAAGAGAAATCACCTAATCTTGATGCCCTATATTTCTCAACACTAATTGAGCTAACCCTCAGGTGCATATATGTGTGTGTGTGTGCACTTGAGGGTTAGCTCAATTAGTTGAGTTCTCGTCACTAAATCACCTCGTTATTGAGCCACAGGGGATTTGAACCAATAACCTATCGCAAGGGGTATCTTAACAGTGCACGCATTCACCATCAATCCAAAACCCCATGGCTATATCTATATCTATGTATATGTATACATACATACATACATACATACATACATACATACATACATACATACATACATATATATATATATATATATATATATATATATATATATATATATGAAGAGGGTTTTAAAATATATTCCACCAAAAATGATATTTTTCTTAAAAAATGAATTGTATAATAAAAGGAGCTTAAAAACATTAGATTGAGTGGTTTACATTAATTAAGATCTCTCGATAATTTTTATTATATGGTGGTGAGATTTGTCTAAAAAAATAGGAGTTATATTAGTAACTTGAGAGTTTCTACCACATGTGTAACTAGATGAGATTTTATCTACTTATTGCTTTTTCCAACAAATTCATCCTACAAAAAAGTAGTAAACAAAAATACAATTTATATAAAATTTTGTTAACATTTAATAATATTTTTCCAAAAGAAAAAAGAATATTCAAGTATAATATATCAATTTTTCTTAACATTATCTATTTATTTTTTGTGATAAAAAGATAATGACTTTTATGTACACCAAATTTACATTGACAAATGTTGAATTTGAAGAAAAAATTACAGTCATAATATACTATATATATTTTAAACCATAAAAGGTAGGATTTCAATTCTCCAAGAGCAAAGACATTAAATATTGAAAATGATGGACCTATACAAGCATGTAAAGATTCTAATTACCTAATCTATAGAAGAAAAGGGTCAAGGTTGAGTTTTCCTTACGCAAGGATCATATTTTCAATTGAAACATCATTGACTGAAAGATATAACCCAATATAGAGAAGAGGAAAACATATAAGACAAGCATTGTTCATCATCACAATTTCCCTTTTCAAGTCTTGTTGCATTGTCTTTTGAGCCAACATAGCATCTTTCATGCAAAACCTTATTAAACAAAACACAAAAGAAAAGACAAGATAAAACAAGGAAACAAAATCAAAAGGACAAAGCAAATGGAGGCTAAAATGAAAACAGAATGCGAGACAAAAGTTCGAAAACAAAATAAAGACTAAGGAGAGAAAATGTAGGATGAGTGCAATAAAAGGGAAACTAGAATGTAGTTAGACCTACTCCTAATCTAATGAGCTAGAAGGTCAGGGTCAAGTGTAATGAAATATCCAATGAAGCCACCGTAGTTCCTCCCAACCTACATACACAAAGATACATGCAATTAAGAAAGATATAAAATAGTGTCCAATGGAAAAGATAAAAGCTTGAATAACTTCACAACAAATTGAAGTTATTTCTTGTGAGTAGAAAGATATTTCATAACCACTACTTCTAATGAGCACACATTCTTACCTTTTCGATGGAAACCATAATTAAACAAATCTCGAAAGCTTCTTGTGAATGGATCTTGATCTACACTATACTCCTTAGAAAGCATGAGGAAAGAATGGAACTTGTTATTTGTGATGGAATTTGCGAAGTGATATTTGTCCAACCATTCAAGGATTGGATCATGAAATTATAAACAATCCTCTTGAAAATGTTGAAATCCTTGAAAAGAAGAATTTTCAGTTAAAGGCACGAGATCAAGACGAAAATATTGTGAGGGAAAATTAATTTGATTATAGTCAGAGGGCTTATCGAGATAGTGAGGATTTGACATAACCATCCGCGAAGGCTGAAGTGCCCCAACTACTTGACAAGTACCTGAATAGTGAGATGTTAAACCATACAGATCAAAGGATGTAAAACAACTATCATTGGATGTGCCGATGGGAAAATGGTAAGTTGAATGATAATCATCAAAGCCAAGATCATGATCAAATGGGTTTATTAAAGCATCAGATTCCCAGTTAGTAGTTAATAAAGATAAATTAATTTGAACAACTCTACGAATGCTTTGAATAATAGAACCAACTTCCTCGCATGCCAAATGTGACAACCCATTTTCACGCAATTCGTGACAAACTGTACAAGTATCATAATCATCGAAAGAATTGAAAATGAGTGCTAGTATAGAAAATATATGAAACTAGTCAAGATGTAATGAATGAAAAAGAGGAACTTGATTCACCAAAAACTCAAACACTTACTAACAATCAAGAGGATTTCTAGTGTCATTAAGATATTCACATGCAAGAATAGGAGTTGATTATCCACCATAACACTGAACATATATGAATTATTCAGCCAAAGGTAATCTTCAAATCAATTAAATTCACAATTCCGCACATTCGCAAAAGGTATACACTCCAAACCTGAATTCAACACAAGATATTTTTCACGAGGATGAATTCACTACAGTAGTATGATCAGAAACCCGATTTCAAGAAATAGGAAAATTAGAATGAGAAATCCTAAAATCCATCAGGAACAAGTTCACATCCAATGAAATAATACGAATGAAAGAATTCTGCTATAAAATCTAGATCTGACATAGTTGAGGAAATTCAAGAGGATCACAAGAACCTGAGATAACCATCAATGAGAGTTGAAGTGCTTCGACTCCCTGACAAGTCCAGAACTTTGAAAAGATAGATAACAACATTTTGTAAATTGAGTCAGATCACAAATTGCATGTGGACAACTGTTATTGGTTAAGTTAACATGATCACCATTATTTGGATGGCAGTTATCCATGTCATTGGTTTGATCATATTTTTCAACTTCAACAAACTTATTGCTCAAGTCATAATATTCTTTTGATTGCAAGTCTAAGGATGTATGAATCGGAAAAATCTCATGATCACACTGAGTTGAGGAGTTGCCCCCATAAAAAAGAAGATATGATAAGGGATGGAATGGATGCTCTATAATTTCATTTCTTTCTTGTTCATTAAGGATAATATCACTATCCTGTGTCATTTCAAGATTCAACTCATGAGATAACAAACTTGAAGAGCATGGAGAATCTCCATTGTAAGTTGATGCATTACAAATGGTAAAACACAAGGGATAGGGAGGTGAAGAGGTAGAAATGTTCATAAGTGAATATTCTTTGACTGACAAAGACTTAAGATCTAGATCTTTCGAAACGAAATATTCTCAAGAAACTGAAAGATCAGTCAGTGCACTTGGGAATTCATCATCATATATATCAACAAAGTCATACTCATAAGAATGATTACTGCCCAAGACTTAAAATTGATTAGGAAAACTAATCACATTTGATTGACTACCAAGATTACTAGATTCAATATCAATCAAGAATGAGGAAACACCATATTCACATAGAGGACTTTGAAAAATAGAAGAAAAGTTGAAAGAATCTTCACCTTCTAGCTCCTTTGTTTGTGAAATGTGACTACCTTGCACCTGTTCACTGCTTGGATTTGGAAAAGATTGATTAGGGAGATCAAGGGACAAGGGGTCATGAGAAAGAGATGTTATAGGATGACAAGTATCCAAATCAGATTCAAGACTTAAGTTACGAGCAGTAATACCATCTTGCAAAATGGTGAAGTTAGTATTCACCTTAGCCTCCACAAACCATTACAAGGTTTCATCCATCGGATTTGGATCTTGAGAAATGTATGAACGTTGAAGAGACAAATTGATGATATAATTTTCATATTTCCTAACTTCAACATTATCGCAAGGAGGCACCCACATCAGAACTAAAAAAGGAGGAGGACAAGAAATAAAAGGAATAGTAGGTTCCTCCTATGAAATTAGAGCTGGCTCATGATTTGGGGAAGCAAAAACATCAGGAGATTCAAATTTATCATGAAAATATATATGAACCAAACACTCAAACATTTGTTTCAAGATATCCCAATTTGTATCTTCTTCCTGAAATTCACAACAAAGGTGAAGGAATCAATTAGAAAACTCCTCAATTGATTTGTTAGATTTCATTCTTAGTTGATTGATCCTTTTTAGAACATCCAAGTAATCATACCTATCAAATGCTAAATGAAGCTCCTTTATGAGGTGTTCAAAAGAATGAATGGAGGCAGGGGGTAGAGTATGACACCATCGGTTAACTCGACCTTAAAGTGTGAGGGAGAAAAGAATACAAGCCACATATTCACAGTCAATTTCATATTATTCATAGAAATTAAGAAAATATATGCTTGCTTGGTAATGGATGTATCACCCTCACTAGCAAACTTAAATTGTGACAAGTCATGAAATTGTTCCACGAAGATGAAAAGTTTACCAAGGAATAGGTTGGATAAACATTTTGGGATTATGATTTGGGGATGAGACATTTCAGATAAGAGGTTCAAAACAAACTAAATGGGCACAACTTGTCTTCTTACCCTCCTTCTAGTGCCATTTGTTGACGATGCTAGAAATATTTCCACCACGGGGATCTCCCTAACGAAAAGTCCCAATTAGACTTCACACCATTTGGTGTGAGAGCCCTTCCAGAACTAAGGCTTGACTTCCATATATTCTTATAGCTGTATCTTGGCTACAATGTTCAATACAAGAGAGTAATACACAGGTAACTTCATATTAGCAAGTGAGTATGCCTTGTGGAATTTTCAACTGCAAAATGTATCAAGTTTCTTCTACCGAAAGGGGAGAGAAAAATGAGCCTTTTAAAGACAAGTAATAGTACTAATCTAGAAAAGACACACAAGCATATACATATGAATGAATCATTGGAAAACTAGCAAAGTAGTTCACATGGAAGTAATGATTTTTAAAACACATACCACACCTTCAACAAGATGATTACCAAAGCCACCGAAATAGTTCAATTTCCTTAGTACAGATGAAAACAACAGACATCACAAACATTCAAAGAATAGTCTTACAACATTTACAACATAAGTGTCTTCTAGCCTCATGATCATATTATCTCTTTAGCTCCATAAGTGTCTTATAACATGGTATCCTTCTTGTTTTCCTCGATCATCATCCTGTCATGATAAGATAGAGTACCTGCAACTAAAAACCACTCATGACAAGTCAACATTAGTTCAAAAAATCCTAATCTAACATTTTTCATGAAATCACTTGTTAGGGCTAGAACCAAGTGACTGATTGAGTAATTGACTTAGGGATTGCACATTTCCATAGGAAAATGTCCAGGACTGAGGCTTGAGACTATACAATGCACATTTCAAGATGGTCAAGGTCAAAGGATTATGCAATTAAGGGGTTGAAGAGATCAAGGTTGGGGCTTCAGGCTTGAGGTTGCCCAATGCGCATTTCTAGAAGGAAAAACTTAAGGGATTGCACAGTTGAGGGACTCAAGAGGTCAAGCTTGAGGTTTGAGCCTTGAAGTTTTCCAATGTGTATTTTTTAGAGGCCAATCTAGGTGACTACACAGTTGAGAGGCTTAAGAGCTCAAGGTTGAGGCTTGAGGCTTGGAGTTTCCTAAAGCATAGTT
Source organism: Pinus tabuliformis (assembly GCA_031772625.1). NCBI lineage: Eukaryota > Viridiplantae > Streptophyta > Pinopsida > Pinales > Pinaceae > Pinus > Pinus tabuliformis. The sequence continues at coordinate 964,778,634 of CM062805.1, forward strand.
CTAGGAAGAGAACAAGTTGGGATATTGTGTAGTTGAGGGGTTCAATGGCTCAAGATTTTGGCTTTAGGCATGAAGTTTCCAAATGGATCAATCTATAAGGAGAACAATCTCATGGATTACACAACTCAAGGTGTCAGGGTGGAAGATTGAGGCTTGAGACCGTGCAGTGCACAGTTGTGGCTGTCTGGGAGGCAGAAATTGTGCAATTCTGGAGCTCAAGGGTCATGGTTAGGCATTGTGACTGCGCAGTGTGAAATTCCAAGAGGCAAGGCCAGAGCTTGAGGGTTAAGACTGTGCAATGCAAAGTTCAGGAAGGTTGAGTGAATTTAAGTTTCCCATGAGTGAAATTTTTCGGATAAGGCTAAGTGTGGGGTCAGTGAGGCTGAGGTGAATATAGAAAAAACTAGATCATGATCACACGCTCAAAACATTTGATGACACAATATTGATCATGCAAAAAAAAAGAAAAACATGATGCCCTCAATGCAATGGTGATACAACATACCTCTCCAAGTGTGACGCAAAAGGTACACTTTGCGAAGAAAGTGATGACACTTGTGCGATAATGGATAGTTTTTTGGGAATGAGTGCAAAACATGTCTACATGACTAGAAGGACTCATGAAAACCAAAGTTACCCTTTGAAACAAGCCAAAACTCCACTCTACATGATAAGCAACACTTCCCATGCCAAAATACGACATTTTCTATACGAAAAGAAAAGTGCGAATGACATTTGAAATACGTGAACAATAGTGAAAGTGACACATGCCATAGAAAAAATAACATGAAAACGACACTAATTAAGGTGAAAGAAAGTGAAATAAATAGCCGAAAACATGAAAGCGATGCTCTCGAGAGAGAAGGCTTGCAAAATCGATAGTTTGAAAAACTCATCGAAATAGAAGTATAATTATAGCCAAAAGTGAGAGACTGTTAATGAAAGCGTGCACTAACTATCGACATAGGTTGATCATCGCACATGCAATGTCTTGATGGACTATGCTATGCTTGCTCGAACTTGTGTAAAAGAATGCACTCATGAACTTGTTTCAAACTAAGCATGTGTGAGCAGGTGACTTTGACACTTAAAATTCAATAAGGGATCTCAAAGACTTAACAAAGCATCGACCAACCAAGGAGTAACTACAAAATGACCGATCGTAAGATCCATAGTAGACTCCAAAATGCAAGTGTAGGGAAAATTTTGGAGGGTGTTATCGCATCAACAACACCACTCTAAAAGCATCAAGATAAATGAAAAAAATATAATGTTCCAATCCAGATTAATGAATAACCAAGCCCATTTGAAAATTATTCAATATTGATATAGGGATTGTAGGAAAGATATTAGAGAAATCAAATAACTAATCTTCAACGCAACCTATTTTCTAGTATTCAACGCAATGCATTAAAGGTAATTTAAGGTGATCAATTGAATAGAATATTAGTATTAACTATGTTTTACAAACTGGAATCAAATTTGTAAAACAATTTGGAATTTTACGTTCCTTAAGAGTAATATAAGTCTTTTCAAACTAGGTTTCAAAATTAACTAGAAGTCGTAGTGGCTTCCAAATTGATGGAAACCTTTTAGAGACTTTGAGTTTAAGTATAGATTAGGGATTTTGGCCCATGATCCCTGGTTTCATAATGAGATAACAAGTGAGTAGAATAATAATTAAGTAATAAGCATGAATGATATAGGTTCAAATATCATATGGATCGATAAAACACTAGAATATGAGAGAGAGACAACTAAGTTATTGAAGCATGCAATGGCAAATGAAATATATCATAAAATAGAGCTAAAAAACATATATTTTAGTTGAAAATCATTAAATTTCGATTTCAAGGTCACTCATAGAGTAATAACAACAATTTTTGTTGCACAAGTGACTTCAAGAAGTCACTTGATGACAATTATATCAAAATCAATCCATGTTTAACATTGTTGTGATTATTCCTCGGATGGGGTGTTTCTCATGTGAGAAGGTGGGGGGTCGGTTGTTGTTGCCCCACTTAGCCACTTAACTGGGTGACATGGCAGCATGCCCCCTTAATTTTTTAAACATGTAGTGCAATTACGACATAAGGGAAACTCTTAGTTTGCTGTTTGGTGCTCATCAAATGAAGCACCACTCTTGATCTTGAAACCAATGTCAAATCCTTTCTCTCTAGAAAATGATCTTTGCACGTGCTCACCTCATGCGACTAGTCGAATGTTAGTCATTAATGTGGAGTTTCAATGGTCAGGTCCTTATTATCACCCACATCACATTCAAACACAAATTTGGAAACACAACTCTCTAGCAATGTTGGGTGTTTCAAATAGTTAAATTTGGGCTTAAGAAACTCAAACTTATCTCTTGCAAAGGATATAGGACCACAATTTCCAGCTTAACCCTACCCACTCCTCAGTACCATCCACACAATTTACTATTCCTTTGGTCACTCAACTCTTAGACATTCTTAGATTTGTTGGAAAGGAATGACAACTTGTTAGCAAACTTTTCTCCATAGTACTGGTGTTTTCCTTCTCCATCTATGGATTATGATTTGCAGTTGACACCAAATCTTCTCTTGGCCAAAGACTTATCTTGGTTTCAAACATATCTTGAGATATCTCGTGCATTGGAATTCCATCTCAATAGCAAGATGGCCTCACACTGTTGCAGTTCTAACTCCCTCACCCCCTAGTTACCTCTTGCTCTTATGCAATTAGGCGAGTTTGTATTGAACTCCACCTCTGCTAAGGTTTATATTCTTATTTATTACTATTAAGTCTTTATGGAATTTTATTCTTATTGACATGTCACTCTCTCTTGTCTATCTGATTGTTCGTGCATATTTTTTCTCTATAACCTTCCTTTTTTGGAAAATCACCTTCTTGTCCGACCCCCTCTTAAATTCATCCCTTTCAGCTGGAAATTATTATGGGTGTGATTTCCTGAGGACACCTCACCCCCCTCTTCGCTTTCACACCCAACCTCCCTGATCATGCACCCAACATGCCTCCCCCAAGAGCTCATGTCCATTGGAGGGTTGTGCATGTAACACCCTCCTCCAAAATTTACCCAAGTTAACCTGTACGTTGGGTAAACATGTGATGAGAGGCTACTATACTCCCCATGTACATTTAAGGAAGTGGAACCAACAAAACATAACCAACCTGACCTTCTAGACATGCTACATAGCCTCCAAGAGCTAAGCGACCTGGTCAACCCTTGGGATAACCAACATCTTACTGACCTAGAGCCTCAGCAGCTCCCATGAAATGGACATGCATGCGACTGGGGTCCTCTAGTTGCTCTCACAACAAGGGCATGCAAGCGACTAGGGTCTTTTTCAACTAGTTTAGAGCTAGCGACCCTGGATTCTATGCCACTTTTTCAGGGCCATGTCTAAGACCACTGCCCAGAACTTCATGAAACTTCCATAATTGAAAAGTAACATTGAAACACTAATACAAATGCAAATACTTGAACAAAGAATTTTTTAGAACCCTAATAGCCATGACAGACATTTCATCAAACATGTCAAAAATATGCATTCTATAGGTCATAACAACATATATGAGCATAAGGGTCTCGTACTTGTTTGAAAATTGCTAAGAAGCATTTATGCCTTATCACATTAGCTACATTATCATCTATTAGGTCATATATTTATTGTCTATTCATTTAAAAATCAAAACATGATGAGAGCCACCAATTATCATTGTCATAAAACATACTCATAACCAACATATAAAAAACAGAAATAATAAGGATAGAACAACCGTAGAATCTGTTAGCAATTGAAATTTCACCTCAGGCTGAAAAGGCAAATCTCAAAGCTACATCAAACCATTCAGCCTCGTAGCTAGCCCTACGGGGCAGGAGAAGGCTCTCTCCGGTCAATCTCGGTAGATTTTCAATTGAATGAGCTGACCAACAAGGTAACACTGATATTAGGCTAGTAAACTGATTTGAAGGTTGATTTGGGGGTTTTTGGGGTTTTTGGTGGCAAATTGAGGAACTGCAATTTAGGGTGCGGGGATTGGACATAGTTTCTGCAGGGGGGTCTTTGGGGCAAGGTAGGAAGCTGTTTTGATGTCTTTAGCTGAAAGGGATGATTAAGAAGAAAGATGAGAGGGCTAAAGAGAGCAAACAATGGGTTTGAATTCTCTTTAGACAACAGAAAACATAGAAATTAAACAAATTTAAAAGCAGAGCATGGCTAGCATGAATTCTAACTTTATCACTTCATTTGTTTAATATGCAGCATTATAGAAAGGAAATGAATCACATAAAAAAGCTTAAAATAACATGTAGAAACACACCATCAACACATGAGTCCACAAGAATCCCAAAGATGACTGCAAAACCCTGGTCTTCCTTAGCCAAAAATTGCAGAGATACAAGTGAAATATACAATGATAGCTGCTCCCTCAAGAGTCCAACCATGAAAATGAGCAAAAGAGTGCATAATATAGATGATATAACCTCTTTCCCCACCTCTAGGGGTCGAGCTCCCTTTCCTAGGAGCTGTTGCAACTACTTCTAAACTGAGCACTAGATAATAGGCAGTCATAACAACTTGCCTCTATAAGCTAGGAAACCTATCCATACATTAAATATTTACCATTTACATTCAAGAAACTTCTAGAAGAGTTAAAGAAGAGTAAAAGTGTCTTTGATTCATGATAGTTACATAAAAATCCATCATCTAGAACCCCAAAAAGTCAAACTAGGTGAAAACAGTGATTTTCTGGCCGAACTGGTAAAATCTGGCACAAATTCCTCAACGGGTCGCGCACTTTGGAGCCCTGTTTGGAGGCCTTCCCGGTGTTAGAATGAGGTGCAGGATAGCTCGTTGGAAAGGTCTCTGAGTCTACTTTCCAACCCAATAGAATTTTTGGATTTGGAGGTCATTTTCCCAGTCAAAAGTCAATTCTCCCAAGACTACTTCTGCAGCTCAAAAAAGGGGCAGAAAGTCAAAATTTGGCTGTATTTTGACCTTTTGGAGGCCCAAAACTCCATGAAAACTCAAATCCATCCATAGGCATGTGTAACTTTGCATGAACAATCCAAAAATGTTGATTTTTTGCAAAACGGAGCTACGATGACAAAGGGTCTCACCGGGGGTGAGACCCGTTGAGAAGCCAAAACCTGTAAATTTCCCAAAAATGCCAAAAATGAGCCAAAACTTCCAAAATTTTTTGTGCTTGGTGCTGTGAAGAGGCTAGTGGATGTCATGATCCTTGATGGATGCCTCAGCCAAGATACGGAGGGGGTTGGTCTTCTTCTTCCGCCTAAGAGCCTCGGACAACCTCCTTTGGAACATTTTCATCTTGGCCTTGCAAACATGCATCCTCGCCCAATAATGATTCTTCATGTTCCGTAGCAGCTTTTTCTCTTGGTTGGCCTTAGCCAACAGCCTCTCCAAGTGTGCATTCTCCTGAATGAGCAAAGACTCCCGGTCAGCAGGCAATGGATCACCGGGCCTCCTACGGTTTAGGACTCGGTCACTACGAATCCTCCAAAGCTCATCAATCGCCTTCTCCTCCTCCAGCTGTGTGTTCCGCTGCTCTAGATAGGTGATGGTCCATTGGGCACCCTCAAGTCTCCGCTGCAAAACATCATTCTCGGCCCTGAGCTGCTGAATGATCTCCTTTGACTCTTGGCTAGGAGAACTGACCTCAAGATCAATCACCGGATCCTCATGAACCATGGGCTCTTTGCCCCTCTGCAATACCTGTGCTGGTGAAGAAAGCGAGGCCCCTTCCACCTGATGTGGAGATAACACTCGTTGCTCTGAAGATGAAGGCGAGACCCCTTCCACCTGCTGTGGAGATAGTACTCGCCTAGCTGCTGCAAATAAGGCCCTTGGGCCTTTCTGATAGGTGACCAAAGGAGTGGAGCTGACATGTCAGGTGATGGGAGCATCAGGCTGCTGAGATGGTCCTCCCTCCTCATGAATGGCCTCCTGATGTGGCTGAGGTGGCACTGTGAAAAACTCACGGGAGATGAACTCCTCCCATGAGATGCCCTGTTGAGTCAACTGATGAGAGACTATGAGCTGGATCAAACCATAATGGCAAAGGCTCCTGTACTGCTGGGCCGGGGTCTTCCTCTACAACATGGGCACCATCCTCTGAATGTTATGAAACAGGAAAACCGGGAGGTTCATCATCCTCACCTGGGTGAAATGCATCAACAGGCGAATGTGATATGAATACACCTGTGAAAATCTGCCCTCACATGTAAAATAATGCATGATAAGTCTCATGAGAGGAGCATACTCACTCCGAAGAAATCTGAATGGGAAAACACCCGTCAGTAGTCTCACAAATGATGGCCGGACATAGGGCTCAAAGTGAACAAAATCAAGTAATCTGCGCTTAGGCCACACCTCACCCACATTTGGTATCCCTGTAGCCTCTGAGATCACCTCGGGTGTCAATATGAAATTCACCCCTGCAAGAGTGACATGTCCATCATGGAGGTGTAAGACAAACAAGCGGGCCAACTCTCTATGATGCTGAATCTGTGAGATCCTCTCACAAAACTGATAGCATGACATGTACCGGAAACAATTCACTGCCAAAGGACAAGCCTGTAATTCTGCCAAAGAAGTAGGCTCTTCCCTCTTATGATGACCTCCCTTACCTCCTCTACGAGGCCTCCTATGTTCCTCAATCTCTGTATATGATGAATGGTCATCACCTTGCTCATAAGTTTCGGTATCTGACATGGTTTTGGAGCAAGGTGGACAAACTGAAGGATAAATTGAACTGCTGCCTCTGCCTGCAAAAGTACTGAACTCTATGATGTTTCAAGGGGAAAAACATGAGGGGAATGTTAGGGGAGGGAACTTCTTAACAAGGAATGGGAATATATGAAAATAATTAGGGAATTTCAAGGGAAACTTTACAAATTGTCATGCATATAGGAACACATTTTAACATTGGGAAATCATTTGCAAAGAACATCTCATATGGGACAAGAACATGTATGATAATGAACATGAAAGGGGCATACATGTATCAATAGGGACATAGGGACACCATACACCAAATTTACTTATAGGAGTTCATGTATATCATAAGGCAATTTTTTTTTATAAGGAGTACATGTACATTGTTTTAACATAGAGGGAAAGTTTTCATGTACAAGGGGATGTCAAGGGTATGCAGGGGTTATGTACATGACTCTAGGTATATAGCAACATTTATTTTCACATGACTCTTTTCTTTATTTGCAAATGTATCTTTTCTTTTTGTTCTATGTTTTGCATGTGTATGGTAGAGGGAATTAGGGTTTTGTGTGCTTGTGAGAGGGGTAGGGTTTATAGTTTAGGGATGGGGGAAAGGTCTTCATTTTATGTACAAATAATATGGGACAGAGATGAAAGCATGACTGTGAATACAAGAGGAAAAGAGGGAAGGGACCAAATGGGACAAAATCACTTGAAACAATCACAAAACCCTAGCATTTTACAAACATTAGCAAGCATCCATATCAATCCATTCATTTGCAAATTTGGAGGATGAAATCATAGCACACAACCTTATTTTCATCATCAATCTCCAAAACAATGATTAAAGACCCTACCTCGAGCAATGAAGATGAGTTGAAGGGAAATTGAGGAAATTTGATTGAATTTTGATGGCAGACAACTGAACGGGTCGCGCAGGCTCCCCAACGGGTCGCGCACAGCCCAACGGGTCGCGCCCGTTCAAATTTTGAACTGCGGGAGTGCGCTGGATCGGTCGCGCACCGCCCAACAGGTCGTGCACAGGCCTGGACGGGTCACACACCTGCAAACTGCCCGAAAACACTGTAATTTCACCTCCTTCGCCTATCACTCTCTCACAACCTCTCTTGTAATCTTTGAAATGCACAATGAGAGTGAAAGGAGGGAAGATGACTTTTTATAATCTCATTTGAAAAAATTTCATCCATAAACCCACTTTATAAAGTCTATTTTGACACTTTTTTTAAAACACTGATTTTCTTGGTTTCCTTTATCCTGAAGTTGACTTTTTGAGTGCTTTGACCTGATTCTTTTTGCAGGTAGATCATCTGAAGGACTGTGGCAAGGGGACCAGGGTTGTTGCTGCCCTTTTTGAAGAAATTTTGGACATTTATTCTTTTCACAAAATTTATCATGACCTTGGCTTTAAAAACAGAGTTTTTAAATCCAAGGTTAAAAATGAACTGTACATGATGAAAATATCAAAGAAACATGTTTACCATCCTCCCTCTGGCTTACTGGTCACTCAAGGACTTTCAGAAACATGACCTTGCAAAGACAAATGGACCAAAACCCTAGACCTAGACTTTTGACACTAAGACCAAACAAGAGAAGCTTGACAAACTCAATGACTGATATGACCTGATCCAGCAAAGCCAAGAGGGGTATGAGCAGACCAGCTCCTCCATCAGGGTTATGGCATGCCTAACGGGATGCAAATTTTGACACTGATGAGACACCTACTAATGCAAATGCAAAGAGCTTTGATCACTGATGGAGGGCTTTCAAGATCGACACTAACATTGGCTCCAATGGGGATGGTAGCTCCTTGGAGGTACCAAGAACCTCAGACCTCTGGGAGAGCAGACCAGTGCTTTTATCATTTGGGCAATGGAGTCATCTTATTTCACATATGACCAACTTGAAAACAACTTTATTTGACTTGGATAATTGACTGAAATTCAAGACTATCTTGGACACTAACTTACTAACTCTATATAGAAAATGAACTGACATGAAACAACTTGTAAAACTCACCCCAACTAATCACCATTTTCAGAATTATAGCCTTCACTGCGGGCCCCAAACTGAAAATGGAAATCAGCTTCACACTTGCTACAGAAAGAAAATGAAATGGTATTTACAATGAGAGTGATTAGAGCAGAAAATACTCAAGCATGATACCTTTTGAGCAGCCGGCCATTCACCGACCCTCCAAGACATTCATCTCCGTTCATTTCTTTGAGAAGGAAAGCATTTGGACCATGGTATGCTGCAATTTTGTAAGGACCCTTCCATAAGTTGTCAAATTTTCCATGCTTCCCTTTATCTTCATTGCGGGCATCCCATCGTAACACGACATCATCAATCTGAAACTCATCTGCTTTGGCCTTTTTGTCATAGATTCTCTTTATGCGCTCCTACAACTTAAGGGAATTCTGGTGAACTTCTTCTCGTGTCTGCTGTAAATGAATCATTTTTCTGATCCGTCGTTGCATAGGATCCTCCTCACCACTAGCTTCTTGAAACAACTTAGCCACCGGGACACTAAGTGAAGTAGGAAACACTGCATCTACTCCGTAAACAATTTCAAAAGGTGACATACCAATTGACTTCTTTTGACTTACCCGATCAACCCATAGTGCATTTATTAACTTCTTATGCCAGCTCTTCTTGTTTATTTCCAGCAACTTCTTTATAATGTTCACTAGAGATTTGTTTGAAGATTCGGCCAGCCCATTACCTTGCGGATGATAAGCGATTGAATGCCCCAAACTGATGTTATATTTATAGCAAAAATCAACCAACTTCTTTGATTTGAATGCAGTTGCATTGTCAGTAATCAACTTTTGTGGACAGCCAAAACGTGACAAGATATTATTCTCAAGAAAGGAAATAATTACCAAATCTGTGGCCTGCCGGGTGGGAATGGCTTCAATCCATTTTGTAAAGTAATCTGTAGCTGTTAAGATCCATCGATGCTGCCCGAAAGATGCAGGGTGGATTTCGCCAATAAAATCCAAACCCCACTGCTGAAATGGTGCACTGATTTCCACCGGTTTGAGAGGCAAGGGTTGTAATTTCTGTTTTCCTTGAAAAATTTGACATTCATGACAGCTCTTTACTGCTTTATATACATCAGAAAATAAAGAAGGCCAATAGAAACCAGCTCTCAAGATCTTATTAGCCGTGGTATTCCAAAATAAGTGACCCCCACATTCACCTTTATGGAAATCATTCACTGCTGTTTTTGCTTCCGCTTCGACCAAACAGTTCAGCAAGATGCCACCGGGATCCTTCCAATAAAGTGCAGATTTGATAATGCAAAATTTGGCAGCCTTTAGCTTCAATGTTCTAGCTTTGTTTCTAGGCATTCCAGGAGGTGCAGATAAGTTTTGAAGCACATAAACTATATCAGCATACCAAGGAGAAGATACAAAGATATCGGACACCTTAGAACTGAATTTTCTTCATCTTCATCGGACAAGGCCGCAATCAAATTTATATCAAGGACATGAAGGTTTGCTTCAGCCATCAACTTAGCTAAGCCTTGACCTTTAATCAACTTGGTAGGCTTAATTTCAACATCATATTCTAAGAGTGCAGCAATCCACTTACCCCTTCTTCCTTCCGGTTCCATTTGCACTAAGACATCCTTCACAGCTGCATTAGGAACATATGCTAAAACATAAGAATTCAATATGTAAACTCGGAAATCTTTCAATGCTTTGATCAGGGCCAGTGCTTGCTTGTCAATGATATTATAATTCAGCGCTCCGTCTCTTATGATGCGACTGAAAAAAGCTATGGGCCTCTCAACTCCATCTCTCTTTTGCATTAACACGGCTGCCAATGTATGCTCAGAGGCGAATGAAAACAAAATTAAATCCTGTGTATAATCCGGGCTAATCAATGTTGGGGATGAAGATAAGATTACCTTTATCAAATTAAAAGATTTCACTACCTCTTCGGTCCATCTTAGCTCGCTGTCCTTCTTCAACATATTGGTTATCTCTCTGAGATGTTCAGTAAGATTGGGAATGAAACGACACAGAAAATTCAACTTACCATTAAAGGACTGAATTTCTTTCTTGCTACAGGGCTGCTCCAACTGCTGAATTGCTTCCACTCGTGCAGGGTCTATACGAATGCCATCTTTAGAAATGATATGGCCTAGCAGCTTGCCTTCACTCATAGCAAAAAGACTTTTCTTCGGATTCAATGAGATGCCATATTTTCTGCACTTTTCAAACACCTTAGTCAAATGAAACAAATGCTCTTCATCTGATTTAGAAAACACGGTCAAATCATCAAGATAAACAACTAAAAAGACATCCTTCTCATTTGCAAAGGCCATGTCCATTGCCCGCTGAAATGTGGCACCCGCATTCTTCAATCCAAACGGCATCTTGGCATAATGAAATGTACCCCATGGAGTAGTAAATGCTGTCTTGTCACGGTCATCTTCGTGCACCAAAATCTGATTATATCCGGAGTAACCATCAAGCAATGACATTCTAGATGCCCCCACAACCCGCTGCAATATGTGATCCATCTTGGGCAGCGGATAATTGTCCTTTAATGACACTTTGTTCAGATTTCTAAAGTCTATACACAAGCGAATCTCACCGGTTTTCTTCCTCACAGGCACCAAGTTTGAGATCCAATCTGAAAACCAGATTGGCACTATGATTCCGGACTTATACAACCTGTTGACTTCCTTCTCAATCAATGGCAACAATTTAGGATTAATTCTTCTCAACTTTTGCCGGAAAGGCTTTTGATTTGGCTTTATGGGAATAGTATGCTGAATAATGCTTGTGTCATAAGTTTTCAAATCTGAATAATCCCATGCAAAAACATTAGAATACAGAGACAATAATCTGATATACTCTTGCTTTACCTTAGGCGGCAATGCTTTTGAAAGCTTCACCATTTTTGGATTTGCAGCTGTCCCAAGGTTCACATCTTCAACTCCTTCAGCTGTTGGTCTCAAAGTTGGCTTGCGGGCCACATCATCCTGATCAAACAACTCCTCTAAAGGAATCAATCCTTTTGGAATGTGATTATCCTTAAGCTGCAATACATCCATCTGATTCACTCCTTCAGCTTCCGTGTCTATTGAAATGTCTTCGAACTTACCCTTAACTTGCAGAAAATCTTCAATTTCTTCGTCATCTTGGAACACTTGCCAACACCTTTGGTCATCTGGAACTGTAGGACGATGCTTCACATATATCTCAAACTTATTGCTGGAATTCATGGGTATTTTCAGATTACTTGCTGCCTTAGCCAATGCATCCGCAACACCATTTTGAATCTGGGGCACACATGTCAAAGTATGTTCAGAAAATCTTTTCAGGATATCTAAAACAACATTTCTATAAGCTCTCATGCGAGGATGTTTGGCCTGAAATTCACCTTTCACTTGCTTGATAACTAGTTCGGAGTCACCATATACTGCTATTTTCTTTGCCTTTAACTTTAGAAGGATTTTCAGACCAGCAATAAGAGCTTCATATTCCACCTCATTATTCGAACAATCAAATGCCAATTTGTAAGAACATACCCGTACCTTGCTTGGAACTTGATCTTGGGCTGAGAATGGGCTTCGGATCCACACACCTATACCAGGACCATCGCTGCCCACTGCACCATCAAAATCCATAGTCCAAAGACCTCTTCATCATCTTCTAGGTGCTGAAAGTCTGATTTTGATTCATGTTCTGCTTGCTGCCCATTTATTTCTGCAATTGGCCTTATGACAACAGACCTTTCTTCACTTTCCTTCAAGGAAAATTTTAAGGATGGAAAATTTTCTTGAAGTTTAAAACATTGGCGAATCTCACTAATCCCTAATATGCAAATTATAAATGTTTATTGATATATTTGTAAAATTAATCAAATTTATAATTATTTTATATATAGTCTCTATATAATGTTGGCGATTTTTAAGGTAAAATAATTTTATATTCTAAAATTTGGGCGAATCGTCTTTTATAAAATTGGAAATTGGCGAATCTTTTTTGTGGAAAAATCATGGAAAATTAGCCCACTGGGCGAACATTAGCCCCTAAAATTTTCCATGCTTTCCTTTCTCAAAACATCCCTGAAATTTTCTGAAATGTCTGGTATATCTTCTACTTGAACTAACTGACTATCTACCTCATTGAAACTTTCCGCAAACAAAACAAAAGATTCTAAATCTGTCTGTACATAATTTACAGGATGATTTACAGGCCTTTCCTTACTAGTGATCATGTATTTCATCTTTTGTTCCCGATATAACTTCCTCATTTGACCGAAAACAGGAATTGTAGCATATGAAAAATCAAGCTGAATTGTACCTTTGAGTTTGGCTCCCCATGACCTTGACAACAACATGCCAAATCGTGGAGGGATATCCGCCACCACCACATCCATCAAAACATTCTTCGCTGGAATTTGATCTAAACTCACCACTAAGTCTTTGATCAAACCAATGCATCTTACCCGGCTGGAATCAAATGAATACAGATCATGATACTTCCTTGTGATGTCAAGCCCCAGCTTCTCCATGATTGTCTTTGGAATCAAATTATGTGAAGCTCCCGAGTCAAACATGGCATTGTGCATCACAAACTCATGCAAACGCAAACTGATATAAAATGGAGGAATATCACTCTCGGGAGACTCACCGTTCAAAGCTGGCCCAAAGATCAATTCCGGCTGATCATCTTGTACATTCACCATGTCAAGCATTGGGTCAACATTCAGCAATTTGGAAATTTGGCCTCGGTAAGTGGCATTCTTCATGACCTCCGTTAAAGGAATAGGTATCTTCAACTTTGCAATTTCATTCTCCAAACTGAAAACTGGAAACTTGTCACCTTCTTTTGCCGGATTATCTCTTTTCTCAGTTTTATCGTTTGGCGCATTTGATGGTTGGTCAATTTTGGCTGCCGATGATGTTTGAGTTGATGATGGATCGGCAATATCTTTACCTTTTGAAAAAATCGAATCATTCTTTGCTGCAATGTCTTTCTTCTTCTGCACGGGATTTATAGGAATAGCCCGGCTTCTCAATTTCCTTTGCTGTCCTTGCTGAGCTGATAATGCATTCAAGTACCCTCTTTGATATTCTTCAGATTCTTCTTCAAGTACCATATCATTTGACAAAATATAATGCTCATCTTGGGGAAAAATAGAATTACTCACCAACTCATCTTCTTCCGTGATATATGTAGGCATATCATCAGGAGTAAAGAAATGATTTTCCTCGCCAACATTATCACCCTCATCTTCAGACTCTTGACTAATAAAATTCTGCTAAAACGGTGGTTTCATTTGCTGCTGAGCTGCCGTGTCTTGTGCCTTTGTTTCACGCTGCTTGATCCTGTATTGTTGCTGCTGTTGACCTCTGAAATTGGGATTACAAATCTGAGGCTCCGGCTTGTCAATAGTCATCTTTTCAAGTGCCCTCTTTATCTGCTCAACATCACGATATAACTGATTTGAAGTGGATGCTTCCTCCTTAATTGTGACTCACTTTTCTGCCTTCATCCGTGCTCTTTTATCATTTAAATTTGCCTCAACGCTGACAACAATTTTATGCATCTCTTCCAATGTAGGTCGATCTCTGTCTCTCAATGAATAAGCCATCTCCGGATCAAAACCATCCGGGAACTTGAGAAGTGCTGATTTTCTAGATGGCCTCAAATCATCGGGAATAGCATTATAAAATGTATTGAATCTGATTATGTAATCTTGAACGGACTCACCCGGATTACGCTTGAGGTTGTTGTATTCGGCATTGATTTGAAGTGGATCCTTTCTGATTTCCCACCGATCTAAGAATTGATTCTGAAGTGCCTCCAAAGTAGTGATGCTATTTGCTGTCAATCCTCTGAACCATTTTCTAACTTCTCCTGCAAATGTTTGTACGAATAACCGCATGGTAACATCTTCTTCATCTAACTCATATAGATCAAAAAATGTGGTCATCTTATCGATATGTTGCTGAGCTGTAATACTTTGTGGAGTGCCATCAAACATGGGAATTTTACTTTGGTAATCAGCTGGCATATCATGAAGATTTGCAGGTAAAACCAATGGGGCAAACCGGGCAGCCATTGCTCTAGTTGGGGGAGTAGGATGTGTATGAAGTGGAGGGGTTGTGATAGCCAGGATTATTATAAGAGGAGGTGTAGTTTGTGGAGTTGGAGGAGTGGGAGGTGTGGGAGATGAAGGAGGAGAACCGGATGCTGATTCAGGATAGGTGATTATAGGTGAAACTGCAACATAAGGAGGGTAAGACTCTTCGTGAGCCGTGATAGTAGATCCAATGTGATCAGAGATACTCTCAACAAAATCAGCAAGGGTAGTGGCTTGAACACTTGACTGAAGATGTCTTAAAATGAAATTTTCAACCAATTTATTATGTCTCTCAAACTCAATAACAGCTGCAAAATCAGGGTCAAGAACTAGAGAATCGAGCGCACTTTCAGACTTAGCTTTAAACAGAGACAACTCAAAGCTTTCGTCAAAATCTAAATCTTCAAGATAATCAAAAATAGCTGGGCATGAATGAGATCTGAAAATGGTTTTGGGATCTGTAGCCAGCTTGTTTTCTCAAAATGACTAGGAAAGAAAAAGCATTCAGCCTGTGAAAACTCTCAACCTATCATCCACGGCTCAGAGTTAACAAATACATGGGGATAAGATGTCAAAGAAGCGCTATGTTCACAAGCTCACGGAGATTGACTGAAGCAACGTTTATCTACTTACGCTGATGTAAAACAAGAGCGTTTTCAAAGGCTACCTGGCGTAACTTCAGGCTCCGTCTAAGACCTATGAAATAACACATCAATGAGCAAAAGATCAGTTTTTTTTCCCCAGTATGGTCGCCAGTATGTTAGCAATTGAAATTTCACCTCAGGCTGAAAAGGCAAATCTCAAAGCTACATCAAACCATTCAGCCTCGTAGCTAGCCCTACGGGGCAGGAGAAGGCTCTCTCCGGTCAATCTCGGTAGATTTTCAATTGAATGAGCTGACCAACAAGGTAACACTGATATTAGGCTAGTAAACTGATTTGAAGGTTGATTTGGGGGTTTTTGGGGTTTTTGGTGGCAAATTGAGGAACTGCAATTTAGGGTGCGGGGATTGGACACAGTTTCTGCAGGGGGGTCTTTGGGGCAAGGTAGGAAGCTGTTTTGATGTCTTTAGCTGAAAGGGATGATTAAGAAGAAATATGAGAGGGCTAAAGAGAGCAAACAATGGGTTTGAATTCTCTTTAGACAGCAGAAAACATAGAAATTAAACAAATTTAAAAGCAGAGCATGGCTAGCATGAATTCTAACTTTATCACTTCATTTGTTTAATATGTAGCAGTATATAAAATAAATGAATCACATAACAAAGCTTACAATAACATGTAGAAACACACCATCAACACATGAGTCCACAAGAATCCCAAAGATGACTGCAAAACCCTGGTCTTCCTTAACCAAAAATTGCAGAGATACAAGTGAAATATACAATGATAGCTGCTCCCTCAAGAGTCCAACCATGAAAATGAGCAAAAGAGTGCATAATATAGATGATCTAACCTCTTTCCCCACCTCTAGGGGTCGAGCTCCCCTTCCTAGGAGCTGTTGCAACTACTTCTAAACTGAGCACTAGATAATAGGCAGTCATAACAACTTGCCTCTATAAGCTAGGAAACCTATCCATACATTAAATATTTACCATTTACATTGATGAAACTTCTAGAAGAGTTAAAGAAGAGTAAAAGTGTCTTTGAGTCATGATAGTTACATAAAAATCCATCATCTAGAACCCCAAAAAGTCAAACTAGGTGAAAACAGTGATTTTCTGGCCGAACTGGTAAAATCTGGCACAAATTCCTCAACGGGTCGCGCACTTTGGAGCCTTGTTTGGAGGCCTTCCCGGTGTCAGAATGAGGTGCAGGATAGCTCGTTGGAAAGGTCTCTGAGTCTACTTTCCAACCCAACTAGAATTTTGGGATTTGGAGGTCATTTTCCTAGTAAAAAGTCAATTCTCCCAAGACTACTTCTGCAGCTCAAAAAAGGGGCAGAAAGTCAAAATTTGGCTGTATTTTGACCTTTTGGAGGCCCAAAACTTCATGAAAACTCAAATCCATCCATAGGCATGTGTAAATTTGCATGAAAAATCAAAAAATGTTGAGTTTTTGCAAAACGGAGCTACGATGACAAAGGGTCTCACCGGGGGTGAGACCCGTTGAGAAGCCAAAACTTGTAAATTTCCCAAAAACGCCAAAAATGAGCCAAAACTTCCAAATTTTTTTGTGCTTGGTGCTGTGAAGAGGCTAGTGGGTGTCATGATCCTTGATGGATGCCTCAGCCAAGATACGGAGGGGGTTGGTCTTCTTCTTCCGCCTAAGAGCCTCGGACAACCTCCTTTGGAACATTTTCATCTTGGCCTTGCAAACATGCATCCTCGCCCAATAATGATTCTTCATGTTCCGTAGCAGATTTTTCTCTTGGTTGGCCTTAGCCAACAGCCTCTCCAAGTGTTCATTCTCCTGAATGAGCAAAGACTCCCGGTCAACAGGCAATGGATCACCGGGCCTCCTACGGTTTAGGACTCGGTCACTACGAATCCTCCAAAGCTCATTAAGCACCTTCTCCTCCTCCAGATGTGTGTTCCGCTGCTCTAGATAGGTGATGGTCCATTGGGCACCCTCAAGTCTCCGCTGCAAAACATCATTCTCGGCCCTGAGCTGCTGAATGATCTCCTTTGACTCTTGGCTAGGAGAACTGACCTCAAGATCAATCAGCGGATCCCCTCTGCAATACCTGTGCTGGTGAAGAAAGCGAGGCCCCTTCCACCTGATGTGGAGATAACACTCGCTGCTCTGAAGATGAAGGCGAGACCCCTTCCACCTGCT
Source organism: Pinus tabuliformis (assembly GCA_031772625.1). Classification (NCBI taxonomy): domain Eukaryota; kingdom Viridiplantae; phylum Streptophyta; class Pinopsida; order Pinales; family Pinaceae; genus Pinus; species Pinus tabuliformis. The sequence continues at coordinate 964,796,284 of CM062805.1, forward strand.
GTGGAGATATTACTCGCCTAGCTGCTGCAAATAAGGCCCTTGGGCCTTTCTGATAGGTGACCAAAGGAGTGGAGCTGACATGTCGGGTGATGGGAGCATCAGGCTGCTGAGATGGTCCTCCCTCCTCATGAATGGCCTCCTGATGTGGCTGAGGTGGCACTGTGAAAAACTCACGGGAGATGAATTCCTCCCATGAGATGCCCTGCTGAGTCAACTGATGAGAGACTATGAGCTGGATCAAACCATAATGGCAAAGGCTCCTGTACTGCTGGGCCAGGGTCTTCCTCTGCAACATGGGCACCATCCTCTGAATGTTATGAAACAGGAAAACCGGGAGGTTCATCATCCTCACCCAGGTGAAATGCATCAACAGGCGAATGTGATATGAATACACCTGTGAAAATCTGCCCTCACATGTAAAATAATGCATGATAAGTCTCATGAGAGGAGCATACTCACTCCGAAGAAATCTGAATGGGAAAACACCCGTCAGTAGTCTCACAAATGATGGCCGGACATAGGGCTCAAAGTGAACAAAATCAAGTAATCTGCGCTTAGGCCACACCTCACCCACATTTGGTATCCCTGTAGCCTCTGAGATCACCTCGGGTGTCAATATGAAATTCACCCCTGCAAGAGTGACATGTCCATCATGGAGGTGTAAGACAAACAAGCGGGCCAACTCTCTATGATGCTGAATCTGTGAGATCCTCTCACAAAACTGATAGCATGACATGTACCGGAAACAATTCATTGCCAAAGGACAATCCTGTAATTCTACCAAAGAAGTAGGCTCTTCCCTCTTATGATGACCTCCCTTACCTCCTCTACGAGGCCTCCTCTGTTCCTCAATCTCTGTAGATGATGAATGGTCATCACCTTGCTCATAAGTTTCGGTATCTGACATGGTTTTGGAGCAAGGTGGACAAACTGAAGGATAAATTGAACTGCTGCCTCTGCCTGCAAAAGTACTGAACTCTATGCTGTTTCAAGGGGAAAAACATGAGGGGAATGTTAGGGGAGGGAACTTCTTAACAAGGAATGGGAATATATGAAAATAATCAGGGAATTTCAAGGGAAACTTTACAAATTGTCATGCATATAGGAACACATTTTAACATTGGGAAATCATTTGCAAAGAACATCTCATATGGGACAAGAACATGTATGATAATGAACATGAAAGGGGCATACATGTATCAATAGGGACATAGGGACACCATACACCAAATTTACTTATAGGAGTTCATGTATATCATAAGGCAAATTTTTATTTATAAGGAGTACATGTACATTGTTTTAACATAGAGGGAAAGTTTTCATGTACAAGGGGATGTCAAGGGTATGCAGGGGTTATGTACATGACTCTAGGTATACAGCAACATTTATTTTCACATGACTCTTTTCTTTATTTGCAAATGTATCTTTTCTTTTTGTTCTATGTTTTGCATGTGTATGGTAGAGGGAATTAGGGTTTTGTGTGCTTGTGAGAGGGGTAGGGTTTATAGTTTAGGGATGGGGGGAAAGGTCTTCATTTTATGTACAAATAATATGGGACAGAGATGAAAGCATGACTGTGAATACAAGAGGAAAAGAGGGAAGGGACCAAATGGGACAAAATCACTTGAAACAGTCACAAAACCCTAGCATTTTACAAACATTAGCAAGCAGCCATATCAATCCATTCATTTGCAAATTTGGAGGATGAAATCATAGCACACAACCTTATTTTCATCATCAATCTCCAAAACAATGAGTAAAGACCCTACCTCGAGCAATGAAGATGAGTTGAAGGGAAATTGAGGAAATTTGATTGAAGTTTGATGGCAGACAGCTGAACGGGTCGCGCAGGCTCCCCAACGGGTCGCGCCCGTTCAAATTTTGAACTGCGGGAGTGCGCTGGACAGGTCGCGCACCGCCCAACAGGTCGCGCATAGGCCTGGACGGGTCGCGCACCTGCAAAGTGCCCGAAAACACTGTAATTTCGCCTCCTTCGCCTATCACTCTCTCACAACCTCTCTTGCAATCTTTGAAATGCACAATGAGAGTGAAAGGAGGGAAGATGACTTTTTATAATCTCATTTGAAAAAATTTCATCCATAAACCCACTTTATAAAGTCTATTTTGACACTTTTTTTAAAACACTGATTTTCTCGGTTTCCTTTATCCTGAAGTTGACTTTTTGAGTGCTTTGACCTGATTCTTTTTGCAGGTAGATCATCTGAAGGACTGTGGCAAGGGGACCAGGGTTGTTGCTGCCCTTTTTGAAGAAATTTTGGACATTTATTCTTTTCACAAAATTTATCATGACCTTGGCTTTAAAAACAGAGTTTTTAAATCCAAGGTTAAAAATGAACTGTACATGATGAAAATATCAAAGAAACATGTTTACCATCCTCCCTCTGGTTTACTGGTCACTCAAGGACTTTCAGAAACATGACCTTGCAAAGACAAATGACCACAACCCTAGACCTAGACTTTTGACACTAAGACCAAACAAGAGGAGCTTGACAAACTTAATGACTGATATGACCTGATCCAGCAAAGCCAAGAGGGGTATGAACAGACCAGCTCCTCCATCAGGGTTATGGCATGCCTAACGGGATGCAAATTTTGACACTGATGAGACACCTACTAATGCAAATGCAAAGAGCTTTGATCACTGATGGAGGGCTTTCAAGACCGACACTAACAAAATCCACATATAAACCAATACACTTAAACATGAAATACCAAGGAGAAGGAATTCTTATTAATGATTGAAAAATCCAACCGGTTTTGGGACTTCCATGAACCACCCAACCATAGATTAGCTGAACCAAATATTTCTTCCAGCCAATCACCCCTAAGCCATATTCCAAGCATGAATGTGGGACACATAACAAAAAAAAACCAAATAAGCATGGATGCCACTGGATTTATCCACCTACACTGTGAGGAATTTTACTGTCTACTAGTCATTAGGATTTACTGCAATCCATAGTCTAATTCAGGGTTCACTAGGCCATAATCAAGACACCATCCTCTAGAATTTACCGTATATCTTGCCAGTCACTGGCCAATGATTCCTAGAACTGATCAAGGGAACCCAACTCTAGGATTTACTATATATCCCGCCATTCACTGGTTAAGGATTCCTAGGCAAACCGAGGCAACACAAAATCTGGCTTTATCACAACCCACAGTCTATTTCAGGGGTTACTAAGCCAAGGCTTTTCCGCAATCCACAGTTTGAGTCAGGGATCACTAGGCCACGTGTTATTCCTTTCAGAGATCCACTTGACTTAGTTTCGAATCCATTTCGTAATCCATCTCAATCTAAACATGAGAACCCCATCACAACAAGGCTATATGGAAATGGCAAGGCTAGGCTGAAAAAAAACTATAACACATGGCAAAACCATGCCAATGACAACAAGAGAACCAAGAACACCATGCATGCTAGATTATTCTCTTCCTTGCTTGGTCCTTGCTTTCCTTTGCCTTCTTTGATTTTTTTGATCCAACGCTGAAGTGCTCCAAGAAAACTATCAGTGTCCAAGAGTGAGAGAAAGAGAGAGAGAGAATAAAGAGAGAGCTCCAAAACTAAACTTACAAAGGGTACCAACTGATCATCAGAAGCCTTTTTATTAATGAGGCCACTATTTTATTCATTTTCCATTATTTTCCTTCATTTTCATCCTCACATGAAACCTGTGACCTTTCACCTTCATTTTCTCTTAATTTCCATTATTTTCATAAATAAAATTCCAATTAATGCCACATGCCTTTCCAAAGCCTTTGCCATTGCCTTTTCCAATTTCCTTAGCCATAATAAACCAAATGAACACCCACACTAGGATGTCTTTCCCAACATTCAACTTGGAATAAGTGTCCCATAACCATGGTTATTATTTTGCCTTATTAACTTTTATTACATGGAATTTTCACCAGGGTTGTTACAGAAACCTCCCCCTTGGGGGAACACCATCCTCGATGTTCAATGAAACCTACAACCAACAAGACTACTGTAAGAAAAACATACTGCCCATGGAGCTTTATAACTTAACTCTATGCAATGTTTACAATGATCATCCTGCTAAAAAGCAAACCAACATGACAACATAACAATATGACAACCATAATGACATGACACCCATACTACTTATTGGAGCTTTATAACACAACTCATGGCGGTATTTACATCCATATACATATGTACATAAACCAAAACATCACACCAAAACATATACAAAAAACATTCGCTCAACCAACGAATAAGGAAGGATACATAGCCTGTATCTGATCCACTATCTCCAATGTAGCTTCATCGGGCCCAAAGTGCTTCCATTTTACTTTAACTTGCTCAATTTCTCAGTTCAGGAGAGTGAGCATATTCCTCTATAATATACACTATGGTTGTGGTTGGAATTATACATCTGGGACCACCTACAATAAGACCAGTCAATCCCATGATCAAAATATTTAACATACTTCTTAAGAAATGACAAATGGAAAACATCATGGACTTTAATTGTCGAAGGCAGTGTAAGTCGATAGGCTATTGGTCCAATCCTTTCAAGAGTCTTGAAAGGCCCACAAAACCAAGTTTCCATCTTGGCACATTCTTCGGCTTGATGCACAAGTACACCAATTCCCCAACCTGAAATCCTTAAAGTACCTGTTCTGATATTCATAGTGTTTCTTCCTATCTTGTGCTGCCTTTAGATTCTTATTGATTACCTTCATTTCCTGTTCCATCTCTACCAACATATCCAGTCCAATCAACACTCTGTTAACTGGATCACTCAAACTGATGGGAGTATTACAACTTTGGCCATACAATGCCTCAAACAGACTCTTCCTCAAAGATTCTTGATACATATTGTTGTAAGTGAAATAAACTAGTGTAAGATACTCTTCCCACTTCCGTTATTGATGCACCACATACATCCTCAAGATTTCCTCCAATATCCCGTTGACCCTCTCTATTTTTCCATCTTTCTGTGAATGATAAGTTGTAATAAAGGTCAACTCTCTCCCCAATCCTGCAAACAACTCCTTCCAAAACTTGGAAGTGAACTTATCATCCTGTCTATCACAATATTATTGAGAACACCATGCAATCTGGCCACAACTCTAATGAATTCCTATGCTACATCACTAGCTGAATAAGTACACTTCACTGGAATTAAGTGTGTTACCTTTGTCAACATCTCCACCACAACCATGATGGAATAATGTTGTCTAGATGTCCTCAACAAACATGTGATGAAATCCATGGAAATGACCTCCCATTTCCACTATGGAATTACAATCGGCTATAGCATTCCACATGAATGCTTACACTTTGACTTTACCTGCTGTCAATCCAAGCGTCTAGCCACAAACTATGCCACTTCTCTCTTCAAATTTGGCAAATAATAAAACTTCTTCACCGCTGTTAATGTCTTTTGATACCCTGGGTGAACTGAATACGGTTTCACATGAAACTCTCTCAAGATAGTCTTCTTAAGCTCACTATTGTCTGGTACATATATCCTGTCCCTAAATCTAATCAAGCCATCTGCTGTAAGATGATAGTCCACATTCGACCACTTGTACCTTGCTCTAACCTGTGCATAAGATCCATGTACTTGTCATCATGTTGTCTTTCCTGTAAGATCTGATCTTGTAAGTCTATCCCATAAGAACTCATAGCTGCTATATGATTTACCTATATCTGCGTGCTAAGAGCATTTGCAACCCTGTTCTCTTTTCCCTTGATGTACTTGATCTCAAAGTCAGACTCATTGATTATGGACAACCATATAGCTTGCCTGGCATTCAAGTTTGTCTTATTGAACAAGTATCTCAACCCACTGTGGTCACTCATCAATACAAACATCTTGCCAAGAAGATAGTGCCTCCACATCTTCAACACATGGATGATCGCTACAAGCTTAAGATCACGTGTCAGATAATTATACTCGTGCTCATTCGGTTTCTGTGACTCATAACACACTACCTATCCTTTCTGCATAAGGACTCCACCAAGTCCTCTCTTGCAAGCATCTATGCATATGACAAATTATTTGTATGAATCTGTAATCTTTAACACTGGAGCAATTGTCAACATCTACTTCAATTTCTCAAAACTAGCTGCACATTCCTCTGTACGTTCAAATTTCTTACCTTTCCTCTGTAATGACATAATAGGATATGTAATGTGAGAGAATTTATTGATGAACCTCCCATAGTAACTTGATAACCCCATAAATGACCAGTTGTAACGACTACAATCACCCTCCAAAATTTTTCCTTAGCTTCGTTTTGGAGCGTCCCTGCCAACCATCCTTCGAAGCGTGTTTTGCTCCATCAAGTACATAGGCTTCATTTGTTTTTCAGTGGCTTTCCAGCCTGTGCATGTTAGTTTGATTTACTCCCTTCAAAAGCAGCCATTCTAGACTTAAGCTATTTGCTGGCTGAGCATATCCCTATTTGCACAATTCTAGAGGGGAACCAGCCTTCCCTCCAGAAATTGTGCAAATCTGTTGGGCAGCCTGTTGAGCTCCAAAATTATGCAGAACAACCAAACAGGATTCCTAGAGAAAACTATGCATTCTGGCCCAGTACTATAGCTCAACCCAAAAATTACGCAATTCTGGGAAGCAATCACCTGTTGACCCCAGAAATTGCGCAATCCCTCAGGGACAGCCAGCCCAGAAACTGCACAAATCCCTCTCTCAGTCTTGTAGGTTGTTGCATGTGCCTTCAGGTTGACCGGTTCCCTCTGGGACCCAGCAAACTTAATTTGCATGCATGGGCTGCTTTTCCCAAAATAGCAAAAAGCAGCATGCAAAAAGCATCCCTAGATTTTAGGGATCTATTTTTAGTAGCTGGAGGTTACATGCAAAGATCATTTTATAAACCTCCCTCCATGTGTCGCTTTTTTGTAGATTTGTGGCATGCGTGTCATGAGCCTCAAAATTATTTATTCGACGTTACATAGCTCATTCTTCACATCGATCTTGGAGCTCTGACATCCCACAACACATCTAGGAGTCTTTGGCACATCTAACTCAGTTATTTTTGGGTAAATCTGCTTTACATGTCTTTTGCACCATTTCTATCGCTTTTTGTGTTTTGGCTTGTGTGAATGATGTCTGCTTGATTTCTATGAGTGCTTGCTATCATTTTCATGCATGTTAGCTTGTACAAGCACCGTTTCAGTTTTCGTTTACATCTCACTGCTATTGCATGCATGCCATTATTTTCGCACCGTTTCACACACATGCATGTTTTCCCATTTTATGAATCTTGCATTCGCTATTTTCATGCATGATCGTTCAGTCTCGCTTACATTTAGTTTTGCCATGTATTCTGATCTTCATATGTTTTCAGTCGCCTGTTGACAAGTCTGGGCAACCATTAGGGGAATTTTGAGGTCTAAAATGGGCCTCCTAAGAAAAATGTACAACCAAAATAAACTTTATAAGAACTAATAGGATTCAAGATGATTATGTCAACCATGGGGGATGATTTACCATTTTTGGAGTAAAAAAGTAAAAGGATTAAAAATAATAAAATAATAAAACTACTTTTTCATCTCGTATTTTCAACTTATCTCCCTAAGGTTTTACTCAAATTTCGAGCAAGAGTACTCATTGGATGTAAAATTTGATTCCTCATCCAAGGAGTACCCATGTTGCATACTTTCGATGGACCCTGCTACATGAAAAATGAGAAATACATGAAAATGCGTGATTGCAATCGCATTTTTCATGTATTTCTCATTTTTTGTATAGCAGAGTCCATCAAAACTATGCAACATGGGTACTCCTTGGATGAGGAATCAAATTCTACATCCAACGTGTGTTGCCACTCAAAATTTGAGTAAACCCATAGGGAGATAAGTTGAAAATACGAGTGGAAAAAATAGTTTTAACTATTTTCCCTCTAAAATTTGATGATGCAATCTAATCTTATTTTCTTATTTCCACTATTATTTTATAATTTCCTTAGGAGGCCCATTTTAGACCTCAAAATTCCCCTAATGCTTGGCTCGGGCCTTGCCTTCCCCGGACAACATTGCACATTTCTGAGAGGGAAGGCTCGATCTTCCCCTCAGAAAATGCGCAAATCTAGTTAGACACTGTCCTCTAGGCTTACTTTGCGCAATTCTGGGAGGCAATGCTTTGCTAGCCCAGAAAATTGCGCAATGCAGTCTCTGGGCCTGCATGCCTTGCTGACTGAAATTGCGCATTGCACAATCTCAGCACCTAACAGGTCAGCCTGGATTGCGCATTGCACAATTCTAGCAGTCAACCAGCCTCCCGATAGTCCAGACTGCCTTTTGCGCAGTTCCGACAGTCAGTCTCCCGACCTCCTGATGAAAATTGCGCAATCCTTGCCATCAGTCTCCCGGGTATGTTGCATGTCAATCCTAAAATTTGCTTTGGTTTTCAACTGACAGATTTCTTGCCATGCATGTCGCCATGTCTCCAAGGATAGCAGGTGTTCGTCTGTCTCTCAATAGTTCAGGTTCAATGGCCTCCAAGAGAGAAGGGTCAAAGGACACCAACAAAAGTGCAACTGGAGATGCAGTTGAGCAAGTGTCTATGAGTTTGTTGATTTATGAAGACACCAAGCTTCTCGTAGACAAAGACATCAAGCGAAAGTGGCAGGACATCAATGATACATTCTCAGGCACATTTGGGGAAGATTTTGAATACCACAAGGTATTTGTGAACATTCACAACTCTAGCTTGTACCGATTACATGAAGGTATCCTGCATTTCCATGACCGGACATGATACATTGGATCATCTTTCACATTGATCTTGAGACGATGGTGTTAAGCAGTGTCAACGGGACAAGCATTGCTACCTTCAGGGCACAAGACTATCATCAGATGTACCACTTGCCGCAACTAGTGATCATACTGGAGACACCCTTCAGTAGACCCAGCAGCAGTGAAAACTCCAGGGATATCTTAAAGAGATGGGTGAAGGAGCCAGCCAAGTTCAAGATGACACCCAACTAGATTTACAAGACAAATATACTATGGAAGGCATATCAGTACTTGGTCATCTTTGCATGCCGACTGTACAACCAAGAGAGCATGAAAACCTTCCCGTAGAGTTGGGTGATCACGTTGGACCAACTAGCCATTGAAGGCAAACCATGCAACTGGTCCAACATGTTGGCTCACAGGCTGAAGGAATAGGTAACAGGAGCCTGACAGCCACCCAAAGGTCAACAAGCAAATATCTACAAGTCCACATACATTCTGGATGCAATCTATGCCCATCAGAAGTTCCCAGACCTGAAGTGGGTATGGACATAAGCAGAAACCTCTGTACACACTTATTGCAAAATGCTTTCCGAATGCAGCTTTCATGGAGTCATCATACAGTTGTCAGATTATTTTGTCACCCCAATGTATAAAATGATATTTGAGTAGGATCCACCTTGCATGTCGAAGGCAGCAATGGAGGTATGTTTTACCGAAGTTTGCCATGGACGAGCTTGTCATGCAAGAAGTGTCGTACCACATCTCGGTAGGACTGTCAGCTAGATTGCATCGGAAGAAGAAGGCACCATGGCCCACTCTTCCATTGTGGATTGGTTTGAACGAGATACAAAACCTCAAACATGTTGATGCCGAGACAAAAGAGTTCAAAAGATTTACTTTCGGCACCAGAAGCTTAAAACCGTACAACCCACATTGCGTTGTAAAGGATCACTGCATGAGACTGTAATTCCCTTGGATCCACGGGGCATGTCATTGGGCTGAGGAAGACCCATGGAGATATTTTCATAGTTTCTCCAGGCCCAATGAACCAGTCGACATAGCTGTGGAATGGTTAGCGAAGAAGCATCAACAGCGGCAGAGTGTAAACATACTTGCATGTGACAAAGGCAAGAGAAAGATTGTTGACAACGCAAAGGCAAAACAAAGCTGCAAGTTCAAAGAAGACCCAATTATGGAGAAAGAATCTTTGGAGATAGAGGTGAAGAGGCAATAACGCGACAAGAGGAACGCACAAAGGCAAAGAGATAAACAAAGGATGGAGGATACAGTGAAGGAGTTGCAAGAGTTGAAGCAACAACTCTGGGAAGAACAAGAGTTGCGCAGGCAGGAGAAGGAAGCACAACAGGGACAAACACATAAGGAGGTGTAGCATGCAAAGATTGATGAAAATGCACCCATACAGGTTTTAGACTCATTTGAGTAGCTGATACAAAGAAGACAGGGTGAGCAGTAGCAGGAGCAGAACTTCGTTCAAGAGATTGAACAAATACTTGAGGAGATGGATACGGAGATGGAGTAGCCAAAGTTAGAATAGGACATTGAACTCATGCCTTACAACCAAGAGGTCGACCCACCAAATTCACTAGATCTGAAAGTAGAGCGAGTCCTAAGTGATCAAGGAGATTTTGAGATCCTTGAAGACAATTCGAAAGAATATATGCACAACATATCATTCGACGAGTTGCAACATAGAGTTGTGCAATTGCGCATAGTTAATACTCCAGATGTCCACACATCTCCTGCAGTTTGAAGAACGAGTGATCATATCTGATGTGCACTAGCATCCAATAGCATTGGCTGATGCTACCAGATCATATGATGAATCCACCAGCTTGAGTGTTCGCTTCTTGATAGCAGAGACCGAGCGAATGGCTAATGAGTTACAGGCGACCAAGCAGGGAGGAGAACATGTCACAACATCCACTAGATAAGAGTTGAAGAAGGTGATACTGGATGAAGTATGTCCCTTGAGATAGTCATGCAGATGTTGTATTCTAGATTTGGCATTGTGCATAAGGCATTTTTCCATATCAACGGTTGGCAGCAGCGCTGTGCTAGGAGAGAAAGTATCTTGTCAATTTTTAATGCTACTATCGACCACATGCAAACATGGACAATGAGATACAAGGGAGGCCTGTTACATTTTCCCAAGTTAATGAAGCCCAAGGCACTAGAGTTGCAGGCATGCATCTGGAGTCAAATCTATAACTATGAGGAACTCCCACAACTTATCACCAATTTGCAGGCTTCCCATGCATGGGTGTTCATAAGCATGTATGTTGTTGCGCGCACATTCGATCCCATCTATTTGGACACTCACCGAGGCAAAGACAAAGAATCAAGTATGAATGGAGATGGACACGTACTTTGACGAGTTGATGTGCATAGCCACCAGTGTAGACTTGGTGATCAATGCACACACTATGCATCTGTATGTCGCTGGTTCGGCCACACTCAAGACCATGATGTGCATGTTATCAGACGAGTTGGATAGAGGAGCGAAATTAGTGTACTCGGATGCAACAGAGGCAATATTTTGTTTCTAGAAAGATGTCACCACAAAGTACATGGACACCATCACAAACTACCAAGCTTGGCATCAGTTCACCACCATCGACCATCATGAGGATATCGAAGAATTCGTCTTCCCATAGTTATTCAAGTCTTAGTCATGTCTTGAATTGATTTCTTAAGCCTATTTTGCCTCACATGGGTACATGTGCAGATTGTGTGTAACGTCATGTAAAGTGAAATTCCAGGTGTCGATAGTTGAATGTAACAGTCATAGAGTAGTTGAAGAGTCATGAGGATAGGTGAACAGTCAAAAAGGGGAATGTCAAGGGTCACCCCACCCTTTGCTATTTATAGTACCTCATAACTCATTGTAAGGGATTTTGGTCAACCAAGCTTCTGATAGGAGTATCTTAGAGAGAGCTTGGAGAGTTTTGTAACGAGCCTTGGCTTCTGCATAGTGTAGAGCTAGTACATCTCTTTGGAGGAGAAGGCGATAGTGAATGAAATGTTCCGTTATCGAGACTAGTGATTGGTCATGGTTGTACTGTATGATTGGGACTTTCACTTCTTAATATAACAGGGCCAACACGTTTCATGCATGTGTTGTTATTGTATTTTATTTATCTTGGTTACTCTAATGATATATGTTTCTGTTTTCTTACACATTTATGTATAAAATCTTTATATATATGTATGTATGAATCTTATTGAGATGTGCTGTTGGTTTAACCATCACTTTGGATTGTTGGTTCACCTTCCTTCCAGTTTGTGATGCATCTTTGCTCACGTGTTCCCTTCCAAGCTGTGTGTTTACAAAGGTTTCCAAGGGGCGCACTCACCTCACTTTTCGTGTGTTAGAACTGTTCATGCACCTTCCTTGGCTTACTGCGCATGTCACACCCTTGTTATCAACAAGGACATCTTACTTACCTCTGTGTGCAACCGTGGTCAAAGAGATACCTTACGACCCACTGCTGGGGCTCCTACACCATTAAAACAACCTTACCTCATCCACTACTGGGACTTCTTACTGGGGAGATCCCTTGACATGTTGGCGGGTCCAACACCATCAACATGGCCTTACCTCATCCACATTTCTAGGATCTACGCATTCCATGATAGCTCTTATCTTCATTGTATCCACTATTATACCTTCCTTGGAAACAACATATCCAAAGTAATGTACCTCCGTTGGAAAGAAAATACATTTGCTAAGCTTGGCTTACAATTGATTCTCTCTTAGCAATCTCAACACCACTATTAAGTGTTGGGTATGCTCTTCCTCATTTTTAGAATATATCATGATGTCATCAATAAATATAATAACAAACTTGTCGAGATAATTACACAACACACTATTCAACAAGCAGATAAAGGTAGTTGGAGAATTAGTCAAACCAAATGGAACTATAACAAACTCATAATGCCCATACTTGGTTTGGAAAGTTGTCTTGTAAATGTCCTATTCCTCAATGCATACCTGGTGATATCCAGATCTTAGATCAATCTTCGAGAATAATGTTGCTCCCTTCAACTGATCAAACAAGTCATCAATCATTGACAATGAATATTTGTTCTTGATGGTTACCTTGTTCAACTGCCTATAATCAATGCATAGCCTAAGAGTACCATCCTTCTTCTTCACAAACAATATTGATGCACCCCAAGGTGATGCACTTGAATTAATGTATCCCTTGTCAAGCATCTCTTTCAATTGCAACTTCAATTCCAATAACTCTGGTGTGCTCATCTTGTAAGGTGCCTTTGATGTTGGTGCTTCCCCTGATTCCAACTCAATGGAAAATTCTACTTCCCTGTGAGGTGGCAACTCTGAAATATTTGCGGGAAACACATATTGATACTTCTGCAAGATCGGATACCTGCTCAATACCTTTGCACCTTCATCATCCTTACCTTTATCACTAGAAATATGTACTACAAATAACACACACCCTTTTCTGCGACTATGCTTTTCCTGCATAGTTGTCACCATCCTAACTGATGTTGATTTCTTCTTACCCTGCAAGATCCTCGGTTCTCCATTGTCATCCAAGCACTCAATGGATTTTTCATAACAATCCACTTTGGTCATATGAAGATACAACCAGTCCATACCCAATAGCATATTATATGATCCCAATGAAAATACATTCAAATGTGTTGATGTAGGCATACCATTCAACTCAAAAGCACAAGCTCTTACCTAATGATGAATTCTCTTCTTTGTACCTGTAGCCAATTGCACTAACCAATATTCTGCATGCACTTCTTTATTCAAACCACACTTATCCACCAAGTCAGGGTTAACATAACTATAATTAGATTTAGGGTCAATCAAAATAGAAACAACTTGATCACAAATTTTACCGTCCATATCAATGATAGATGCATGATGATCTACCTGCTTGTTATCCACTGCTGCATAGATACGATGAATGCTCTGCCCAACATCCACAACATTCTACACCTCTTTTGCACTATAGATATGTGGTCTACCACCCCGATGCTGTGGAAAATCCATCCTAAGATGCTCCTTACCACATGTCCAACACTATAACCGTCTAGTACCATCACCTTCATTATGTTGTTGTAACCCATTTCCTTGTCTAGCCACGTTGGAATTCCTTTATGGTGCAAAATTCTCTTTCTCTTCTACATTTTGAGGCCTTTTTCTTTTTGGTTGCGATTTACCTTTACCTTTATCTTTCCCTTTCCATCCTTGTTGAGATTTTGTCTTATGCTTTGACTGTTCATAGCAATGCTTCATTTTCCCAATAACTTCCTCAAGTGACTGAGGCTCATCATGCTCAATTCGATCTCTAAATGCTAATGAAAATCCATTGACAAATATCTGAACTTTATCTTTCTCATATTTAAGATACAGTACATACCTCAAAAGCTCCAAGAACTTGGTTGTATACTCCTCATTTTTCATCGATCTCATTTTTTTTTTTTTGTAAGCTGGGGTGGTTCTCTTTCTATTACTTATATAAAATCAGAGCAGTACATGTTATCAAAAAATAATAACTCGCCCTCTTGGGGAAACCGAGTATTTTGCCATCTCAAGTTTTTTATGGCAGACCAAAAGTAAAAAGTCCAAAGTCTAAATATCGCAGCAAGATAAACTAAACAGTCCTGAGAGTTCCTGATTCTACTAGTTTGCAGATAACAATTTTCCTTATCTAAAGCATTCAAAAACCTGCAATTAACTAAGCTATGTAGATTCATTCTCAAAATTATACATATCTTTCCTCAATCGTCTTCGGCTCCTGGTTGCTGGCTAGCTTCTCCATCTGCGCCCCATTGTTTTCCCTTCAGCATCTGTTGTAATTCATCCAACTTCTTCTCCTGCATTTCTAAGGAAATGCGTATGAATCTCAGTTCCCCTCTCCATTCCTGGCCTCCTTGAGCTATATCCTCCATTTCAGTAGCAACTTGTTCAAGGGCCTTCGCTAGTAACCGCTTCATAACCCAGTAAATATGCAGAGATTGTTTAAACAAAGACATCCTTCCTCTGGTGTTTCCGGGATCATGCAGCAGGAATTCCCAATCCTCCATTTCGGAGTCAGATTGGCCCTGCAGAGCTTCCTCCTCCAAATTCTGTATGAGTCGCCTGACTTGTGGGTTAGTGTTATGCTGGTAGGCTCTCTCTGCCTGGCGAATCCTTTTCTCCATCGACCTTCTGGCTTTTTTTGCGGGCCCCGCTTCCTGCTCCGTCTTTTCTTCTCTGTCCCCTTCGCTTCTGCTCTGACCCCGGCCTCTCCTGCCGCCCGCGACCTTTCTGTTACCCGTTCCTCTGTCACCCATTCCTCTACCACCCATTCCTCTGTTACCCATTCCTCTGCCATACCGCCTGACCCGTTCAACTGGTAATGTTGGCTGATCTTCCGCCATCTGAGCGTTAACCGAGCCTCCTGTGGCTTTGCCTTTTGTTGAATAGGCTCTGTTCCTTTCCCGACAAGGATTTTCATCTTCCGAGTCGTCAGTTATCTCAAAGATCTCTGCCGGCCCCTCCTCCTTTGCAATCATTTTACCCTTCCTATCTCTGTTTCTTTCATCAGCTAGCGTCTGCTCTTCCGTCACCCTGGATTTCATTCGGGTTTCCATGTCGGCTCTAATTCTGTCACGAGGAATATACCACAGCGATATAGAAGCTCTCTTGTATCGCAACCTCTGCGTTGTTCTGATCTCGTCTCGCTGGGTATCAAACAGGCTGAATTGATGTCTTACCTTTACACACTGAATACTTATTCTCTTTCCGATTTCGGGGTGAGTTTCTATATTGGTGCTGTACCATCGCCATTTATTGTCCCTGCTGTTACCTTTACTATCCATCCTACTTAGATTTCTTTTCCTGATTCGAGGCTCTGACAAGCCGTTTGACCACCCTCTCCGATCGCACTATTTAATTATGGTGCGGTAGTGCTGATCCGGTAATACCGTTCGCACGGGACGTCGGAATGATGTCCACTGCGTTTTCATCATACCACTCCTCTGACTGTACCTACCTGCATTTATTATCTGGGACCTCCCAACCCAGTCATCAATCCAATTGATTACCCCCAGAATTCTCGTTCGTGGCTTGATCATGGTCATCTTTAATTATGTTTGCCAGGTCCGCCCAATCCCTCTTGTATTGCACCGCTGTCCATTGGCTGTCCACCAAGCTACCCTGACCATTGCAACCCCAGTTCGCCAGGTAATCGGCCGCACGATTCCCGTCTCTTCTGACGTGGTAGAGAATTTTGTAATCCAGTCGTTTTAGCAGTTCCGCTATCTCCTGGACAATTCCAGCGGTTCTCCAACTGCTGGTAATTTGTTCCCAGTCTCTACCGTTATTTAGTTTTTTCATGATCTCAATCGCCATCTGCGAATCGCCTACAATTTCCACGTTTGTATAGCCATTTCTGATTGCGATCCTTAACCCCTGATGAATCGCCCAGAGTTCAGCCTCGTTATTCGTCATCTCCCCACCCCATTCAGCATAAATCCATCTAACCTTCTTCTTGTCATCACGGAAAATTCCTCCGAATCCGGCATTACCCGGATTCCCCTTTGAAGCACCATCGAAGTTCAATTTGATAAAATTTTCCCTGGGATATCTGAATTTGTCTGAGCTCTGAGCTCGCTCTACATGCCTTTTTTCCTGCTTCTGATAAACCATTTCATAATTTAAACTTAAATTGTTTAGGATTACTCCCTCTATTGGATCAGTCTTCCAATCTTCCGCCTCCCATTTCTCCGATAGGATTGTTTCTCTCATGAGATTAATCGCTCTTCTCCATACAATTTCCGGCTTCTTCACTTTGTCCTGGAAAATCCGTCGGTTCCTTTCCTTCCATATCATCCATAACACAAATCCCGCAATAAGGTCCCAAGCTCTGCGCACCACTTTACACTGGTATTTCTCCTTATGCCATTGAAAGATTATTGCCTTGATATCCCCGGGGACTAGCTCGGTTTTACAGAATATCTTTCTTGTGTCCAGCCATAATTTTCTGGTAAACATGCAATTAATAAGGAGGTTTCATCGATCTCATTTTGATCTCATAGAATTCCTTGGCTTTGTTGTCGTAGTACCTTTCTGACAAGTATTTCTTTCTAAAGAGTCTCTTGAATTCATGCCAACTCAAGTCTTCTATCCTAATGTCTCTAACCGTCTTATATCTTCCCACTAGATGTATGCTTTCCTTTTGAGGCTGAAGATAACTACTCTAGCCTTCATATTCTCTATGTACTCATGCAGTTCAAAGAAATTCTTCATTTCAAGTAACCAAGCCTCTGCATCCCCCAACTTCTTCAAATATCCATCAAAAGTAGGTGGCCTAGATTCTTAAACTCATCTGGAAAATATACCCTGTCACTCTTCCTGTAAGGGTGATAACGATGATGATCATAGTGCATGTTAGAACCAGAACTAGACTAGTACTTATTTCCATCACCTTTCCTATCCAAAGTATCCAAGAAATTCCATCTGTAATCGTGTCATCCTTATCCGACCTATGCACACCATGATATATACTACCATATGCCCCATTTGTTTTGTCCTTCTGCCCATGGTTGATCCGAAGTGGTCCCTGCCTTTGTAATTCTGAAAAACTCTAAAGGATTACTGCATTGAATTCTGCTTGTTTCTCCTGTGTCTACATGATTCTGTCATTATCTACCTTGCAACTTCTTAATTCTTCCTTAAAGCTTCTCAATGTGTCTGCTAATTTAGAAGAATTCCCAACACCATGTTGTTCATTTGATCCATAGGGAGAGCCTAAGGAACTGTAGTCTACCATCTTGCTAGTCATCTTTGTTGTTTTCTTCCTACAAGGTATATCATGTTAGCTAAACCAAAATTTAAACGTAATCAACATACCTCAGTATAGTTCAGGGAGGATATCTCATCTACAAGATCAACTATATTAGCACAATACATGTATAAACATAATCATAACAACATACAAATATCATCCTAACCATAGTCCAGTCATCAATGCATGACCATATCAACCACACATCATGACCTCATGCATGACAACGACAACCATGTCAATGTATTCATAATCAACATATGTATGACATGCATGCATAGAAAATACTTACAAACATTGTCATGTATAACCAATGCATAATCGACCTTTACTCATGATAAACACAACCAACAACACACCATCCACTTTCACATGTCGACACCATTGCAACCATGACCAACACCATGCATATTCCACAAGAACATAAAGCACAAACATAGAGAACACATATTCCATTGATATGAATGCATGACCACCACACTGCCCATCTAATATAAGGGGTGAACCTCCTCCCACATTTACCCAAGTTAATTGGTACGTTGGTTTAAACATGTGATGAGAGGCTACTATGATCTTATTCAACTCCCCATGTACAGTTAAGGAAGTGGAACTGACAAAACACAACCAACTTGACCTTCTACACATGCTACAAAACCTCCAGGAGCCAACCAACCTTCCCAGGTGACCAACCCCTGAGGAAAACCAACATCTTACTGATCTAAAGCCTCAGTCATTCCCATGACATGGGCATGCATGCTATTGGGGCCCTCCATTCACTCTCACAACAAGGGCATGCAAGCGACTGGGATCTTTTTCAGCTAGTTCAAAACCAACAACCCCAGATTCTATGCCACTTTTTTAGGGGTAGGTCTCAAGTGTAACACCCTCCTCCCATGTCTAGCCGGGGTAACCATGCGAAGAGAGGCCACTATGATAAGACTCAACCTCCTAGGTAACCTTAAGGAAATGGAGTTGACAAAATAAGACCTTACAGACCTCCCTCAAGTGCTTAAGGACCCCTAGGAGTTAATCCACCACTCTAGGTGACCAACCCCTGAGTTAACCTAGAATTTCAATGAACTAAACCCAAAGTTGCTCCCATGACAAGGCATGCATGCAATTGGAACCCCATAGTCGCTCCCAGTTATGTGCCAGAGACTGTGAGATTTAAGCCACTTTTTGCAGGGTTAGTCTCCAAACCAATGCTTAGAACTTGATCAAGGGCCAAACCAAGCCTAACCAAGCCTAACCATGACAAACATTTTGTCAAACACTTGGTAAATATGCAAGCTAGAGGTGTAAATAATAGATTTCAGCATAGGGGTCTCATACTTATCTGAGATTCGTCATGAAGCATTATTTCCTTATCACTTTAACTCCCTTTCCATCCATTAGGTCATAGATACATTGTTCATTCATTTAGAAGTAAAAACATGATGAGAGCCATACATAGCTGCTGTCATAAAATATATACATAACCAAAATAATAGGGACAAAAATATCAACGAAATCACAACCATATACACCACATATAATCCATAATAATACTCATAGAAATACAAGGAGAAATAACCTTTCATTAATGATGCAAAAACCAAACCCGGGATGGGACTTCCACATTCCACCTGATCGTAGAATGGTTAAGCCAAATCTCTCTTTAGCCATTCACCCCCGTGCCATATTCCAAGCATGAATGTGGGATCTCATAGAACACATCAACAAAAACCATCCAGGGCTTCCAAAGGCCATCCACCTCAACCCATCAAACAATGATTCCACCTCACGGTCAGACATCACAAAACCATCATCAGATTGGTCTCGATCCTAGCCTTCCAGGGCTTCCAGAGCATTTGTTCCAACCTGGCTTCGAGGACTAGTAACTCAACCCGCAGTTTATACAGGGCTCCAAAGTGTTTTTCCAATGAAGGCTCTAGGACTAGTAACTCAACCCACAGTTTTTACCATGCTCCAGAGCATTTGTCCAACCAAGGCTCCAGGACTAGTAACTCAACCCACATCTTTTACCGGGCTCCAGAGAGTTTATCCCACCAAGGCTATGGGATTAGTAACTCAACCCAAGTCGTGACATGGCTCCAAAGTGTTTGTTCAACCAAGGCTCTAAGACTAATAACTCAACCCAAGTCGTTATAGGGCTCTAGATCATTTGTCAAAACAAGGCTCCAGGAACTAATAACTCAACCCAAGCTAAAGGAAACATGAGAACCAACCAGAAAATAAAGAAATAAAACCCACAACACCATGGCTATCCAAGAAATGGCAAGGATAGTCAAATCCATTGTCAATCCAAGAAAATCCTCCATGCCAATGCCAGATCATAACCAAGAATCCACATGCATGTGCCATGCATGCCAAAACTAGTAAGGAAAACATACATGCAACTCGATACCTGCAAGAAAAACCTGATGTAGCTGTTGGTCTCGATGTCCTCTTGCACTTTCATTCTCTTCCTTTGCCTTCTTGCTCCAAAAAACCAATTATGCCACACCGTCCAAGAGTGCTCCAAGAAAACTCTAAGTATCCAAGAGTATGAGAGAGAGAATAGAAGAGAGCTCCACCAAAACCTATCAAAATCTTGAGCCAAGAGATTACACTGACTAAGAGCTTTCCAACTGATCCTCAGAAGCCTTTTTTTATCAATGAGGCCTCTATTTTCTTCATTTTCCATTATTTTCTTTGTTTTCCTCATCACATGCACATGTGACCTTTCACCTTCCTTTTCTCCTAATTTCCATTATTTTCACAAATAAAATGCCAATAAATGCCTCATGCCTTTCTAAAGCCTTAGTCATTTCCTTTACCAATTTCCTTAGCCATAATAACCGAATGAACACCCATTAGTATGTTTCCCCCACCATTCAACTTGGAATACATGTCCCATCGACCATTGCCTTATATATTTTTTACATGGAATTTTCACCAGGGCCGTTACATCAAGCCACTACCCAAAACTTCATGAAACTTCCAGAAACGAAAAGTAACATTGAAACACTGATACAAATGCAAATACTTGAACAAAGACTTGACTTGACCCTTACTAGCCATGACAAACATTTAGTCAAACATGTCACAATATGAATTCTACAGGTCATAACAATAGATTTGAGCATAAGGGTCTCATAATTATCTGAAAATCACTAAGAAGCATTGATGCCTTATCACATTAGCTGCATTATCATCTATTAGGTCATATATTTATTTTCCATTCATTTACAAATCAAAACATGATGAGATCCACCCATCATTACTATCATAAAACATACTCATAACCAACATATAAACAACATAAATAATAAGGATACAACAACCATAGAATCCACATATAAACTAATACATTTACACATGAAATACCAAGGAGAAGGAACTCTTATTAATGAATACAAAATCCAACCGGGTTTGAGACTTCCACAAACCACCCGACCATAGATTGGCTAAACCAAATCTTTCTTTCAACCAATCATCCCCATTCCATATTCAAAGCATGAATGTGGGACTCATAAAAAAAACAAAATAAGCATGGATGCCACCAGATTTATCCACCTACACCATGAAGAATTTTACTGTCTCGTAGTCTCTTGGCTTTACGACAATCCACAGTTTGATTCATGGATCACTAGGCCATAATCGAGACACCACCCTCCATGCTTTACCATATATCCTGCCATTCACTGATCAAGGATTCCTAGGAATAATCAAGGGTACCCACCTCTAGGCTTACCGTATATCATTCCATTCACCGATCGAGGATTCCTATGCTCACCGAGGCAACACAAAATCTGGATTTACCACAACACTTAGTCCCATTCAGGGCTTACTAGTCCATGGGTTTATGGCAATCCACAACCGGGTTCATGGATCACTAGACCATGTGTGCTTCCTTTTAGAGATCCACCTCACTCAGTTTTGAATCCATTCAAAAATCTAGCTCAACCAAAACATGAGAACCCCATCACACCAAGGCTATCCAGAAATGGACAAGCTAGGCTAAAAAAAACTGTCACACCTGGCAAAACCCATACCAATGAAAACGAGAGAACTAAGAACACCATGCATAACCATGCATGCAAAAATTAACAAGGAAATCACATGTGCAAATTGATACCTGTAAATAACCGCACTGTAGATGCTAGATTATGCTCTTCCTTGCTTGGTCCTTTCTTTTCTTGATCTAATGTTGAAGTGCTCCAAGAAAACTCTAAGTGTCTAAGAGTGTGAGAGAGAAAGAGAATAAAGAGAGAGCTCCAAAACTGAATTGACAAAAAATACCAACTGATCCTCATAAGCCTTTTTATTAATGAGGCCTCTATTTTCTTCATTTCTATTATTTTCCTTCAGTTTCCTCCTCACATGCAACATATGATCTTTCACCTTCATTTTCTCCTAATTTCCATTATTTTCATAAATAAAATGCCAATTAATGCCACATGCCTTTCGAACTCCTTTGCCAATTTCCTTAGCCATAATAAACTAAATGAACACCCACACTAGGATGTCTTGCCCAACATTCAACTTGGAATAAGTGTCCCATAACTGTGGTTATTATTTTTCCTTTATTAATTTTTATTACATGAAATTTTCACCAGGGTTGTTACAGTGTACTATCAAGAGCATGATAATTGGGGAAACACACAAGCTCACATGAGAGCTGAAATCTCGACAACATGTTTTTGGGATCTCACCTTGCCTCTTATTCATGAAGAACTCTCATAGGAAGAAAGGGAAATAACCAACCACCAATTTATTTTATCATATATGAAGGTACTAACAGATATGGATGATTAGGTTCCTAACGAAAGCAACACAGTTGGACGATATCATAAATATATGTACATGGTGGACCTGTATTGACACATGAAGTATTTACTGGGAAACGTCTTACTGAATAGGGACGAAAATAGAGATGACCTCCTCCTCTTCATAGAACACCTACATAAGCACATATCAGACCTAGACCACTAAATAGAGCACATTGAGAAGCACCTTGGCCTCCCCCCTATTGTTGGCTTCTCAATAGGAAGCGAGAAGGATAAAATCTAGGTGGCGGAAACAAACTCAAATCCCTCCTCTTAGCTGATTGACTCTTATAATGTTTTTCAATTTATTAATTCTTAGTTTCTTTGTGTAATATTCCCATTTTTGGTTTCCCTTATGATACCGTTAGGGTGGATTTCTAGGGTTTGTGTCAGCCAGGTCATAGGAGCAATATTTCATCATTGGTGGGACGTGAGGGTTTTGGATGGGTTTTATGGGGTCTAACGAGGTTCCCTTGTTATATTTCATCATTAGGGCCACTTTTGCACAGTTCGATCTTGGTTCCGTTGCATTTCGACGGTTCCTGTAAAACATGGTTATTATCAAGAATATTTTAATTAAATACACTAAAGGTGTTATTTGGAGCAGATTATTTGGAGAATCACCTTAGTGTAAAATCTCGTTGGAATCGAGATGAAGAGATATACATGATGGGATAATGAAATGTGAATTTCAGTAGCTAAAGAAATCACAAAGGCAGATTAATCATTTTTTGGGAATAAAAGTGACTTAAAATAAAATAAAAAGTGCCACTTAAATAAAATAAAAGTGAGAAGTTTGTAGAATGGAAGTAAAATAATAAAATAAAAGTGCTTCTACAAGGTTGAAGGGAGATCTATCAATTCTTTAAAAGTGGGGGAAGCAATCCTTTTGGGACATCCAAAGTTAAACATTTGTCATTTGTGAAAATTGGGGAAAGTTGTCCTCATAAGTTCATTATGTCCCGGATGAAAACCATTAGGTACCTTGCTGAGATTGGAAAAAAATCCATTTCTACCAATCCCTTAGTGAATTCATTCAGAATTCATGGGTGCATCTATTGGTTCCGATTACAGTTTTGAGAGACCCAAATTAGTATTGTCGTAGTTATGTTTGGAGGCCACCACCTCAACTATTCTCAAGCTTGACATGCCATTTAACAAGAGCTATTGACAATTTTTCTATTGGCATGTAATCTTGTTACAGTAAATAAAATAAAGTTGACTTTACTACTATTTCTCATGTGTATTTTTTTTTGTAAGCTTTGTAGGACTACATCTTGATCATGTCCAACTTTTTTCACCCCAATCGGGGGGGGGGGGGGTAGCACAATATTTGAACCCAAGACTTCCGGTTGGGTGAGACTTCATTTCCACGACCATTTCCAATTGAGCTACCCCAAGCAGACTTCTCGTGTATTTTCAAGTTGTAGCATTTCTAGGTTTTATATTTGCAATTTCATTTGTGTCGATATTTCATATACACCATTATGTTATTTCATTTTAAGAAATTTTGCGGTAAATATTCCTAAATCATTTTCCTGAATTTTTTTTAATTTAAAAATATAAATGAATATTACAGTGGTATCGAAGTTATGCATCTCACCCACTTGATGGTTTTTTTTTAATTGCAGATTGATTTCGAGGGAGGCTGGAAGCTTCTTTATTTTCCCGACCAAGTTCATTTTTATTTTTTTTTTTTTATTTTTTTACTCTGGCAAGTGTTATGTAACCAAATCACAAAAATAGAAGAAAAGATAGTTCAATGACTTGAAAATAAGCCTCTTTGAGGGGGAACCTCCTTTTACATCACATAAATGAAGAATTATTGGATGATTCAAATGATAAGACCTCCTTGGTATATATAGGAGTCCAAGGGGTCAAAATATATTTAGGGCCCACATAACAATAATAATGTAAGGGAAAAACAATAACAATAGTGGGCTTCTATGGGGCATAAAAATAACAATGTGGGGGCTACACCAGTATTATAAGGAATTAACATCCCCCTCTCCTTAAAAAAAGTGTTGTCCTCAACGCTTGAGTATTTTTGGATGCTTTTGAATGAAATATTCATCCTCCCATGAGGAGTATTCAATAGGAAGTTCTTCCACTTAATGAGATACTTTTAATTAATTTATATTAATTATATTAACTATTTTTAAAATCTTATAAAATCTTATAAATTATATTAATTAATTTATATTAAATCATAGTAATAATTTTTTTATTATTAAATATATAAATTAATTAAATTAATTAGAATAATTATATAAATCAATTATAATTTATATTATATTATATATACTATTTATATATTAATTATAATATTATAATAATATAATTAATATAATTTAGTTATATTAAATATTGCAATTTATGTAGGAATTTACAGCGTAAGTTCCTTAGAAAGAATACCAAAAGGACACCGCTCACAACCAGATCACAGATCAATACACCAGTATTTTTGACGTGGTTAAAACCCTCAAAGAGGGAAACAGTCCACGGCCTGTCCCAACGTGGGTACTACAGGCAATTTATTAATCAAAGAATGAAAATTTACATAAGCTTCTCTCATGCACGGATTACCCGAACAATGACCCTCCATGCGCTTTAAATAGAACTCATGGACCAATCGGGTGTCAAGCCACGGATCAAGTGTCGGTAATACCGAGGAGAGAATGAACCGTCGGATCACTACATATCGTGATCGTCAGATTGTAAGTTACAATATGTACAACGGTAAAGAAACACACTTTACCTAACTCTATACCTAACTCTAAACTAGACCAAGTTGTACTTAACTATTTCCTATGTGTCGGAATATCCTAACAATTTAATTATAGTAAAGGTTTTAATATTTGTTCATAATTTTAATAATTAATATATTTTAATTATAATAAAAAATTATAGTAAAAATTTTAATATGTGTCCATAATTTTAAATAATAAAAAACCTGTTCTAATAAATAGGAAAATAATAAATAAAATAATAATTAAAATCATATGTCGGCTTTGAATTTAGGGTTCTTGTATTTATTTCCAGGTCGCAATTCTCTTCTCTCTCAATAATCTCTCATTCTTATTCTTTCTTATTTGTCCTGATGATGGACCCCCTTTGGGGTTTGAAACGTTTGCAGAATGAACTGAGAACTGTGGTTAATCCGGATCATGAATCAAAAGAGATACTTTGAAATTGAGCTATTCCATAACTGCAAGATTCTTGTTTCTATGATTGCTTTAGACTCCAATATGGTTTTTCCTTCCTCGTGAAATTTTGGCAATATAGTTTGAATTGAAAGCTTGTCCCCTATAACCTTTTTTAAGCATGAAACATGGGAAATTGGGTATACTCGCAAAGATGCAGGAACCTCCAATTTGTATGTCATAGTAATTATATTTTGCAATACCTTATAAGGGCCATAACACTTGGGTGATAATTTATTATCCTTCTTAGCTTGCCTAAGGGGCATTTTTTTATATGGTTGTAGTCGTAGAGATACCTAATTACCCACATCAATTTTTTTTTTTCACTACGATGCTAATTTTCTTGTTGTTTCATTCGATTTTGTGCCAAAGTCAGGTTATCCTTTAAGAATTGGAGAACTTGAAGTTGATGCTTGATGAGTTCTTCCACTGCTTGAACCTTAGAATTGTCTCCTAAAGATGATGCGATGAATGGAGAATGGTATCCATAAAGCGCCATAAATGGGGTCATTTTTGCTGTGGTATGGAAGGAAATGCTATACCACCATTCTACCAGGGGTAACCACTTGATCCATTATGTTTGTTTATCAGATACAAAGTAACAAAGATAACCTTCCAAACATTTATTCACTCTTAGTTTTCCCATCAAGTTGAGGATGATAAGATGAGATATGAGCCAATTTAGTACCAAAACAAGAAAATAATTATTTCCAAAAATTTCTAGTGAAAATGAGATCTCTATCACTTACAATAATCTTTGGGTTTCCATGTAGCTTTTGAACTATTTCCATAAATGCAATAGTGACTGTATTGGCTTTGAAAGGATGAGATAGTGCACAAAAATGTGCATACTTGGTAAGCCTATCAACTACCACCATAATGACACTCTTTCCTTTAGACTTGGGTAAACATGTGATAAAATCCATTAAGACCTCATCCTAATGCTTATTTGGAATGAATAATGGTTGTAAAAGACCTTAGGTCTTAATTGTCTCAACTTTATTTTGCTGGAAACCTAAACAATTTGCCACAAACTTCTGAATATCATATTTAATTCCATCCTAAAAAAATCCTTCTTGACCATGTGTTACATTTTCAAAAATATTGAGTGCCCTCCTATAAGAGAGATGTGAAACTCCAAAATAACCTTTTGTTTAAGTTGGGATTTCTTACATAGATATAAGTGATCTTGTACCATGGGGAATCATTTTTCCAAATAAATGAATCAGGTGCACTAGGACCTTGTTGCAACTTTTGAATGAGTGTCCATACCTCTTTATCATTCTTCCATTAATCCCTTGCTTTAGTTATCCAATCAGGTTGGATAATATAAATGGCACAGAGAAAAGCTTCAACATCCTCATCCTTTCTTGAGAGTGCATCTACAACGACATTTTCCTTCCCTTTTTTGCACATGATTTTAAAGTCATAACCCAACATCTTTGTGACCCATTTTTCCTGCTCGTCTGAAGATAATATTTGTACCAAGAAGTATTTAAGACTATCATGATTTGTTTTTACCTTGAAGTGTATTCCCATTAGGTAAGGGCACCATTTCTTCAGTGCATGTAGTATTTCCAACATCTCCTTGTAAATAGGTTTATGTAAATACTTTCCCTTAATTGGGAGACTTTCAAAAGTAATGGGTCTTCCTTCTTGCATTAAACAACACCAATTCCATTTCTTGAAACATTGCATTCCACAATAAAGGTTTTTGTGAAGTTTAGTGAAGCTAATATCAGAACTCGACACCTTGTCCCTTTAAGATGTTCAAAGGCCTTAGTTGCTTCTAGTGTCCAAAAAAGTGCATCTTTCTTCAGTAATGTAGTTAGAGGTGCTGCTATATTCCCATAATTCTTAACAATTTTGCGAGAACACCCTGTCAACCCAAGAAATCATCGAAGATGCCTTAAGGTTGTGGGTATTTTCCATTCCTTTATGGCTTTAATTTTGTTGGGGTCTGTCTTAACACCCTCATTGGATACAATATGACATAAATATTCCACATTTTGTACTCCAAAGAAACATTTGGAGGATTACAAATGAAACTCTCAGATATCAAATGTCATGTAACCAAATCACAAAAATAGAAGAAAAAATTAAGTCAATGACTTGAAAAATAAGCATATTCGAGGGGGCAACCTCCTTTTACATCACATAACTGAAGAATTATTAGGTGATTCAAATGACAAGACCTCCCTGGTATATATAGGAGTCTAAGGGGTCAAAATATAATTAGGGCCTACATAACAATAATAATGTAAGAGCACAATAATAACAATAGTGGACTTCTATGGGGCACAACAATAACAATGTGGGGGCTACACTAGTATTATAGAGACCTAACAACCAAGTTTTTAATTGCAGACTTTCCATTGGATTTTGTGCTACAAGTTTGTAGGAATTAAATTCATTATTAGAAAAAGTTGAACTTGTGGGTCTGCTAGACCGAAATTCCCTTGAAATGCTAGGCCAAATTTGTCATATTGTGCAATATCAAAATTTATTGTCGTGACATGGGTCGTGCTAGGTTTTCTACCACGTCGAGATTCTGGATTATACAAGGACCACATTTATTTGTTGTAGGGCCAAGATTCCTATGGATTTTGAGGGCTGAATTTATAATTTCCTTGAATCGAGATCACTAAATCTACAAAAGCCAAAATTTTTAGTTTGGTAGGGCTAAATTTGTGGAAGGAATAAGGGCCAAAACTCCATTGAGATTCTAAAGCAAATTCCTTCTCACTTGGGGGTCCATTCACATCCTGTAAGCTCGCTGATTTAAAGGGTAAACAATCACCTTTGAAGTTTCACATTATCACCTTCCTAATTGGTTGAATTCATGGCATAAACAAAGGGTTGACTTATCATCTCCAACAACAATTCACATAAGTGAGTGTAGAGGAAATTGGTTGTTCTGAGTTTCTAAGTCGTTGGCCAAATGTCCATTCCTGTCATAGATAAATACTAGAGGATGAATCAATTAAGTGTATTATTGAATCAATTTGAAGGCTAAGCTAACTGCAACTTAGATTGGTGATTGCATGACCTCGTAGGTGGTGAACAATTGTCTACATATGACTACAAAGGTGCCGAAGGGGAGTGCACATGTTGTGGGTGATTGTGTGTGTGAAAAATAGAGGTGAGTTGAGTTTCTATTGCATTGTATCAGGGTCCAGTTAGATCATGTAGAAGCTATGTGTATAAGAGGTTCGGATTTGTTGTGTACAGTGGATTAAATTCAGTTGAGATCGTGGAAAGGGGAGTTTATCGAACATTAGATCTCATTTGATCTAGAATTCAGTTTAGCTTCTCTCTTTCAACTATCTTCACATTTCAGTTACAAATGAAATGTTATATAATCATGCATGTTATTTTTTCTGTTTAGTCTCTCTTTCTCCTATATAAACAACATTGTCTTATTGCAGAGGAAGAATTTGTTTTGTTTTAGTTTATCTCCTCTATGCTACAACTTGTCATTGTATCCCAAGTCATGCATAAAATCCCTTGTAATAGTTGTCAATTTACTTGCATAAGTAAATGAGTAAAAGGATAAATTGATCATGTGTTATTACCTATCCAGCCATTCACACTTGCTAATAGTCGGGATTGAGGGGTAAGACTTATAGTTGCCTCTTGTCTTAGCGAGATCATAAAGTTAAATTCACCTATACCTCCTTACAATGATATCATTATGAGGAAAGTTTTACATCTTATTAGCACTCCGTAGTTTTCTCCAGGCTGAAAGGAGAAACTCAGAGGTAACCACATACCTCTTTTGGTTGAATGACTGGTCTTCTTCAACCGGAGGGGGCTCCCTCACTAAAAAATATAAAGACTTTAAAGCACAAATTTATAGCAGAGACCAGTTCTGACAAAGGAATTCTGAAGGTATTTGGTTGAAGTGTGAATGGCTGGATAGGTAATAACACATGATCAATTTATCCTTTTACTCATTTACTTATGCAAGTAAATTGACAACTATTACAAGGGATTTTAAGCATGACTTGGGATACAATGACAAGTTGTAGTATAGAGGAGATAAACTAAAACAAAACAAATTCTTCCTCTGCAATAAGACAATGTTGTTTATATAGGAGAAAGAGAGACTAAACAGAAAAAATAACATGCATGATTATATAACATTTCATTTGTAACTGAAATGTGAAGATAGTTGAAAGAGAGAAGCTAAACTGAATTCTAGATCA
This sequence comes from Pinus tabuliformis, assembly GCA_031772625.1. Classification (NCBI taxonomy): domain Eukaryota; kingdom Viridiplantae; phylum Streptophyta; class Pinopsida; order Pinales; family Pinaceae; genus Pinus; species Pinus tabuliformis. Next base: position 964,826,098 of record CM062805.1, read on the forward strand.
AATGAGATCAAAATATTCATAAAACATAGAGAGAAAATAGAATAACTGAACACTAAACAGAAAAAATCCCATACATCATACCATAAGAATCCTTGTACAGTGGAATTGATAACCCTCAATACATAAGCACTGCACCATGAATTGATCACACAAGCATAAATTTCAGAAAATTAAAACCAACACAATGTTGAACCATCAACAACCTATTATATCTTCATTAATTCGAATATATAATTCATACATAGAAGATTATTGTGTCTAAGTTCATTGCATATTCGATCCAACAAGGGATCGACCTCAAAAATGAAAAATAGGAAACCGTTGTTTACAAACTACCTTTACTCAAAAGCATAAAACAATAAAGTGTTTTTTTTTACTTAATTTTTTTTTTTCCTAAATAAAAAACCAAGATATATTTGAACAAGATAATCATAAAGAAAAATAGCAAAAAGCCCAAAGCTTCTTTTCTGAGTGTACAAAAGGCTTCAAAACTTTGAGCTTTTAGAAATGGAGCATGGAGAGCTATTGAGGAGGTGAGATGGCTGCCACATATACTCCATGTCAGCCTCTTGTGAACTTGACAGGTGTTTTCGTTCCAACATGTATGTGATGGTGTGGGAATAGCCCGCGCAACAAAATTTCTGCAATTGTTCTCCAAGTGCCTTCCAGTCCTCCTGAATGTTGTCATAATACTATATACCACTCAACATATCAAATTCAACATATTAAAATACCAGGAAATTAAAACAAAAATTGAAAATAAGAAAGGAGGCTTGGTCAATTCCTTTTCCTCTTGCTTGAAACTTTACTGCTGGAAGCCTTGGTGTTGGGAGTTTTGGTCTTGGAATCTAGAGTAGTGAAGTCATGTTGCTCAACAAGTGGTGAGAAACTGGGTGTGGCATTAGTCATGAATTTAGGATCCAATTTAGGCATCTTCATGAGAGGAGGTATTACAGTTGCTCCCTCATATCTCTTTAGCAATCTACATGCCTCCTCCAAATCTTGCCTCATGCTTCTCAACTGAGCATTCAAGACTTTGTTTCTAGCATACAAAATTTTGCATTGTCTCCTTACTGGATGGGACCATTTGACAAAATTTTTACTCCTGTCAAGGGATTTGGATGCTTCTCTAACTTCATGGTCACAATTTTCAAGAATATGTTGAATGTAATTTTTATACTTCTGAATTTGTTGCCTGAATTGGTTCACTTGGTCTTTACTTTCCTCTAACTCCTTTAGGAACCTTTGATACTCCTTTCACTGACTGAAGGGGGGTCTTCTAGAAGCTTGAGCTGTCTGCTTCATTTTCTGCACATATTTAAACTTAGATTTGAAAACCCTAACTGTTGGCCGACTAGGCCCCACTGCAACATTCTTGACTTGTTCAGCAAAAGCAACATGTTTTTTCTTTCCTTTGGCAACTGCTGCAGGTGACTTTGACTTGTCCTCTGCTGGTTTAATAACTTCCTTTATATCTCTGTTCTTTTTATCCATAATTTCTATTCTCATTTGATTTTTTTACAGTGCCTCTTTCATCTTTGTTATCGTAGGGTCCTCTTCTTTGTACTACATAACACATGTTTCAAGTGGTGCTATGTCCTCCCCATAGTCTGGTTGCACTATTTATGGGCCCTTGACTTCAACCAATTTATCATCAACATGTACATCTACTTGCTTGTATTTATAAATTTACACTATTTCTTGAGGGGATGCCTCTTCTTGGGTCTTTTTGACTCTAGACCTCGTTCTGGGTCTCATCACAAACTCATCTTGCACCATGTCTTCAATTTTGATTTTAAGTTTGGCTTGTTGAGATGATATCACCTATTCTTCTATTTCTTTGACTGCCTTTTCATCATTCATGCTTTGAAATGTAGCTTTATTGCTTAATTTTCCTACATGTTTCCTGCTTGATTTGTCAAATTCCTTCTTTACGAATTTCATCTTCATGGCTGAATGGATTTTCTCCCTTTTTGGGTTTTCCTGCTTGGGCTCTTCCTTATTTGTCTTCATTGATGGTGTCCCAGTTTGTGGCAACATATCAATACTTGCAAGAAAATTAGACCAAAGAATTTTCTTCCTCTCAACAACATGCTTAACTAAGATTTTGATTAAAGAAAAATGGAAAAGACTTGAAGCATGGTTGTCTTTTTGAATTTGTACTTTGGTAGCCATTCTTTCTAAACTCTTGAGAAAAAAATAAGGGAGGTTCATTGGCTTGTTTTCTATGAAATTCCATAATAACTTGAGATGGTATTGATATATTCTGCTGAACCTACCCTCACAAGTGAAGTATCTTTGAATAACCTTCAAAAGGTCGACATATTTTTCTTGAAGATAAATACTGGGGAAAGTGGAGGCAAACTTGTCCAGATACTCTGGATTCACAAACTCTTTGTAAGCCAAAATGTCTAATTCATCCCCTTCAAACCAATTCTCCCTTGTTGTAGGGAGGTTAGTTGCATCAACAATAAATTTATCAGTTAATATAATCTCCAGGTCCCCTAGTTTTACTTTGTTATCTTGGAAATTAAGAGCAAATAAACTAGCAAGTCTAGCATTGTGACATATTTTCTATATATTTTGACAGAAAGGAATGCATTCCGTATTTTCGAAGGCCACTCTAATGGCAGGGGATGAGTTCAACAAGCTCAAAGTGATGGGTTTAGTATTTACAAGGTCTCCTCCATTTTTTCTAGTATTAGGGGCCATCGTATCTCAATATTTGACATACTGAATTTGACTTTAGGGTAGGGCTACATGTATTGACCCAAAGAAATGAATGTGATCACAGGTGACAACACAAATCTACTTCAACAGTTGTGACAACAAGATGATGACAACAAAGTTTTGTGGGGTCGAATACAAGCAAGAGAATTTGAGGATTATAAAACAACTGACATGAACTCTTTAAGAAACATCCATCAACATAACTTCATATCTATAGAAATGTGACAACAAATGCAGAATCAAGAATTTATTTGTCAAGCAAAACAGAGTGTGCGCAACAAGAATTTTTAAGCAGGAACATACACAATTTCAACAATAGTAACCAGTATAAATAACAATGATAATTCAGGAAATGTGACTGACTTCCTACCTCTCCAATCCTTGCAGTCAAACTATGTGCTGATAGCTAGCTCGAGACACAATCCCTCTCTATGTAGAAAAACGCAGCACAATGCTCGAACTCCTCTGCGACCTGTAAACTTCTCTGTAATTTCTGAACTTCTTTGCGATCTCTACTTCAGAATACGACCACTTATCCCATTCTATGCATAAGGAATGAACACATCACCTGTGATCAATCATAAAGGAAATTGGAAGCCTTTACAATGATTTCAAATTATTCTGCTGATGTAACAAGTTTGATAGTTAACTCGCGTTCCACTTGAAATTTACATGCTTAAGGTGATCACTGTTTGCATATTGTATGATGGAAAAAAAATTAGACATGATGGACTTGTAACCAAAGTTCGTCGGGGGTCAAAAAGGACATGAGTCAATCATGGTATGTAATGATGCTTGGGGAAGGGGGTATTTTAGTCCTAGGGATGTGTAATTAGGTTAAAATAAGGATGAGGGTTTAGGCCTAAAAAGATCAATATGAATAATGTAAACATTGGGGAATGAGGGAAAGTAATGTGATGAGGGTAAAAGGGTATAGGCAGAAGGATACATATAATGTCTAACAAAGGCATAAATAATAATATTTATGATTAGGGACCCTTCGAGATCCTTCCTTTGACTGTAGACACATTGACCATATAACCATTCTATCCTTACCTATACCCAGACTCAGCAATTTATTACAAAACCTTCCTATACAATAAATACCCCTTCTCAATGACCGACCTTGATGACCATAGTGATGACCTAACTAATGATGACTCCTTTAGGCAGTGACAAGTCAAATCATGAAAGCATTTTTTTTTTTTTATGGATTTGACCTCCTTTAAAACAACAAAAATTAACTCGAAATACCTTTTGACTAACAAACTGACCTACTCTACCACATCTAATAATAGAAAGATTTCAAGGGTTGCATAACACCAAGGGTCCTACCTTGGGAAAGAGGCTTATGATTTTAGGAATCGTGGTTGGAGTTATGGGTGACCATGATTCCATTTGCGGACCACTGCAATCCAAGTTGTTGGCTAATTGGAGAGGGAAATAGATTGTCTCACTTGCAACCTATGAACTAGAAAAAAGGTTCGTTGAGTAGAACATGAGACTATTCAAAAGGAAGTTGACCAAGGAAGAATCAATGAGGATGCAAGTTATAAGAGGGATCAAAACTCTTGAGCTGAAAACCTTTTTTTTTAGATTTTACACTCTAAAAAAGGCTTGTACCTCCAGATTCTATGTCTCTCGTGCTTAAGATGGATTTATAATGGTTATAAAATCCGTAACAAGCCTGGTGAAAATTCCATGTAAAAATATATATAAGGTCACGGTGATGGGACACATATTCTAAGATGAATGGTGGACTGGACATCCTAGTGGGTGTTCATTTGGTTGTTTATGGCTACGTAAATTGGAAAAGGCATTGGCTAAGGCATTAAAGAGGTAAAAAGGTATTTTGGCACATTTATTTATGAAAGTAATGGAAATTAGGAGAAAAGGGAGGTGAAATGTCACATGTTGCATGTGATGAGGAAATTGAAGGAAAATAATGGAAAATGAAGAGAATAGAGGCCACATTAATAAAAAGGCTTCTGAGGATCAGTTGGCAAGCTCTTGGCTAAGACTTGGTCAGTTCAGTGTTGGAGCTCTCTCTCATTATTCTCTCTCTTTCATACTCTTGGACACTTAGATTTTTCTTGGAGCACTCTTGGAGGGAGTGGCATACTTGGATTCTTGAAGCAAGAAGGCAAAGGAAAAGAAGGAAAGTGCAAGGAGGCATAGAAACAAACAACTACATCATATTTCTTGTAGGTACTAACTTGCATGTATGTTTCCTTCACTAGTTTTGGCATGCATGTGATTTCTTGGTTGTGGTTTGTCATTGGCATGGAGAATTTCCTAGATTGACAGTGGATTGTCTAGCCTTGCCATTTCCTTGATATCCATGGTGATTGTGGGTTTATTTTAATTGTTTATTTTTCATTGGTTATCATGTTTCCTTAGCTTGGGTTGAGTTATTAGTTCCTGGAAGCCCTGTAACAACTTGGGTTGAGTTACTAGTCCTGGAAGCCTTGGTTGGACAAATGCTTTGGAAGACCTTGGTGGGTTGATTTACTATTCCTGGAAGTCTTGGTTGGAAAAACGATTTGGAAGCCTGACGACAACTGTGGGTTGAGTTACTAGTCCTGGAAGACTTGGTTGGAACAAATGCTTTGGAAGCCCTAGAAGGCTTGGATGGAGACCAATCTGATGATGGTTTTGTGATGTTCGTTCGAGAGGTGGAATAATTGTTTGATGGGTTGAAGTGGATGGCCTCTGGAATCCCTGGATGAGTTTTGATTGATGTGTTCTATAAGATCCCACATTGACTCTTGGAATATGGCATGAGGGTGAATGACTGAATAAAGATTTGGCTCAGCCATTCTATGGTCAGGTGGAACGTGGAAGTTCCATCTCGAGTTTAGAATTTTCATCATTAATGAAAGTTTATTTCTCCTTGTATCTCTATGAGCATTATGATGGATTATATGTGGTTTATATTGTTGCAATTTCATTGGTATTTTTGTCCATATTATGTTGGTTATTTACATGTTTTATGACAGTAGCTATGAGTGGATCTTAGCATGTTTTTACTTGTACATGGATGGATAATGTATCTATGACCTAATAGATGATAATGTAGAAAATGGCATGAGGGAACAACTGTTCATAGCGATTCTCAGATAAGTATGAGATCCCTACACTTAATTTTGTTGTTTACACATGTAGTATACATGTCGTTGATATGTTGGATGAAATTTCTGTCATGGCTAGTAGGGTCTAGTTAAGGTCTTATTGGGATTATTTATTTTGCTTCGTTATTTCCTTGTACTTTTCTTGATTTCAAGCTATCACTCCATTTTGGGCAGTGGCCTGGGCTCTGGGCCTGTAAAAGTGGATTAAATCTCGGTCGCTGGTAGGTAGGCCTATCAGCTCAACTTTGGGTTTCTGATCGCTCCCTTACCCATAGCATGAGAGTGAATATGGCCTAAGAGGTCAAGAACGACAATGGTACCCAAGGACAGGCTGTCACAGTGGCTGACTTGTCTCCTGAGGGTTCTATTGATGATGTTGGATCACTATGTTTGATATTCTGTCTATTCCATTTCCTTAAGGTTACCTAGGAAGTTGAATCATATCATTGTGGCCTCTCGTCGCATGTTTACCTCGACGGGCTAGTTGCTTGGGTAGATGTGGGAGGAGGGTGTTACAGAGTGGTATTAGAGCATGGTTGTGCTCTCCTTGGGCTGTGTGTTGATCATGCTTTCATGTTGGTTGCATATGTGTCCCTTATGCATGTAGTCCATGTGCTTGTTGCATTTGCATGGTGTTGATCATGGTTGTAGTGATGTCGCCATGTGAAGGTTGAAGGTGTTGTCATGGAGTATGTCTTCATGTGTGTATGGTTGATTATGCATTGTTATGCATGTCAGTGTTCACATGTTATCAAATGCATGTGAGGTGGTTGTTGTTGTCATGCATGAGGTCATGGTTTGTCTAGTTGATGTGGTCATGCATTGATGACTATTGATTTGGAGTAGCATCGGATGTTCTCTAGCCACGAAAATTTGTGGAGAGGCTAAAGAACATAAGATCTCTAATACCCAAAAATTGTTTGGGTAGAATCTAAGCAGTTTGGGAGATATTAAAATAATTAATATTTTTAATGGATTTTGTTAGTTCCAGTCTTTGCAGCCTGTCACCAGGGATCAACATGATCTCTTACTATGTCTGGTTTTGTTAGATGTTTTGCACATGATGTTCAACACAAAACATGTCACAAGTGTGTCCATCAGAAGAATCTCGGAAGAATATTTCCAATGGTATATCACACTCCCGTAACCGGCTCCCGGATTAGAAGATATGATCGAAATGAATGAGCGATTCTTGGTTATGCATGTTTTGAGGTTAGTTGCTGCACACAATGACAACTTTAGTACAAAATCACTTTCTGAAATAATGGTAAGGAATTTTTCAAAAGTGAAAGAGGTTTTTGTTCATTACATACCAAATAAAAAAAGCCTCCTTCAGTTTATGCACAAGTGCTACTATGTGGGAGATATACAGTGATATTTGGATACTACATTAAAACAAAGCAAATTTTTCATATTTTTTACTGTTTTAGTCATTTTAGTGCGGCGCCATTTTACAACAGATGAAAAGTAATTTTACAAAACCCAAGGAGGTTTTTGTTAATCATGAGCCATATAAAAAACCTCTTTTATTTTATTCATAGGTGTCATGAATAGGGATATGTGACTAGATCTTTACAACTCATTTTCACAGATTTAAAATTTTAATGATTTTCTGTTTTAGAGATGATTTTGTGGCATAGATTACGAGAATCTGGAAACAAATTTCCAAAATTTGAGAGAGGTTTTTCTCCAAAATTACCCTCTCTTTCAGTTTTGTAATAGGTGCTATGGTTTAGGAGATACGAGTTCATCTTCAACACCTATTTTCAAAAATTCGGTCCAAGTTTAATGTAACTGATTCTATTTTGAAGAAAATGGTTGAGCTCAATTCCCTTAGTACAAGGATGAGCAAATGTATATATTTTATGAATTTCATAGTGTAGGGGTTGGACTTTGGCAGAAGGTTGGACTCTTGTGGATGCATTGAGCTCTATTGTACATCACTTCTGCAGTTTGGCAAGGAAATAAACCAGGGTTTTGCAGCATTTTGTGGGATTCTTGTGGTAATGTGATTTAGAATTATTTTCTTCTCTGTAATTCAATTGATCTTATGTTTATGTGTGCCATCATATCTCTCTTTATGCATAGCTAAATGAAGCAAGTTTGAAAGGTGGAATTCATTGGTGTTTCAGTGCTCTACCTTGGGGTTTATTTAGTTTTACATGTTTTCTATTGTTTGAAGAGGACTCATGACACTTGCATGCCCTCTCCATCTCCTCACCAGTATTTAGACTCACCATCACACTCATTTCAAAGTGCTAAAACACTTGCATACCTCGCCCCACAGAAACCTCTACAAATCTGTGTTCATTTCTCGGACCCAAAGTTGCCTTCCTCATCTGATCTAGCAAACCAACATAAAATTCAATCAAACTCCTCTGAGCATATACCTAGCCTAAAAATAGTCTTTATATCAGTCATCTCAAGCTTAATTTTCCATATTTTTCTGATATTGACAAGGAGAGAGCCCTCTCCCGACCTGGTAGGGCTAGCTACTACCAGGTTAAGCATGGTCTGATGTTACCATAGACCTACCTTTCTCAGCCTGAGGTAGATTTAGGCCCTAACATAGTGGCAACTCCACTGGGGACGAAAATTTTGTTGGTTTGTTATTGTTGTTTGCTTTATAAACTACAGATGGAGCCTGAAGTTAGCTAGGTAGCCTTCGAACTGCTCTTGCTTTGCAAGTGTATAGTAGATGAATGCTGCTTCGGTCAATCTCCAGTTTAGTTTATGAACCAAACTCAACTAGGGAAGAGGTAACAGATCTTCTCTGGGAAAGATCATTCAAGTTGCAGATCTGATTGTTGATGGTGGACAGTAGTCAAACACATATGAAGGCTGAAATCATCTACCTAGCGATGCCACTGTTCGAAGTCCCGAGTTTGAAAGTATTAATGGTGGCTCCATTGGCTAAATGAAGGACTCAGATGTTTCTTCTATTTGTTCAAGGTATTCATGTATTGATTTTTCTAATCTTCCTCGTTTTCCTAATCAATTACCAAAGGATGCATACATTTTGAGTAATGGCCCTAAATTCAATGGGGAAGATCCAACTTTAACTCTAGAACATATAGAAAATTTTAAAATATTTGTGGAAATTCTTAGAGTTAAAAAGGAAGATGTCTTCATCAGATTGTTCTTTGATTAGTTTCAAGGAAAATGTAGAAAATGGATTGAAGGTTTTCTTATTAGATCTATTAAGTCCTTTGCATATTTTTAGCATATCTTTCTTGAAACATGGATGGAGAAAGAGGAAGAATTCAAAATAGAGGTGCCCTCTATTCAAGTTTTTAGAGAATGGGAAGATATTTCCACGGATGATGAGGTAGATGAGAACTTTGCTTCATCTCTTTATTCTTATCTGAAATCCTGTCGATGCAGCCATGAAGTTAAGCTCAATTTTTTGCAAGAGTTTGCCATCAAAATTGAAGGAGATCTAACTGAATTGGAGACCCAAATATAGTCCCAGGATCTAGATTGTTGAGTCCCATTCTTTGGGGACCTTTTTCAGCAGAAGGAACAGAAGGTAAGGCTGCCTGTGGATATTTGCATTGATAGTTTGCAGCTGGAAGCATGTATTGAGGAGTTGGGGCAGCAAACAGAGTCTGGTTTTTTCGATCCTATTGTAATGTACATGGAAATTTTTTTCAGTTTGAATGATAAATCAATTTTTCTTTTACATAAATAGACTCGTTATGTGCATGTATGGCTGTCAGCATTTACATTTGTGTCTTGGTTGAAGCAGTTTCAAGCAGCATCCTCATCACAGTTACTTGATTGGTTGATCTGGCATTACAACGTTACTTGATCTATCAAATTTGCGGCAAAGTAGGTTAGATTTGTACATAAATAAGCTGCCTAAGGCAACATTTTAGTTTTCGGTATTTGTTTATGTACAGGTTGCAGTATGTATATGTTTTGGATTGGTATGTTAGGGCCTAAATCTACCTCAGGCTGAGAAAGGCAGGTCTAGGGTAACATCAAACCACGCTTAACCTGGTAGCTAGCCCTACCAAGTCGGGAGAGGGCTATCTCCTTGTCAATCTCAGGAAAATATGGCAAATGAAGCTTGAGATGACTGATATAAAGACTAATTTTAGGCTAGGTATATGATCAGAGGAGTTTGATTGAATTTTATGTTGGTTTGCTGGATCAGATGAGGAAGGTAGCTTCGGGACCGGGAAATGAACACAGATTTGCAGAGGTTTCTGTGGGGCGAGGTAGGCAAGTGTTTTAGCACTTTGAAATGACTGTGATGGTGAGTCTAAATATTGGTGAGGAGCTGGAGAGGGCATGAAAATGTCATGAGTCCTCTTCAAACAGTAGAAAACATGTAAAACTAAATAAAGCCCAAGGTAGAGCACTGAAAGACGAATGAATTCCACCTTTCAAACTTGATTCATTTAGCTATGCAGAAAGAGAGAGATGGTGGCACACATAAACATAAGATCAACTAAATTACAGAGAAGAAAACAATGTTAAATCACATTACCACAAGAATCCCACAAAATGCTGCAAAACCCTGGTTTATTTCCTTGCCAAACTGCAGAAGTGATGTACAATAGAGCTCAATGCATCCAAAAGAGTCCAACCTTCTGCCAAATTTCAACCCTACGCTATGAAATTCATAAAATATATACATTTTCTCATCCTTGTACTAATGGAATTGAGCTTAACCATTTTCTTCAATATAGAATCAGTTGCATTAAACTTGGACCGAATTTCTGAAAATAGGTGTTGAAGATGAACTCATATCTCCTAAACCATAGCACCTGTTACAAAACTGAAAGACATTTTTGTAGATAAGGTCATGTTGGAGAAAATATCTCTCAAATTTTGGAAATTCATTTCCATTTGCTCGTAATTTGTGCCACAAAATCATCTCTAAAACAAAAAATCATTAAAATTTAAATATGTGAAAATGAGCTGTAAAGATCTAGTCACATATCCCAATTCATGACACCTGTGAATAAAATGAAAGAGGTTTGTGTTATATGGCTTGTGATTAACAAAAACCTCCTTGGGGTTTTCAAAATTACTTTCCATCTGTTGTAAAATGGCGCCGCACTAAAATGACTAAAACAATAAAAAAATATGAAAATTTTGCTTTGTTTTAATGTAGGCTCCAAATATCACTGTATATCTCCCACATAGTAGCACCTGTGCATAAACTAAAGGAATTTTTTGTTATTTGGTATGTGATGAACAAAAACCTCTTTCAAATTTGAAAAATTACTTACCATTATTTCAGAAACTGATTTTTTACTAAACTTTTCATTGTGTGCAGCAACTGACCTCAAAACATGCATAACCAAGAATCACTCATTCATTCCGATCATATCTTCTAATTTGGGCACTGGTTACGGGAGTGTGATATACCATTGGAAATATTTTTCCAAGATTCTTCTGATGGACACACTTGTGACATGTTTTGTGTTGAACATCATGTGCAAAACATCTAACAAAACCAGACATAGTAAGAGCTCATGTTGATCCCTGGTGACAGGCTACAAAGACTGGAACTAACAGAGTCCCTAAGTCTAAACTTAGGGAAAATAAAATATTAATGTGAATTAATATAAAGCTGAGTTAGAATGGTCTAAAGGTCATGGATCAAGCCAGATCTAATATTAGCCGTTGATTAGGGACTTATCTCGGCTGTTGAATTGTCAACGAGAAAAGTATAAGAGGAGGCATGAGGGTCACTTGGAGAACACAAAGTTGATCAAGAATTCGATTTTTTGGGGCAGGGCTTGCTGAGGAAATTGAAGGAGCGATCATAGTTGTAGCTAAGGGGCAGTGAATGCAATAGCATAGAGGCATAGATAGTCACAAAAGTCGGGAGAGGGTTGACGCAGAGCCAGCTAGAGGCCACTAGAGGCCATGCAGAAGCAGCCAGAGACCATACAGAGGCAGCCAGGAGCTGCATAGAGCCTGAGGAGGGTCAGCGTGGAAGACCCAGAGCCTCCAGAGGCTGAAGCAAAGCCTAGAGAGGCTGACGTTGGGCCAGAAAGGCTGACGATGGGCCAGAGTGGCTGACGTAGACCCTAGAGGTTGACGCTAAGAGATTTTGTGGGGTAGATTGGGGTTGATATCTATTTTCGACTGAGAGGTACTACTACCATGGGAATTCTCTGTTGGGTGAGCCATTTCTAGCACCCAGATTGTATTTTGAAACTGCTTAATAATAAAACCCTCAGATAGCTGCACTAGTTTTCTCGCATTGGGTTTTTATGGGGACATTAGTCCAAAAATAACGGTGTCACTTATGTGCTTATTTTTCCTTCAGTTGATGATCTGTATGTGTTGAGACTGTACTTGTATTTATTTTCAATATTTACATGGTAAATAACTTGCTAATTCACAAAACAAGTAGGAAGAAATAAATCAGAAAGTACAGGAATGATTTCTAACAGTCGGAATTAGAAATTCCAACATGGTATCAGAGTGTGGTTGCAGATCACAAGATAATTGAGGGCATTAGCCGAGCAGAGCAGCAGAAGCAGAAACAACTATCCTGAGTGACAAAAGTTATTCCTAGCAGAAAAGCAACAAGGAAGGTGTGACTCAGTGCCTGTGTCATTAGTTCGAGTTGGGAAGAGGACCAGTGTAGTGGCAGAGAGGAGCAGATCTAACCTACGCAGTGCCCGATCACCTTTCTCAGTCAGGAAGTGATCCAAAATGGATCTAGAATAGACTTCTAAGTCTAAAGTGTTCCTCATAGAGGAAAATGAAAGTCCAAGGATGCTCTTGAAAATAGCCCCATTGCGTAGATCTTTTCATTCTAAATCTCCTGCAACTTTAATGGGCTAAAATGGACTTCGGATGAAGAAGTTATCGCAAAAAGAAGTTTGCCTTTGTCCTTTGTGTTAGCGCTTGGAATTTCACCTCAGGCTGAAAAAGGTAAACTCCAAGGCAACATCAAACCACTTAGCCTCGTAGCTAGCCCTACGGGGCAGGAGAGGGCTCTCTCCGATTTATCTCAGTAAAGATCTTCAATGGGCGAGATAACCAATAGGGAAACACTGACTTTAGGCTAGTAAACTGATCAAGAGGTTTGATTTGGGATTTTTAGGTTTTTGGTGGAAAATTGGGGAATGGCAATTTCGGGTGCGGGGATTGGACACAGTTTCCGCAGGGGGTTCTTTGGGGCGAGGTTAGGAGACAGTATTGATGCCTTTGATAGAGGTGGATGGATGAGAATGACCGGTGAGAAGTTAAGGAGAGAAAGCAATAACCTTGAATTCCCCTTAAAGAGTTGAAAACATTGATATTAAGCAAACTTAAAAGCAGAGCATGACATTCATGAATTCTACTTTAACACTTCATTTGCCTAATTTGCAGAAGGAAAAGTAAGGAAATGATTCAAATAACACACTTACAAGTACAAAGAGAAACACACCATCAATACATGTGACCACAAGAATCCCAAAAAGGACTGCAAAACCCTGGTCTTCCTTTGCCAAAAATTGCAGAGATACAGTGAGTAATACAATAAGAGCTTCTCCCTCAAGAGTCCAACCCTCCAACCTCTGAAAATGACTAAGAAAATACATAATATAGGCAAGCTAACACCTTTCCTTGCCTCTAGGGGTCGACCTCATCCTTCTAGAAGCTGTTTCAACCAATTCTAAACTGAGCACTAAAATCTAGGCAGTCAAAACAACTTGCCTCTATAAGCTAGGAAACCAATTCATTCATTAAATTTTTGCCTATCTTATGAATGAATCTTCTAGAAGAGATAAATAAGTGTCAAAATATCATAAAATTACATAATTTACAACAAGGAGGATGAAAATCAACTCCAAAAAGTCAAATCTAGTCAAAACTGCGTTTTGCTGAGCTGTAGGTTGAATTCCTGTGCAAACTGCCTGATGGGTCGCGCGCAATTCCTGAATGGGTCACGTGCCTTTAGAGGCACTTTTGAGGCACTTTCAGGTGTCCCAATGAGGCAAAAGTGGGATTTTTGGAAAGTTCTGGATGTCTACTTTCCAACCCAAGTGGAATTTCTGAATTTGGTGGTCATTTGCCCCTCCAAAATTGCAATCTCCCAAGACTGCTACCTGTGTGTCAAAAATGTGGCAGAAAGTCATTTTTTGCTTGTTTTTTGACTTTCTGAAGGCCCAAAACTTGGTGAAATTTCTTGGCAATGGATGAGAAAGTGTAACTTTTCATGACAAATCCAGAAATGCTGAGTTTTCCCAAAATGGAGTTGCCCAATGAAAGGGTCGCGCGTGGCGTGAAACCCATTGGTGGAGAAAACCTGTGTTTGGCGAAAAAAATTCACAATTGACAAAATTTTCTCCAAATTTCTTGAAATTTGGGCTGGGAGTCCCCAATAAAGTACCATTCTCATTCAAAGAGGCTTTGGCCAAAATTTGGAGTGGATCGGGCCTTTTCCGTCGTTTTAGTGCCTTGGCCAACCTCCTTGGATCTAGCGATTGCAATTTTGGAATTTCTCTAAAACCATGACACCTGTGCAAAAAGTGAAGGAGGTTTTTCTTCTTTGGAATGTTATGGACAAAAACCTCTCTCAGTTTTCCAAAATTCATCTTTTATTGCTCTGGAACATCTTTTGAGTGCGACTTGTCCCGATGTGTGAAACAAGGAATTTTGTCGAAATGGAGCGAAATGAAGGGGATAGGGGGCTTCTAAATTCTTGGGGAAATTTTTGGGAGTGGGGAGGGATGTTAGGAAGTAGGGAAAAGTGGAATCTCAAAGATTGAGTGAGGGGAAGGGGTCCAAAAGGGCAAAACACAGGCCAAACCTAGAAAATTGCCAGGTTGTAGCTAGAAACTAGGGTTTGTGCAAAAATGAGGAATTTGGGGGATCTCAGTGATGGGAAGCATTTGATAAGGTACATGAAGGATAGGGGAAGGTGTATGAACATATGGAAACAAGTTTTGCTGATGATTTGACCGTCCAAGAGAAATTAGCTTTCAAAACCCTAGGAGAGGGAAATGACCTTACCTAGGCGCAACTGAAGCATGAACAAGATGTAAAATGACTCATTAGACATTGACATGATAGTGACAACCCTATGAATGATGATAGACTCAGCTGAATGGTGACATGGACCAACATTTGGACAACTTTAGAAGGAGTGAAAGAAAACCCTAGACCTAATGCCTAGTGACCAAATTTTGCTTGAAAACTCTTTGAAATGACAAAATTTGACCTGGACACTCTGAGACCACTTTGTAAGAGCATATTTGATCACTGGAGGAAGGCTGGAAAGACTGACACTAACACTTTGAAAAGGATGCAAATTCTTATATAAATGGGACTTAAGGGAAAATGTGTTTTTAAACATAAAAACCCTTAGAACCCATCGCATCACAATAAACTAAGGCTGAAGGACTTAAAACAGGCGCAAAGGCCTTCAACGAACCTGACAGATTTATAAATCAAACAAGTGAACCTTTTGAGTTCCGAAAGGAAGGGGCAGTAAGTGGTATTTTGGGCAGGCCTCGAGCATTAAGCGGTGATGGATGGGATCCACCTGAATCCACACATTGACTGACACGTGGCACGATGGAGGAGAGAAGAAACCGCTTTTTCAGGTGGTTAATCCCCGTGTAAGTTGTGCGCCAAAACGGACTGTCAGCCGTCGGATTAGAGGTCGCAGATCAACGGTCAGGATCTGATCAGCGGATCAACGATGTACAGACCCTCAGGGCCGTTGCGACAGTGATATGCAATTTTCTGTCGGTGATCGATGATCGACGAACCCCCGATATGAGGGCCAATGCACATTGCGATTGTGACTTGCGATAAAGGGCGGACCCGATGGGAATTATAAGCCTGATTGCATAATATTTGAAATCCAGAAATTCAGATTTTCAACATATTTCTTGTGTAAATGGGTTTTTGGCCATTTGGCCATGCGATGATGCGATTGCGATATTGCGATGGATGGTAGACATGAAAGGGATTATAGACCCGATTTCATAGATTTTGAAATTCGAGAATTCGAGATTTCTGTGTATTCCCGTGTATTGAAGTTTTTAGACCTCCCGCCTAAGCGATATTTGGACGGACCCAATAGGTTTATAGGGCCGATTCCATAATATTTGAAGCCTAGGCTAAAGGCCCATGATGTGTTTTGTGTGTGTTTCTTGTTTATTTCCGTTATTTGGCTGACACAGCCATAGGAAGGCAAAACGAATGGGTTTTCCTGCCCGCTTGTTCTTTTCCATTTGTAAACGGATTCTTGTGAGGAAATAGTCAGGTTCTTCAATGATGGAGGACTGTAACCAATGCATGAAAAAAACACAGAGATAACAAGTGTTGAAGGGAGTTGAAGGTTGCCGAGGGAGCTAGAGGACTGAAAAATGTCGTTGGAAGGTTGTTGAAAGTCGCTTGGAGGTCAAGCAGACTACAGAGGCACGCAGAGGTTGAGAGAGAGCTCAGAGAAGCTAGAGCTGAGAGCCAAGAGCCAGAGCCAGAGCCAGAGCTAGAGCCAGAGCCATGAGCCAGAGCTAAGAGCCAGAGCCAGAGCCAGAGCCAGAGCCAGAGCCAGAGCCAGAGCTAGAGCCAGAGCTGAGAGCCAGAGCCAGAGCCAGAGCCAAAGCTAGAAAGCTGGAGAGCTTCAGAGCCAGGGATAAGATGGTGTTCTAAGCCCATTGTGTTTTGTGTAAACCAGTGGAGTTGAGCGTGGAGCTTGTAAAAGGACTTTGCCATAATCCTAGAGAGCCTAGTTGAGTTGACTAGAGCTCAAGGAGACGTAGCCCAAGAGTTTTGGGTGAACTCCATATTATATTGTTGTTCTATGTGTTTGTTTTATTGCTGTATTATTTACTGTCACATGTATTTAAATATCAACATAAGTAACAGAACTCAAAGCACATAAACAATTAAAAAATAAACACAAGCATACACCTATTTCAAGCATTATTAATTCTGAAATTGGTTAATCATAATATCTTGGGAATATTTAAGCTTTGGAAGTGGGAGAGGTTCTTGTAAGCTTGACAAGAAGCCTTTAGTGCCCCATTTTCAGATCAAGTGGTATCAGAGCCTAAGATTGGTTAACCCCACCTTCAAGAAGGTGATATCAACGCTGGTTATACGAGAGAAAGTGGTATCATGAAGCATAATTCTTGATTGACAGAGCAAAGATTTCTTGTCTGAAAGGTGTTTGGGCAGTCAAGGATTGATTGTATGCTTGTTTGTAGATTGACTATTGTTTGAGTTTGTAGAGGTGAAGGGAAAGCTATTGATAGCTCAGTTCAGGAAGGACAAGAAGGAAGAAAGGTTGAAGGAATTCTTCTTATACCAAAGGACCTCAAAGCAATCCTTGAAGCACAAGAGGTTTGTTGCAAAAGGTTGCTTGAATAAGCTCTTTATTAATCTTTTTTGAAGTTCTTTTGTTCATTTTTGCATAATGACAACTGCTACAAGTGAGTCCTCAAATTCCTCCTTCGTCACAAGATTATGTGATGGAGACATGAAGCAAGACTTGTTCATCATGATGGATACGGTGAGAGAAATGTATGAGGATGGAAGGAAGAGTAACATGCTTAGAGAGAAGTTGAATTTCGTGGAGGAAGAGAAGTGGTTGCTTTTTGACAAATTGCAGGAAATGGAGAGGCAAATTCATATTGCAAATATGAACCTGAAAAGGATGCATGAGTTGGAGTCACAACTCTTTGTTGCTAAAGAAGCCTTAGTCAAGTATCAACTTAAAGAAGAGGTAAACCATTCTAATTTGTCTTCAAATTCTTCTAAGAATGCTTATATTGGTTCTTTTGAAAAACATACTAGAGGCATAGGTTCCAAGCTAATGTCCAAGATGGGCTATGAAGGAAAGGCTTGGGTAAACATGCACAAGGTATTTTTGAGCCAATAATGGTTGAGGAAAGGCCTAAGTATTTGGGTCTTAGCTATGGACAGTCTTATGGAGGAAGTTGCAAAGCTGCCATGAAGTCCATTGAAACAGTTTCAAGAAGGAGTTTCATTTTAGGTCCTCTACCTAAAGAGTGTGAATATTGTATTCAGGATGAATGCAATAGCTTGAAACATCATTTGCAGGATGCAGGTGTTCAGAAGCACACACTTTAACTAGAGAGTTGTGGAAAATCTAATAGCCTTGAAGATATTAATGGTGTTCCAAAGGGATCCACTTCTTCATTTGATTCACCTCCTCATGAAGGCAATAAAGGTGAAAGAGAAAGGTATAAATCTGGTTCTAATCATCTTCCTTTTGATTTTGCAAAGCATGATAAATTTCCACATAGATATGGGAAAAGAATTCCATGTACCTTTTGTGTTTTGGATAACCATAATGTTTCTAGATGTTGGAAGAGGATAGCCACATGCAGGAAACTTTTAAAGGAAAGGAAGCAAGAAGCCAAAGGTCCATTGGACAAGTAAAATCATGCTGTCAAGAGGATGCACATGTGTTTCACTTACTGCCATAAGCAAGGGCATCTTGCTGAAAGGTGTTGGACTCTAAATCCAACAATGCTTCCACGAAACTTGAAGAAGGTGGAAAGAGAGAATGGTAGAAATGGAAAGGAAGTTTCCATGGATGATGTGTTTCAGAATGATTCACTTGTTGATGCTGATGTGCAGACAAAGGAAAGACCTTTGAAATGGGTTGGTAAGAAATGATTAGAGTTCTTATCAAATTAAGATTGAATGTCTATTGATGCATCTATTTGCATTTCTTTGTTAATGGAATGCAAGTTGCGGGATTTTACCAAGAAGGTGAATGGAGAAGTTGAGTAGAAGACTCACTTTGTTGCTGCAACATTATATTTCATTTCAGCTTCGAAAGTATAGTGTGCTTAAGCGAAAGTTGAAGGATGAAATGCAAGCATGAACACATGGATGTTGATGATTTCCCTGTTTTTGAACATGTATGTGTAATTAAATTGAAGAGTTGATTTCTTTGTTGTAAACATGCATGTAATGTTGACTTGGAAAAAGTTAACTTGGTCTCCAAGATGGAGATATTGATGAAGTGTTTCATCTTTTGAAAAAGAGTCATAAAGGTCTTTTTCTACATGCTTGACTTGAAGGGTCATTTATTTTAAAGGCATGTTTTTTGGACTTTTTATCTAGTCCATCATTTGTATGCATATGTAAGACATGGAGGTATTCACAAGATGTGAAAATCTGTTTCTTTTGTTGAAGCGGGAGTTTAGACCATCCAGTTGTTGTCTGTATTTCTGTTGTTGTTAATAGTTGTTGTTGACAGCTTGTCAAACAGGTAAAAATGAAAATTTTGTGAAGCAGATGTAACTTAACATTGGTTTGAGCTGCCTTGGATCAATGATCAAGGTAGAGAAGTTCAAACTACCTTCTGTGACCATCTAAGTAGGAGTTCTGCATGAAGTCAGCGAGGAAAACAGTTCTTCCCCAAGAGGACTAGCACATCCAGGAAGGAGAGTGGTCAAAGGCTTTGGTTCAGAGGAACTATGCAAGGCAAGTGTATGGAGGTTGAAAGAAGAGGGTGAGGTACTCTCATTTACTATTCAGATTAGTATGTCAGTCTTTTGGAGACCAAAAGTTCTTTTAGTGGGAAGATGTGATCCAAAATGGATCTAGAATAGACTTCTAAGTCTAAAGTGTTCCTCACAGAGGAAAATTAAAGTCCAAGGATGCTTTTGGAAATAGCCCCATTGCGTAGATATTTTCATTCTGAACCTATTGCAACTTGAATGGGCTAAAATGGACTTCGGATGAAGAAGTTATCACAAAAAGAAGTTTGCCTTTGTCCTTTGAAAAGGAGGCAAATTCTTATATAAATGAGACTTAAGGGAAAATGTGTTTTTAAACATAAAAACCATTAGAACCCATCGCATCACATTATTTTATCGCATCGAAATAAACCAAGGCTGAAGGACTTAAAACAGGCGCAAAGGCCTTCAACGGACCCGATGGATTTATAAATCAAAGAAGTGAGCCTTTTGAGTTTCGAAAGGAAGGGGTAGTAAGCGGTATTTCGGGAGGGCCTCGAGTAGTAAGCAGTATTGGACGGGCTTTGCCCTAATCCATACATTGACTGAAGCGTGGCACAGTGGAGGAGAGAAGAATCCACTTTTTCAGGCGGTTAATCCCCGTGTAAGTTGTGCGCTTGAAACAGACTGTCAACCGTCGGATTAGAGGTCGCAGATCAATGGTTAGGATCTAATCGGTGGATTGACGATTGGCATCAGCAATGTACAAACCCCCGGGGCCGTTGCAACAACGCTATACGATATGCTGATGTTCTGATGGGCTGATCGACGATATTGGCGATCGGCTAACCCCCGATACGAGGGCCAATGCACATTGCGATTGTGACTTGCGATAAAGGGTGGACCCGATGGGAATTATAAGCCCGATTGCATAATATTTGAAATCCAGAAATTCAGATTTTCAATGTATTTCCTGTGTAAATGGGTTTTTGGCCATTTGGGCATGCAATGATGTGATTGTGATATTGCAATGGATGGTGAACTCGAAAGGGATTATAGACCTGATTTCATAGATTTTGAAATCCGGGAATTCAGGATTTCTGTGTATTCCCGTGTATTGAGGTTTTTAGACCTCCCGCCTAAGTGATAGCGATAAGCGATATTTGGATGGACCCGATAGGTTTATAGGGCCAATTCCATAATATTTGAAGTTTGGGCTAAAGACCCATGATGTGTTTTGCGTGCATTTCCTGTGTATTTCTGTTATTTGGTTGACATGACCAGAGGAAGGCAAAACAACCAGGTTTTCCTGCCCGCCTGTTCTTTTCCATTTGTAAACGGATTCTTGTGAGGAAACAGTCGGGTTCTTCAATGATGGAGGACTGTAATCGATGCATGATAAAAACACAGAGAGCATAAGTGCTAAAGGGAGCTAAAGGTTGCCGAGGGAGCTGGAGGACTGAAAAAGGTCGCTGGAAGGTTGCTGAGAGTCGCTTGGAGGTCAAGCGGACTATAGAGGCACGTAGAGGCTGAGAGAGAGCTTAGAGAAGCCAGAGCTGAGAGCCAAGAGCAAGAGCTAGAGCTAGAGCCACGAGCTAGAGCCAAGAGCCAAAGCTAGAGCTAGAGCCAAAGCCGAGAGCCAGAGCCAGAGCTAGAGCCAAAGCCGAGAGCCAGAGCTAGAGCCAGAGCCGAGAGCCAGAGCTAGAGCCAGAGCCAGAGCCAGAGCCAGAGCCAGAAAGCTAGAGAGCTTCAGAGCCAGGGATAAGATGGTGTTCTAAGCCCATTATGTTCTGTGTAAAACAGTGGAGTTGAGTGTGGAGCTTGTAAAAGGACTTTGCCATAATCCTAGAGAGCCTAGTCGAGTTGAATAGAGCTCAAGGAGACATAGCCCAAGATTTTTGGGTGAACTCCATATTATATTGTTGTTCTATGTGTTTGTTTTATTGTTGCATTATTTATTGTCACATGTATTTAAATATCAGCATAAGTAACAGAACTCAAAGCACATAAATAGTTCAAAAATAAACACAAGCATACACCTATTTCAAGCATTATTAATTCCGCAATTGGTTAATCATAATATCTTGGGAATATTTAAGCTTTGGAAGTGGGAGAGGTTCTTGTAAGCTTGACAAGAAGCCTTTAGTGCCCCATTTTCAGATCAAGAAGGATTGACGCCCGTGGCCAGGAGCTATGGATTTTACTGGTGTTGGGATTATGCAGAGCCTAGAGGATCTAATCCTCAGTTTGTTGGGGCATAGGAGGCTATGGGTAAGTTGCGGAGTGAAGCTGGTGGAGTATTATAGTTAGAACAATACCTAATAGGGCAAGACCAAGGAGGAGAGAGTTTCTGCTAAGGATTTCTAGCCAAGAATCTGGATCAGTGGTGCAGCTGCATTAACGATTGGAGTGGGGGAATCTCAACATTGGCAGAGGGGTTTCCAGGAGGGAATCGAGGCTCAAAGGGAGTCACACTGAGAACTTCTAGGGGAAGTAGATAGACTCAGAAGAGTCAAAAGAGAAGCACTAAAATGGCAGTGAATGGGGTAAGAGATTAGGACAGACTGGACGGAGCCTCAAAATTCGTTGTGTGGAAGGCCAGGATCTTGTCTGTTCAAGACAGGAATCGTCTCAAACACTTCGCCTTGAACATGATAGCGATTCCAGTTGACCTGGCTAAGAACGAAAAGTACGAGGAGGCAATGGCGAGGGCCGAAAGCATCATCCTTGATGGGGTCAAGGACCATATAGTACCACATATTTCCGAAAAGGACACGACAAATTTGATGTGGGAGGCCCTGACGAAATTGTATCAGCATACTTCCATGCAGAGGAAGATGCTACTAGAAAATTAGCTGCAGTCATACTAGATGAAGAAGGGAGAAAATATAGACAACTTCCTCGGTCAATTGAAGGAGATCTGGGATCAATTGACTTCCATAGGGGCCACGCCGAATGGGGATATTTTCATGAGGACCGCATTGAACACAGTCTTAGAGGATTAGGAGGTATTTGTCCAGAGCCTACTGGGCAGGTCGACCCTTCTAGATTCAGAGGAACTATGGGTGGCTCTTCATCAAGAAGAGATCAGAAAGCTAACCAAGGCGGGAAGCAACGAAAAAGGGGTCAGAATCAAGAAGGAGGAAGAGGAGGATGCTGCCCTAGCATATGAGGGAAAGAAGGAGAAATGGAAGAAGAAGGACCTCTCCAAGGTCAAATGCTTCCACTGTGGGGAACTGGGTCACTATGCGAGCCAATGTCCAAGGAAGAAGAGCAAGGGAGAGGCTTCTAAGACCAAGGTTGTGCTAGCAAGGGCAGAGAAAGAAGTGGAGACAGATGATGACTATGCCATGAGTGCTCATATGCCACTTGAGAGGAAGTGGGGAGACATCAAGCTGTAATCAGATAGACTACAGGTGATAAGGGTCAGGATCCTCGAGGTACCCAACCTCTAGGATTATACCTTGCTATGGAAGCCCCAAAGACGAGTAGCAGGACTGGCATATGTTGGTAGAGACAGATGTGGATGTAGCGAGAGAGAGAGCTTCAACATAGGAGTGTTTCTAGCTTGATGGAAATGTCAGAGTTGGGAGATCAGTTACTTACTTCTGAGTAACTAAGTTGCAATGCAGCAGTTAACAATGGCAGTGCTATGGGCAACATGATGTAGCATGATGAGAGGGGTTGAAGTGTAGATGCAACAATGGTAGTGGTAGGGCCATGGGCAATAGTACATGATGCAACAATATAGAGGATTTTGGGCAGCAAGCCTAGCATCAGCATAGGGACCGACGCTAGATGATCAGGGTGATGCTTAGTGAGGAGTATTACTACAGCACAGTCCTCGCTAAGAGGGAGTGTTGATTTGGGTTAGCATCGGATGTGATCTAGCCACAAAAATTGGTGGAGAGGCTAAAGCACATAAGATCTCCAATACCCAGAAATGGTTTGGGCAAAATCTAAACAATTTGGGAGATATTAAAATAATTGATATTTTTAATGGAGTTCCTAAGTCTAAACTTAGCAAAAATAAAATATTAATGCGAATTAATATAAAACTGAGTTAGAATGGTCCAAAAGTTATGGATCAAGACAGATCTTATCTTAGCCATTGATTAGGGACTTAATCTCGGCCATTGAATTGTCAACGAGAAAAGTATAAGAGGAGGCTTGAGGGTCACTTGGAGAACACACTGAGTTGATCAAGAATTCGATTTTTTGGGGCAGGGCTTGCTGAGGAAATCGAAGGAGTGATCAGAGTTGCAGCAGAGGGGCAATGAATGTAGTAATAGAGAGGCAGAGATAGTACTGGGAGCATCAACGTAGAAGCCGAGTGAAGTTTGACGTAGAGCCAGCTAGAGACTGTTAGAGGCCACACAGAAGCAACCAGAGGCCATACAGAGGTAGCCAGGAGATGCGTAGAGCCTGAGGAGGGCCAGCATGGGAGACACAAAGCCTCTAGAGGCTAGCGCAGAGCCCAGAGAGGTTGACACTGGGCTAGAGTGGTTGACGCAGACCCTAGAGGTTGACGCTGGGAAATTTCGTGGGGCAGATTGGGGCTAATATTTGTCTCTGAATGAGAGGTACTACTACCAAGGGAATTCTCTATTGGGTGAGACATTTTTGGCACCTAGATTGTATTCTGAAACTGCTTAATAACAAAACCCCCCGCATTAGGTTTTTCCTGGGTCATTAGTCCAAAAATAGTGGTGTCACTTGTGTGCTTGTTTTTCCTTTAGTTGATGATCTGTATGTGTTGAGACTATACTTGTATTTATTTTCAATATTTACATGGTAAATAACTTGTTAATTAATAGAACAATTAGGAAAAAATAAATCAGAAAGTACAGGAAGGATTTCTAACAGTTAGACTTAGAAGTTCCAAAAATGATTGGACTCTAGCTAGAATGATGTGTATATCATTTTGCACTCATGTGTTATATATCTATATGCAATTGTTATGCATGTATGGTCTTGGTTATGGCTATGCATGAATAGTAGGTCAAATATGCCTTGTGAAGTCATTGTATGCAATTTAGGTCATCGTGGTGCTATTGATATGTTATGATGCTAATGTGTTGAATGAGGTAAAGCAAGAGATGCAGATCATCAAAGTGAAGTTGCATCACTGGACCTCGAGGCAAGAGCATGTCGTCATATAGGTTTGGATGTTGGACCTGCAGGTATGAAGGTTAAGGATTGTTATATGCATTAGGGTTATATACATTAGGTTTATGTACATGCCTTTTGATTTTATGGTTACATACATGCTAGATGCTAGTTGATTAGTGTAGTCATATCTACATGTGTTGAATAGTTGATAATGATAGTATCATGTGGTTGTATCCATTGCTTTTGTTGTTTATTTTAGATAACTTGGTGATTATGTTATATATTGTTGATGAGTATGCTAAAGGATAGTTAGCTTGATGATTAGGTTATATGTTGTTGATGAGAATGATATATAAATTATGGTTGTTATATGCTATTAAGTTGAGGATTAGGGTTATTTCATTGAGATCTCGAGGTTGTAATCTGGATTGGTAATATATGTGATGGTTATGTTCATTGCATTGAAGATCTTGATGTTATATGTATTGTGTTAACTTGCTTTGACATGTGCAAATGGTTATGGTTGCGATATTCAGGGATGAGACGAAATATTTGTAATATGGTGTCGTACTAATCTAGATTGATCGTACATATGTGATTACTATGCATAAATGATGATTGTTTATGAGTTAGGATGTGAACATATTAGTTAGTTAGTGTTATGGATATCATGATCTTATTTATGTTTGAGTTGACATGTTGTAAAGTTATATCTTGCTGACTAGATCGATTGTGCAAATGAGATAACCTCTGCTGAGGTACACTAAGGTATGCGTTTTCTTATGTAGTATACTTGGTGATTCCTTCTTTATTATGTCATCTATTTGATGTTGAGTGTTTGGTGTCTATCATGTCATCTAGTTGATTTATTTAACACGGTATGTTTGCAAATTGGTTGAATGTTTGATTTATTACATGATATGAGTATGAGTCTATAGGATTGCATAAAGGAATGGCCTTGCTTTAAGATGGTTTTTCTAGCACATATGTGTTGAGACAATTGATATGTACTTGAGTATAGTAGGTGAAAGTTGTAGCATTATGTATAATAACTCTGAGTTGACTAAGGCTTATGACGTGATTATTAGTCTTGGTAAAGGTTGATTTCAAATTGATAGATATGATTGTCTTGATATTTAGAACATGTGGTTGACATGTGTGAAGAGTTGCAGGAAACATGCTTGGTATTAATGTGACAAGGTAATAGTTGATGTGTTTACATCGCTAACAGTTGGGTGATGCGACAGTGCATAGTAGGTATCGATTCCAACAACGTAAAAAGGTAATGGGAAAGACTTGGACAAGAAATCCTTTGTCTATGTTTTGAAACCCTAATTCCAAAAGAATGAGTGATTTTCCTACATGAAGTCTTCTTAACCTTGATTTTGTTTGACATTATGTGGATATGTGCTAGATTCATGAAAATGTACTTGATAGGTATATTAGCTAGTCTTTAGTTACAGGTGGATATGTCAAAGGATTGGAGTCCCTTGAGAGATGGCATGGATGTGTTCAATTGCAAGTGACGTGCTTGGCACAACAAGATGAGGTAACCAATGTATTGTTATGTTTATTTATGCACTAACAGTTATGTGTTATGGCAGTATGATGTAGGGAATTGCATGGAAAAAGAAAGGTTGCCACGAAATCTCGAAGAAGGCTTGGGTTGAGCTTTCCTTATGAACCATGGGGATTGAGTCATGGTATTTGTTGTTAGTCTTGTGCTTTTGGTATTTATTTATTTTTTCTTGCGCTTGATTTGTAGCTTTATTTATGTCTAGAGTATGGCCATACCACTTCGTTTGTGGAGTCATATTGTTGTTGGCTTTCATGGTTTTCTTGTTGTTGTTGTTTTCATTCTTGCCTTTTATGTTTTGAGTTTGGCGAATTGGTTGGGAAAGAGGAAAATTTGATGGAGCTTGGGGAGGGTTGTGTGGTACCCAATAGGTAATGTAAGACACATATGAAGCTCGGTGTATGAGTAAGCACAGCGGAAAGTAAGATTATGATAGTTGGTTGGACTTGTTGGGTCCATTATGGTAAATCGATGATGACATAACATTCATGGGAAAGGTAATCAAGAAAAGGTAAAGCAAATGGATCTGAGGTGTCAGATGCCTTGGCTATGTTGTGAATGTTGTTCTCAATATTGCACATGTGTTGCATGAATAAAGGAAGCTCTCTTAACCTTGACCTTATAATATCTGGAAATTTTGTTATGATCATGATTATGTTGATGTTTATATATGTATACATGTATGTGCATATGTATGTCATGTCTGACAGGGTGATCATGAATCATGATTACTTTATGCTAATGTTTATATGTACATATGTATGTATGTATGACATTGACTGGCGAGATAATTATTTTTTTATGATGTATGTATGTGTACATGTATCTATGTCACTGTCTCACAGGGTCATCAGGAATCATTCTTGTAGAGGAATGATTGCTTACATAGGCAAATGACATGAAGAGGTTCCTGGTCTATGAGGAATCAAGTGGGAAGAGTAGTCATGACAAACATATGAGGTAAGTATCATGTGAATATGAATTTATATTGTATGATTGTATTATGTCTATGCTTATGTTATGGACAAGTTATACCGAGGGATACATCAACAAAGTGAAAGCAATGTGGTCTGCGGCATACAGGGACAAGCATGGATAAGACACTGGAAGAAAGGTTGCTTGGTAAAGAGTCAGTGTGGTATTGGATGCGTGGTACGACTGTTGTGCATATGTCATATATGTTGTACTTGTTGCACCTGTGATGTTGTGTGCATGTGATGTGGTGTATATTTAGTGTGTTTACATGTTGATTATGTAATGTTATGTACATGGTGTAGTACATATAATGTTGTATGAATGTTTCATATTCAATGTTGGGTATAGATAGCGATATCTACTTGTTGGATATGCAATGTTGTGTACAAATGATGCTATGTAGATGTTGGAAATGCAGTGCTATGTAAAAGTGGT
This sequence comes from Pinus tabuliformis, assembly GCA_031772625.1. Lineage (NCBI taxonomy): Eukaryota > Viridiplantae > Streptophyta > Pinopsida > Pinales > Pinaceae > Pinus > Pinus tabuliformis. The sequence continues at coordinate 964,853,466 of CM062805.1, forward strand.
GTTGCGTGCATGTTGTACATATGGTGCTATATACATATGGTGTGGTGTGCATTATTGTACAAGTGGTGATGTGTTCATGTGGTGTTGTGTACATGTTGTACAAGTGGTGCTCTGTGCAGGTGGTGTTGTGTACATGTCTTAAATGTGGCGCTGTGTACATGTGGTGTCATGCACATGTCATGCGTGTGGTATTGTGTACATGTTGTACAATGGTGCAATGTACATGTAACGTTGTGTACACGTTGTGCAGTTGGTGCCTTGTACATGTGATGTTGTGCACACGTTGTGCAGGTGGTGCTTGGTACATGTGGTACTGGTGTACATGTGGGATTGAGTGCATGTCGTACATGTTGTCTTGCAGGAATGCAATACTATGTATGTGCATTCTATAGTCATGGTATCGTGACATACACATTCATTGTGTTTCACTATAGACACATATTTGTGTTATGTTGTACATCAAGTGTAGGTGCATGTATTGTGTTGTACACCGGTTTTAGGCATATGTATTGTGTTTTGTTGTACACTGGGTGTAGGTGTATGAGTTGTGTTGTATACCGAGTGTACATGTATGAATTTTGTGGTGTCATATGTTGTGTATGGATGAATGTCTTATGATGTACATTGTGCATGTATACGTACGTACATTGGGTGTAGGTGTATGTGTTGTATGTCAGGTGTAGGTGCATGTATTGCATGGAGTTGTATGTCATGTGTGGTCGTATGTGTGTGATGCACACTATGTATATGTGCACTTGGTTGAGGAGAATAAATTGGGTGTTTGTCGGGTGTGGAAATCGATCTAGTGTGCGTACGAAATAAGAATAAAGGAAAAATTAAGATCAATTAAAGGATAAGTATCGGTATATTATTTCAGTTTTATTATGCATGTGATTTATGATTCTGGTATATGATGATTACATGTGAATTATGATTCTAGTTTATGATGGTTACATGTGATTTATGATTTTGATCTATGATGTTTATGTTTTTAGCTAACATGATGAGATATGTTTATACATGTTGATTTGGTCAAATATGCTAGTTTGACTTGTTGTGACAGGAAGCGAACATGATTGCAAATGTACCTTATTGATGAGCTACCAATGAGGTATGATTTGAAGTTATTTCAATTTGTTTTAAATCTGATGGAATTTATGTGCTTTGCATTTAGGTGATTGAAATCGACTGCAATAATTTGCAACAACAAAAGGAAATGGAAAATGCAGCAATATGCTAGTAAAGCATTCAAGAACATGGCCATTGTGGGCTACTGGTACCCAATAGTGTCCATTGATTTCCATGAGCATTCTATAACCAGTATGATGGTTTTGAGGTAGGGATATGCCTTGGTTTTTTTGTATCTTCCAATGCGAGGAAGCCTTGCCAAGGGATGGATTGCCCGATATGGGGGTGCCAACGGAACTTGGAAGGTGAGTGACTACATGGAAGGGGTTGACTGGATTGCCTGAGGGACTGTATAACAGAGAAGGGAAGACCAAGGATAGATTTTCTTTAGTAATTAGCATTTCCAGATGGAATCATATGCACATTGGGAGTGCGCCCTGGAACAATGAACTAGTAACTATTCACTGAGAGGACAAGTGGCTCGAGATTTCAACGCTAGACATTAGATGTAGCTTTGATTGTGGCAGTAGATTCTGGACTTCCTGGGAAGGAGGTGAATCCTGGTACTTCTTTGAGGGTGGAGGGGTGAGCCTTTGGATTCCATTGTTGATTGATACAGGCATTGTATCATTTATTTGTTGGTTTAGAAAATGTGCATATGCGTATATGTGGGCTGTAAATATTGTAATGAGTTGTGTTATAAAGCTCCACTATGTTGTATGTTGTCATGTTGTCATAATGTTTTGTTTTAGCAGATGGTCATTGTAAATAATGCAACAAGCTATGTTGTAAAGCTCCATGGGTAGTATGTTTTGTTTTCAACAGTCTTGTTGGTTAAGGTGTCATTGAACACTGAGGATGATGTTCCCCCAAGGGGGAGGGTTCTATAACAACCCTGGTGAAAATTCCATGTAAAATATATATATATATATATATTTATATAAGGCCATAGTGATGGGACATGTATTCCAAGTTGAATGGTGGGCAAGACATCCTAGTGGGTGTTCATTTGGTTATTTATGGCTAAGGAAATTGGCAAAGGCATTAAAGAGGCAAAAAGGTATTTTGACACATTTATTTATGAAAATAATGGAAATTAGGAGAAAAGGGAGGTGAAAGGTCACAGGTTGCATGTGATGAGGAGATTGAAGGAAAATAATGGAAAATGAAGAAAATATAGGCCTCATTAATAAAAGGGCTTATGAGGATCAGTTAGCAAGCTCTTGGCTAAGACTTGGTCAATTCAGTGTTGGAAATCTCTCTCATTATTCTCTCTCTCTCTCATACTCTTGTAAACTTAGAGTTTTCTTGAAGCACTCTTGGAGGGTGTGGCATACTTGGGTTCTTGGAGAAAGAAGGCAAAGGAAAAGTAGGCACCGCGATCAACAACTACATCATATTTTCTTGCAGGTACCGAGTTGCATGTATGTTTCCATCACTAGTTTTGGCGTGCATGACACATGCATGTGGTTTCTTAGTTGTTATTTGTCATTGGCATGGAGGATTGCCTGGATTGAAAGTGGATTATCTAGCCTTTCCATTTCCTTGAGAGCCATGGTGATTGTGGGTTTATTTCCATTAAATTTTTTTTGTTGGTTCTCATGTTTCCTTAGCTTGGGTTGAGTTATTAGTTCCTGGAAGCCCTGGTTGGACAAACACTCTGGAAGCACTGTAACAACTTGGGTTGAGCTACTAGTCCTGTAAGCCTTGGTTGGAAAAACGCTATGGAAGCCCTTGGTGGGTTGAGTTGCTAGTCCTGGAAGCCTTGGTTGGATAAATGCCTTGGAAGCCCAACGATAGTTGTGGGTTGAATTACTAGTCTTGGAAGCCTTGGCTGGAACAAACACTCTGGAAGCCCTGAAAGGCTTGGATGGAGACCAATCTAATGATGGTTTTGTGATGTCTGGCCATGAGGTTGAATCATTGTTTGATGGGTTGAGGTGGATGGCCTTTGGAAGCCCTGGATGAGTTTTGATTGATGTGTTCTATGAGATCCCACATTCATGTTTGGAATATGGCACGTGGGTGAATGGATGGAGAAAGATTTGGCTTAGCCATTCTACGGTCGGGTGGAACATGGAAGTCCCATCCCGGGTTTGGATTTTTCATCATTAATGAAAGGTTAATTCTCCTTGTATCTCTATGAGAATTATGATGGATTATATGTGGTTTATATGGCTTTGATTTCATTGGTATTTTTGTCCCTATTATGTTGGTTATTTACATGTTTTATGACAACAACTATGAGTGGATCTCAGCATGTTTTTACTTGTACATGAATGAATAATGTGTCTACGACCTAATAGATGATAATGTAGAAAATGGAATGAAGGAACAATGGTTCATAACGATTCTTAGATATGCATGAGATCCCTACACCTAATTTTTTTGTTTATATTTGTAGGTTACATGTCGATGATATGTTTGACGAAATGCCTGTCATGGCTAGTATGGGTTTGGTTAAGGTATTATTGGGCTTATTGTTTTTTCTTCATTGTTTCCATGTACTTTTCTTGATTTCAAGCTATCATTCCATTCTGGGCAGTGGCTTGGGCTCTTGGCCTGCAAAAGTGGCTTAAATCCAGGGGTCGCTGGCACTAAGTTGGAAATTCTGGTCCAGAGTTACTGGTAGGCAGGCGTATGAGTGCGACTTTTAGTTTCTAGTCGCTCCCTTGCCCATAGCATGAGAGTAACTATGGTGTAAGAGGTCCAAAACAACAATGGTACCTAGGGACAGGTTGTCACAGTGGCTAACTTGTCTTTTGAGGGTTCTGTTGGTGATGCTGGATGACAGTGTGTGATGTTCCATCGATTCCATTTCCTTAAGGTTACCTAGGATTTCGAATCATATCATAGTGGCCTCTCATCGCATGTTTACCACGACTAGATGGTTGCTTGGGTAGATGTGGGAGGAGGGTGTTACAAAATCACTACTGGATTTGCACACTTAACACCTATGACATTCGAGTTACTAAATTCGAGAAAATTCCACTTCCATTTTATCACTGGATGTGAATTCTCACAATTAACCAACCTCTAATAAATTTAGCACAACTATATTAATAAATGTGGTTGATGTATGTTGATCAATATTATTTTCCCCTATTTAAAATTAATGGCTTTAGCACAACCATTTTTTTTATAAACCATTCATTTTATAGACCCTCATATTTGTATCAACATCATTTATTATTTGATAATTTGCATGGTAATTTTGTAATTGTATTAGGTAGTTAATATTTGAAATTCCAACCATTTGATGTAAAGAAGATGATCTGAATATGCCAACATCTTTTATTTATGACCATAATATAAAGATTTGGATTAAAAAGAAGATTAATTTGCCAACATTCAATAAAGTTACATTTATTGGCTTGATAATTTCAACCTTTATGGCACCAACCTCTAATAAAATAATTTCAACCTCTGAAACCAACTTCTAATAAAATAATTACAACCTCTCAATCTGCACATTTACGTTCCACAAAATTATTATATTATTTATAATCAAATTTGTGTTTTTTCAATTTAAAGTAATTTGCTAGATCAACTGATTTCTTTTTTCATGCTACATTGAGCCTAGCTAGATCAATTTTCATATTAATTGAAAAATCAATCTATCAAACTATAGAACACTGTAAAAAATTTTTATCAACGATCTACCCACCCCTAGCTTGTGCCATGAATCCCATTCCATAAAATTTAGAGTAAAACTAAACCCCATCTGATTAACACCTTAGAATTAATTACCTTTACTACGTACATAATCAACCAACCGCTCTAAATAATTAACCCTAAAAATGTAATCTACCTCAAGTTTAGTTAAACCCACCCTTCTACCTTCCACAATTTCATTTACAATCACCCTTGAAGGTTACCTATCTACCTTCTAATCCAGTGATGATGACACCATTTATAGAAGGAAACAAAGGTCGAGGGGCAGACGATCATGTCTCATCAATGCCACTACCAGAGCTACCAGCTAGTCTTCACAAATGCTAGATGTGTTGGATTTGGTAATGTTACAAAAGAGTTGGAGATCATTAATATAACAATAGACATGGTTGGATGGAGGCCTAAATCAAATTGCGTGTAAAGAAGGGAAATATGAATGCATCATACACCTTCCTCTTACTGTTACTGTGAAATCAATCATATTCAGAAGACGCCATTGCTTGTATAATCTGCATTCCTGCATCCCATCAGATGTAAATGCATTGTCTATGAACATATTTATTGTGATTTATCACAATCCACTGTTACTTGTAAAGAAAAAAATAAAAGAAGATTTGAAGTCATCCCCATTCTAATAGGCTTTGCATTTCATCAGGAAAATTTGTCTCACTACTTTTCCTTACACTCACAATCTCGAGGACTAACACTCCAAAACCATGCAATGAAGAAGATGTTGAGGCCATCTGACCAGAAATGATGCAGTAAATTCATAACAAGTCTCAAATTGATGCAACAAAATGTGAATTTCTGGCTAAAATTTTGCAGAAAATAATTGTTAGGATCCAACAACTAATTATATAAATAAGAAATGTGTTGAATTCCTCCAAAGTTACGTCATTTCCGAATATTGTAATTTGCACAAGTATTTGAAAATTTTTCCTTAGGGTTGTTAATCTAATTTGTGTCCCAGTACTCTTTGTTTAATATTCAATTATTCCAATAATATTTGGTTGCATAAAACATGTTGAACAAAACATCTTCATGTAATATGTTTGAATAAATACTTTCGTGAAAAGTGTTTATCAAAACACCTAAAGGAGGAATTTGAAAATTTGTAAATGGATGATAGATGGAAATAGGCTTTAGAAGGCCTCACAAATTCCATAAATAACTTAGAGAGAAGACAACAACAATTCAGTGCATCAGTTGGTTCTTTGAACTAAAATGGTTTTACAGACTAGAGAAAAGGAAAAACAATAGATTCTTCTTAAGAAGCGTGCATGTTATTCTATAGTTGAAGTAGTTGAGGGATACAGAGAAAGAACATGAAATAGGAAATTGGCTCTTTGCACTTGGGTTAGACTTAAAGATCTTGAGGGTGTCAGTGGATTCCATTCTTAAATTGGAGAAATTAGACTCACATCTTTCCGAGATGAACCAATCATATTGGAGGAGTTTAAATTGGGTTGTAAAACCATCAATACTTTCCTTTATATAATGCAAGTTCTTGGAGGACCCTTGTGGAGGGGTAAGACTTATAGTTTCCTCTTGTCTTAGTGAAATCATAAAGTTAAATTCCACTATACCTCCTTACAATGATGACATTATGAGGAAAGTTTTCCATCTGAGAGTAAAAAGCTTTTAGAGGTTGCATAACACCAAGGATCCTCCCTTCGGAAAGAGGCTCAAAATTTTATATATCATGGCGGGAGTTATGGGTGACCATGATTCCATTTAAAGACCACTGCAATCCAAGTTGTTGGCTAATTGGATAGGGAAATAGATTGTCTCATTTGCAACTTATGAACTAGTAAAAAGGTTTGTTGAGTAGAAAATTAGACTGTTCAAAAGGAAGTTGACCAAGGAAGAACTAATGAGGATGCAAGTTATAATAAATTCCAACCAGAGTAAGGACCATAGGAGGAAGGATAAAATTTGTTCATTCAATCACTTGAGTGGTGTTGGTGAAGAGAAGGATGCAAAGGTTCAAATAGGCATTAAGAATGAATTAAGGAGGAAAAATCTTTGCTTCAGCTGCAAGGGACCTTGGGAGCCTAATCACTCATGCTCAGGTAAAATGGTAGAGATGATAGGGGTAGAACAAGAGGGAATTCCTTTTGATAATTCTAATGAGAATGAGATGGGTTCTTCTACTATAGTTGAGTCCATTGATTTTCATGAGAACACCCTTGAAGGGTATGAGCTATCATGTGAACTTTTTTGAAAACAATTCACCTATCCATCCATGTTAGATGCTTGAAAATTTTTAGCATAAGGAGTAGATAAATGAAACTCCTAGTGACCAGTAGATTGTTTCCATGTGTGAATAAGGCCAAGGTCAAGAGCACTCAAAGGTGCATGAACATGAGGAGCATTACGCTATGAATAGTGTGTATTATGAGTCATCTTTGGAGAGCCCATTGAAGGCTCAAGTTGGAACTGTGACCAAGGGAGTTGAGCATCCATATTTAAGGCTAGCCATTGATAAGGTGAAAATAGATGAAAAGGAGTCCAATAGGGCTACAGGACTTTCAGGTGAGAGCCACCAGATAGAGTTTGAGTATTTTAGGACATATCTTATGGCGAAGAAGAAGAAGACTCAGATACTTTGAGGCATCATCTTGCAGTAGGTCAACAAACTTGAGGAGCTTGGTATTGTGTGTGCTAAGTCAACAGTGAAGCTATTTAGCATTGGGGAACAACTAATGTGACTAACTAGGCAACCAATGGAGCATATTCTAGAGTTTCAACACAACCCTCTTCAAGAGTACATATACAAGGCTTGCAACACTATAAACCCACCTCTGTACATTGAATAGAGAGGGGAAAAGTTTTGTAGATGGATCTTATGGGTTGACCAGGCAGAGCAACAAAAATTGAGCATGGTACAACATTGGCATAGTGGAATTTTTCCATGTATAGGTGTTCATAAATTTGATCCTTCCAATAGGGTTGAATGGCGAGAGATCTTGAGTTCGTATCTTGTGGAGTGGGTTAGACTTGTAGAGGTAGTTTTAGTGAGGGGCACAACTCAGCAGAGGCCTTCAGACATTAGATATTCCATTTGGAAATGGATCCAGGTGGGACTTACCATCATACGCCTGTGGATGATAAAGTGGTGGAGTATCTGGTGAGGGGTGGTTCACGTGATAGTGGATATGTTTGCAACCAAATGACCTAGAGGCTTATTTGGGACCTAGGTATCGAGGGATCCATTCATGGTTGGGTGGTACAGAGGTATGATGTAACAAAATGATTCATATGGGAACCTTGTGTTGGTGTACATGTGTATTTCACAATTGGATTGGTAAATAGGTGCGGATTTCTTGAGGACAAGCAATCTCAAGGCGAGAGGACTTGTAATATCCCCATTTTTTATTTCCCTTTTGATGTGGTAGGGTGGATTTCTAGGGTTTGTATCAGCTAGGTCATAGGAGCAAGATTTCTTCATCAGTGGGCTAAGAGGGTTTTGGAGGAGTTTTATTGGGTTTAACGAGGTTCACTCACTATATTTCATCATCAAGGTCAGTTCTGCATAGTTCGTTCTTGGTTCCGTTGCATTCCGCCGATTCCCATAAAACATGGTTATTGTAGGGCATATTTTAATTAAATATGGTAAAGATGTTATTTGGAATGGATTATTTAGAGAAACACCTTAGTGTAATAGCTAATTGGAACCAAGATGAAGAGATCTATAGGATGGGATGATGAAAAGTGACTTTTAATGGCTAGATAAATTGTAGAGGAAAATTAATCATTTTCTGGGAATAAAAGTGACTTAAATAAAATAAAATAAAAAGTGTCACTTAAATAAAATAAAATACAAAAGGTTCTATAATGAAAATAAAATAATAAAATAAAAGTGCTTCTAGAAGGTTGAAGAGAGATCCATCAACCCTTTAAAAGGAGGGGAATCAAGCCTTTTGGGACATCCATAGTTAATCAATTTTCATTTGTGAAGATAGGGGAAAATCCTGCTCGTAGGTTCATTATCCTCAAGACGAAAACCCTTGGGTACCTTGGTGAGATTGGATGGAAACCCATCTCTACCAATCCCTTAGTGAATTCATTTAGAATTCACAAGTGCATATATTAGTTCTAGTTACAGTTTTGGGAGGTCAGAATCAATATTTCCGCAATTATTTTTGGAAGCCATAACCTCATCTATTTTCCAGCTTGACATGCAATTTAGTAGGAGCTATTAGCAAATTTTTTATTGGCATGTAATCTTGTTGCGATAAATAAAATAAAGGTAAGTTTATTATTATTTCTCTTGTGTATTTTTTAGTTTTATATCTACAATTTGATTTGTGCTGGTAATTCTTGTACGCAATAGTGTTATTTCCTTAAAAAAAAAATTGTGGAAAATTTTCCTGAACCATGTTCATAACATTTTTAATTATAGCATATCACAAATATTACACTTTGTCTTTCTGTCATGATCATGAAGGACCAGATTTTAGTATATGTATTTTGTGTTTTGAATCTATAGGCAATTTCTTATCTTTCACCTCTCTTAAACAAGTACATTTTTGGATATGGTCAAGTTTCCCTAGCAACTAACCAATCTAAAACTTCCCACATTCTCACGTAACATCTTGTTTAGAAGGTAATACAAATATTTATTTAAAGAAAAAAAGTAAACATTTTTGTGATTATATCCATAGGTTTAAGAGCATAATGGAAACCTACATGAATCTTCTTAAATTAGCTTTAAAAAATCATTAAAAAACTCAAATATATTAAAAGAAACATATTTGGAATCTTATGTTTTTCTATAATTTTGAGTTAATTTTATAAAAATATCATGTTAATTTTTCATTAAAAATGTCAATCAAGGGAAAATAATAGTTTTTAAAGGATTAACATAAATAAGTAGAATAAAATAAATAAATCAAAGTTATTTTATTTTGCAAAATATTGAATAGAATATTATGGAATAAAAGATTACATAAGTAAAAAACAAGGTTTTTAAATTTCTAATTTTAATATAAATTAATCACAATTAAAAATTTATTCTTTTTGATAAACTAAGAGTGCATAAAAATATTCCATTAAATTCTCACACCCTCTAAAAAAGGGTCATTTTCCAATGGCAACATAGTTAGTGGGGGACTTTCTAACTGAAGACTTGATGCAATGCATTATCATTGGTAAGATGGTCCACCATTGATTGGAGAGAGTGTGCATGAGAGAGTGAGAGAGAGAGGGTAATGATATTTTGTTTGTAATTAATTGTGTGCCTCTCATTAGAGACATGATGCACTAGTGAAATCCCCCCCAACTTCATCCCAGGGAAAAATTTGTCAATGGGGAGGCTTCTCATTAACCACTTGATAGACTTTATCAAGTCTTAAAAGGGAGAGAAACTTGTTACCAATCTGTGTGTGTGCGTGTGTAGACACACACACACACATATGGAGGGAGAGGGAGGCTCTCACCATTCGCTTGATGCACTTCATCAAGTTTGCAGCAAGAAGGCCACATAAAATTCATGTTTTTTTCCAAAAGATAACCTTTTCTATGGCAACCTTTTTTATCAATGTGTTCATATGTGTGATTTTAATTTATTTTTTTATGTATGTTTTTATATTGTTATTTGGTTTCCACAAGGGACCCCTATAGCCATGTTACAAATAAAATGAAATGATAATGAGCAATCTTTAACAAGCATTTGGTCAAAGGGAGGGTAGGAGGAGTATAATAAATAAGGGAAATTTAAAGGATGGGGGTTAAAACCTAGTTTATTTTGATGTGTTTTTATTGTTTTTGAGGTTTTTTTGTGTTATAGTTTTCATTTATTTCCCTTTTGGGTGTTTTTCATACATTTATTTGATGGGATTAATCAAGAGGTTGAGAAAAATCCCAAGTGTTGTAGAGATAGTTGCATCCACACAACGTAACATAGGTGATTGATGGTTAGGATAAAACATAACCATAACCTGCAAAATTCATATGTGAAAGAATTAACATGCAAGTAATCAAACACATAAGCAACACAAAGTAAATGGGAAGAAAACTCTCTATTATCAATGGTGCAAGGCTTTAATGACCTATAAATGAGACACAAAAGAGAATTGTGTTGGGCTAGGGGAGCCTTGTTTTTAGGATTAGTTAAGAGCTTGAACAAAATTCCAAGTGTTGTAAAGATAATTGCAATCACACAACATAATAGAGATGTTTAATGGTGAGGATAAAAAATAAGCATAACCTGCAAAATTTAGATGTGAAAGAACTAACATGCAAGTAACCAAACACATAAGCAACACAAAGTAAATGTGAAGCAAATTATTTATTATCAATGGTGCAAGGCTTTAATTGCATATAAATAAGACACAAAAGAGAATTGTGTTGGACTAGGTCGACTTGACTAGAGAGTCAATCTAACTTACATATCAACTAAAGAGTCTAGTAATCTATATCTACTTGCGGGCCTAGTTGACTAAGTCAACTAGCCCTTCCAACATCTCCCCTGCTCTCAATTCCTTCTTCATTTGAAAGAAGGAAATACGTATAATTTTTAAATTTACAAAATTTGAGAGCAAAAGCATAAGAAGCGAATAGTTATACTAGAAAATAATATTTTTGTTGGCATTATAAATAATGTGTTTCCCTGGATGGAAACCTAATTGATGTGTTGTCTTTTTCTATAAACCTACTTGATGAAGATGTCAACATGATGTGTTTACATGTGACAGAGAGTTTGGTCAAAGGCATAGCAGTTCAGAGACAAAGGAATGATAAAGGTGAAGTTTCAAGAAGTATATGCAGGTTTTGTGAAGCAAAGCTGCGTACGCACATGGGTATGAAGAAGGAAAGATGCATACAGTTTCTGCACCATGGTATTCTAAATACCAAGGGTCTTTACCATGGTATTGACCCATAGTATTGAGCCCAACAACGAATATTTGATCCCGTCAAAGAATACCATTGGCATTAGTGTGGTTTTGACCTGTGGTATTGGATAAGGGCTAAGCTATATAAGGAGATGAAGATCAAAGTACTTGGGTGTGCAAGTGATGAAAATTTTATGAATAGTTATATCTGAAGAAAGTGTGCATGTAAGGGATATTAATGAAACTACCCATGCACCTAGAATATGATCAGATCCAATAGATCTGAAATGACTATGTATTGAATAATATGCTTATGGGTTGATTTGATCTATGATGATAAAGTCTTGACGTGTGATTATTTTGTGTATGCTAAGATATGGGTATGTCTGAAGTTCTGTTGTGAAATGAAGGTTTGTCTCAATAATTGCAGATATGTACATGATTTTGATAACCTGAAAGGCGCATACACACGCGGGTTTAACACTGGTAAGTCGCGTATCTTTTTAGATTTGTACGCGGGTTTGATTTCTGAAAAGCATGTATACACATGGAAATGCTTTGTGGAAAACACATATATAAGCTAGGGTTTTGATAAAAAAGGGTTGGCTGATCAGTCTAATCAATCTTGTTGTGTTTATGTTGCCTATCAATGAAGTCTTACCTGAGAATGTGAGTTTAACATTGATGTTTGAAGTTGAATTGATTGATTGAAGAAGTGATGATGCTGCTAGTTATATGTGATTGAAGACCTGTGATGGTTCTATGATAGTTTCAGAATGATTCAGTGTTTCAGGGTTTAACTCAATGTGTGTTTCAGAATAACAATGATTTAGTTTTAGGGTTCAGTGTTTTGCTATTTTTACATGGGTATGCCTCATGGAAAGCGTGTATGTACGTAGATATGATAAAACAAAGTAGCGTATATATTTTGATATACTATTGATCAAGGTTTGCAGTGACAGAATTAGGTTTTGTGATGAACAGTACGTGGATTGGTATTCTGGTGATTGGGTTTACAATTATCTAACTTATTTGGTTGTTTGAGTTTTATTTGGGTCTTAGTTGGTACAATGATAAAGAGATTTGATGATTAGTTTTAGTTTTATTATTTGATGGTAGTGGGACTAGTCTAAAAATTTGATGAAATTTGACCTATAGATTTGATGTTTTCTATCAGGTGGACCCACTGTGAAAATTTATGAAACGTGGTCCATGATAGTGCAAGGGGTTGGAGCTCCCTTCCAGTGGGTGATGGAAAATGAGAGAAGGTTGTAGCCTTCTGCAAGTGGGTGCTTACATGTTGGTATGAGTTTGCGCCAATAAAAGATTGTAAGAAGTTTTTCTTAATAATAAAAGAAGACAGAGACGACAACAACGATGGTTTTTTTTCCCACATTTGGTTTCCACTTAAAAATGTCGGTTTTCATGTGTGTTGCTTATGTGTAATGGTTTATTTTATTTATATTTCACATGGTTACTATAATTTTTATTAATGCCTAATGAGGTACTGATACACTGGTTCAAGTTAAGCAAATGTTGAATTAATTGAAAAAGTAAGTTTACTAGATATACGTTAGTTGTCTGCATGATAGTCATGTACATATGCAGGTTTCTTTCAGTAAAGTCACGTATAGAAATATAAGTAACAAAATAAAATTTTAAGAGAATTTTAAATATTGATTCACCTCCTCCCCCCTCTTAGTATTTTTCCCAACAATTGGTATAAGAGGAGGTCCTTCAAAAGAAGCTTGATCACTTGAAGGAAGATTGATCAAGATGAGCAATCAAGAGGGTACAACATCTATCAGGCCACCATTGTTCAACGAAACCAATCTAGTTTTATCGAAGGTAAGAACAAGAGCTTATTTATAGTCACTTAGAGCATATGTATGGGGAATCACTGAAGGAGGCTATCAATATCCATTCTCCATTCCCACAGATGAAGCATAAAAGAAGAAATATGAGATCAATGCAAAAGATGGCAATGCTCTATTAGGAAGCTTGGTTAAATCAGAATTTGTCGAAGTCATGAAGGTGACACCAAGGTAAAAAGTGCCAAACTTCAAACGCTTAGAATTCAATATGAAACTCTCAGAATGCACAATGATGAAAGTATCACAAGTTTATTTCTTAGGGTAGATGAGATCGTGAATTCTATGAGAAATGTTGGTGAAGAAATAAAAGAATCATCACTGGTTGAAAAAAATATTAAGGTCTCTAACTCCCAAATTCGATTCAAAAGTTTCTACCATGGAGGAAATGTAGGACTTGAAGAATCTTACTATTGAACAACTTCATTGGATTCTAACAACCTTTGAAATGAGAAAAGTGGGTCTCATGGATATCAGAGAAGTGCATTCAAATCTACTGCAAAAGGAAAAGAAAAGGAAGAATTAGGTTATGTATTAGAAGAAGAAGAGGCAAACTTCATAAAGAAACTCCAAGTGCATACTGGAAGATTTAGAGATAAGCTTGCCTTCAAGTGTTTTGCTTGTGGTGGAGTTGTTCATTACACTGCTAAGTGTCCCTATAGATAAATCATGAAAAAGGGAAAGAAGCTGCAAAAACAAATAGGAGAAGGTTTGAAAACAAGAGTTCTTATACACATGAAGATAGTGATGTTCTTTCAAATGGTGAAGAAGGTGAGTATGATCAAGAATATCAAGTACTTATGGCATTTAAAAATAGAAATAATAATGAGTCTAATGATAATTTCATGGATTCCCTGGAAGAAAAAGATATCTTTATTGAAGAAATAACTCAACTTAAGATTTGTTTAGAAGAAGCCAAATTAGCAGAAAAATTTTTGAAGAAACAAATCATAGAAAAGGAAAAGAATAATGAAAAGATAGAATGTGAAATAGTAAGTCTAAGGAAAGAACTTGAGAAAACAAAAAATCTTAATCTTAGATTTGCTAAAGGATCTAAAACCTTAGATGAAATCATCAAAGTTAAACACTCTCCTCTTATAGAGATAGGTCTTGGATACAATGAAGAAACATCAAAGACTGTAAAGTCTTCTATAGAAACAAGAAGTTATCTCAATGCAATAAAAAGAAGCAGTCAACAAAACTCCAGCCTACTGCAAAAGAATAAAGGACAAAATACTTCACAGGTAAATTTTGCCTAGTTCAATCAAAAGGAAAACAACACTAGAAGGTACTATACTTCCAGCAACTTCTACTTTAATGGATAATGTTTCACTTTTCACAATTTCGGTCATAAGGTTGCTCAATGTGTTGCTTACAAAACTATCATGGCTAGAGAATCAAGAAAACAAAAGAATGAGCTTGGGGTGAAGAAATACTCTCGCAATTCTTTCTCTCCTCTTCAATATGAAACTAAAAATGCTCATTTTACAATAACTTTGGGCATAAAGAATCTGAATGAAGGAGAAAATGATGATAAACACCTCAGAATGAGCAAATGGCAACAACATATAAGGTATGGAAGCAGAAGACCATTGAATCTTAGAACTGTGGTTTAGCTTTGTATGTAGGAGATCAAGAAAACACGTGGTACATTGATAGTGGATGCTCAAAACACATGAAAAGTGATAAATATAAGTTTATGTCTTTTAATGAGATAAAGAAAGAAAAGAACGTAACCTTTGGAAATAATTCACCTCCTGCAATCAAAGGAAAATGAACCATTTTTATAAAAGAAAAGGTTAAATATGGAAATGATTTATTTGTTTATGGGTTGAAGCATAACTTGTTATGTGTTAGCCAGATGTGTTACCAAGGGAATGAATTTGTTTTCAGATCAAAGAATTGTGTGGTTTGAAATCTCCATATAGGCAAAACCATAATAAAAGGAAAAAGAACTCCAAGTAATGTCTATGTCTTGGAAGGAAGTCTAAAAC